>CM051002.1:26298110-26423110 GCA_027704905.1 Muraenolepis orangiensis | reverse complement strand
TTTGCTGACGACGCAACAGTGATGGGCCTGATCGCCGGCGACGACGAGACAGCCTACAGGGAGGAGGTTGGATCACTGGTGCAGTGGTGCCAGGAGAACAGCCTCGCCCTCAATGTCAAGAAGACCAAGGAGCTGATTGTAGACTACAGGAAGCAGAGAGGAGAGCACACCCATCGACCGTGTTTTAGTAGAGAGGGTCAGCATCTTCAAGTTTCTCGGTGTGCACATCTCCGAGGACCTCACATGGTCCACGCACACCACACATGTGGTGAAAAGGGCCCAACAACGCCTGTATATCCTCAGGTGTCTGAGGAAATTCAGCATGGCCCCCCGCATCCTGAGAACTTTCTACACCGGCACAATCGAGAGTGTTCTCACAGGGTGTATCACCGCCTGGTACGGGAACTGCACGACACTCGAGCGCAGAGCACTTCAAAGGATGGTGCGGACGGCCCAGTATATTGTTGGAGGTGAACTTCCCTCCCTCCTGGATATATACATCAAGCGGTGCGTGGCCAAGGCCAAACGCATCATAAAAGACAATGCCCACCCCAGCCACGAACTGTACTCACTTTTACCGTCAGGCAGGCGATACCGCAATATCAAGTGCCGCACAAACAGACTTAGAGACAGCTTCCACAGTCAGGCCATCAGGCTGCTGAACAAGGGTGTATAGCATATAACGATGTATATTTTATTACATTGATTAATATATATATATTGTTATTTTTCTGTGCTAATATATTGCATTTTATATATGTACTTTTATATATATATTTATATATTTAACTTTACTATTCTATTCTTCTTTTTTTTATAACTGCTGTCTGTTGTCGGGTATTGCACATACGATTTTCACTCATTGCTTATACTTTAACTATACTGTATAACTTTGATGTGAGAATAAACTTGGCTTGACTTGACTTGACTTGACTTGGCATGTAGGGCATGTATGCAATAAATTCTACACTTAACAGTGTGATTGAACCGGATGTGAGAGGTTTAAACTAATTAGGATAGTATGCATTCATTTGAAAAATAAGTTGACTCTCCTGACTGTCTGGGTAGCAAAGATGTCTATGACCTTGTCATACCAATCAGGATTTCATTGAAGTGACTTGAGAATCAATTGAAATTATATATTTTTCAGCCTTTCCTGTCACATGGTGTTTTTGGAATAATTGTTTAATAATTGTTTCCGCTTGAGGTAGGAAAAACGTCTTTCAGGGTTTTTTGGAGAAAAAACAAAAACAGCAACAACATTTGACAAATGACCAAGGATGTGGGACAGCAACGCCGCGGGCACACACCCAGGCAGCTAGCGCCGGAGGTACAAACACTCCATAGCGGGAGGCAAACTCATATCTTTGTATCTTTTATTCGTCGACGCTGGTAAGATATTGTTGCACATTGGTGTCTTTACACACATAGATTGATGTTACAGACACAGTCAGTTTAGTTCAGACATGGAACGGGATGCTGAATTAGTCTATATGCATCACAGCATTCAAAATGTTGTTTTACATTTAAAGTGTGGACAGCGAAAGCAATAGGAAGGGAAAGCATTTACCATAGCCGACAACGCAGATTTGGTGGCAGATCTGTGAATTACGTTCAGTTAACTCCCACGTTCGTCTCGGGTTGACTTTAAAATACACACTTGATCTTCTACATGCAAGTATTGTTTTAATCATGTTGTTTTTTCTACATTGTTAAAAAACGTAAGAAACATGGAACATTTCATTTTCACTTTAACTTGCCGTTTCCAGAAACACAAAGATTAACTGAACTCCGGACGACAAGGCTGGCACGCACATTTTTCAAATTATGCTAATTTAGACACCAACCAAGTTCAAGGCATGAGCTATAAATCAACGAGGGGATCAGTTTAGCGGATATTTGGCATTTACCTCCAGAAGTAAAAGTAGTCCATCTTAGGAGAAGCGACAATCAGACCCTGGGAAGACTCGACTCCGCTGTGCAATGTATGCAATGTGTACTGGGAAGAATTTATTCTATTTATGGACGGACAACAAAAGAGCCAATATTTTTACTAAAAAATAAAACTGGCTGATGCTGTTCCCTCGACGTACCGCAGATTCATCGAAGTGAAAAAAAAACAACCAGCTTTGGTTGCTTCTGTTCTGTTCATCTGCTGCTATTGTATGGCCAGCCCAGAGCGGAGAGTTAGCGCATGGAGGGAGACCAAAAGTGAGAGAGAGAGAGAGAGCAGCTGCTGATCAGCATATACTCTGTGTCTGGTGCTATAGCATGTGGCAGAGGGGTTCAAATTGCATGGTTTTGGTTGAGGCTCTATCCTTCTCTCTCTCTCTCTCTCTCTCTCTCTCTCTCTCTCTCTCTCTCTCTCTCTCTCTCTCTCTCTCTCTCTCTCTCTCTCTCTCTCTCTCTCTCTCTCTCCCTCCCCTATGCTCTGCTCTGCTCATCTCTTACTTAGCACCAACTTCTCTCTCGTGCCTCGGATGACTTGGCTTGTCCCTTAAGACCCAGAGATTTTTCCCTGATAGGTAATTAAGAGTCATCGGAGATAGGGGCCCATATGGAGGCCCTTATCTCTCTAGGGATCGTGGACACCAGTTGCTGCATCTGCTCGTTGTTGTTTTGTTTTGTTTCTCCCCATCATCATTCCGCCTCTCTTTCCCTCGTGGGCTTGAGATAGTGTGTTCTATCGCTCACACACAAGACTTCTGGGAGTTGTAGGCCAATCTTTGCGACCGGAGATTGCTTTGTCTGTTAGTGCTCTCCGGAGAGAGCATTTCTGGCTGCTTTTGAAGAGTCTGGCACCGGGAATAGGAGTGTGGTAGGGGGACACTGCGCTGGGGTCCTTTACATGAAGAGCAGATGTGTAAATGAAGACACTTGTTGCTTTGCGTCATTGAACCGATTTCAATGGAAATAGGACATTACGCTCACCACAGAGTAACATATAGTGCCTTTGTACATTACAGGACGTATGCAGGAAGGAACTGATTGTAAAAAGGTACACATTTTGTACAGAGGGATAATTATTAATAATTTGTCAACAGAGATCATTTTTTTAATGAACTTGGGTCTTGTAAAACTATGATTTCTACAAATGTGGCACAAATACCTAAAATAAATCATATATATTTTTCCTCCTACTGTATGTCCATACGCATTCTTATATTTACAATCTGCTGGTGAACTGTTGACTCAATCAAATGTGTATGCATGTGTGTACATTTGTGAGTCTGTGTGTGTATACTAGTGTGTGTGTATGTTAGTGTGAGTGTCGGTGTGTGTATGAATGTGCGTGTATGTTTGTGAGTCTGTGTGTGTGTGTGTGTGTGTTTGTGTGTGTGAATGAATGTGTGTGTGTTTATGAATGTGCGTGTATGTTAGTGAGTGTGTGTGTGAGTGTCAGCGTATGTGTATAGGTAAAGCTAACTGAAAGGGATTTAATGGAGGCCTCTGGAGGCTGCGGTGTAACGAGCAGACAGGCTGATTAAAACAAGATTAGTTGTTGTGCGGGGGGCGAGGACGATCTGGCGGATGCCGAGTACCCACAAAGGTCCCCCGCCTGGCCCCAACAGCGGTGCCCGGCCCCACCCCTGACCCCCCTGGGGGGAGTCTGACCATATGCTCCTCCAGGTGGTACCACCGCTCTGGTTCAATCTGC
Source organism: Muraenolepis orangiensis (assembly GCA_027704905.1). NCBI lineage: Eukaryota > Metazoa > Chordata > Actinopteri > Gadiformes > Muraenolepididae > Muraenolepis > Muraenolepis orangiensis. Next base: position 26,419,452 of record CM051002.1, on the reverse strand, counting down.
GACAATTCGTCCGGCGAGATGGTTTGCAAAACACGTTTCCCACTTTACCGTCTTGGTCTATGTGTCTGGAACTTGGAGGTGGCTTCTGTTATTATCTACGGCCAACGAGGCTGGAAGGCTTTAATTATTCACAGCGCTGGGCTGAAGGGCTTTCATACGGGAGTCCCCCCTGAGTAGAGATGACTTCTACACATCCAATTGACATGGGTTCACTTCCCCAGGCGACAATGGTGGCAATGTTGCTCCTGTACTGCGCTGTTCCAGAAGACTCTCCATACAAGCTTCTCCATCCTCCAAAGACTATTGACTCCATATATTCATGGAGCCTTAGAGTGATCTGGATCTAAATCACCAAGTGACTATGACATCTAAATCCCCCCCCCATGATTATAGATCACCACTATCCGAAACCATGAATCTACATCACCATGACTCTAAATGACCACGATTACAGATCATCACGATTCCTCCCCATTACCAGGGGCTGTGATTCTAAACAACCATGATTCTAAATCACCTTGAGTGCAGATCACCATGATTTCCAAACCGCATGATTATCGATCACCATTATTCTAAATCACCATTCCGGATCACCATGATTCTGAATCACCATGATTCCAGATCGCCATGACTCTAAATGACCATGATTATAGATCCCCTGGATTCCAGATCGCACAACACTTACAGACCCCCTCTCGTTGCTTGGCCATGCTTATGTAATAAAGATCTCATTATTGGAAAATGTCCTGCAGGAAGCAGCACACATATTCTATTTTGAGACTTTATCGAATCACAAAAAAATACAGAGCATGCAAATATTACACTGCATAGTATATTGCCCAGCAAAACAAAAGCAAATAAAAACAACCAGCATAGTAAAGGCATGCACATTAATACTGCTGGTGTAGGATAATATAAATAAACAAATAAACATATCTGAACTAACCATTCCCACACTACCCCAAACACACACACACACACAAACACACACACAACCCCCTTCCCAATTCCAGACCACAGCTATCAGCTCCCCGCGCTAAAAGCTGCTAATAGAAAAGTTCCACAGTTTATTAACTGGTAATTGACTGGAGTCGGGGATAGAGCCAGAACCGGTGCCAGGGGCTGTGTGGGGGAGGGATGGGGGGAGACCACCGGCAGTGACCCAACGGTCAACCTTTAATGGGTTTCAACCAGGTAATGCTCTCTGAACATGCTGTGGTGACATAAGAGTAGTTTTGGTTTTCAGCAGGAAACAAGTGTGTGGTATCTCTCCCCCAACCCCCCCCCCCTCCTGTTGGGTCAGATATGTGGGTCAGGTTTCTGGTTTATCGACGTCTTGTACCTTGGCTTTAGACCCCTGTGCAGGTGATATGTTACGTCCCGCGTACAGTAGTGTCAACATCCGCATCCACCTACCCTCACTCTGTCTGTATCTCTACCTCCTGTGCACGGCACAAGACATTAAATGTGATACACCCGATTCTGCCAAGATGAGATTTGCGGTTATACTTCTTTCTTTGTAAAGAGGAATCATACGGCTGCAGCTTGTCGATGGGGTGTTTGTTTCTCTTGGAGTGTGTTAGTAGGTTGGATTGGATTCTGAACCTCCTGTTTTGCCCATTTCCTAAATAAATGTGTGTGTGTATCTGCATAGCCAGACACACACACGCACACACAAGAAAACACACACAAACACACACACACACACACACACACACACACACACACACACACACACACACACACACACACACACACACACACACACACACACACACACACACACACATCATCAACTTGCTGTTGGCCCGTTCTATCCCTTCCGACATTTCCCCCGAAAATCAAATTAACACACAAGGACGGGAGGATCAAAGACAAGGCGTGCACGTCTATAATGTTATAATTCCATGAGCTGGCCACCGCCGCGGTGATTTAAATTCTGCCACCATTCGGATCAAAGGGTCCGCCACCTGCTGCGCTACCAGGGGCCGCCATCAGCCCTGCATATTCAGAGCCATTTGAAGACAATACCCTTTCGACCGCAGGCAGGATAATCAGTCTGTGCACGCACAACACACACGCACACACACACTTATAACACACACACACACACGTTTATTCACTCCATCTGTGGAGGCGCTTCGCGGTGGTCAGGTCCGAGCTGGAGGCGAGCTGTTATATCAGGTTATGTCGTTAAATTCGGATATTTCCCTTTTAATCGTACCACCGCCGGCTGTACAGTAACAATCTCATCTCCCCTTCTGCCCCCGGACCAAGCCATGGATCACATCAACGGCGGCGAGCGGGAAGAGCGAGCGGCTTGTGGGTCTGCGGGTCTTCGAGCAGTGGTTCGACATTATGCAGGGTTTCTCAAACTGCTGCTCATGACTCTGCTGCTTTGCTTCGTCTCTCCTTGCTCTTTGCGTGTCCTTCACCGCGTCCGCCTGCGTGCTCTTAAAATGCATGGCTAATGTGATGCTAATGCTTTAATGTTGCTCACTCTAGCGTCCTTCCGGGGCCCTCGCTCGCCCTTGATCTGAATGTGCCTGTGCGTGTGTGTGTGTGTGTGTGTGTGTGTGTGTGTGTGTGTGTGTGTGTGTGTGTGTGTGTCTTTACGTGTGAGTGTGTGTGTGTAAGACTCATAGACTCATAGACAGATAGATACACCCACCCACCTTTAGGCCAAGCACACACGTACAGACAGAGGACAAGTACACACACACAGACAGCCCAACAAAAACAACTCATACACACACAAACACAGGACATACATGCGCACGCAAGACAAATACACACACACACACACACACACACACACACACACACACACACACACACACACACACACACACACACACACACACACACACACACACACACACACACACACACACACTGCTGTTGTTATGCACCCACATCCCACAGCCCGGACAGGTCCATCCAGAATGGGGAAAGCTACAGCCCCTGCATTAACAGGTTCAAAGAAGACTAGCAGGCCAGCGGTTCTCCATGCAGATAACTGCAGCCCGAGTGTCCTCCCTCTCCCTTCCCTGTGTCCGACACCAGAGATCTGAGACAACCTGTTCCCCCTGAGACAACCAGTCCCTTCCTTTCCCTTCCCCATGTCAAACACCAGAGACCTGAGACAACCAGTTTCTCCTGAGACAACCAGTTCCTCCCTTTCCCTTTCCTGTGTCAGACACCAGAGACCTGGGACAACCAGTTCCTTCTGAGATAACCAGTTCCTCCCTCTCCCTTCCGCGAGAGCGCAGGCACCAGGAATCTCTTACCTTGGAAGCCACATAAATGCAGGGCACACACACACACACACGTTTGTTGCGACGGTGGGGGCTGTCGATGGCACTTTGCGGCGACGGTGCGACTGGGACCATTGATAATCCCTTAGACGCCAGAACGCTCGGTAACAAAGAAGGGCGTCCCAGGTGCCTGCTGAGCGGGAGACGCTACACGCCGCTAAGTTGCCTTCCTAGCCAAAGTTAGCGGTGGCGCGTCAACAGAACACCTACTGTCTTCCAACAAGCTGCTTACATTCCTGGCTGCGCAGCAGCACGGGACGTCGCGGATATCTGCCCAAATACTTAATATAATATTTGGTCACTGGCTGTGGTCTTCCTCTTCGCTTGAAGTCAACCGTTTGCTATTCAGCCACTTATTCAGCTGTTTTATTTTTTTCATACAGTCATTAAGGAGGAGGTAAGGGGCTAGGACACCTTGTTCAGGGGTGCCTCCAGGTATGGACTTCTGAAATTGGGGTTTAACCACTCTAAGCCCCCCGGTATGGCAGGAAATACAGAGCACCTTATTTTTCAAATCATCTTTGACTCGGAGATCGCTTTTAAAACGGGAACGGACCATTTCTCACACATCAAAACAGGTTGACAGGCTGAAATCTGAATTGAAATCCGAAGGCGGCAGCCATATAAAAGGAAAAGGAGCCGGTTGAGGTACAGAAAATTGCTGCGTCCTTGAAACCTCTCAGGTTTTCACAACAGTCATTCATGTAGTACTCCAGGCCTGTCTGGTGGCCACTCCTCAGCTGGCAGCAGAAAGAATGACAGACTAATTAGTCGTCGGAGAACACAAGGGGCCGAAGAACCAATCACCGCAACAGACGGGGAAACGCACAATGCAGAGAAGCGTCGGGTTTAGGGAACAAGGCTATTTGCTTGGTGTTTCTCTCTGAACCCACGATGGTCCCGTCTTCCATTACAGGCTCCACGGCGCCACCGCCATAATCTCTGCCGACACTATGGTGACAATGTGCACCAAATGACAGGGACAGTGTTTATAGAGGGGGGGGGGCACGGGGTCCGTTTTCTAAAGGCGTTGTAGCTCGGAGACCAAATGATTCCTCGCAATTAGCATGTTAACCGTCAGAGCAACAGATCAAGCCCCTGTGCAGATGACCTCGCTGTCAGGAGCCACGTTGCCACACCTCCTCCTTCTCTCGCTCCTTCTCTCACTCCCTCACTCCCTCCTTCTTCCTTACATGAGTTATTTAGGTGCTACACTGCCCTCTTTTGGCGAATGTTCTGATGAAGAGGAGACTGAAGTATTGAACATGTGTGGAGAGGCTGATTCATCACAGACCACTCCATGTGACTGGCATGATCTGAAATCGTCATCTCTGCTCTCGTAACCCCCTACATGAATATCCATGAAAACAAAATTAATTAATTTTCTTCAAATTTGTCTTAATATTTTGGATTACCACGAGAAGAATATATATATACATATATATAATTATCCATTTTTAATTGCATTTTTTGTATGCCAAAGTTTTGGTATTCGGGGGGGGGGGGGGGATAAAAAATAGGAAATACAAATCGTTTTTTTGTGTCGCCCCTTCTCTGGAGGATTAACTGAATCCTAGCTGAATCCAATACCTGTGTTCGGCAATCTGAACAGGTGAGAAGGCCTAGTCCCGATAGATAGGACAGCCGAGCGTAGACAGGACATCAGACAGACACTTGACCTCTGGATTAGCCTGACACCTCAGCAAAGACGTCGAAACGAAGATGAAGAAACTGTCACAATCACTTCAGAGCCAATGCCAAAGTCCAATGCTTGATTCCTGCCATGACCCAGTTGAGCGGTGGGTCCCGGTTGATCCCGGCGTTCCAGACAAGTCAAAGCTCACGGAGGCTGTCAACTGCCCTCTGTGTCTGTGACAGTGCCAGGCTCTGTTCCGGTGGTTCGAGTTATACTACTTACTATTTTGTTATTTTGTTAAGCAAAGCCACTATCAGGGACTTTTACAACTAATACAACTACTGATACAAGTAATTAAGGAAGAGGTATGGGTTTAGGCATTTTGCGCCAGGATACTTTACAGGTTGGCCTCAGACATTGGGGATTAAATTGAGTGACAGTGGAACAGCCCGACATGGGTCTGCTGAGACATAACAACACAGAGATCTCTTTGAACACTTTCACACTCTGTGGCCCGATACCCTGTTTTTAAGTTGAAGGACAACTCAATGGCAAAAAATGGACGTCGGTTTAAGTGGATATCCGACGCACTTTGTGCCTGAAGAAACCGACTTTCCACATATGGGTATAAGCTTACAGTTTTATTGTGGTACGGTGCATTGAATGGCATTCATGTTTGAACTGTGCACTTTTAAACAATTACAATAAAATACATTAATGCATTGTTAAAACAGTTGCCCTTCTATGTAATTAAATGCTACAACGAAGCAAAAGACAAATAGTTAATTTAAAAAAGTACCTAAAAAAAGTAATTCCTCTACCAATGCACCTCTTCGAGGAGGAGGAGGAGGAATAGGAGGCAGCAGTGGTGGTGGTGGTGGTGGTGGTCTTTGTCTGTGAGAGGGAACAGGCTCACCAAACAGACACAGGGAACTATAGGCTCTGGTGTTGCTGTCTTTGTGTTTACCAGAAGGATATCAGCACCGAGTAAAGAAGAGGAGAGGCTGATACGCCCAGGCCCATTCTGCAAAAGGGAGGAAGTGTTTTGAATCCAGGCTGGGGAATCTGTTCTGTGCACCAATCAAGAGAGAGGCGGCTCGCATATATCCCTAGCTCAAAAGGGGGGGGGGGGAAAGCAAAGTATCTTGAATAACAAAGGATAAGGGAGGGGGGGAGGGGGGGGTTGGTGGGGGGGAGATGAGACAAGAGGAAAATAGACCAGATGAGAAGAGGGAACAGATGGAAGAGAATAGGCCACGGAACAGAAGGAAAGAAAAGCGACGGAGGAGAAGAGAGAGACGGGACGGGACATGAGACATGAGAGATGGAACAATAGAGGAGACATGAGAAGAGAAGAGAGAGCGAACGATTGTGTCAGCTTGATGACAACATCCCCCACCCCTTTTCACTTATAGAAAAAAAAACCAGCAGGGGGCACTTTGTGTGGATGAATCATTAGGCGTGTTGCATCAGGAAAAGGCAACGCTTTCCCATCCTGTCCCTCCTTTTGATCCATATTTCATAATGACCCACTGCAACCACCTCTTGTTGTACACAACAATTCACCGCAATCACCAGCCGCCTGCCACCGCCTTCATGTTGAATGGGGGTTCCATCGTCCCTGTCTCCTCTTCAAGATGGCGACAAATCACCATGCAAATTTATAAACCGGTATCGATAGACAGAGGTGTCAATGTCTTTGCCGTCTCGGCACAGCTTGTTATTCTGCCGTCTTGGTCACCCTCGATCCCACATGTGTCTGTCCACCGTGTGACATCGCTCTCTGGACGAGCTACCGGTGGATGGATCATGCATGAAGATGGCCGTACGGAGGGTCAAACCGTCCTGGGCCACATTGTACGGACGGTGGAGGTGGAACCTCACGGCGCGGGTGTGGAACGTGGGTGGGATGTGTGTGCCCCCCCCCCCCTGGTTTTCAAACTACCGACAACAAAAAACCTCCTCAAACCACTGAATTAAAGAGAAGGGAAAGGGTCGCCTTCAAACTTATTTTTTCCCAGTTTGTCTTGTCGCACTTCAAACCAGATGAAATCCTCCAAGGTATTATACAAGCGGTGGTACGGCAGCACTAACGTAACCTCCCGCTCTTACGGAAGTCTAGTAAAGTGAAAACACCGTCCCTTTAGCTTGCTTTAAGTCTGTGTAGTATTCAATCTTCATGTTCCCCCCCTAAGGAACTGCCGTCCCTCGAGCTACTTTGAACAGATGAAAAAGATCGTGGATCTCCGTGTAGCGGTGGCACGGCCTTCCCCCTATGTCATGTTAAATGGTATATATGTACGTCCTTAATTATAATGGTTTGCCCTGAAATAAAACGCCAACCATGGAGATTGCTAACAGAGGTCCTGAGTCTAAACGGCGTATAAATGAATACGCACACGTCTCTCTCCAGAGACTGAAGCATCATTTAACCACATGTGCCTCGTGCTGTGAGCCATCTTGCGCTGTCTAACTGCTGAGCACCATAAATACACCAGTTAGCTTAACCTCTAGGGGTTTTAGCATAGCAAAGGCTTGCGGGTAAATCTCAGAGAAACACCTGATGGTACGAGACACATCTGCCAGGGAGTCCTAATGACTCCCTGGCAAATAAGTTTAAAGGAAAAGCAAAAGGAGTTACAGATTTTGGTCCCGGCTAAAATATGCTGGATATTTGTATCTATATCACAAAGGCTTGTCGATGGGCATCCGTTGTTGGTCATTTGTGTTTTTCCCAAAAAAAATGTTTTAATGATTACGATCGTTTAAAATGAGTTAGTCAATACTCGCTCAAGCCAAAAAATAACAAAGTCAATGTGCGGAAGCTCAGTGGAAGAGCTCCACAACAATTGACTCAATTTCACCACACCAAGCAAGCCTATATAGGACTGATAGGATGATGGTATATTGAACAAAATGTACTGCACGTTAATAATCTCATAAATTGTATCGAGACGATCGTAATGAAATGGTTTATTCACACCGTGTAACCCTATACACCAACAGCAAGCTAATGTCTTTAGCATTTGAATTTCTTCTCGCTCCACAGCTAAGGCCATCAAGCATACGAACACATAAACGCGTAACCAATTTACTTAGCCGAGAACAAAAATTTGTGTTGTGTGTGATTAATCACTGTTATGAAAAAACGACAAAAACTGCTACATCGGTCCTCCACACCCTTCCACACTCCCATCAGGCTAACTGCAATTCCGACCATTACTTCAGGGCTTTAGGGAAGTAAAGACCCCAATCCTTTTACGCTTTTAAAAAAGACACAGCTACTGTTTTTCAGTATTAACCAGACATACAGTCGCAGTTAACCATGGCAGGAAACTTCCGGTTGGCGTCTCAATCAGTGTCTGTATGTGTTCATGCGTGCGCCGGGCCCAACCTTATAGCACGCATGTGTGGTGTGCGTGAGTGATGGACAGAAAGATACAAGGGAATAGATTGAGTGGGGGTGAGAACAGAGTGGTGGAGGGGTGGTTTAGAGAAAACAAGAGTGAGTAGAAGAAACAAGAGAGGAGGAGGAGGAGGAGGAGGAGGAGGAGGAGGAGGAGGAGGAGGAGGAGGAGGAGGAGGAGGAGGAGGAGGAGGAAGAGGAATCAGAGGTGGGAACCCCTGCTGTTTCCACTGAACAGAAGCATGTTATGGTTTATCTTCTCTGCCTAACGAGGCAGCACTGTAGCCCAGGGGAGGAGTGGTGGCGAGGAGGAGCATTGAGGACGAGTGATGGTGAAGAGGTGCAGTGGTGAGGATAAGCAGGGGGGAGGAGGAGCAGTGGTGAGAAGGAGCAGTTGAGGAGGAGGAGTAATGAGGAGGAGTGATGGTAAAGAGGAGCAGTGAGGAGAAGCATTGCTGAGGAGGAGTAGTGGTGAGGAGGGGCAGTGGTGAGGAGGAGCAGTGGTGAGGAGAAGCAGGAGCAGTGGTGAGGAGGGGCAGTGGTGAGGAGGAGCAGTGGAAAGGAGAAGCAGGAGGGAGGAGGAGCAGGAGGGAGGAGGAGCAGTGAGGAAGACAAACAACAACAAACAAATCGGGAGGATTGAATCCTCTTTATTGGTCATATACATGTAAACATACAGTGAAATGTGTTCTCTGCATTTAACCCATCCTAGTATTAGGAGCAGTGGGCAGCTATTTTATACAGCGCCCGGGGAGCAGTTAGGGTTAGGGTGTCTTCCTCAAGGACACCTCGACAGTTTTTGCTAGGAGGAGCCGGGGATCGAACCAGCAACCTTGCTGTGAGGCAACCGCTCTACCTCCTGAGCTATACTGCCACCCAAGAGGAAGAGGAGCAGCACTGAGGGGGAGGAGGAGCAGCACTGAGGAGGAGGGGGTGCAGCAGTGAGGAGGAGGAGGAGCAGCACTGAGGAGGAGGAGGAGTGGCAGCAGTGAGGAGGAGGAGCAGCAGGAGGAGAACAGCCTGTCCTGGATGCTCCCAGAGGTTACCCGAGTGTTGCCTATGCTACGCGGCCCAGGAACCTTATTTTCTCTCTCTCTCTCTCTCTCTCTCTCTCTCTCTCTCTCTCTCTCTCTCTCTCTCTCTCTCTCTCTCTCTCTCTCTCTCTCTCTCTCTCTCTCTCTCTCTTTCTTGCTTTAATTTTGTGTTTTTTTTCCTACTTTGTGGCAGCTCTTTTCTTCATTTTCCCTGCACACTGAAACCTAGACTACCATGGGAGGCTGGCAGAGTAAAGTGGGAGAGAGAGAGATGTTGCAGAGTGTTGGCAGAAAGAAGTCTCAGAGATGAGGAGTGAATGAGGGAGCCACATTGAGAGAGCGGGTGAGAGAAAGAGAGAGACAGACAGAGACAAAAAGAGACGGTGGGGGGGGGGGGGGAGGGAGAGAGAGAGAGATGGAGAGAGGCAGAAACAGAAGGGAAAGGGAGACAGATTATGGCTGAGCTTAGTCCCTAATCACAGTCTGCTCTGCATGACAGAACTTAAGACCACTCTATTTAATACTACCTACCTCTTTAGTTAAATGATATACTTTCTGCTAAGCGTCGTGGCATGCAAGCAAATACACAACCATCCCTTCATACACATATCTAATGAACTTCAAAACACAACCCCGCACACACACACACACACAGACACACAAACACACCACACATACAGACAGACAGACAGACAGACACACACAAACATACACACATGTACAATACTCATGCACACAGACGTGAAGACAGACAGACAAACACAACACACACACATACACACAGACACACACGCAACCACTGCTTTATACACATACAACTCCCTGACACAAGGACAAACTAAATATCATCACACACACATATGCAGTTTTGTCATTAGCTTTTAAGTAGGGCTGAATAATATGGTAAAAAGAATACATGAATAAAAACTACATTGTGATAATTTGGACTGACATTGCAATATAAATCATACTTTTTCATACGAATTTTCATTCATAATTGTTTTGCATCACAGTATTTCATTTTTACAACACAAAACGATAATGATGTGACATTTCTTAGAGTCTCAAACCAGTCTCAAACCATTTTCTTACATGGATAAAGAAATGTGTAGACTGCAGCAGCACTACGGCACTTCATTTATAATGGTATTATACATTTACACGTTTTACCCAGCAAGCTCCTACGATCTGGATAGCACGCTGGGGCCCTTCTGTGATTCCCAATATCCAGTTCACACTGCTCGCGCACAAAGCTCTGTGATGGTCACAATAACACAGGCACTAATGATCCAGGAGAGAGAGAGGGTTAGGAGACACTAGGCTGTAGGCAGGTGCTCCATCTGTTCTGGGGGTACATGATGGGAGCATGGTCTCTGGATACTGGATACACTTGAGACAGAGAGAGAGAGAGAGAGAGAGAGAGAGAGAGAGAGAGAGAGAGAGAGAGAGAGAGAGAGAGAGAGAGAGAGAGAGAGAGAGAGAGAGAGAGAGAGAGAGAGAGAGAGAGAGAGAGAGAGAGAGAAAGGGGGGTGGGGGATAGAGCAAGAGAGAAATAGAGAAAGAGAGAGGAATAGAGAGACAGAGGAATAGAAAGACAGCGAAAGGAATAGAGACAGATAGCAGAGAGAGAAATTGAGACAGAGAGACAGAGAGAATAGTAGAGAGACATAGAGCAGAATAGAGAGACAGGGAGACAGGAAAAAAGAGAGACAGAGAGAGAAATAAAGTAATAAGTAATAAGTAATAAGAGTAATGGAGACACCAGGTACAAACACCAGGTACAACTACATGAGCAAGACATGCCGTGGTTTCCATGTAGGAGCATGGAACAGCTGACACACACACACACACACACACACACACACACACAGACACACACACCAAATAATCATAACCCATCTGGCAGAGTTCAAGAGGAGCAGGGATTCGTCTGCGGGCTGACTACCCCCTACCCTTGCAGCGTTGCCTCGTCCTGTGCATGGCTGCGGGAGGACGGGCTCATATGCAGGTGTGTAATCTAATCTCAGAACATTGATTTATGTCTGGGTATCCCGCCGCCATTAAGCTAATTGCATGATCACTTCATAACAACTCCTTCCGGGGTGCCCGCGGTAATTTGGCTTTTCTCCCCCACCCAGCACCTACAGCCCTGCCGGCAGCCGCCGTAACCGCATTACGAGTGAAAAATCATCTTTGAGCCATGGCGGATTGATTTTATGCACGTTTCACCAAATCCATAAACCTTGTTAGTCTGTCTCTCACCGGCGCTGGTCATTTGATCCACGGGAGTTTTAACAGGCTTATCGATGGGCATTCTTTCGCCAGGCATCACTAGGAGGAGAAGCTGACATCTTGTCACTCTAGACCAGTGGTGCTCAACACATTTTGGCCTGCCACCCCCGCTTCTAGCTCAGGAAAATGTTTGCCACCCTAACTTTAAGTTTCTTTAAGATCTGCTTACGCACTAAAACATTTTTTTTACTGCCGGTAAATCAATGTCCCAGTGAAAGTAATGGCATCGCTCCACTACACACCAAGTGATTAGCAGTAGTTTGCTCATGGCTTTGAATCATCGGGCAGTCAGCTCGTTTATACAGGACGTCTAAGAGATCTTTAAAAATATATATAATAATAGAGATTTGCTAAAATGGAACATACAATACAATATCTATAGCTTATGTCAGCAATCTTCTGCAAACCAATTTGTATATCGGGCAACCCCAAATGGGGTACTGAAACCACGTTTGGGAACCACTTATCACTAATCTCCACCTGGGATTCTATTCTTGACACATTTACAATAACATACAAAAATCACTGAAATTAATGAAGCTTGTTTTGCTTGTTTGTAATAGTTAGGTTTGTGCATTCCATTAAATGCTTTCTAGGGTTGGGCAATATATTGATATAATATCGATATTTTGCCCAGCCACAAAGGTTTTGTGATATTAGATTTTCTCCATATCACCCGGACCTAATGTTTTCCATTGTCATTTAAGTTTCCTAAATCAACACACATTAATTATTAATTATAAGCAGCTGATTTAATGCTGTCCACTGTACCTCACTGGCCATGGCCTTCTTGCAGTAATAATCATTTATAAAGGGGGTGCTGGAACTCTTTGCTCAGCCGCTGCCTGGGGATTTAATAATGTTTTTTACCATTTGCATATGAGGTGGTCCGCAAAAAGGTCTTGCTGGCAATTTGCACCCACTGTGGACACATACGAGCAGTGGAGGGGTGTGCTGTATGTTTAGCTTCTGAGGGAGACCTTCTGAGCTCCCATTGCCTTCACTGGGTTAGTCTTAAAGCCACTAGAAACCCAAATCCACAATAGCATTCTATGCAACGTAGGTTTGTATGTACATAATAATAGGTTACACATCATACAAGTAATTGAAATGAGTATCAATCCAAATTCAGAAAATTGTCATTTAAGTTTTTGTAAAAGTTTTTATTGTTTTTAAAATACCGAAAAACAGCTTGTCCTTTTAAATGAATTACTTCTTGGTTATTATTGCAAAACCAATATGGACAATATGGACATCTCTGACTTCTACACTTTGGGTTTCATAGTACGATGGTTTGAAGGATGCGCGGCTAGGTAGATGTCACTCAATCGACACTCCCACACAGTCCTGATCAAAGCGCTGTCAGCTAAAAAACAACTGTTTCAAAATGTTTCATTTGTACAAACATTTTGGTAAAAGCACAGTAAGGGACTTGACATTTATGTTACATATGCATTTTTAATAATTGTTAGGGGTGGTCGTCAGAAGCTTTAAATGGCATGTGGATAATAGTAATCCCTCGGGGTAGTTGGCTTCAAGTACAGGAATGGAAGGTTCACTTCGCAGGTGTGAGCCGCGTGAAACGCTTAGAAATTATATTTATTCTGTCCGTATTTACTCATTCACAATTTCTACCTCGACATCGTAGATTTGTTGTGGCTAAATTAGATTTCCGACACCTCATCAAATTATCATTACGCCGGGATTACATTAAAGCCGGTAATTGATGAAGCTGGGAAATTACAACAAAAAAAATTACCTCAAAATAATCTAAAGAAAAACACAGACACGGCCGTCGTACCCAGACGAGGCCATGGGTTTGCCTTGGTCATCCCCGCAAAACCAGCCGGGAGAATTCTCCTCTCCTGCGGTTTTCAGGGAGAAGGCAGAAAGAAGAACAGACCTTTAATGGGTTTTTTTTATCAAGGACCTTTAGAAGACATTTCCGCTCCATTAGTAGAAAACTGGCAGACCTACAAGACGAAAGGAGCCAGCCATTTACATCGAGTGGGTTTAGCGCTGTCACTAAACAGTTTAGCACTAGAGCTAAGTCATTTAGTCCTATAGCTTGACATGCCACAGCTAAACAGAGACGCTATAGGGCCTGACAGTTTAGCCCAATAAGGTTTAGCGCTATAGATAAACAGACAAACAATTCAGCAGTATAGCTTGACAATTGAATGTGGCTTAACAGTTTAATTCAGGGGTCTTTAACCTTTTTCAGCCCAGGGACCCCTTGGTGGATTGTGAAACAGCAAAGGGACCCACTATATATTTTTCAATAAAATGCTATTGCATTTTATGTAATATTAGATTAGATTAGATTCAAAGTAAAGTACAGCGAAAAAAATGTAGCATCTAACCAGAGTGCAAATGTTGCAGTCAAGTGCATGGTAATACTGTAATTAAGTATGGTAATTAAGTAGGATGTGATCATAATAATAGGTATATACGTATATATACACATGTAAGTGAGTATTTAACAGGTAGTGATCAGGGGTATGCAGTTTTTGAAAGCAGGATAAATATATAATATATGTATATTCAAGTGAGCACATATAAATGTATGGCATATATAAATATACACTATTGTATGTCGCTTTGGATAAAAGCGTCTGCTAAATGACTGTAATGTAATGTAATAAATGTATATACAGGAGCAGGGATATGCAGTTCTATCAACAGTTGGATATTTAAATATATATAGCACAGTATATAGGATGGTTCTATACATATCTATACATATCTTATTAATAAATATGTATAGATATGTATAGAGAGGTAGGTAGTTGTGATAAAGTTTTTTACAGGTTTTTTTTATTATTCATTTTTTTTATAGTTAGTCAAAGACATTGGTGGTGATTATTATAGGTGTTTAACAGAGGTGCGGAGCAGGGGCGGGGGCGGCAACAGGGGGGGGCAGCAGAGGTGCAGCAGCATGGGAGTGGCAGCAGGGGGGGGGCAGCAGAGGTGCAGCAGCATGGGAGTGGCAGCAGGGGGGCGGCAGCAGGGGGGGGCAGCAGGGGGGGGGCAGCATGGGAGTGGCAGCAGGGGGGGGCAGCAGGGGGGGGGGCTGTCTTTGTGGTGCAGAGTTCAGGGAGATGACAGCTGAGGGGATGAAGCTGTTCCTAAGCCTGCTTGACATGGAACAAAGGTTTCTATAGCACCCCCCCCGGAGGGGATGAGGGAAAACAGTCCATGGTTTGGGTGAGAGGGGTCATCCACTATTTGTTGTGACTTCCTCAGACACCGTTTGTGGTGGGTAGTGTTTATTGCAGGGAGGGGTAATCCACAATGCGTTGGCAGTTTTCACTACCCTCTGCAGCGCTTTCCGGTCGAAAAACTGCGCAGTTGCCGTACCACACTGTGATGCAGTTGGTGAGGATGCTTTCAATAGCACACAAAAGTTCACCAGAATCTGAGGTGACAGGTGGGCTTTCCTCAGTCTCCTCAGGGAGAAGAGACGCTGGTGAGTCTTCATTACCAGTGAGGCAGTATTGAGGGACCAGGAGAGGTCCTCGGAGATGTGGACCCCAAGGAATTTGAAGCTGGAGACACGCTCGACTCCTCTGCTCATTAATGAGGAAGGGGGTGTGAGGCTCTGGGGTCTGTTGGTTAGGAAGTCTAATAACCATTTACAAACTGAGGGGTTAATGTCAAGATTCTTGGTTTTCATGAGGTCACCAAGTTTGAAGATGAGTTTGGAGGGGATGATGGTGTTAAATGCTGAGCTGAAGTCTATGAACAACATTCTCACGTGGGTGTTGCTCTCATCCAGGTGGGAGAGAGCGAAGTGAACAGCTGAGGAAATGGTGTCCTCCGTGCTCCTGTTCTCACAGTAGGGAAATTGGTGTTCATCCAGTGAGGGTGACAGGCCAGATTTGAGGTGAGCCAGGACCAGCCTCTCGGAGCACTTCATGATGCTGGGGGTGAGTGCAATAGGGCGGAAGTCATTGAGGCTCGCTGCAGAGGAGTGTTTTGGCACTGGCACAATGGAGGGGGTTTTAAAGCACACTGGGACACCTGCCTGAACTAGTGACAAGTTGAAAATGTCAGTAAGGACCTCGGTCAGCTGCTCAGCGCAGTTCCTGAGCACGCGACCGGGGATGCCACCAGGACCAGCTGCCTTATGCGCATTTCTTTCTGCTCAGTGACGCCTCACATCTGTGGGGGATATGGTGAGGTGTTGGTGGTCAACGGGGAGAGTAGCCCTGGTGGGCAGTTCGGGGTTGTTCCAGTCGTTGCGAGCAAAAAAAGTATTGAGTTTGTCAGGGAGGGATGAGTCAGTGGTTGGGGTGGAGTTGTTGGAGGGTTTATAATGAATATCATATAATGAAAACGCCTGCAATAATAAAGGCTGCCTCTGGGTGGGAGTTCTGCTGTTGGATAATAGCAGAGTACAGTTCCTTCATAGGAACTGGAGGTATGTAAGCTGCAGTTATAATGGTGGCTGTAATTTCCCTGGGTTGGTAAAAGGGTCTACATTTAACCATTACGTATTCTACGTTAGCAGAGCAGTGGCTCTCAATGATGGTAGTGTCTGTGCACCAAGCCTTGTTAGTATAAATACACAAACCTCCATCCCTGGTTTTTCCGGAGCCCTCAGCTGATCTGTCTGCTCTGTGTAGAGTGAGCCTCATTAGCTCAATAGCACTGTCGGCGATTCCGCTGTGAAGCCATGTTTCTGTGAAAATCATCAAGTTGCAATCCTTAATCCGTTTATGGTTGATAATCCGCAGCCGCATTTCATCAATTTTGTTCGCCAGAGATTGTAAGTTGGCGACGAAAACACTGGGTAGCGACGGGCGATGTGGGTTAGCTCTTAGCCTCTCCTGTGTTTACGTTTTCTCTGCGGGCGATGGATCTGGTCAGCCGGCCGTGCTGGGGTTAGATTCACCGGAGCTTCAGCATGGAGTTGAAGATCGCCAATTAAGTTGCCAGAATGATGTAATCCAATTTCAAAAATATGGAGCAAACACTGACTAGGAGGTGGAATTTGGGTGAAACCTGGGGGTAAGGTGACTGCAGGAACCTGCAGTATTTCCGAGGACCCCCTGTTTGAAGACTACTGGTTTAGTCAGTACTACAGCTAACAAGACTAGTTAACTAGTTAAAGAGTAAAGATTGCATGGCGCTCTAGTGAAACAGTGTAGCACTTGAGGGAAGTCCTCCCCCTTATCTGCTACACTAGGATGAGCCTCAGAGAATGATGAACATGCCTTTGATGTCAGGGCTCCATTATTCCCACATAATCTCAAAAGCTTCTGAAAGGCTGGAAAAATGTAATCATTCAACTTTTATTTTTGGATAACAGACTTTGACTTTTAAGAAAATCACTTGTGCTAATTGATTGTATGTATTCAAGTCTCACTCTTTGCTAGCCTACTTTGGAGTTGAAACTTCAATACGCTTTAAAGGTGAATAGCATTGATTACGTGTCCTTTCTTTACCCGCTTTTCTCTTCACGCTAAAAGCAATGTAAATGCACAAAACACACAACACAAAGGCAAACAATGACGAACCACGCTGTCATTTGTGAAGTACAACCTCTCAGCATGTATTTGTTTTTAGGTCAGGGCTATACAGCTACCGTCATCTAATCCCTGCCACGACGATCGAGCGATAGGGAAGTTTCAGAACACATGACAGAAGACCAGAGGCCCTCCCTGCTACCATAGAGCCCAGCTGCACAGGTCTCTCGTTAGCCGAGGCGCTAAACTCCAGGTATGACTTTGTGAACGGTGAGAATTAGTATGAGGGGCTAAGATCTGCCAGAGGCCGGTTCCCTGGTGGGGGAAGGCGTAGCACGGGCACTGTGAACAAAAGGTCTCCATGGTGATTTGATCCCCGTTCTTAATCAACAGCAAGAGAAGAAAAGAAGCTCAAGCGGCAGGATCCAAAACTGTTGAAGAAAAATTCACCTGGATAAAGGTTGTATTTGGCCCTTGCACATTAGGTGCATACACCCGGCCAAGTGTTAAGTCACTCACATTTTAAATAATTTCCGCAGCTAAACCCCAGAAGAGGAGTTGTGAATATCTGCAAAAAATGCATTTGAGTTCCGCTGCTATCCATTATCCACTACAGAGTTTACCAAGCTATGTAATTGCATATAGTAGTTGTCCTTTGCAAGATGAAGAACCTAAATCTGCCACTCATATATATCTGGCTTTTTTATTTTTATATTTTACTGAATTGATGTAGGTAGGGGTCTTTTTTTAAACACAAAAAAGGTCAGACCCATACACCTACAGTAAAAAACAATTTAAGTACCTGCTCAGAACCCAGAGTGCCCCGATTTAGTTTGAAAAGTGCCCAGCCAGCATAGCTTATTTGACGTGTACATGTTTACTTTTCTGTGGCAGCTACAGAACATGGCCAACCTAAGGGCCAATTAAAGCAGCTTGGACAGGCCAGTAAGGTACAGCAAGCTTTTCCTAAATATGTCGAGGGCTTCGCCCCATAAACTGAAATGTCTTGCTGGATGTTAAGTCCATAATAGGTTTCATTTGCATTTTTTTTGCACACCTACTGAACCGTTAACCACACCTACAGCAATAAATGTGATCTCAAACTAATGCGGTTTTGTGAAGAAATAATTTTTTTGGTTTACAACCCAAACTGCTGTCATCATAAGCAATCATCATTGTTTGACACTTTTGGGCACTATCGGTGTAAATGCTTCGATGTTTCTGAAAGCCCAGCACAGTATGTTGGCTTGGCAGCACCATCGCCTCTCTGTGGCTAGCTACCTACCGGTTTTACAGTTGAGTCCATTACTCATATTTACAACCCCCTCTCAAGCGCCGTTGTGTATTACCATGTGTTGTGGGAGTGGGGGGGGGGGGGGGAGCTGGGGTTGGCTCAGCGAATCCTCGCCAAGACGCAAACAAAAAAAGGGTGCGAGTTCACCTATTAAATACTTTAAATATCGGCTTATTGCCAGGGAGCGGGGCAGTGGGGCAGTGGGTCTAGTGCTTTTGCTTTTCTACACCCAAATAATCAGCAACTTTCTGCAGATAATTATTAGATTAGCATAAAATAACCCTAATGAAGGCGAGGAGAGACGGACATGGGTGATATCTGAGGTTGCCTCTTTTGGATGATTATTATATAAAGTAGAGAGGGTGAGGTTGAATAAGAGGGAGAGGGAGGTGAAGAAAGAAGGAGGAATGGGGCGGGGGGGATTGTGGACTCAAATTGGTTTTAACCTCCAGCCCGGCCTTCATGATGATGAATTATTACTTTGGCCAAGAAGGTAGAGGAAAGATAAGCAGTCCAGGTTCCCCTGTGAAGCCATGTCAGCCGTTAGTGAGAGACAGACCACCCACCTCAACATCATTTTTCACAGACAAACAACTTACACATAAACACACACACACACACACACACATACACACATACACACACACACACACGCACACACACACACACACACACACACACACACACATGTCAACACACACACATACTGTACATATAGCAAACACAAGCCTGTGTGTGCACAGATTTTGTAATAACCACCACACACACACACACAAACATGTGCACGCACCAACACATACGTAGTGTACCTACCTCATATGTACACACACATATATAAACACACAGGGACACAAAAGCATGCACACAGACACATACTACCCAGCACTTAAATGCTGTTTATTTTGACTTTATTTCTTGTATTTTACATTTCTCCTTCCTCTTGTTTTATTATCTTTCAACGGATGTCCTTTTTATGTTATTTACATGTGATTTCTTCCTTTGTACGCAAACCCCTACGGTTCAGGAAGTCTGTTTTCACGCAATGCAGATTGAAATATTGAGGATGAGGTGGAGAGGAATTTAGAAACAAGTCAATTTGTACAACACTTAATCAGAGCTCGGGGGCCATTGAGGTTGACATAGAGTGTATTTAAGGGAGCCAATGAAGCGTGAACCATTAGTCACACCAGAAGAGAGCTTGGGGGGAGAAAAAATATAAAACAGCAGTGGCATCTTTAAAATAGTGAATGTAGGAAAAGGTACAGTGTTTAAAAGATGAACCTCCCAGAACACGAGAAAACAACACTACCAATTTCACCATTTAGGGAATTGACAAATATCTAAACCTCATTCTTAAACACCTGTCGTTCCAAATCCTTGCTGTTGAAAAAACCCCAAAAAAGCACATATTCTAAGTAAATATGCGAGTGTGAGAGAGAGTGTATGTGTGTTTGTGTTCACCATAGTGGCACAATTAAAAATCAAGAAAAGCTGAGAAGAGTTTCAGTTCCATTGTGATCAAGCCGCATTGGACGCTAATTAAACCGCTGCTATTATTAGCCAGGCTCTATGCAGGTGAAAACCAGGTGGGGCGGCCAGGTGAGGCCGAGGGGGGGAGGGGGGTCAATCCCATCTTTCGGAGCTTGATTGACATCACGGGAGAGGGGGGAGGTTTGTGAGAGCAGGGGGTGTTGAATACTAACGAGTCACGAGCGTGGGGTCTATCACTTTCACAATTCCTCCACGCTTGCGCTTTAAGTCGTCCGCTGATGAAGATTAATTTGCGCAGCACGACGCTCCATCAGGGCCCTGGGAGGCACAAAGGGCAAAGATATGGACTTAATGCGACGGCGTAGCTGACATTTCCCATGGATCAATGGGAATCGGGGGGGAGGGGGGGTGAGATCTGTTAATTAAATCCATGATAATGTTTACTCATCATAAACATCTCTGGTGTTTGAACACCACCAGCCACATAATCCGTCTGCTGTGTCACAAACCAGGATTATCTTTTTCTAAGGGGGCAAGGAGGAAGGAAAGAAGGAAGGAAGGAAGGAAGGAAGGAAGGAAGGAAGGAGGAAGGAAGGAAGGAAGGAAGGAAGGAAGGAAGGAAGGAAGGAAGGAGGAAGGAAGGAAGGAAGAAGGAGGAAGGAAGGAAGGAAGGAAGGAAGGAAGGAAGAAGGAAGGAAGGAAGAAGGAAGGAAGGAAGGAAGGAAGGAAGGCTCTCCATTCCTTCCTTTTTTCCTTCCTTCCTTTCTTCCTTTCTTCTGGCAACATGAAGAGGAGCATCTTTAAGATCCTCACTTGGTGTCTCCTACTTTCCTCCCCGTGTCTGCGGTCGGTTTCATATCCCCAAGGGGTGGGCCGTCACACACACACACACACACACACACACACACACACACACACACACACACACACACACACACACACACTCACAACATTTACTGTAACTTAATCAGTTAAAAATGTGAATAGATGCAATAGAGGAAATGTTTTCTAACTCCATGCACACACATGCACATACGCACACACCAACAATCAGCAGTTTTGATCAGTTAAGACATGGAAAGGCTTTCTGAGCACACACACACACACACACACACACACACACACACACAGTTCTCCACCCGCCCAACCTGGAGTGATTTTGAGAGCGGATCGGTCCTCCTTGTGAGGGCTATCAAGATGTGTGCCTCCAGAAGGCCATCTGATATAGCCGTGGTCAGAAGCAATTTATACTGCCACCAGAAAGCCCATTAATTAGGGCCATGCTTCTGGCTCCTTCATAATGAAGATCCTTCAGGACCAGCGGGAGGAGAGGAGAAGATAGAAGTCTAAAAGATGCTGTGCCACACACCACAGCTCCCAGCAGCTTATTGATGAAGCCCGGAGGCTCAACAGCGACACCGCATCCAGAGCCAGAGCCTCTATGTTTCTAAAGATCCCCCACTCCCACCGCTGGACCACCAGAGGCTGCAAAATGACGGATACGGCCCAGTGAAGATAAGCCTTATTGGGCCCGGCAATCCAGATCCATCACCTGAGTGGGGCAGGTCTGGCAAGATGAAGTACCTTGATTCGACGGCAAGCCAAGATCTAGAAAGAGTAATTTGTACGGTAGTTTCCATACAATGCAGAAAACGTGCATTGGTCTGTGTGTGTGTGTGTATGTGTGTGATCATGTCCATCACTCACTTCTGAGAAAGGGGGTAGAGGACAGAGCATTGCATGGGGAATATTTGCAAATGTGCCCCCTATACATTATCAATGTACGCATCACATTTTATGTTAATTAAGTAATTCAGTAAGTAAGATAATTAAGTAAGCTAGATAGCTAGGCAGACTGAGATGGAGAGACGCATAGTACATGATACAACCACACCAACACAACAGTTTTCTCTATGCAGAGTGCGTACAGGGTAAACACTACGACCGCATGGAGAGGATGGACTCTGGAGGAAAACAGGCCTCCGCGACGTTATAATCACTCAGCCGATCGGCCGTGACAACATTCACTATCCCCCGCACTGTCCACGCTTGGGAGCCAGGGGCCATTTTGAGCTAACCCAGGCCACAGATCGCTGACTTTGAAATGCTGATTCAACTGCGGCTCTCACTAGGGTGGCCCCCCCCACCCAATTCACCCATCTCCATTGCCAGTGACGAGAGAGAGAGAGAGAGAGAGAGAGAGAGAGAGAGAGAGAGAGAGAGAGAGAGAGAGAGAGAGAGAGAGAGAGAGAGAGAGAGAGAGAGAGAGAGAAAGGCGGCCCCGCAAGTAGCAGGCCATCCGTGAAATTGAATCAACAACTCCCTTTTTGTAATTACATTCGGTTAAATGGGAAGGCAAAGTGTGGGTGTAATGCAATTAACATGTAATTGTCATCCGGCCCAGGTTGGGGCTGATCTATTCCTCCCGGGGGAGAGACACTTGGCCATGTTTCTCTGTGTTTAAATGAACCGTGAGATGGGTCAAATGAGTGTCTCGGTGAGCCGTGAGGTGGGGCCGTGAGGTGGCCACTCATTTGTGGCCAGCACTTTTTCCACTAATATTTGCCGAGAGCCTCCCTTCAGAGCCGCCGAGTGTGTCTTTACTGCCTTCCTAATTTGTGCGCAAGATGCACAGAGAAGGATTTATCCCGCCTAACAAAACCCCCCCAATGCAACCCCAAAGCAGCGACAAGCATGTGTTGATGGAGACCGTGCGGACGAGAAGCTCATTAAGAGCCGGTCGGGGGGTAAATGAAAGTGGCGGTATTAAATGTGCTTAAACTTTATCCTGGAGCAGACCTTTTGCAGCCAGGGTAGCATGCACTCGGAAGCTCGGAATTGCTGACTTCCAGGGAACATTCAGCACATAGACCGGCCCCGGCCTCCCGTTGCTCCTCTTAAGCGAGATGTGCTGGAAGTACACTTCTCACCTTCTGAGCTAATTCCTTCTCTGATGCAGAGGGAGAGAGAGAGAGAGGAGAGAGAGAGAGAGAGAGAGAGAGAGAGAGAAGAGGAGAGAGAGAGAGAGAGAGAGGAGAGAGAGAGAGAGAGAGAGGACTCTCCGCCACTTTTCCCACGACAGCACCCAGCATGGCGGTCCGCAGTGACCAGGGGCAATTTTAACTGCAAATAACACTGACTGCACCATTGGAGGGGGGTGGGTGAGGAGATCATCAAACTAATCACACTATCGCAAATGAGATCCTGATGGATGTCACATACTGTGTGCTCAGCTCTTAGATCTACTTTACTTTAACTTGGGAACAGCTAGAATATTCCTTGGCCTCGTCTAAAACAAATTGGAACAGGAGCGGCGTTTCCGGCGACATCATTACTCTCTTGCGAGGGAGAGTTGAGATCTCTCTTACATCTTGAGGCTATTTCCTGGCAAAATAAAGGTAAGGATAAAATGGCTGCGTTCCCCTCCATGAGCCCTCTTTGATGACTAAAACATGAGGGACGGCGTCAAACTTCCTTTCTCCTCGTCGCCTTGGGTGTTGCGCCCACGGAACGAACAACAGGCGTGTTTTTTTTCCTTGGTCATTGTAGTAGTGTGGGCCATGTGCGCACGGTGTCTGTAAGAGGCGAGGGGGCGTGTGGTGTCTGTGTGTGAGTCTGTGTGTGTGTGTGTGTGTGTGGCCTCATGATCAGCCACCCTGCAGCCTGGCTGATAAAGGTGCTCACAACAAAGTGGGGTGGAAGGTGAACTGCTCCACTGAACCGGACCCCTATACACTGGCCTGCAGCGTGTCGTGGCGCCGCCTGCCTTTGGCTCCTGCTGGAGATCCACCAGATGTAGCACCATGCCAAGATTCATCTCCCCCTCATCCCTATACCCCCCCCCCACAATCCACCCGGCCCCACCCCTCGCTGTCCTGCCATCCAAGAGGAGAGGAGGCATAATCATGTAGAGGAGAGACCCAGAGGAACTCCCAGGGTTGGAGAGAGAGAGAGAGAGAAAGAGGGAGAGACGGAAGGACTAGGAAGCCAGGCAGATTCTCTCCACAGCATGGCTGTGGGGATCTGAGCTGGAAAGGAGAGAGAGCAAACAAGCAAGAGTGAGAGATCGAGAGACACACAGAGAGATATCTCATTGATCATGGTCCCTGTGTTGTCCCTGGCTATCCTTCGGAAAACAACGACAATAGTAAATCTGCCTGCTCACGTGAGGAGAGAGAGAGAGAGAGAGAGAGAGAGAGAGAGAGAGAGAGAGAGAGAGAGAGAGAGAGAGAGAGAGAGAGAGAGAGAGAGAGAGAGAGAGACACACACACACACACACACACACACACACACACACTGGGGGACCCAGCGCGGAGATCATCTGACACTGTGACAAAGGACAGTTTTTGTGAGTGTGAGCATTGCATTTCAAGCAATTACATCACTGTGTGTGTGTGTGTGTGTGTGTGTGTGTGTGTGTGTGTGTGTGTGTGTGTGTGTGTGTGTGTGTGTGTGTGTGTGTGTGTGTGTGTGTGTGTGTGTGTGTGTGTGTGTGTGTGTGTGTGTGTGTGTGTGTGTGTGTGTGCGTGTGTGAACTTACGTAATGCAATCTTAACCAGCCGCCGGTTGACCCAGGAGATCTTACTGAGGGGGTTGGGGAGTGTTGAAAACGACCATGAAGCTCACAGGATGTCCTGACCTGAAGAACACACACACACAAAAGCAGAGAAATACACACACACACAAGCAGACAGAGACACACCCACATACACACACACACACACACACACACACACACACACACACAAAGTGTTTACACACACAGAATGTATCAAGTTCACTTCAAAGTGAAGCAACTTCTGCTGTGAAACAACAGGACATTGGACAGCAACTGACTGAGATAAAAAAAATTGATATACCAAAGATGTAATAAAAAATGTATATGAACAGCTAAATATATAAAAAGGGAATGAATTGCTTTTAAAAGCACAGCCCACTGCATCCTTCTGCTGGGACTCTTTGGTGTGGTGAAGGTATGCGCTCTACTGAGTGCCCTCTAGTTTTATTATCAAATGAGCCGTATCATCAATTATTTGTGTTTTGTGTTAGCATATTAGTATGATTCAAGTGTTACCTTAGTAGCAAACAAAATGAAGTGAAAAAACATAATATGGATGATTAATAAAAAGAAGAAGTTATGTAAAATATGAGGTGCAAATGATGAAGCCTAAATGTACACAAATGTGGCTTTTACCAAGCAGAATTGGAAGAGAATGAGTAAGGGGACATTTATCTAATGTATTGTAATCATGTGAGTTTTCCAAGCTTCTACCAGACTCCTTTATGACACACTTTAATAGCAGGAACGAATAAACTGCATATTTACTTACTTATTTTGTGTACACAAAATAACCCAGAAACACATGGAAATCATCGAGAGATGGACAAAAATTAAGGAATGTGAACAATTTTTTTTTTATCAACATACAAAAATCCCATTTACTTGACAGTCAACCGTTGTCACACGTCATCAATTGCCGTCACCGCTGCAGCCGAGAACTAGCATCTGCTACCTAGCATTGGTTACCTAGCATTAGCTACCCGGCATTATCCACCTAGCATTAGCCACCTAGCAATGGGGGATTACTACAATGTGCGTCTCCAAGGGTTTCAAAATGAGTTGCACCCATTTGTCTTAGAGGTCAGTTTCCCCTATACTAGTATAATTATCATTATCATTATAACATTGTTATTCCACATCCTTCTACCACCTGTTACCAGTATCATTCTGTGACAGCTAGGCCTAGTTGTTGTTGTGGAGTTCATTGAAATTTGGTATCACAATGATGTTTGAAAACCAAATATAGGCGCCCCCAAGAATGAATTTGTTGTCCATCCGTTCTCCTCTGCCTCTGCCATTATTCAAGAGATGTCCAAGCACACAACACAATCATCTGTGTGTGTGTGTGTGTGTGTGTGTGTGTGTGTGTGTGTGTGTGTGTGTGTGTGTGTGTGTGTGTGTGTGTGTGTGTGTGTGTGTGTGTGTGTGTGTGTGTGACTGGGTGGTAGACAGGGCAGGATACAGTAGAGGCGGATGACAAGTAAATGGTTCAGTCGTGGTGACAAAGTTCTGTAATTTGGTGGTGACAGAGAATAAATATAAAGAAATAAATATGAATACAAAATGCATGTGTGTGTCGAGGCAATTTGAGCTTGGCGATGGCAAATTAAAGATATTTGCTTGCCCAGGAGTGCTGCTGAAAACGCAGCAGTCTGAGGTGAAACTAGAGATGGGTAGCTATCTGTGGCAGAGGCTTACTTTTTTTGATAACTTCCTTCACTCGGAAGAAAATAAGAAGAGGATTTGTGGCATGTCTTCATCTTTGACGGCACACAGCATAGGATTATCAACCTTGTGGATATCTGTTTAGTCGGTGTTGCACCGTGTACAACAGAGAGTGTATGAATAGCTGCCCACTGCTCCTAATACTAGGATGGGTTAAATGCAGAGAACACGTTTCACTGTATGTCTTCATGTATGTGACCAATAAAGAGGATTCAATCCTCACGATTTGTTGTTGTTCATATTTTGGATGGGCCTTTTGAGCCCGAACAGGAAAAACTGTCAGGAAAACGGGTTGAAAGATAGTAGGACTGACGTAGGACTTTTGACTTGATTTTGACATGGAAGCCGACTTCCAAACACGTATTTGTAGTCAAATGGATAATCTGAAATATCTGAAAAAAAATGATGGTTCTGTCAGCTGTGACGGCCCTCAGGGTGGGCCCTCAGGGTGTCAAAGACTGGATTTTTCCGATCTCCAACCACGGAGTCCGGGGTTGTTTCAGATCCAATTTTTATTTTGTCGAGAGTCCTGGCTGATTTGCGGTGACGCACCGTTCTACTAGAATGTCACCGAAAAACAGAATAAACCCACCGGAAATAGCAAAAAACATCAGGGATGGAAGCTAATCTAATTTGATGATGTTATGACTTACCTACACCCTGTTCTTTGATGAGAATATAGCTCGGTATCAACAACGCATGACAATATCTGATTTGCTTTTTACTTTGAAAATTGAGGGACACATTATTCAGTTTCGGGAGTAAGATGACATGTATTAAACATTTGCCCATTCACATAAATATGACAGGCAAGATGCATTAGCCTACTATTATAGCCATTAATGGCCATGGCTGTAGCGACACTCCCATATCCATGGCAACTTTACAGGAGAATTCTAACTCTTGATTTTAAGTTCTGTATAAATCCTGTGATCTGAGACCCCCGGGTAATTCCCTCTCCTACCCCCTAAGTCGCAGAGTGTGGGACATACAGTGTCACAATTTCTTCAAAGATTGTCATTCGGTGTGAGCTGCTCTCCTCAGACGGATTTAGTAGAAGTCCTTTAGCGCCAGCTTGGCAGAGTGACGTCATTAGAATAGCGATACAAAACTAGTCTTCGGGGGTCAGCATTTTTTATACTGACACATTGTTTGAGATATTATATTTTTAGTGAATTCTAGAGCATTCAAGTCAAGTCAAGTCAAGTCAAGTTTATTGTCACTTCACAGTTTACACAAGTATAAAGCAGTGGTGTGAAAATCTTATGTGCAATACCCGACGACAGACAGCAGTTATAAAAAATAGATAAAAATAGAATAATAGAAATAGAATAAAGTTAAAAAATAAAATTGCAATTTATAAAATAAAATATATCGGCACAGAAAAGAGCAATATGTATATATAAATCAATGTAATAAAATATACATTGTTATATGCTATACGCCCTTGTTCAGCAGCCTGATGGCATGACTGTGGAAGCTATCTCGGA
Source organism: Muraenolepis orangiensis (assembly GCA_027704905.1). Lineage (NCBI taxonomy): Eukaryota > Metazoa > Chordata > Actinopteri > Gadiformes > Muraenolepididae > Muraenolepis > Muraenolepis orangiensis. The sequence goes on along the minus strand of CM051002.1, from coordinate 26,391,735 downwards.
GTCGATTTGTATGGCACTCGATACTGCGGTATCGCCTGCCTGACGGTAAAAGTGAGTACAGTTCGTGGCTGGGGTGGGCAATGTCTTTTATGATGCGTTTGGCCTTGGCCACGCACCGCTGGTTGTATATATCCAGGAGGGAGGGGAGCTCACCTCCAACGATATACTGGGCTGTCCACACCACCCTTTGAAATGCTCTGCGCTCGAGTGCGGTGCAGTTCCCGTACCAGGCGGTGATACACCCTGTAAGAACACTCTCGATGGTGCCATTATAGAATCTTCTCAGGATGCGGGGGCCCATGCTGAATTTCTTCAGATGCCTGAGGAAATACAGGCATTGTTGGGCCCTTTTCACCACGTGTGTGGTGTGCGTGGACCATGTGAGGTGACCATGTGAAGCTGCTGACCCTCTCTACTGCAACACCGTCGATGGAGATAGGGCTGTGCTCTCCTCTCTGCTTCCTGAAGTCCACGATCAGCTCGTTGGTCTTCTTGACGTTGAGGGTGAGGCTGTTCTCCTGGCACCACTGCTGCAGTGATCCAACCTCCTCCCTGGAGGCTGTCTCATCGTCGCCGGCGATCAGGCCCATCACTGTCGTGTCGTCAGCAAACTTGATGATGACGTTGGAGCTGTGCATAGCCATGCAGTCGTGGGTGTAGAGGGAGTAGAGGAGAGGGCTCAGCATGCATCCCTGGGGGGCTCCCGTGTTGAGGGTCAGTGGCTTTGGGGGGCACGCCTAGACCTCTAAGCTTGGTGTAGAGCTTGGCAGGAACTATCGTGTTGAACGCTGAGCTGTAGTCCACAAACAGCATTCGCACATAACAGTTCTTTCCCTCCAAGTGGGAAAGGGCAGTGTGGAGGTCCAGCATGGCAGGTAACACGGAGCAAATAAAGTCCTTGACCAACCTCTCGAAGCATTTACTGACAATCGAGGTGAGGGCTACAGGTCTATAGTCATTCAGGCATGTTACCTTGGGTTGTTTAGGGACAGGCACGATGGTGGACATCTTGAAGATCGCGGGAACAACAGCCTGGGACAGGGAGAGGTTGAAGATGTCTGCAAAGACTCCTGCCAACTGGTCTGCGCATGCTCTGAGGACGCGGCCTGGGATGTCGTCGGGTCATGCCGCCTTACGGATTTTCTGGTTGGGATATATCCGAACCGACTTGGTCGGGACAACGTCATCTATGCACTTGTTGATGAACCCGGTGACCGACGACGCGTACTTGTTGAGGTTATTGTCCGAGGCAACGCGGAACATGTGCCAGTCAGCGCGATCAAAACAATCCTGCAGCATAGAGTCTGATATTTCTGAACAGCATTGGACCTCCCTCACAGCAATCGGTTGCTGCTTCAGTCTCTGCCTATTGGTGGGGAGTAGCTGGATAGAGCGGTGGTCTGATTTGCCGAACGGTGGGTGGAGGAGGGCCTTGTAGCCATCACGGAAGGGGGTGTAGCAGTGGTCGAGGATCCGCTCGCCCCGTGTGTTGCTCGTTATGTGTTGGTAGAACTTTGGGAGAATCTTCTTCAGGTTTGCCTTGTTGAAGTCCCATAGCCCCATGCAGTTCCTTCAGCGCTGTGTCCCATTTTCCATGTTGCTGTTGCAGCAACTATAATGCACACACCATTAAGAGTCATTAACTGTAAACTAAACTGTCAAGGTGACCAAAGCCAGTGTCTCAAATACGAGGCTGTGTCACGGACAAGGACTTCGGAGGCAAACCCAAATGCATGACTCGATGACACACGTATCAAAGTAAAGAGTCTTTACTGATAAATGCAGTACAACACAAAAAGTACTTGATGATTGAAACGCTTTAAGCTCAAAAGCAAAAGACCTAATTACCAAAAGCTGACGGTGGCATGACGTGGAAACATGACGCTTGTTCATAAACATGAAACAAGTACGAACTCTCTAACATGACACAAGTAACAAGTCTCAAACGTGAAACAAGTATGCTGGCTAGTAACAAGTAGCCTAACAAGCAACAAGTCTCTAACAAGCAACAAGTGGTAACAAGCAACAAAGTACGAACTGGCCCCTAACAAAAGTCCCAGGCAGCCAATCAGACAGGCAGGAAAACATGAGGGGGAAGATAACAGTGATGCGCTGCAGCTGCGGGGGAGAACTAACAAGGGGGCGTGGCTATCCGGGCGAGTACTGTGGAAACGAAGATGACATTAATGCGGGACGTGATAAGGGCCGTGGCTATCCGGGCTAGGGCTGGGGAAACGGTGACATGAATGCGAGACTTGATAAGGGGGCGTGGCTATCCGGGCGAGGGCTGGGGAAACGATGACAGGAATGCGGAACATGAAAAGGGGGCGTGGCTACCTGGGTGAGGGCTGTGAACACGGAGAGGCAGAACTGCAAACACTGACAGGCTGCATCCTTGGTAGGACACATCCTGTCCACTGTCCTATGGATATTTCTCAGTCACATAGAAATGAGAAAGTCTAACAAGGTTGCAGGCTAAAATAGTCCAGAGTTGTTTCTTTCCACCATTCACTTTAAATATGTCGGGTGACAAAAGGCTATGAAGGACACACCGTGTTTTCTTCAAATTCTACTAAATGAAGCCTGCATACAAAGGACCCTTCACATCGGTCTCCGATGAGGTAGCAGCCCATAAATTCCTCCTATGACGATTCCCTTGACGATTGTGATTAGACTCGATTTTTCTGTTTTTCAACAGCCAATTTAAAGCACCTCAGGTTGTCAGTACCATTAGATGCTCTGCACATATCTCAAAGCTACTCTATAAGTTATTTTATACCTGTTTTTATACCTAGTAGACTGTTTTTACATCTTATTTAATCACTGTACATTGTATATTTCTATGCACTTCACTGCAACATTTCCATATGGTTAGAGGCCTAATTATTTTCTCTGTACTGTACTTTTGTGCTGTGCAATGACAATACATTTGAATCTAATGCAATGTAAATTGCAACTGCAACATTAACTTCTCACAGTCTATTAGTAGTACGGCGGGTTATGACCCGATTTTAGAAGGATTGGCACACGCCAGGTAAAAGCACCAACAGCAGAATCCTGAGGTTGTGTCACAGCCGGTGGAACAGTGGAAGACGGGAAGTGCTGTTGACATGTCTTTGCCCAAAGTATGGCTGATGGTATTGATATGATGATATGTGTTGTTTTTGCCAGTGCCAAAAGCGACCCAGATGTCTACAGCTGGATACTTGGTGAGCAGGGCATGGAACTTCACGACAACATCCGTATCCACAGTATGTACCAAGCAGGTAGAAGAGCAATGCTCCAGGGCATCAAGCTGATGAATCATTATCCTGGTGTCGGCCTCTTCATGGTTACATGGCACCATGAAGTGGCTGGTGTCTATGCCAACTACTCTGATGCCAAATGTAAAGAAGACATGCTTGCCATCTGGCCAGGCAGTGTTCTTGTTCTGACCAGCAAGCTTCCGCCATATCCCTTTGCCTCGCTTCTCCCTTCTTGACTCTTTTATGCTTCTGGTGATGTTAGTATCCCAGACCACATCAACCCTTTCTGATGTCTCCAAGAGCTTCATGATGTGGGGACCAAAGACACATCTGGCATATTCGTCAAATGTGGTAATGTTGGTAGTTGACAGAAAGTGCACAACAGCTGCACCGTCGAGTACTTTCAAATCAAAAGTACCTGGAGGTTCCTGTCTTCATTCCCAGCCATAGTTTCCCTCTGTCAGATAGAGAGGGAGGGTATGGATTGTTTTCATGCTTAAAGAAGATAAGATTAGATTCGATTCAAATTGATTGTCTTTGCACAGCACGAGCACAGTACAGCGAAAATAATGTAGCATCTAACCAGAGTGCAAATGTTGCAGTAAAGTGCATGGTAATATAATTTACAGTTAAAATTGACAGTTTACATTTACAGGTTAAATGTGATATGAGCAGCATAATAATAGGTATATGTATATACAGGTAAGTGAGTATTTAACAGTATGCCGTTATTGAAAACAGGATAAATATATATAAATGTAAATGTATATACAAGTGAGCATACTGTATATAAATGTATGGCATATATAAATGTAGATACTGTATAGGAGTAGGAGCAGTTCTATCAACATATTTAAATATATATGGCAGGTACAGTAACCAGGTAGCTTATTAATAAATATGTAAATTATAGAGAGGAAGGTAGTTGTGACACAGTAGTTTGTTTTTACAGTTTGTTTTTTCTTTTTCTTTATTTACAGTTAGTCAAAAACATTGGTGGTGATTATTATAGGTGATGAGCAGAGGTGTGGGGTGGGGGAGGCAGCAGGGGGGGTGCAGCAGAGGGGGGGGGCAGCAGTGGGGGGGGGGGGAGCAGTGGCGGCAGCAGGGGGGGGTGCAGCAGAGAGGGGGGGGCAGCAGTGGCGGGGGCGGCAGCAGGGGGGGGACAGCAGAGGTGCATCAGTAGGGGGGGGACAACAGAGGTGCAGCAGCAGAGGGGGGGGGCAGCAGTGGCGGGGGCGGCAGCAGGGGAGGGGGACAGCAGAGGTGCAGCAGTAGGGGGGGGACAACAGATGTGCAGCAGGGGGGGGGGAAGCAGAGGCGTGGGGGCAGCAGGGGGTTGGGCAGCAGGGGGGGGGGGCTGTCTTTGTGGTGCAGAGTTAAGGGAGATGACAGCTGAGGGGATGAAGCTGTTCCTAAGCCTGCTTGACTTGGAACAAAGGTTTCTATAGCGCCTCCCGGAGGGGAGGAGGGCAAACAGTCCATGGTTGGGGTGAGAGGGGTCATCTACAATTTTTCTTCCTCAGACACCGTTTGTGGTGGGTTGTAGTGTTTATTGCAGGGAGGGGTAGTCCAATGATGCGTTGGGCGGTTTTCACCACCCTCTGCAGCGCTTTCCGGTCAGACACAGTGCAGTTGCCGTACCACACTGTGATGCAGTTGGTGAGGATGATTTCAATAGCACACCGGTAAAAGTTCACCAGAATCTGAGGTGAGAGGTGGGGTTTCCTCAGTCTCCTCTGGAAGAAGAGACGCTGGTGAGCCTTCTTTACCAGTGAGGCAGTATTGAGGGACCAGGAGAGGTCCTTGGAGATGTGGACCCCCAGGAATTTGAAGCTGGAGACACGCTCGACCTCCGCTCCGTTGATGAGGATGGGGGCGTGTGTGCCAGCTCTGGTCTTCCTGAAGTCGACGATGAGCTCCTTGGTCTTCTTGGTGTTGAGGGCCAGGTTGTTGTCAGCGCACTGCGCCACCAGGTGCTGGACCTCCTCTCTGTAGGAGGCTTCATCGTTGTTTTTGATGAGGCAAACCACCATTGTGTGGTCGGCAAACTTGATGATGGTGTTTGGACCATGTACAGGAGTGCAGTCGTGGGTGAAGAGGGAGTAGAGGAGAGGGCTCAACACACAGCCTTGTGGACCGCTGGTGATTAGGGTGAGGGTGGAGGAGGTGAGATGGTCTAACCTGACTGACTTTGGTCTGTTGTTTAGGAAGTCTAGTAACCAGCTACAAACTGAGGGGTTGATGTAAAGGTTCTTGGTTTTCATGAGGTCACCAAGTTTGAAGATGAGATTGGAGGGGATGATGGTGTTAAATGCTGAGCTGAAGTCTATGAACAGCATCGCAGTGCATCGCCCGACCTAAAAGCAGCGTCACGTGCCTTTAGGAGTAGGCGGACCTCTATGTTCATCCAAGGCTTCTGGTTGGGGAATGTTGTGATCTGTTTGAGGGTGGTGACAGTGTCAATGCTGGAGTTGATGTAATCCAAAACAGAGGAGGCGTAGGAGTCAATGTCGGTGTGGGAGTCTAGGGTAGACTGGGAGGAAAACAGGCTCCAATCCGTGTTCTGCCACTCAGAGTCTGCACCCTCAGGAGCAGTCTGGCTGTCCTAACGGTGGGCTTCACATGCTTGATGAGTGGTGTGTACTTAGGCAGCATGAACAAAGAGTAATTTCCCTGGGTTGGTAAAAGGGTCTACATTTAACCATTAGGAATTCTACGTTAGCAGAGCAGTGGCTCTCGATGAATTCTCGATGAACTCTCCAAATCCAGAAAGATCATGTCGGTGTACGTTATAAGAGCAAGACTGTTCTGTGTGAACAGACTAAGAATTATGAGGTATATTACCGCTAATTTGCAAAAGCTGGTCAGACGCTGGAAGTCGCAATGTTTACTCGTCGCCGTCTTGGTCTATATAACGAGAAGGTGCTTATATCTCCTTCTCTGTGTTGCATGGCTATATACAATTGGAAAAAGAGTGCCACATCATATGTCAACATTGAGATCTATCCTGCCTGCTTGGTCTTGGTCCTGGGTGTCCATCTAAAGAGAGACAGTGAGTTATTTCTGATGGGCTGAATGGAGTGTGTGCGGTCCCTGATCACTGTCTTATGGTACTGGTTGTACTGATCTCTGCCCGATGATTCCACAGTGCGGATTGTGTTGACAACAGACTTGTCAATGATATTTCATGTGTCCAGCATTAAAAGCTCTGGGGTATCATCTAGGAAATAATTGCTCATCCCAGTGATGGTGTGCACCAGAGCTTGCTCGTTGAATGTCTTCTGTGTAGACATTCCTTCTTCATGGTGGTGTTGTTTGTTGCCATTTTCTAAAATATACTCCTGCTCAAACTCTTTTAGGAGTTGTTGTAGATATATGGCCCGAGTGAACCAAATAATAAAATATTGGCAAACAATAGTCACATATTGATATTCTCAATAGCTTTAATGCATTCCCTGACCCAGAAAATGTATATTTTTACACCAAGATTGACCTTCTAAGTGGCTTGGAAACCGAGATATTGGCACTTATAGCTTTTACATGGCAGCTCATTTTGGAAATCCAAGATGGCCGCCATCCGCCATCTTGATGAAGTGGCTCCAACCTCAAATTTATAGCTGTGGTGATGTAGAACACAGAAAAAATGTGGTGCTTTTATCCGGCTTGTCCCCATAATATTGCTAAGCTGCCGCACTATAGTTTACAAGAAACAAGTACAGGTACAGCCAAACATATATTAATGCAGCTCAGTGTTTGGTTTGTATTCTTGTCTCATTCATGTTAGCATGGAGTTTCTACAAAATGGGTTTGTCTGACTGCAACGATCGGGACAGCGATAGCCAGCATGACATTAGCAGAGTTTGTGCAAAAGTACAAAAGACAAAGGGCGAGAGACAAAGAAAATGAGCAGGAATACTGGAGTGTCAGCGAGTCAAAGAGACTTGGAGAGAGAGCAAGAGACGAACTGGGAGCAGGAAGAAAGAACAGATGAAAGAGCGAGGCCGGAAGACCAGAGGGGGGAAGAGAGATAGAGAGAGAGAGAGAGAGAGAGAGAGAGAGAGAGAGAGAGAGAGAGAGAGAGAGAGAGAGGTTGGAAAGATGCTGAGACAAAGAAAATAATTAGAAGGAAAAGATGAAGTTCACAGCACATATCAATGTAGGAACAACAAAAATACATACCAAGACAGGTTTGTATTGAACCAGATTCAGTCAATTTTGAAGCATGGAACGGTTTATATTGAATTTTACATTTTGGAAAATCATACTCTTCCAGCGAGTTCAGGCTCAAACATAATCAATGCAAAGGCTGTATATTTCATCACCTCCAGTCCAACCCCATCAAAGAAAAGGTTCTCCAACGTGTAGTCTGAGCATAACAAGAGAGTGATGAATGCAAGAACCGCAGACAGAAGAAATGCATTGTATGGATTGAATCAGATAACTTTTGTGAGCGCCCACGCTCAAGGAGGCAAACAACAGCGGGTTTTTGAGGGTTAAACGAAGAATGTCCTTTTATTTCTTCGCATCACAACTGAAACCAGCAGAACAACAGAACAGCATAACAGCATAGCAGCATATCAGCACATGGCGGGACCTCTCGGCCGCAAGGGCTCGGTCCTCTCACCCCCCTTCTCTTTTCTAGCAACCCTCTACCTGTGTGCTTTTAAGCACCTGATTCACTCAGGTGTTGATTGTTGTCAGCTGGGGGTTTCACTCCGGGATCTCGTTCGCCTTCCCCCGGGTCCTAAAGCCCTCCAAGTATCTCCCTCGGGAGATATACGCCTCCCACAACGTAACCAAAGGTAAGTCTCCTATACTTTGCCCTGGTGGGACCCCAAGGGTAGCTTGGGGTACCACATATCCTTCCCCTCAACTTCAGAGCACCCTTGGCAGGCCCAGACTACAGGCCTTCTGACCTTCGGGACAGGGCATCTGCGTTCCCACGCAAAGTTCGGTACCACCTGTCGGTAGTATCCCCCTCCTCCACGGGCGCCTCCTGGCGTCCAACCCGGCTTGAAGGGGTATTCCCGGTGGCATTTTAGGGAAAACCACCGATCCCGACAGTAGCGGCGCGGGGGCCAACCCCGCTCCTCTGGACCGTCGGCGTCCCAGTCGATGATCCGGGGCCTCGTGTTGTCCTCCAGTGAAAGCGGAGCGGCGTCCTCCGGCGGGTGCGGAGCGGCGTCCTCCGGCGGGTGCGGAGCGGCGTCCTCCGGCGGGTGCGGAGCGGCGGCCTCCGGCGGGTGCGGAGCGGCGTCCTCCGGCGGGTGCGGAGCGGCGTCCTCCGGCGGTTGCGGAGCGGCGTCCTCCGGCGGTTGCGGAGCGGCGTCCTCCGGCGGTTGCGGAGCGGCGTCCTCCGGCGGGTGCGGAGCGGCGTCCTCCGGCGGGTGCGGAGCGGCGTCCTCCGGCGGGTGCGGAGCGGCGGCCTCCGGCGTGTGAGGAGCGGCGTCCTCCGGCGGGTGCGGAGCGGCGTCCTCCGGCGGGTGCGGAGCGGCGTCCTCCGGCGGTTGCGGAGCGGCGTCCTCCGGCGGGTGCGGAGCGGCGTCCTCCGGCGGGTGCGGAGCGGCGTCCTCCGGCGGTTGCGGAGCGGCGTCCTCCGGCGATTGTGGAGCGGCGTCCTCCGGCGGGTACGGAGCCAACACGTGGGCCCATTCCTCTCTCGGCCGCTTTCCCGGAGTCCTTTGCGCTGCGCGCTCACAGAGCTGTGTGACGGCCTTCTGTAACGTTTGTTGCCCCTGCAACACTGTTGTCAGCAACTCCCTTAAGGCCGGATCCATGTCTTCGGGTTGTGAGCTGGGTCAGAATGCCGGCATCCTCCACCATATGTGAGCGCCCACGCTCAAGGAGGCAAACAACAGCGGGTTTTTGAGGGTTAAACAAAGAATGTCCTTTTATTTCTTCGCATCACAACTGAAACCAGCAGAACAACAGAACAGCATAACAGCATAGCAGCATATCAGCATATGGCGGGACCTCTCGGCCGCAAGGGCTCGGTCCTCTCACCCCCCTTCTCTTTTCTAGCAACCCTCTACCTGTGTGCTTTTAAGCACCTGATTCACTCAGGTGTTGATTGTTGTCAGCTGGGGGTTTCACTCCGGGATCTCGTTCGCCTTCCCCCGGGTCCTAAAGCCCTCCAAGTATCTCCCTCGGGAGATATACGCCTCCCACAACGTAACCAAAGGTAAGTCTCCTATACTTTGCCCTGGTGGGACCCCAAGGGTAGCTTGGGGTACCACACTTTATTAAGGCTGTCTGATACTCGGAAAGACATTCATGTTTCAATAACCCACAGGGCGATGGAGCAAGATAGAGACATTTTTTTTTCACAATTTCTATCCATCATCTTTTATTTTTTACAAAAAATGAGTACATTTTACAAGAATGGTGTAATCTATAAAAACAGTTTCACCTCAACATAGCCAGGACTAAGGTTAAAATGTCATCAATGACAGAGCCTATGCTTTCATTGTAGCACTATTGTGTGAATTCAGTAATGCTGCACATTGTTCTGTAAAATGTGAAATCTACCAACACTCCAGCTGTTAATAATGCAACAAATATTCAAGATTCAAGATTCAAGATAACTTTATTTATCCCTAGGGAAATTTAGGTGCAACAGTTGAAACAGGGGGAATAAATGCACACAAAAAGATATACCTAAAAACTAAAAACTAAATAACAACAAACTAACTAAACAAAACTAGGATAAACTAAATATAACTAAATGAACTCTAAATGAAATCTAAATGTATTGATAGATGAATTGCACAATTTACAGTATTATTACAGTAATAGGTAGGTATATACAATACACAACAATACGTATAGTGCAAATTGGCAGTAATAAAATACTAATAAATAACTCAGATGAATACTGAAAAAGTGGCATGTGAAAAGTGAAAAGTTAAATAGAAATTTAAGTGAAAGGATTTAAATGAAAATTCAATTAAATATTGAGCTTATTATTTGGTCATGTCATCATTTACATGACATTTCTCAACTTTATACTAAAGAAAGAAAGAGGGAGATAGAGCAAGATCCAGAGATAGAGAGAGAGAGAGAGAGAGAGAGAGAGAGAGAGAGAGGAGAGAGAGAGAGAGAGAGAGAGAGAGAGAGAGAGAGAGAGAGAGAGAGAGAGAGAGAGAGAGAGAGAGAGAGAGAGAGAGAGAGAGAGAGAGAGAGAGAGAAAGCAGACAAACAAGTTTTAATCAAAGAGGTAGGGAGAGAGAGAGCTGGTGAAAGCAAGGCAGAGTCAAAGAGGGAAAGAGGATGGAGTGAGAGACAGAGATAAAGAGAGAGGGGGAGAAAGAGATAGACATAAGAGTATGGGAAATTTAAGCCGGCTCACAGGTTGGCTAGCGACGCGTCGTGCCTAGATTGCTCAGGAAATGCTTCATTCTTCTCTGATTGGCATCCGCAGTGCAGGGGTGATGCACTGCCAAAAGACGTGTGCAATGGCAGAGAAAACACAAGGGCACTGGAGAAGAGAGAAGGGGGGAAGAAGGAGAGAGGGGGAGGGTGGGAGGGGGAGAGGTGAGGAGAGAGGAGAGGAGAGAGGAGAGAGAGAGAGAGGAGAGCGGGAAGGAGAGGGCAGAGGAGAAGGAGAGAGAAGAGAAAGGACAGGACAGGGGAGAGGGGAGAAGAGAGCGATAACAGGGAGGAGCGGAGAGAGGGGGAGGGGGATGAAATTTGGTGAATAGAGAGGGCAGAGGAGAGGGAGGGAGGGTGGAAGAGAGAAGAGGACAAGGAGAGGAGAGGGATGGGAGAGAGAAATGAGAAGACAGGGGAGAGGGAATAGAAGGAGAGGAGATGAGAAGGGATAGAGGGGAGGAGAGGAAATGTGGAGAATACAGAGGGGAGAGGGAGGTGAGAGGAGGGGAGAGAGGGGAGGAGAAGAGGAGAGAGGAAAGGGAAAAAGAGTTGGGAGGAGATGAGAGGGGGGAAAGGTGAGGAAAAAGAGACCAGAGGACAGGGAAGGAGATGAGAAGAATGGGGAGCAGAATGGATGATAGAGAGAGCATCCATACAAGGACTACACCTACAACTGCTAGGAGTGCTGCCACTATCATAACATTATCATCCATTGTTTTTTTCTTTGGCTGGACTTTCTGGACTCCAAAAAATCTTGAATCTTAAGAGAAGGAGAAAATATACAATAAAAGGGTCAGGAGAGAGGAGGACAGGGGAAAGTTAAGTGCAAGTCAAGTCAAGTCAAGTCAAGTTTATTGTCAAAGCAGTGAGTGAAAATCTTATGTGCAATACCCGACGACAGACAGCAGAACTGTATACAAAACTATATAAAGTTAAATATATAAAAAAATGCATATATAAAATGCAATATATTAGCACAGAAAAAGACCAATATATATATATATATATATAAATCAATGTAATAAAATATACATTGTTATATGCTATACACCCTTGTTCAGCAGCCTGATGGCCTGACTGTGGAAGCTGTCTCTAAGTCTGTTTGTGCGGCACTTGATACTGCGGTATCGCCTGCCTGACGGTAAAAGTGAGTACAGTTCGTGGCTGGGGTGGGCATTGTCTTTGGCCATTGAGAGAGAGAGAGAGAGAGAGAGAGAGAGAGAGAGAGAGAGAGAGAGAGAGAGAGAGAGAGAGAGAGAGAGAGAGAGAGAGAGAGAGAGCTAAGCCAGTGTTTTCTGCTGCCCTCGTCAGTATAATAGCCATTGAGGTGAGGTCAAAGAGGCCCAAACAGTGTCCCCATGGGAGCTTGTTTGTCTAGTACTAAATGGACTCTGACATTTGGCCTCGTATAAACTCCACATGATGTTGTCTTCAAGGGAGAGGATATGAAGTGAGAAGGGTTTCCTTTATTGCAAGTCAAAACACTGCCTGTTCCAAGTCCCTGTACCATCTGTGACAATTGAGGTCACGCACACACTGTGCATTTTTTTGGTCGGCTCAGGGTCCCTTTCAAAGTGAACAAAAAACTTTATTTGCTTGTCTGGTAGGTTGGGGTCATTGTTGGTGACTGCCCCTGAGCTCCCCTTGTAGTTAGAGAGGACCCTCAGACCTTGCCACATATGTCTGGTGTCAGAGCCCCCAAACTGTAATTCATGTCCTTTACAACTGTGGGCGTGGACTTCAGCTTCTGCTTGTAAACCGGAAGTAGGAACACGGAGGCCCGGTCTGATTTGCCGAAAGCCGGCTGCGCAACAGCGCAATATGCGTGCTTGATGGTGGTATAGCAGTGATTAAGAGTCTTGTTCTGTCTTGTCGGACATGAGATGTGTTGATAGTATTTTGGTAAAAGTCCCCCGCTATGATGGGCACTGCCTCGGGGTAGCGATTCTGAAGTTTGCTCACTTTGATGTAAAGTTCATCCAATGCGATGTTCACATCAGCCCGTGGTTGGATGTAAACCGCCGGCATAAGAATAGTGGAGATTGATGATGTCCTGCTTCGAGGCCATACGACAGTTAAGTTTGTCAGGCTTGTTTACGAGAGAGTGGACATTGGCGAGGAGAATGCTCGGTAGGGCTGGTTTCCATCCACTTCAGCGTGTCCTAACCAGTAGGCCCCCACGGGACCCTCTCCGGCTGGCGCGTTTGTTGTTGCCCCCCGGGGCTTGGTGGCTCCGGTCAGGGAATGGGCTCCCCTCCACCCGCTCTTCATTGTCCCTCCGGATCTCCACAGGTAAGTCCCAGTCCTTCTGTGGTTGTATTGTTCCGAAATTCCAAGAGTGTTTGGCGATCATATGTGATAACACACATGGTGACTTGCTCATGAGACTGAGATGGGGAAACGTGCAAGCACCCATCGGACAACGGCGCCGCCGGTCCTGCGGGCCGCAGGTCAGGAGTCTGTCCACGTAGGGGAGTGTGTGGCGAGGCTGTGATGTCTCTGCAGCCAGAGAGAGAGAGAGAGAGAGAGAGAGAGAGAGAGAGAGAGAGAGAGAGAGAGAGAGAGAGAGAGAGAGAGAGAGAGAGAGAGAGAGAGAGAGAGAGAGAGAGAATATAAAAAAGAGAGAGAAAGAGAGAGAGATATAGAGATAGAGATAGAGACAGGGAGAGATACTGGAGACTGAGTAATTGAGTAATTTAGTAAACAGAAGGGTGGTGTAGGCGGTTGCCGATCAATCTTTTTTCTGTGTTTATAATATAAAGGTAATTAGCTTTTCGGGTTCGGTGCATTGAATCTCAATTTCGTAGCTATCAGCTGTTTCTTGTATGCCATCCTAATTATTTAGTTTTACGTATGGTATTGTGTAATGATTAAACATCCTATGTGATCTTTTTTTGGTTTATCTTGTGATTTGTTGTCCGTGTTGGGACTATTTTATTTACATAATAATCTATGTCTTATTTTAAAATAAGATATTTGTTTAATGACAGCCTGTGTCTGCGGGGGGCGTCGTTTTATAACAACGGTTCGGGAAGCGGACGCAGGTGCCATTTTCTTCTGTGGCTCAAGTTTGAGTCAGTTTGAGTCACGGTCTGGTGCCTTTACAGTATATGTGGATTAGGGTGGGAAAAATACCTGAACCACACATCCCTAACGGAGACTGACAGAGACAGAGAGAGACAAAGAGAGATAGAGAGAGAGAGAGGTCCCTGCTGTGGCTCCTTCTTTTCAACTGCAGAGTACACTGCAGTTTGTGTGTTTGTGTGTGTGTGTGCGCGCGTATGTGCGCACGCTTGTGAGTGAATATGTGAATACAACGTGTGAAGAGTGTGAATGTGACCTAAACAAACACACAGGAGTGTCAATATGCATGGGTGTACTTCATATAACAGTTAGAATGTGTTTGAATGTGTGTGTGTGTGTATGTGCGTGCGTGTGTGCATGCGTGAGTGTGTGTGTGTGTGAGTGTTCAGCGAACATGCCGGTGGGTTAATGTGGAAGAAACTTCTGCCTACTAATTCCCCCTGAAGTTGGCTTTACTGTTGCATTCTGGGTAGCCACAGAACGACTCCCACTTGCAACCTGTTGGGCCAACTGTCCCACCCCTCTCTTTCCGGGAAGGACAGGCCCCTGCCTGGCTTCCATTAGACTACCATCACCACAGAGCCCCCGGGTACACAACCACCCCTCTCAATTTTTTTTATTCCAGAAGGCACCTCTCTTCCTTCACCACCGCCACCTCCTCCACCCGTGTCCAGGAGGTTTGTACCTCCTGTAGGTGTATCCCCCGGCGATGTAACGGGGCATCACCGACCCCCCCTCCACCTTACCCCCCACAGCAGGTTGCCGTGGTTTCCAGATATTAAGTGCAATAATGTGCCTCAGGGGGGGTTTCTATGTCACAGAGAGAGAGGGGGAGTGAGAAAGGGGGAGAGCAAGAGACTGTAGAGGAGAAAGTCTGACCCTCTTTCTCTCTCTCTCTCTCTCTCTCTCTCTCTCTCTCTCTCTCTCTCTCTCTCTCGTCTCTCTCTCTCTCTCTCTCTCTCTCTCTCTCTCTCTCTCCTTCTGTGTGTTTTGCGCTGGCGAGATCAGTTTTATCAGTTTTATAGACAGCAGCAGCTGAAACAGTCCATTTTCGCGAGGATCCTTTATGGTCCTACAGGCTCTGGTCCTGCACCTCCTGGAGGGGAGTGTATGTGTTGATCGCGTCAGATCCTCTGTGATGTGGACCCCCAGGTGTTTAGAACGGCTCACCCTCTCCACAGTAGTCCCATTAATCCAGTCCCATTAGTGGCGTGTATGTCCTTTTCTGTGGCGCTCTCCAAAAGTCCAGGAAGGGAGTACAGTAGGGAATGAGGATGCCACCCACAAAGCCCCTCGGTAACCGTGGGCTATCTTTTCTTAAGATGAGAAAGTGTGGTGCGTCATCCGTGGATTTGTTTGAGCTGATATGTAAACTGCACTTGATCACTGGTGCAAGGGCGGAAGCCACATACAGTATGTAATCCTTGATCAGCCTCTCGAAGCGTTTCATGACCACTGGGGCAAAGGAAGTAATTTGAGAAGTCTGGTGAAGCATTATTTGGCACAGGGACAATAGTGGATCTCTTGAAGCAGGTGGAGACCACAGACTTAGCCAGGGAGAGGCTGAATATTGTGGTGAACACTGGGGCTAGCTGATTAGCACCCACCCAGATATGCCATCTGGACCTGCAGCTTTCGCGGTGTCCACACATGTGAGAGCTCTTCTCACGTTGTGCTCAGTGACAGCGGTGGAACTCACTCCAGCTGCACAAACAATGTCATGATTAGCCGGCCAAATAGCAGCATTGTTGCAAGCCTCAAACCGCGCATAAAATGTGCGGAGGTCATCAGCCAGGGACGTGTCGGCACTCACTCTCGAGAAGGGACTGACTGCCCTGGTAGTCTGTTATAGTGTTCAGTCCCTGCCGTGGGCATCTGGTGTTTCTTGACTTCCTCTTAACGTCTTTCTCAGTCTGTAGGACACGGCTGTGTTGCCAGGTCAGAAGGCCAGAGCAGCGGCCAGAGCAGTGCGGCCATTGGAAGCCTCATGGATGGATCTGTTAGGAAAGGACCTAACTCTTCGCGCTGGGACGATGGTGTTGACCAGTGTTAGCCGTTAAGCTCACGACAACACGTCAGCGAGCGAGCGGAGAGGGAGAGAAACCTTGTAGCCTCTTTCCCTTTCTCCACAATGTACTCTTCGTCAATGCCAACATACATCAGTCCATGTCTCTCTACCCGTCTACTTCCTCTAACCTTGTAAGTCGAACTAAACTGGGCTCTAAATATCCATGACGAGAGAAGAGAGGGGAGAGAGAAAGAGGCAGAGAGAGGGAGAGAGAGAGAGAGAGAGAGAGAGAGAGAGAGAGAGAGAGAGAGAGAGAGAGACATTGTTGCCTGCTGTCTGCTATCACACATTCAAGTCTTCACGGGAGTAAATTACGTGAGTCATTAGGTAATTGCCCATCACTACAGATGGGACCGCTTTGGATCTGCCAAAAGGTCAGCAGCAGGCGCTTAACACGGGTAACAGGCAAAGGGGACGAGGGACCTTCACTCTGGAGGGGTCTGGACAAGGAGAGCCATGTCAGGATCTCTTAGCGTCAGCCGGGCCCGGACAGCTGGGAATGCTCTTCGTCTGCCCCACTTCTCGTCTAGTTCTTTGCGTGGCAGCCCTGTTCTCTCCTGGAGTCAGACACACCGGGGACAAGCTCCACGGATAGGGGATGAGAGGCTGCAGTGTTGACACCGCCAGGGCATAGGAGCCTCAATATTTGACTCAATATTTGACTCAATATTTGAAGTGGTGTTTGAAGGGGTTTTATTGCAGCATCAGGACCATGCCAAGTAACAGTGAGATGCTGTTGCCTCCAAGTCCCTTCAACAGCACCAACCCACCCCCCAGCCCCCCCTCCCCCTTGTCCCTCAAGCTCTCCTTGGTGAAATACAACCAACCGATTGGGTTTACGAGTCACAAGGGAGGGGGGGGGGCACTGAGCACCACTGACAACTGCGGGTCATTTTGGAAGGCAAGGGAATATTGGACTCAAGGGGAAACACACACACACATACACACACACGCACACACTCACCCACACACACACACACACACACATACGGAGAGAACACAAACCCTTCAAAGGGGACTCGTCATGGGACTGCAAACACAAGCATGCAAAGCGATCCTACAGAGGTGATGGTGTTATCCGTTACGCCATTGCCTTTCCCTGTTTGACGCAACATGAGAACATTGTGTATTTTACACAATGTGTATTTTATTAGTATATATATATATTTATATTGACCACAGTGAGTACCCACCGTGTAATGATTTTTGACAGAGTAATTTATCCAGGCATAAAATAAAAGGAAGCAATCATCACAAGCTCGGATTAAAAATGACACAACCCATTAGGTTAAAAAATATACTGATGCGCCATTTCTTTTTATTATTATTTATTATTTTTTGATATTTTATACCCTGCAAATCATGCCCCGGCTTGTGTATACAATTTTTCATTTATATATCAATTTTTTTTTAAGTACAGTCCCCCAAAGCCAAATAGAATCACCCACCACCCAGTCGGGGGTGCCGCACGGAAACATCACCTCTATTTGTTTTGGGAGACAATTTCTCTCTTCTTATTACCGCCGTGCTGGAGAGTCACAGGTCGGCCGTTTGGAGGCAGGCCAGCGCCTCTCCTCCAGAGGTCACCCGGCTCATTATAACAGGGAAGGCAAAGGGCCGCCATTAGCCTGAGAGGCTCTCCGGTGATTGCCTGAGTACACTTCCCTGGAAGTGTTATGATCTCTATCACAGTGCTAATGTGTCGGAGACGGACTGCAGAGGCTGTGTTGTTGATCCAAACCCCCCGCCGGCGGGGAAGGAACATGAAAGGGGAACAGCTATGCTTATGTTTGTAGCGATTCCCCCCCCCCCCATCCCTGTGCTTCCGTTGGCTGGCACTCGCCAATGTTGATGTGGTTGCCGTGGAACCATACAGTAACCACAGCTTCGAGGCTTTTTGGAATCGAAGGGCCCCCCAAGAGGCATCCGAGGCAGGGGGGCAGTCTTTGATCATATTTTACAAAACATCTTCAATTTCCTTTTTGCAATTACCTCAAGAAGAATACCTGGTGGATACCTCCCCTCCCCCCCCCCCCCCCCCCTCTTTTGAAAAACATTTTCCTTGGTTACATTTTTGTTTTTCAGTACTTTGTACTTTCTGCAAAATAAAAAGAGCACGTTTGTAGATTTGGCAGTTTACGATTCATCTTTCACACATTTGACGTAAATATAATCGGGACCGAGACTGGACGATGAATGATTCATAGCACTTGCCTTGGAAGTGTCAGTTGTGGGCCGGCATGGTTCTGAGAAGGCTAAGGATGTGACTTATGGGTTATGTGGCTGGGCTGACAAATGAAGGCAAGATGTGAAGAGCACACATGTGGAACCTTCACAGTCCATTTGGCTGTGAGGGGACCGGTTCTGCAGCATCCTTACAAGGACTACCAGGTTCAAAGACTTTTTGTTTTCCATAGGCTGCAACTATCATAACAATGTCATCCATATTACAATACACTATCATACTTTTGCTAGACTTTCTGGACTCATTACAGTAACTGCACTGTTCTGCACTGTACTACACTGTATGTATGATGCTGCTGCACTACTGGCACCTTAAAATGCTTTTAAATGCTTTTTGCACAATTGTACATATCATCCATCAGTTACTTTATTGTTCATTTTTATTGTGTACAGTATTGTTATAGTATAGTGTTATGTAGTATAAGTATAGTAAATAGTATAGCATATAGTGTTTAATTGTAGGAAATTCATACTGTGGGAGGGAATGGGGAGAAAGCACTCCATTGTACTTGAAAAACCTTAAGGTGGTGGAAAACAGGTGGTCTGTGCGTTGTGTGTGTGTGCGTGCATGCGTGTGAGAGAGCCGGGGTTGAACAAGGACCATTAGCACTTTACTATAACAGGAAGTGACACATACCTGGTAGGTTCCCTGCAGTGTGCCCACCAGTAAGGTGACCTCCTCCACCACAAATAGGTCGTGCTGCAGCTCCTGGTACAGCCTTGTAGGTCCAAGGATCGCTTTGCCTGCAAAAAAACAAACAAACAAACAAACAGTATAAAGCGCAATGTCATGACCATATATACGCTTATCGTGACTATTAACAATTTACTCATTTAGCAGACGTTCTTCCCCTGAAGTGTCTTACGGTTGAATTTAGATACACTGTTAGGGCATCTCGCTTAAGCAGGCTGCAGACATTCGGGTGCTTGAACCCGTTGGCTTTGTTTGGCCTAGGAGTCGAATGTAATAATCACAACACAGCATCACCACTGACTACTACAACCCACATGGGACTATTAAACAAAGCAGAGGATGATGTTGTACATCCATCCATCCACGCAAACAGACACACACACAGACACACACACACACAGACCCCCCAATGCCCCCCCACTTCACTAACAGCTGCAAACCTAATGTGGCATAACCAGCCATTTAAAAAAACCTCGCCTACATAACATCACATGTGTGATGGGTGTCTAGACACATCAATTCCACTCAAGCCTACAGTCGGGTACACAGTTCTGTCCCGGTGAGTGGCTGATTGGCTGAAATAATCACCCTTGAGTGTGATGATGCAAAAGTCTGGGGGAGAAAAATAAATAAAAAATTCCAAAACAGTTCGATACCAAAGTTGAAGTCCTGTAATTCGAGCGTCAGTCACAGGATTTAACAGAAAAAACTGAAACCATTGGCCTGCGGCTACAGTATCACGGCGTCTGCATGTCACCGTCAGATCAATTCTAGCAATTATTGTGTTATTTAACGGGTGCAAATTGACCAGGGGGAGAGGGGTCAAACAGTGGCAACCATCATTTGGATCTATGGTGCCTTTTCAGGAGGCCGAGAGCCAAATGCAGGTGTCTCAATAGACACTGCAATCGACTGTATTTTAGGCTGTCTTTCACGGCGTCTCCCCCAAACAGAAGGGGGGGGGGGGGGTGGAGGGTCACGGCAGTCTAATTAAAGCACACAGGTAGATTCTGCTGTCGACTGTCATCAACGCTTGCCACACAAGTCTCTTCTGGTGCAGCGGTTGTAATGGTATAGGAGGGGGGAGGGCGAGGGAGGGCGAGGGAGGGCGAGGGAGGGCGAGGGAGGGCTAGAGGCGAGCAGGGGAGAGAGAGACATATGCGGCGAGGTCCGAGGCAGACCCCGTAGATGGAAATGTTCTCATTAAGAGAGAGTTCTGCGTTAACCTTTGTTTTTTTTAATAGGGTGGCCGACCAGCACAGACGGAGGAATTTGTCATCCGGGGTGTGGCGTGGCGATCGATAGCCAACACATCGGCAGATAAATGGTTTGTGCAGTGAAGGGTGGTGCTGGTGTCTGGGGTGCTGCTGCTGGTGGGGGTGGTGGTGGTGGTGGTGGTATCAGGGTTGCTATTGGTGGGGGTGGTGGTGGTGGTGGTGTCTGGGGTGGGTGTGGTGCTGGTGGTGTCTGGGGTGGGTGTGGTGGTGGTGGTGTCTGGGGTGGTGGTAGTTGCGGGGGGTGATGGTGGTCTGGCGTGTGTGTCGGTGTGCATTTCTGTTCAGGTTTTCTCAGCTCATCCTACCCAGCTCATCCCTCTCAGCTGGTGGGGGGAGTGTGTGTGTGGTGGTGGTGATGGAAGGAGGGGGGATAGGGGAGGGGGGCTACATCTGCTGGCTGCAGCCTCAGAGGTGACTGTGTGGAGTTGTAATCCAGGGGTAATCCCATCGGCGCTGGAGGATAAGGTTTTCATACTCCCGACACGGCTGGGTCTGTCCACCGGCGGCGGCCCTCAATGGGCACACCGTGGACACAGGGTAGGGGGGGTTGCGGATGGCCCGAGGTCTGCTGCTCCTTCTGATGCCACTTCCCAAAAAACTGAAATTGGCTCCTCCTCCCACTGCGTCATCGTATCATGGTGGCGCCAGCAGTTGTTGTTAATTCACGGACTCTGGCCCTGCTTCCACGCTGCAAGCTCACGTCTCCGAGATGTGAGGACTAAAAAAAACCTCTGACACCTGGGTTCGGAAGTCACAAACCCGGGGCTGGTTACCATGACGAGGAGAACGAGATGGAGGATGAGAGGAACACCTGGAGACTGACAAGAGAAGGAATGACAGAAGACAGAAAAGTAAGATGGGGGGAGGGAAAGACAGATGGAGAGAGAAAGAGAAACCTGAGCGTGTCCTCAGGGTCTAGCCTCTATCAATGAGCGAGGGCGGTGGGGGGATTTGGGGGGATGACGAATGAGTCCATTCTGGGCCGAGGTAGGACAGCACACTGATGACATCACAGGGGAGCGGGATCCATAAACAGACGGGATAGGTCGGGGTAGGGGAGACGATGGAACTGCCTCCTCACCCCCCCCTCACCGAGATGCCAGGGGATAATTCAGGGTAGACATGATTAAGGTGACCGTACTGTCAAAATATGTAGTGAGAGTAACAGAGAGAGAGAGAGGGAGAGGAGGAGAGAGAGAGAGAGAGTGAGAGAGAGAGAGAGAGAGAGGAGAGAGAGAGAGAGGGAGAGGCAGACTATCGTACTACTTTTTTCCCTTCATCATTCACCCTGTTTGTTTGCAGTGTAAATGTTTACCTCCAGTGCCCATGCAAAAAACAAACAAACCATGAAGCCATCTGCTGCTCCCTCGGGCTGACCGCCCTGAAGGCCTGTCCATACACATCATTCTAGAGATAGATATATGTATATATACATATACACAGACACACACATTTTCAAAATAAAGGTCCATACCACAGTGACACAACACAGCGACAAGTGACTAGAGGTTGGGATCAGATTTTTAGCAGCATGAACGACACTACCACTGACAGCCAATCAGAACTCCCCTGGGTGCAGCAGGACCATCGCAGTCAAAATGGCTGACGATAACGGGGGGGGGGAATTATCATACAGGTCCACAATAGCGTGACACAAACCCGACATGGCCTTCACACAAAAGACTACCAACAAATATATAGACAAACAAATATAAATATAATACAAAACAAATAACGAAAAGAAGGAGGCGCGCTGAGATATGAGTCGGGGGGGGAAATGCAACTGTAAAAGCTTGTACCGCTACATCCTGATAAGACTTTATCTCCTCTCTGTTCCCCTGGGTCCTTCATCAGGCATCCTCAGCCCCTTTACACAGGGGCCCTTCTGTGAGTCCTTCCTCTCTCTTTCTGTAGCCACCCTCTCTCTCAGTCTCCCTCTTGCTTACAGAGAGTAGAGAGTAGTGAGTAGGAGAGAGAGAGCGAAAGAGAGAGAGGGGGGGATAGAGGTGTAAGAGAGAGGCGGGAGGGAGATGAGAGACAAGAGAGAGACAAAGGGTGAGATGGAGAGGGAGTTGGGAGAGTGAGAGAGAGAGAAGGAGAGCGAGAGAGAGGTGGAAAGAGAGGTGGGAGAGAGAGACAAAGAGAGAGAGAAAGAGAGAGCGAGAGAGTGAGAGTGAGAGTGAGAGTGAGAGTGAGAGAGAGAGAGAGAGAGAGAGAGAGAGAGAGAGAGGTGGAGAGAGAGAGAGAAAGAGAGAGGTAGTAGAGAGATATAAGAGAGAGAGGTAGGAGAGATGAGAGAGAGAGAGAGAGCAGAGAGAGAGAGAGAGAGAGAGAGAGAGAGAGAGAGAGAGAGAGAGAGAGAGAGAGAGAGAGAGAGAGAGAGAGAGAGAGAGAGAGAGAGAGAGAGAGAGAGAGAGAGAGAGAGAAAGAGAGAGAGAGAGAGAGAGAGAGAGAGAGAGAGAGAGATAGTGTTTCAAGCAGTGATCTTCATCTGTCTGCTAGCGCTGCTGTCGTCCTCTCTAATTGGAGCTGGGGAAAGACAGGAATAATCTCAGCCAGATTGATGACTCCACTCTGGGACGTGTTTGTGGTCTATCAGAGAGCAAAATGAGACTCCTCCTCGCTCCACCTCTTGGTATCTCTATTTACCTCTCTCTCTCTCTCTCTCTCTCTCTCTCTCTCTCTCTCTCTCTCTCTTCTCTCTCTCTCTCTCTCTCCTCTCCTCCTCTCTCTCCTCTCTCTCCCTCCCTCCTCACTCTCCCTCTATCTACCAATATATTTTGTCTCTCTTCTGTTTGTCTCTCTTCAACACCAAGAAAACAAACACAAACAAAAGTGGGTAAACACACTTCACGATTCAGTGTGTGTTTTTCTTAGTGGTGTAACAATGCATCACCAGACTGACCTGGTTTTATTCTGTACTTTTTCCTATGTTTTTTGTCTTCTGTTTGTACCTTTGCTTGTGATTTGTGTTTGTATCTTTGCTTTTTTTTGTTTCCATTATTAAGTTGTTGGGACCAGGGTTTCCGTTAGCTGGTATTTACCGGTTTTTAGCGGGTAAAAATTATAAAAAAACGGTAATTTAAAAACCTGCCGGTCAAAATGTCCAGTAATAATGCTCATACAAAACTTAGATCCTGGACATTTGAGTTTTGACAGCTTTATTACTGCCCCCGACTGGGCCACACTGGCTAAAATTGCCTGTGTTCTGCCCGTGTCAAGCGTGCCAGCAGAGAGGGGCTTTTCCCTGCAGAATCGTTTCAAAACATCACTGCGGAGTCATCTGGAGGAGGAGAGAGTGATGTGACTTATGCGTATTGCAAGCTGCAAAGACACATTAGACACCTTTGATTTCAGCTCGGCAGCAGAGGACTTTGCCGCAATGAAATTAAGGAGAAAGCAAAAAGTTGCCTGGTAGCCTACAGGGTAAATTTGATGCCATGTTAAAACGGACTACAGATGTTACAGGTGTTTTGAAATAGCCTAGATTTTTGCGGCTAACGAGGCTTTGCTCAATCGTTCTTGTTTGTTTTGTTGTTCATTAAATAATAACATTTATTTGAGGTCTTTGTCATTCTTTCGTCAATCTAGGTGTACATTATAGTTGCGTTTGTAATATAGACTGTTTTTGAAACATGACCGGTAAGTTTCAAATTTGTCCGGTAAAATAAAATCTGTCCGGACACTTGACCGGCAAGAAATTAAAAAAAAAAAAAGCGGAAACCCTGGTTGGGACTATTGGTGAATGTTTTGTTTTTTGCTGGTTCATGGTTTGTGGGCGCCATGTTTTGGTACCAACAAGTCATACTTGGTTATTACTCCACTAGTCTAGCTGTGTGACAGCAATAGGCTGGTTGACCTCTATCTGTTCCAAACACTGGGGTTTGCTGTGTTTCTGAGCTTATTTGTTCATGTCACGTCAATGGGACGCTTTCTAGAAATTAAAGTACAGTACAGCGAAAATAATTTGGCATCTAACCTGAGTGCAAATGTTGCAGTAACCTGCATGGTAAAATATACTGTACAGAGGCAAAATAAGACAAAACTACTATAAAAAAGTAGGTATGACATACTGTATGTGCAGAAGTATATGTATATATATATACACAGGTATATTTTTAATATATTTAATATATAAGTATGAACAGGTAGTGAGCAGGGGTATCCAGTGATGTGTAAGTGCTTGCCTCTTTAATGGTGTCTGCTTGTACTTTTGGTGAAATATTGTATAAAGTCATCAGGCAGGTGTGTGTGAGTGTGTGTGTGTGTGTGTGTGTGTGTGTGTGTGTGTGTGTGTGTGTGTGTGTGTGTGTGTGTGTGTGTGTGTGTGTGTGTGTGTGTGTGTGTGTGTGTGTGAGTGTGTGTGTGTGTGTGTGTGTGTGTGTGTGTGTATGTGTGTGTGTCTGTGGATTGGGGGGGGGGGGTCACCTGCAGTACAGCCAGTGGTGGGCCCTTGGCTCCGCCCGGCTGGAACAAGCTGTCCTTGCCCTGGGTTCCTTCCTGGCCCACCTCCACCACCTGTACCAGCGGCAGCGGGGCACTCCACTTCATGGTGTACTTGGGCCCCACGGGAACCAGGCTGCTGATATCAGGGGCGGATGGAAGTATGAATGACATTAATGATATTGAATGACAGAGGGAGAGAGAGAGAGCGAGCGAGAGCTAGAGCGAGAGAGAGAGAGAGAGAGAGAGAGAGAGAGAGAGAGAGAGAGAGAGAGAGAGAGAGAGAGAGAGAGAGAGAGAGAGAGAGAGAGGAGGAAGAGAGGTGGAGAGGGAGAGAGAAGAGAGTGGGAGAAAAGAGAGGTGGGAGAAGGGGAGAGAAAGGAAGACAGTTGGGAGAGGGAGAGAAAGGTGGGAGAGAGGTAGGGAGAGAAGGAGAGAGAAAGGGAGAGAGAGACATAGAGAGAGAGAGGGGGAGAGAAAAGGAGAGAGTAGGGAGAGGGAGAGAGTACCCTAATACCCAGTAGGTGGCAAGGTTCTTAAGACATCCTTTTGAACAAGACTATGAAATGGACCTGGGAGCATGAATTAGGATCCATTTGATCATCCATGTTCAACCCAACATTACCAGCAGCACCAGCCCCCCCCCCCCCCCATCTAAACCGGGTACCGCTGGCTGTGAAGAGGGGTTCATTCCCTATTCATGTATTCCTGTAATCATCCGCACAATCAGTGCTGTGATCGTCTCCACCGAGATCCCGGAGGGGAGACAAAGTCAACTTTGGGACGTTCGACTTTAAAGAGAGAGAAGGAGAGAGAGAGAGAGATGGCGGCAGGGCTGGGGCGGGCAAGGGAGCGAGCGAGCGCCAGGGATAGAGAGGTGGGACAGAGAGACGAGAGGGAGGAGGGGAGAGAGAGAGAGAGAGAGAGAGAGGGAGATAGATGGAGAGAAGAAATCCTTCCCTGTTGACAGCTGCCAGGGATAGCCACAATCAATGGAGCTGTCAGCCAGGATCCATGGGAGGGAATCCAGTGAATCTCTCATGCCAGTGATCTAGTTCACGCGGTGCCTTCGTTAGGAAGCCGCCGCCGCTTGTTTTTAGCTCCGACGGAGCTCCTGCTAACAGAGATAGTGCGCATTTATATGCCTGATAGGCATATTTTCCCTTGCGTCAGGGGCCAAATATGGATGGCTCCTTAGATTTGAGCAACTGACCGCAGTCACTATCAGCATCTCGCTCAGGGTTCAACTGCTGGGGGAGGAGGAGGAGGAGAAGGAGGAGGAGGAGGAGGAGGAGGAGGAGGAGGAGGAGGAGGAGGAGGAGGAGGAGGAGGAGGAGGAGGAGGAGGAGGAGGAGGAGGAGGAGGAGGAGGAGGAGAGCTAACACAGGGATCAGAGACTGGAGGGATGGAGGAACAGTGGAGAGGGGGGGGGGGGGTTCTGTCTGCTGCTGGTATTGGAGGGCCAGGGGGGAGGGAGAAGGGAGAGGGGGAGGGCAGGAGAGATCAGGGCCAGTGGAAGAGGAGTCTCAGCAGAGATCAGCAACATGGCTCCCATGGTTAAGGAAGGTCACACACACACACACACACACACACACACACACACACACACACACACATGAAAGAACATACTCACACACATACACACACATACACACACAGGAGGCACACACAGGCACACGTCTGAGGGTAAATGCATTCATGAATGCAGGCACACACTGACACACCCACACACACACAAGGGCAAGTGAAGAGAGAGAGAGAGAGAGAGAGAGAGAGAGAGAGAGAGAGAGAGAGAGAGAGAGAGCGAGAGAGAGAGAGAGAGAGAGAGAGAGAGAGAGAGAGAGAGAGAGAGAGAGAGAGAGAGAGAGAGAGAGAGAGAGAGAGAGAGAGAGAGAGAGAGAGAAAGAGAGAGAGAGAGAGAGAGTGCGGCAGCAGGAGTGGAGGCAGAAGAAAGAGAGCTCCAGGGAGCCGAGATCTCCTTTGTTCTGCTGAGCAGGGCTCCCAGCCCGGTGTACTGATCAGCGCCTCTACAGCCCTCCTGATCCACCACCAGATATATCCTCCAACCAACTAACAGCCCTCACCACTCGCAACCCAGGGCTGGCCTGGCGCCATCACCTGGTTGCTATGCACACGCACACACACGCACGGCTATGCACATGCACACACACACACACACACACGGCAATGCACACATACACACACACACACACACACACACAGCTATGCACACACACACACACACACAGCTATGCACACACAGGCTACATACACACTTACAGACTACACATATAAGCTACATACACATGCATACAGACTTCCTACACACACGCAGGCTTTATACCCGTACACACAGGCTAGATACACACACACATACAGTGCAGTGCATACAGGCATTAAGGAGCCTC
This sequence comes from Muraenolepis orangiensis, assembly GCA_027704905.1. Classification (NCBI taxonomy): domain Eukaryota; kingdom Metazoa; phylum Chordata; class Actinopteri; order Gadiformes; family Muraenolepididae; genus Muraenolepis; species Muraenolepis orangiensis. The sequence continues at coordinate 26,364,898 of CM051002.1, read as the reverse complement.
ACCTGGCCTGACTCAGACTGATTAGACTCCAGGTGGGTTGTGACTCTGGGTGGGTTGAGGCTGCACACCTGTGGTGCATTGGCCAAGCAAGGCCAATGCACAGATTGTTGTTGCGGAACCCCGGGTAGTACAAACAGAGTCGGAGGCAAGTTTAAAAACCCGTAGGCGTCTTTATTTGGATATTGCTCCAATGAAAAATTGGAGTGTCTGTAAATTACGGAAGTAATAATTCAATGTGTAATGTGACTTACGTGAGTGCGAAATGGAAATCCAAACAGGGGGTGTTGTATGATGTCCTGCGGGGAGAAGGCTGAAGTCTAAAAACGAACACAAAAACATCCAGGGGAAAAAATCAAAGTAGAAATCCAACAAAGGAACAAACAAGCAAAATAGTCCAACGAGGAAACACCAGGAATCCATAGGAGATTGCGACAGGTGTTTCACGATGGAAACACGGAGTATAGCAACAGAGAATTCAAGGGGAATCATGGAGGAGTATTGCCAGAGAGTCTATGGTTGATCAACGGGAAAGTTCAGACAACGAGTGATGGTGAAGTTGAAACGGCCGAAGAACAGGAACCAGCGTGCCTGACTTCAGCTGCTTGGCTGTACGGAGGTAGGTGAAGTTCTTGTGGTTCGACCAAACCACAAAAGGTTGCCAAGTCCCTTCCAGCCAGTGTCGCCACTCACTTAGGTAGGGCTAAAGCGTCGAGAGAAATAGGCGCAGGGATGGAGCATCTCTTCCTCTTCCGACCTGGGAGAGGTTTGCCCCGATACCCTCATCAGAGGCGTCAACCTCCATGATGAATTGCCGGGAAGGATCGGGTGGGCTAGTACCGGGGCTGTGGTGAACAGGCTCTTCAAGGCAGAGAAGGCCGATTCAGCCTCTGGGGAACAGGAGAAGGAGCGTAGAGTGGAAGTGAGGGCCGTGAGAGGGGTGGCCACACGGCTGAATCCCCGAATGAAACGCCGGTAGAAATTTGCGAACCCCAGAAAGCAGCGCAGTTGCAGGTGCTCCTGCTCTGACCCAGAAAAAATCTAAATGTCATCCAAATACACCACCATGAACACATTGCGCAATACAAATATATATACACAGTATATATCCACAGTATATATATATATATATATATACAGTATATATAATATATATGTGTATGACCCATGGAGGAAGTCTTCTCCTATTACAATTCTGCAGCGTCAACGCTGCCAAATGGGATTCTGCAAGGAGCCGCGGAGATTGCACTCATCTCTTGCACCCATCGAAAGGGCTGACTGATGGAGAGACCAAAGACCAGGAGAGAGAAAGAGAGAATAAGAGAGGTGAGTAGAGAGACAGAGAGAGAGAGAGAGAGAGAGAGAGAGAGAGAGAGAGAGAGAGAGAGAGAGAGAGAGAGAGAGAGAGAGAGAGAGAGAGAAATCCCTCATCTCCAGCTAATCTACGTGATGTAAGTGATGGCAGCCCTCATTCAGAGGCATTTGGTTCACACTGATAACTTGTGTGTGCTTTTACACAGCACCGTTTTATGGTGTGTGGGGGTTTTCGTACATGTTTGACTTAAAATGTCCACATTCCTTGAGAGAGAGAGAGAGAGGAGAGAGAGAGGAGAGAGAGGAGAGAGAGGAGAGAGAGAGAGAGAGAGGGGAGAGAGAGTGTGCCTGCATCCATGAATGCAATTACCCTCAGACGTGTGCCTGTGTGGCTCCTGTGTTTGTGTGCTTCTGTGCAGGTGGTCACCTTGCTGAGCAGACTTACTGAGCAGACATACTTACTGAGTAGACATACTTGCTGAGTAGACATACTTGCTGAGCAGACACACACACACACACAGTGTCGGAGATGTGTGTATGTGTGTGTGTGTGTGTGTGTGTGTGTGTGTGTGTGTGTGTGTGTGTGTGTGTGTGTGTGTGTGTGTGTGTGTGTGTGTGTGTGTGTGTGTGTGTGTGTGTGTGTATGTGTGTGTGTGTGTATGTGTGTGTGTTTATGTTCACGCTTTCGTGCTTTTTTACCACTTGCAGCGCGTCACCGACACAGAACACTGATGCCACCGATGTGTCCAGTGTGCATGTATCCGGTGTGCATGTGTCCAGTGTGTATGTGTCCAGTGTGCATGTGTCCGGTGTGCATGATTCCAGTGTGCATGAATTCATGTTTCCGGTGTGGATGTGTCCAGTGTGCATGTTTCCAGTGTGTATGTGTCCAGTGTGCATGTACCTCCACCAGAACTGCCTCTTGGATCCCCACCAATCTGGTTTTAAGGCGGGTCACTCGACAGAAACTGCCCTTCTGCTAGTGACGGAGTCGCTCCATGTTGCTAGAGTGAATTCTCTCTCATTGGTTCCTGATACTCCTGGACCTGTGTGCAGCATTCAACACTGTGAACTACCAGATTCTCCTCTCCACCCTTGAGGGGATGGGTGTCTTGGGCTCTGCTCTCTCCTTGTTTCCATCCTACCTGACGGGTCGCCCCTACCAGGTGGCACTGGGAGGGTCTGTGTCAGAAAAACGTACACTGACTACTTGTTCCACAAGGATGGGTCCTGGGTCCTCTTCTCTTCTCCCTCTACACAACGTCCCTTGGTTCTGTTATCTACTCCCATGACTTATACCATACCACTGCTATGCTGATGACTCAACTGGTGTTGTTGTTTCCCCACCTCGGACACGCAAGTGGAAATTTGCCGCATGCTTAGCAGACATCTAAAAGTGGATGTCGATGCACCAACTAAAGCTCAACCTGGACCGGACTGAGCTTGTGTTCTTTCCGGCCAAGGGCTGTCCAATCTGAGACCTGGCTGTCACAATTGATGATGCTGTGGTGACACCTACTCGGACAGCAAGGAATCTAGGTGTGACCCTGGACGACCAACTGTCGTTCTCGGCAAACATTGCATCAGTGACACGCTCCTGCAGAATACTCCTCTACAACATCAGGAGGATTCAGCCTTTTCTCACTGAAAAGGCTGCGCAGGTGCTCATCCAGGCTCTAGTCATCTCCCGGCTGGAATACTGCAACTCCCTCATTGCTGGTGCCCCAGCATTTGCCATCAGGCCCCTGGAGCTCATTCAGAAAACTGCAGCTCGCCTGGTGTTCAACCAACCCAAGTTCTCCAACACATCTACCCCTCTCTACACTGGCTACCTGGAGCTGCTCGCATCCAGTTCAAGACCTTTGTGCTAGCCTACAAGGCAGTAAACATAACAGCTGCATCCTACCTCCAGGCAATTGTCAAGCCCTACCTCCCCACCCGTCCACTTCGCTCTGCTTCTTTGGGTTGCCTGCTTGCCTCCTTGCTTAGGGGCCCTTGTGGCCGATCTACACGGTCATGGCTCTTTTCTGTCCTGGCCCCAACAAACTCTCCACGGATGTCAGGACAGCAGAGTCATTGCCCATCTTCCACCGCAGGCTGAAAATCCATCTTTTTAGGACACGCTACCCGGATCCTTTTTCGTAGCACATCCTCTAATCACTTTTACTAGTGTCTTGCTAAGTCGATTATCTAAGTAGATTGTTAGCTAGATATTGTTCTACATATTGTTCTATATTGTTTGCCAACTTATTGTACTTTTATGTTGCAGTACTTTTACCTGAACTTATTGTATTTTTACCTGAGCACAGTTCTTGTTTCTTCTTAGAAATTAAGTGCACTTTTGACTTCTGGTGATGAGTTGTTATCTTACTTGAAACAAACTATTGTAACTCGCTTTGGATAAAAGTGTCTGCTAAATGACTGTAATGCATGTGTCCAGAGTGCAGGTGGCCCGTGCAGTGGTACAGTGCAGGTGTCAAGTCAACTGCACGTGGATAGGGGCACGCCTAGACCTCTAAGCTTTGTGTCGAGCTTGGCAGGAACTATTGTGTTGAACGCTGAGCTGTAGTCCACAAACAGCATTCGCACATAACACACATAATCGCACATAACAGGATGTTCAGCCACTTGAAGGTGCGGCACACATCCGCCTCCGAGATGTTCAGCAGGCTGGTCTCCTCAGGCAGCGCTGGCTTCGGCGGGATGCCGTTCACGTCGAACCGAGCAAAAAAAGTATTTAGCTCTCCTGGGAGGGAGGTAGAGGAGCTCTCTACACATCTGGTTCTCCGTCTGAAGTTCGTTATCGTCTGTAGCCCCTGCCACATACCCCTCGCGTCGTGGCTCCTCCACTCTGTCCTTATACTCCCGCTTGGCAGTGATGATGGTCTTACGGAGGTCGTAACGGGCTCTCGTATATTCCTCCATATTCCCGGAGCCAAAGGCGGCGTTTCGCTCGTGTGGGGCAGCGCGAACCTCGCCGTTAATCCACGGTTTATGGTTGGGATATATCCGAACCGACTTGGTCGGAACAATGTCATCTATGCACTTCTTGATGAACCCGGTGACCGACGACGCGTACTCGTTGATGTTATTGTCCGAGGCAACGTGGAACATGTGCCAGTCAGCGCGATCAAAACAATCCTGCAGCATAGAGTCCGAATGGTCCGACCAGCATTGGACCTCCCTCACAGCGATCGGTTGCTGTTTCAGTCTCTGTCTATAGGCGGGGAGTAGCTGGATAGAACGGTGGTCTGATTTGCCGAACGGTGGGTGGAGGAGGGCCTTGTAGCCATCACGGAAGGGGGTGTAGCAGTGGTCGAGGATCCGCTCGCCCCGTGTGTTGCTCGTTATGTGTTGGTAGAACTTCGGGAGAACCTGTGTCCCATGCAGGTGTCGAGTGTGCAGGTGTCCCTTGCAGGTTTACAGTGCAGGTGTCCTGTGCATGTGTCCGCTGCAGGTGCACCATGCAGGGGTCCCATGCAGGTGTCCAGTGTGCAGGTGTACCCTGCAGGTGTCCCGTGCATGTGTCTCGTGCATGTATCCCGTGCTCGCCTCACCTTGCTTAGCAGGCGGTCTCCGACGCTACAGGCCAGCTGCTGGGTTTCGGCCACCTGGTCCGCCTGCCTCTTCTGCTCGTTGAGCATCTCCGCCAGCGTCTCCAGCTCCGTTAGGGCCAGCTGCAGGGGCAGCCGGTCCACGTGTCCTTTAGGTGTGTTCTTCAGCATGTCCTGCAACGCAACCACCACGTTGCACGGGGTGTAGAGGGTTAGCCCACTAGCGGAAGTGTGGTCAGTGGCAGCATTAGCCTACCTGCAATAGCAGTAATTGCCTACATTTACATTTACATTTACGGCATTTGGCAGACGCTTTTATCCAAAGCGACTTACAAGGTGTACATTAGTTGAAGCAGACAATAGCATAACACTGGGGTACGCAAACATATAAATACAGCAGTTCACAAGTATTCATATTGACAAGATGAATAACACAATTTCGTACTGCTAGGTCACCTGCTTAAGTAGCTGTGATAAGAGCGTGTTAACAACATTAAGGACATACACTTGCTAACATATACAACATGCTAAGAGCTATTAATGTCAGGACTTAAGCAAGTTTAGGGGTTTCACAAAGGAGAGTCCAGGTGGACTCTGAACAGGTGGGTCTTGAGTCTCTTGCGGAAGCTGGCGAGGGACTCTGCCGTCCTGACATGAGACGGGAGTTCATTCCACCACTGTGGGGCCAGAGCTGTGAAGAGCTGGGTCTTGGACGAGCGATGTTTGGTTGACCTTAGTGAAGGTCGAACAAGTCGCCTGGCAGAAGTTGAGCGGAGCGATCTGGCTGGGATGTAGGGTTTGACCAACGCCTGGAGGTTGGCCGGGGCAGTTCCATTGACTGCCCTAAAGGTCAGCACCAGAGTCTTGAATTTGATGCGAGCATTTACCGGAAGCCAGTGGAGATCGCGGAAGAGAGGGGTCACGTGGGAGAATTTCGGTAGGTTGAATACCAGGCGTGCTGCTGCGTTCTGGATGCGTTGGAGGGGCTTGGTTGCAGAGGCGGGGAGTCCCGCCAGGAGAGAGTTGCAGTAGTCGAGGCGGGTGATGACGAGTGCTTGGACCAGGATCTGCGCCGCTTCACGTGTGAGGAAGGGCCGGATCCTGCGGATGTTGTAGAGGGCAATTCTGCAAGATCGGGCCACCGCGGTGACGTTGGCATTGCAGGACAGCTGGTCATCTACCACCAGGTAGAAGGTCTCTTGTTGTGGTTGAGGGGGAGACTTGGGTGTTCTCGATGGTGACCAGTAGGTCCATCTGAGGGCAGTCTTTCCCCGGTATGAAGAGGAGCTCAGTCTTGTCAAGGTTGAGCTTCAGGTGGTTGGCGGCTGTCCATCTGCTGATGTCGGCCAGGCATTTCGAGATGCGTGTTGCTATTTGGGTTTCTGAGGGGGGAAAGGAGAGAAACAGTTGAGTGTCATCGCAGTGATAGGAGAAGCCATGAGATGCGATTACAGAGCCTAGCGATTTAGTGTAAAGAGAAAACAGAAGGGGTCCCAATACTGAGCCTTGAGGAACTCCGGTGTCCAGGGTGCAGGGTTTGGACAGGGAACCGTTCCATGTGACCTGATAAGTCCGATCTGCAAGGTAGGAGGTGAACCAGGATAACGCATGCCTACCTGCTGTGCTAGTGTTAGCCGACCTGCGGTAGCAGCGCTAGCTTTCTCTTAGTGAAATCTCAGGTTGAAAATGTAAAAGTTGCAGGAAAGGACTTACTCCGGGAGGAGAAAGTGACTTTTTTTCCCCCTTTAACTGGATAAACAGGTAGTGACAGAAAAGCAGGGTGCCTATTGGATCAATATGCTGATGTCTCACTGGTTTGTTGTCGGATTGCTTTTCTTTCGTGTACCCAAACATACAACAAGCACTCTGAGCCTCTTCTTCTGACTTTATAAACTACAGAGAGCACACTTTGTTTCTGGTACCTGCAGCACTTAGAAAGAACTCAGTGGATTGAGCATATCTTGATGCTGTATCATGTCGCATCCCCCCAAGTAAAACAAGATGACAACATGGGACACTTCTTTAGGATGTGATTGGACTGGGCAGAAAATATATTATACCAAGTTAAAATTATCAAGCTATGTTGATCACTCAAAATACCCATTTAACATATAATTTCATTCTATTTGACTGACTCACTGTTGAATTGGGGAAAGATATGACCAAACTTTTACTGACCAAATAAATGAGAAAACGTGCATTCTCACTCAACAGCGTGTGTTCACTCCTTGAGGTGTTATATTAATGACTCTTTAAATGACAGCCTTTAACTTCAATAGAGTCTGATGACAGTTTAAAAGTTCCGGTTCATAACTGTAGAGCGAGTTTGCTATTGGACACATTGTCCACTCCTACTTATCAATTGGTACGGAGCCAAGTTTCTTCGACGCAATTATTTGCGTAAACGCCCTTGGAACACCAGATTGCTTTTTAAGACAATAACCACCAACTACTAGTAGTGGTTATTTTTTATTTGTTCTTTTCGTATGACATTTATTGCATTGTCAATTCTGATTTTAATTGAAAATGAAACAAGCAGCCAATTCTTCCCCCTATTGGGGGGCAATAGGGGGAAGGGCTGCTTGTTTCATTTTCAATTAAAATCAGAATTGACAATGCAATTAAATTGTTCATACGAAAAGAACAAATTAAAAATAACCACTACTAGTAGTTGAAAAGAGGGGGGGGAGGGCAGTAACTCAGGTCTGTTGGGACTTAGCTTGGGAACCTGAAGGTCGCTGGTTCAAGTCCCTGAAACACCTGGCCACTGCCGAGGTGCCCTTGAGCAAGGCACCAGACCCCTTCACTGCTCCCCGGGTGCTGTATATAAAATAGCTGCCCACTGCTAATCCTAATACTAGGATGGGTTAAATGCAGAGAAACACATTTCACTGTGTGTGTACATGTATTTGACCAATAAAGAGGATTCAATCCTCCAGATTTAGATGGTTGGGAACAGTGTAGTGGCCAGTGTAATCGGACAGTGTAGTGGCCAGGGTGTACGACCGCCAGTTGAAAGGTACTGAGTTCGATCCCCTCATCTCTTACAGCCAAACCCGTAGGCATCCCCGAGTAAGACGCCCTAACCCCTCCCGACTTCTCAATGGCCTGTATTTGAATACCGCAAGTCACTTTGGAGTCACTTTACTGGCTCCACCACTACCTACTAGGTTTTTCAGTGTTGCATTTCAGATACACCTTGGGCCTTTCAGGCTAGTTTCCCTGTTATGTATGATGTTATACAGCTACCTTCCCTGAAGAGCAGTGCGTTTAGGGGAAGGTGAGGGAGGGGGAGAGAAGGAGCGCCTGATTCACATTCATAACTTATCTTTAAGACTCATGGATAATTGATGCTTACCGAGGGATGAAATGAGCTGGTTCCATACCAAATATTTTGTAGTGCATGGAGGGGAGTTCATAGTGTATACGTAAAAAAGCCAGCAGCATCAAGAAAATTATGAGGCCAGCATGTCTGAGCCTGAAATGTCTCGGTCTCACTGTGGATGGCCCCCACTGTGGAAAGCCATATCTCACCGCCCAACTTCTACGACGTATATTTATCCATTATGGATCGGCATCCCTCACCACTTGGCCATTCTAGAAAAATTAGCTCAGTGCCGGGAGTGCGGGTCTACCTGCAGTAGCAGTATGAACTGGGGGAAGCGCTGGATGGGTTTCACCATCAGGCCATACAGCATGATCTGGTCCACACTGGAGGCCTGCTTCTTCTGGGGAGAGAGAGAGAGAATGTAGGGCAAAACAGTTAAACTAAAGCACAGAGACAAGAGGTGCTCTCACTGCGAGAACCCTCCATGTGGGCCCACCTGTGTGGGAGTGTGTGTGTGTGTGTGTGTGTGTGTATGTGTGGGCTGGCTTGAGAGAAGAGCTGCGTAATTTAGGAAGCTTTTTAGCCGTATGAGGGTATGGAAGTGGCTTGTTAGGGCCAAGGTACTCATGTGGGCAAAGCACTCTTTCTTATTTCCATGTGTTTAATGGCAATTCTTGCCATTAAGCAGAGCAGCGTGATTCAAATTAGTTTGGCAGCCTACCTAAAGTAAAACACTCCACCGGTTTCTCTCCTGACTTACTCCACTGACCCTTTCCTAGACAACCTCTGCCTCTGCCGAATGTACAAAGGAAGCATGGACGACGAAGCAGGAATAAATTGATACAGTAGTGCACACATGTTCACTGAAAAATAAGAAGTGGTGGGGGGTCCACCACTTCGAATGCCGTGGTGTGGAAAAATGAGTGCCTTACAACACATCTCAAGTTTACACAAAATAGACATGTTAATGGGACACAAATGCCGACATGGGCTTGATAAATACTGTGACAAGAACAGTATATTTGTTGTCTGAATAGATAGAAATTGTCATTTATCTATTAACAGTTTTTTTCAAGGTAGAGGTTTGGACATCTTTTGCTTAAGGATGCCGACAGGTAGACTGCAGTAATGAGGGTCAGACCCACAACCTTTCGGCTTGGTGTCAAACACCATCTACGAGCATTCTGTCTCTACACAATAATAATTATATTTCATTATTTTATATGAATCATTAAATCATAATAGGAATTGCATTAGTTGCAGAAATCCTCAGGAATCAATACACTGCACTCCACTTTCCACCATGCCTTCCAGAACTCCAGGAAGGCAGGTTTAGAGATGCAGGCCTTCTTAATGAGTCCCATGGCATCGGTGAGCGCGGCGCTGGAGGATAGCAGACGTGTCTCTATGAGCTCCCGCAGTTTATTTAGTTTACTTAGTTTACATGTAGTTTTACTACCTTTTTTCGCACTTTTCTTTTATATTTAAGTAACTTTGTTGGACAACAAGTCACCATTTTTGTTATCACATATGATCGCCAAACACTCTTGGAATTACGGAACAATACAACCACAGACAACGCAACAAAGCACTGGGACTTACCTGTGGAGATCCGGCGGGACAAAGGAGAGCCACCAAGCCCCGGGGGGGCATCAACAAACGTGCCCGCAAGTGAGGGTCCCGTGGCGGCCTACTGGTTAGGACACACCGGAGGCGATGGAAACCAGCTCTACCGAGCATTCTCCTCGCCAACGTCCAGTCTCTCGCAAACAAGTCCGACAAACTGAACTCGTATCGCCTCGCAGCGGGACATCAGGGAGTGTGGCGCCATGATTTTTACGGAGCCGTGGCTGACCTCCGTGATTCCTGACGAAGCAGTGCAACCACCGGTATTCTCTTTGTTTCGGACCGACAGAACAGCTCAGTCCACAGGGAAGAACAAAGGTGGGGGCGTATGCTGCTTGGTGAACAACAGCTGGTGTACGGACGTTCAGGTGCTTTCTCAACACTGCTCATCTAATCTGGAATTACTGACCTTCAAGTGTCAACCTTTTTACTTACCAAGGGAAATCTCTGCTATTCTCATGGATGATGCGAACATCGCATTGGACGAACTATACATTGAAGTGAGAAAACTTCAGAATCGCTACCCCGAGGCAGTCCCCATTGTAGCGGGGGACTTTAACCACTGCAATTTAAAAAAGGTATTACCAAAATACTATCAACACATCTCATGTCCGACCAGACAGAACAAGACTCTTGATCATGCTGTTGCGCGGCCGGCTTTTGGCAAATCAAACCACCTCCGTGCTTCTACTTCCCGCTTTCAAGCTGAAGTTGAGGTCCGCGCCCACAGTTGTAAAGAACGTGCGTTGCTGAACATACAATGCCATACTACACCTGCAGGGGAGGCTAGAAATCACTGACTGGAGTGTATTCAAGACCACTGACCTTGATGTGTATGCAGATCATGTCACAGCATACATTAACAGGCTAGTGGAGGAATGAATCTCGACCAGGTCTGTTCGCTCATTCCCGAACTGCACACCATGGATGAATGCTGACATACGGAACAAACTTAAGGAACAGAGTACCGCTTTCACAACAGGCGACTCCGATCACTACAAGATGGCCAAGTATGAACTCAGAAAAGCCATCAAGAAGGGTCAATTGGATTATAAAAACTAAATGGAATAACAGTTTGGGGGCTCTGACACCAGACGCATGTGGCAAGAGCTGAGGGTCCTCTCCAACTACAAGGGGAGCTCAGGGGCAGTCACCAACAACGACCCCAACCTACCAGATGAGCTTAACAAGACAGCCGACCAACAACTTGAACACCCACCCAGAGGACTACCATCTACAACTGTCCGAGTCCGAGGCCCGCAGAACCTTCAAGAGGGTGAAGGCAGGGAAGGCAGCCGGCCCAGACAGAGTTCCATCCCGTGTCCTCAAGACATTAACCACCAGCTGGCTCCTGTTTTCACCAACATCTACAGTGCATAACTACAACAGTCTGTCGTCCCAGCGTGCTTCAAAGCGACAACCATTGTGCTGTTACCCAAAAAGATCAATGTAACATGCCTCAATGATTATCGTCCAGTGGCTTTAACACCCATAGCCATGAAGTGCCTGGAGAAACTTGTAATATTGCATATAAACTGTTACATCCCTGAGTGCCTAGACCCACTCCAGTTTGCATTCAGACCAAACAGACAACGCCATTTCCCTGGCACTACACATGGCCCTGCAGCACCTAGACAGGAGGGACACCTATGTCAGACTGCTGTTCATGGAATACAGCTCGGCGTTCAACACCATCGTTCCCTCCAAGCTGGTCCTGAAACTGAGGGACCTAGGTCTGGGCATCCCCATCTGTAACTGGATTATGGACTTCCTGACGGGCAGGCCTCAAGTGGTGAAGATTGGGAACAACATCTCATCCATTCTCTACATCGGAGCACCCCAAGCCTGCTGCCTCAGTCCGCGGCTGTACTCGCAGTCATCGGCCTGATAAGCGAGGGCAAGGAAACGGAGTACAGAGATGAGGTAGTCCAGCTGACGCGATGGTGTGAGGACAACAGCCTCGCACTGAATGTCAGAAAGACCAAGGAGCTCATCGTGGAATGCAGGAGCCACCAAGGCACCCACACCACCTCGCACACATCAGCCTGGACGGGTCACCGGTGGAAGTTTCCTTGGACTACATATTTCCGATGACCTGGCGTGGAACCAACAAGGTCATGCTGAAGAAGGCACACCATCGCCTCTATGCTCTGCAGTGCCTCAGAAAAAGCTGAATAGGCCAGAGGTGGCGAGTGAACTTCTACCGTGGCACCGTAGAGAGCGTCCTGACGAGTGCCGTCACTGAGTGGTACAGCAACACCACTTCACGGGACAAGAAAGCAGATGGCTTTCTTGTCCCGTGAAGTGGTGTTGCCACCCTCTGTTGCCACACAGGGTCGTGAGGATGGCAGAGAAGATCATAGGGTGTGCACTTCCATGCATTGAGGAGATATTTAGGACCAGATATCGGAAAAAGGACATGTTCATCATAAAGGACTACAACCACCCTGGGCACCTTCACCATCTCTTCTCCCCCCTACCGTCTCGTCGCCGGTTGCACAGCATCCGCACAAGTACCACCAGGTTTAAGTATAGTTTTTATCCACAGGCAGTGCGCCTATTTAACTGCTAGGAGTGCTGCCACTTTTACTTTCATAACATTGTCATTAACATTACACTTACATACTTTGCTGGACTTTCTGGACTCATCACAGTTACTGCACTGTACTGCACTGTATCCATGATGCTGCTGCACTACTGGCACTTTAAATGCTTTAAAATATTTTTGTAAAAAAAAAAGAAAAGAAACATGTACAGATCATTTAAGTCACTTTGCTGCTCTTTTTTAGTTGATTTTTATTGTACATATTATTTTTATTTTTATTTTTATGGTGTTGTTTTGGAGATGTATACAGCGGGAGGGAATGAGGAGTAAGCATTCCTATGTACTGGCAAATAAAAAAATATTATATCTTATATCTCATTGGTGAAGTTGTTGACCTAGTCGCAGTACATGTCCTACATGTCCTACTGGTTTTCCATGGACTTGGAAAACTGCGGAAAGACAAAAACAAAAATGTGATATAATGTACAAGAAAATACATTGCTGAAAAGGTGCCCTGTGCCTGCGCAAACATCAATAAACACTTCTACATTGAATGAAAATGAACTTATTTGCTCATTTAATTTGACTAAGCAATTGGTTTCATCCTGGCTTTGTTCAGGTGTGTGTGTGTGTGTGTGTGTGTGTGTGTGTGTGTGTGTGTGTGTGTGTGTGTGTGTGTGTGTGTGTGTGTGTGTGTGTGTGTGTGTGTGTGTGGGCGTGCGCCGCGTGTGTGCGTGCGCTTGTACGTCTCTGCGTGCCTTTTTCAATTAAACCAAAGGTAGACTTAACAGAAACTGCAAATAGGAATTAAAGCTCTTTGTTGGGCAGACTGTGCCATCCAAACATCATTACCAAAACAGCAGGTGACAAACACAATCTCAGCGGAAGGAAAACATTTCCGAGTCCCTCTCTCTTACCTCTTCCCTTCCAGCGAGGTCTCCCATACTGAGGGACCTTGGTGAAGAAGAGGAGGAGGAGGAGGAGGAGGAGGAGGAGGAGGAGGAGGAGGAGGAGGAGGAGGAGAAGGAGGAGAAGGAGGAGGAGGGGAAGGAGGTGGGTGGAGAGGAAGAGGGAAGGAGGGAGGGTGGAGAGGAGGAGGAGGAACAGGAGGAGGGGAGCTGCTGGGTGGCGGAAGAGGAGCAGGAGAGCGGCTTTCTGAGAATATCAATGGCACACCTCGATCAAAAAGTTCCTCTAATAGAGAAATAATGAACCATACACACAAACAAACATGCACACACACACACACACACACACACACACACACACACATGCATCTCGAAATGAAGTGAGCGCACATACATGATACGGAGCAGTGAACAGCGTGTGGAAGGTCACTTGTGCCGATCCCTTGGAGAGAGAGTGGCAGCGGCGGTGGTGGCGGTGGCGATGTTGTTGATTCCAGCTGTAATTGACTCCATGTTTGGAGGTAAACTATGCCGTGTTTGCTCCATCTCAGAGCTGTAGCTCATTAGGGCCGCGAGAAGCGGGGATGGGGATGGGGGGAATGGGGGAGGGGCTTTTAATGTTGGCTAGGAAGCGCTCAAAAGACACGCGTTCCCCTGCGACACACACACACACACACACACACACACACACACACACACACACACACACAGCACCGGATGAGGACACACAAAATTATCCAATTAGCAATTTGTATCCTTATTTGACACAGGCCAGCAATATATAACACAATATAACAGGCAACAAACAAGTCTCCAATCTTCTCGGTGGAGTCCCACTCGGCCACGCGGGAGGACAGGACGATCTGGAACGTGGAGTGGTGCGCTCATGAAAAAAGGCAATGAAGGCCAAAAAATAAAAGAGAAATAGGGTCAATAGTGTCTCTTAAGGATTTTGTAAATTACATTTTACAGAGAGAAAAATTACTGGTTTCTGGTGTGAAACAGTGGGGTGAAAACCATTAAACAACACTTTCAACTTTTTGCCGTGGAACATGCCGGAGCTGGAACAACTTCCGGGAATACATTCACAGTGACTTTCAAAACTAACCTTAAAATCAACAAATCTTTCAGGAATGAATGCCAAAGGTGTAATTTACTGGGACGGGACTTGGGGGGGGGGGCACACACACACCTTTTGTTTTTTGTACATCAAATGTTTAAAAGCAAAGGAAAAAATAAATGTGCATTGTCCAAAAAAGGTTTATTTAAGGTAATCTTAAATAAAAACAAACTCCATCCTAGCCTATCGAATCTAAAATGACCCAAAACATCCTTTTGAAGTGCTGTTACACCACAGTTTGTCCTGACCACAATGATCTACTCTGATCTCATACCGATCTCCCCATCATTCTCATGTCAAAGACAATGTCAAACATCTCTTATCATCCGAGCTGCTCCCGACCCACCACATTACCACAAAGTGACGCCCTTGATGAAGGCGACAGAGAACAGGGAGCGCCTTCTCGTGGACACGGCGTTTTGCGGTCTTATATCATGTTAACAAATGACAATCATACTGGCAGATCTACCAGCAGGAAACAGAACATGACAACTGAGTCACAGCACCATAATAACAATCAATAATCTTCATCATCTACGTGATTTTCCAATTGGAGCTCACACAGATGTGACATAAAGCAGCCAATGCCTGAGCTAAGAGGGGGGGGGGGTGGGTGCCACAACCAGCCAATCACCAGCCAGAGGCTCATAGGAGAGAATAGGAGAGAATGTCTCCAAAGCAAACTTGATTTTGTAAGAAAATATGTTCCTCGTAACCATATTAAAAGTGAAGTAACCCAGACAGTATGAGCATAAAATCTGCCTTGTCTTAAGGCAGATTTAACATTTGTCTTAACATTCAACAAACAGTTTCTCTGTGTGGCACAGTGTCTGTTTATGTCAATTCACATCCCCCCCAAATATTGCACTTCAACAGAGCCATAAGAATAGTTTCCTCTCTGACAAAACTTCAGAACAGTGGGGTTTATTTCAAGGTTAATATCTTTGAGCGCCATACAATTTGTCTGAAAGCTGTAAATAAAATCACGAGAGCAGACTGTTCCGCGTAACAACAAATAAGAACAGCATGTTAATGGCGGGCCGCTGCGCCTCTGAAATGGGTTTGTTTTTTCTGCGCTTATTCCTGCTGGACTATAAATCCATGGAGGTAACAAATGAATAATCCCACACACAGCTGCACGGTAATGAGTGACACAGCCATTCTTCTTCTTCTTTTTCTTCTTCTTCTTCTTCTTCTTCTTCTTCTTCTTCCACACAACGTTCACTACGTTGACTCTTTAATTTAGGGATGTTCCGGCTTTTTGGTGAAGGGGAGCCCTTCACCAAAAATCCGGAACATCCCTAAATTAAAGAGTCACATCTCAAAAGAATTACTCTCTCACACGCATGCACACACATGCACACATGCACGCACACACACGCACTGGACAATCTGCACTACACTTCCCATGTTACACTCTTTCACTTTACATTTATTTTCATACTGTAGTGTTTATAGTGTAAGATTCATATACTCATATATGGTGTACTATATTTGTATTTTTTGTATTCAATTTAGTCACTTTTGTAATTAGTAATTCTTTGTGCACATCTTCGGAGCTGGCGATAACATTTGTACACTGTACACTATACCTTATACATCTCAGAAAGTATCTCAGCCCAGGGCCGAGCCACGGTGTTCTGAAGGGACCCTCGCTCTCAGACCAAGAACTAAATAGTTGAGGTCATTTAGGGATTGCAAAGGTTTATTATTCTGTTTATTAATCCTTACATTACTTGGTACAGTCCTCCTCCTCCCCCCCCCCCTTCAATTTCTTGGTACGGTCCTCCTTCCCACTTCAATAACTTGGTATGTAGATTATGGATGTTTTTTTTCCCCCAGAGTAGTGGGAAGCGGGAAGAGATGACAGAAACGGGAGCCATTATGCAGGCAGGACATATCTATATTCCTCATGTGTTAGTGTCAGTTCGGGCCCTAGTTGTTAATGACAACGCCCCAATACAATTTTTTGTGTTTTTCTTGTGAGAGAGCGCTCTCTGGCTGCACAGCATAATTGACACCGCCCCAAATGGTCGAGCAGCGAGGATGTGGCAAACAACCTTTAAAAAGTTAAAAGTTGAGTCATCTCATGTCTTTGCAAAATTGTTATATTATGTGCAACTCTGCAACTATAAAAAAACTGAAAAAAAGACAGGTTAGACTCAAAGTCACTAGGGCGGTTAAACGCGTCGGCGGCCGATGCAGCTGTTCCTGGCTGCCGTTATAGGTGTTAAACGACCTATTATAGTTGTAAAAATTACCTGTCATAGGTGTTAAATGAGCTGTTGTAGTTGTTAAAGTGGCACACTCTTATCTAAAAGTTACCCGGTGTGACACTGGTGTTTAGCACCGCATTAAACCGCAGCCGAGCTGCTCCATCCAGACTGGCACACGGAGACTCTGCCGCCGTAATGTGATGGATACGGCTTCCTCCCCAGTCACTCATACACCAAGCTTAAATGAAGAAGCTGATTGCATGTGGCAGGGGAAGGCTGGTGGAGGCTGGTGGGTGGGGATGGGTGGTGGTGGTTGTGGTGCTGGAAGAGGTGGAGGGACAAGGAGGTGGTAGGGCTGGAGAAGGAAGGAGGGAGGGAGAAAGGGAGGGAGGGAAAGAGGGAGGTGGGGGAGATGGCTTCAGGTGGAGGATGACTGCATGTGGTAGAGGAAGGGTAGTGGATGCTGGTGGGTGGGGATGGGTGGTGGTGGTGGTGGAAGAGGCAGAGGGACAAGGAGATGGTGGGGCTGGAGAAGGAAGGAGAAAGGGAGGAGAAAGGGAGGTTGGGGAGTTAGGTTCAGGTGGAGGATGACTGCTTGCGGCAGAAGAAGGGTAGTGGAGGCTGCAGGGTGAGGATGAGTGGTGGTGGTGGTGGAAGAGGCGGAAGGACAAGGAAGTGGTGGGGCTGGAGAAGGAAGGAGGGAGGGAAGGAGAGAGTTAGGTTCAGATGGAGGATGACTGCATGTGTCAGAAGAAGGGTGTAGGCTGGTGGTGGAAGAGGTGGAGGGACAAGGAGGTTGGGGGATAGAGAGGGAGAGAGGGAGGCAGAGAGGGAGTTGGGGGAGTTAAGTTAAGGTGGAGGATGACTGCATGTGGCAGAGTGTGGTGGGGGATGGAGGCTGCTGGGTGGGGGTGGGTGGTAGTGGTGGAAGAGGCGGAAGGACAAGAAGGTGGTGGGGATAAGAGAGAGGGAGGTGTGGGAGTTAGGTTCACACGGAGGATGATTGCATGTGGCAGAGGAAGAGTGGTGGTGGATGAGGGGGAGGGTGGTGTTAGGAGGAAGCAGACGGAGGAGGAAGTGGGTGGAGCAGGGAGAGGGAGAGAGAGGGGTAGTTAGGCTCAGACGCAGGAGGCTTACATGGGGCAGAACAAGGTGGGAGGTGGTGGGTAGCAGTGGAGTTGGTGGTGGAGGAGGAGGAAGAGTAGGAGTTAGTGTCGTGGTTTCGAAAGGTGCTGTGGTTTGATCCCCGATGTCCGCAGCCAAACCAGTAGGCATCCATGAGCATGATGTCCTAACCTACTACCTGCTCCTTTCAAAAGGGAGCTTTACCGCTGTTCAACCTTATCTCCATCTATTTGCATTAGGAATATAGTGTGGTAAAAATGCTGATGCACTCTGTATCTCTGGAGCACAGCTCACCGCAGATGCAAAATCGAACCCCAAATGACTTGAGTTGAAGTAAAATGACACCAGATGTGGCGCCGGACAAAGTGGGATAAGACGCAGAGTGGTCCGACCGTGAGCTAGCTTTGTGAGGACGGGGCGTGGGAGGGAAGGGGGGCGAGGCTGCAGGGTGAGGGGGCGAGGCTGCAGGGTGAGGGGGCGGGAGACTTTAGAGGGGGTCACACAGAGTGTGACCCCCTCTAAAGTCTAAAAGTCTAAAAGGAAAAGTCTAAAAGGAAAATCAAACCAACACACCCAAATAACACACACACACACACACACACACACACACACACACACACACACACACACACACACACACACACACACACACACACACACACACACACACACACACACACACACACACACACACACACACACACACACACACACACACACACACACACACACACACACACACACACACACACACACACACACACGGTGAGGGGAGTACCGGTGCGAGCGAGTCTCTGTTGTAGGGCTGGATGATGATTGGGATGCGGAGTGCCTGGGGCCGGTGCTTTCGATGCTGCTGTCTCTCACAATGAGAACAGAAGCTCTAGGAAAGCTGGAACTGACTACAGTTAAAGAGGCGTGCCTGCCTACTACCCGTTCGGTACTACGCACCTCGACATCCCTGTACGGAGACTCCTCCCCCTGTCCCAGACTACTCGTCGGTCTACTACCTGCCGGTACTCCGCGGATCGACCTCCCCGTTTACCCTTGTGTTTTGTGTGTGCTTTTGTATGTGTTTTGTATCGCTCCACTGTGTCGTTGTCTGCGTTCGGGGTCCAACCCACACCCAAATATGCAGTCTCTCAATTACATGGGACGCATCGTGGACCGTCTGACAGCACCGCACCTCCCCCGTCTGACAGCGCTGCGCTGCCCGACGCTGCACTGCCCGACATTGCGTTTCCCCTGTCTGCCGACGCTGCCGACGTCGCGCCGCACCCGCCTGAAGTCGTCGCGCCGCTCCCGTCCGCCGACGCTGACGACGTCATTATTTCCCCGTCTGACAGCGCCGCACCTCCCCGCCTGACAGTACCGCGCTGCCCAATGCTGCGTTGCCCGACGCTGCGCTGCCCGACGTTGCGGTCCCCCTGTCTGTCGACGCTACCGACGTCGCTATTTCCCCGTCTGACAGCGGCGTGCTGCCCGACGCTGCACTGCACGACGTTGCGCTCCCCTTGTCTGCCGCTTGTTGACGCTCCACACCCGCCTGAGGACGTCGCTCCGCACCCGTCTGAGGACGTCGCTCCGCACCCGCCTGAGGATGTCGCTCCGCACCCGTCTGAGGACATCGCTCCACACCCGTCTGAGGACGTCGCTCCGCACCCGCCTGAGGACGTCGCTCCGCACCCGCCTGAGGACGTCGCTCCGCACCCGCCTGACGACAACGCTCCGCACCTGTCGGACGACGTCACTCCGCACCCGCCTGAGGACGTCGCTCCGCACCCGCCTGACGACGTCGCTCCACACCCGCCAGACGACGTCGCTCCACACCCGCCTGAGGACGTCGACGCTCCGCACCCGCCTGAGGACGTCGCTCCGCACCCGCCTGACGACGTCGCTCCGCACCCGGCTGAGGACGTCGCTCCGCACCCGGCTGAGGACGTCGCTCCGCACCCGCCTGACGACGTCGCTCTGCACCCGCCAGACGACGTCGCTCCGCACCCGCCAGACGACACCGCGCCTTACCCGCCCGACGACGTCACAGCTGCACTCAAAGTTTATTACCTTAAAATATGAAGAGGCTCGGGAGAGCAGACACACGAGGAGATGAGAGAGAGAGAAGGAGATGAGAGACAGAGAGAGAGGGAGACAGAGAGACAGAGACAGAGAGGGAGAGAGAGAGAGAGAGAGAGAGAGAGAGAGAGAGAGAGAGAGAGAGAGAGGAGAGAGAGAGAGAGAGAGAGAGAGAGAGAGAGAGATAGCGTCAGTGGCTGAACTCCGCTTGGCATATCCTCCTTCTCCCCGAGTACAAAAAGAGTGTCGGCGAGCCCCTCCTTTAACCACAAGCAGCCCAGATACCAGGAGCCAGCACTGTTCCAAATAAAGCCCTCAGAAAGATCACAGAGCTTTGGAAAGACAATAAAAAGCGGAATGGGATAAAACAAAAAGGAGCTAATACAGTGTTGATTTTTCCCCTGAATAAAAGGAAGGGGAACCGCCGGCCCCTTTAGCTGGTCACGACTGCCGGTAGTTTATTTAAAGGGCGGGTAAATCTCATTCTGGCTATTGTCACGGTAAGACGCAAGCGAGCCATTTGGTAGCTTAAACAAAACAAAAAAAACCTTTTCTTCAACCCGTCAAAATGACCACCGGGGTCCGTCTCTAATCTGAGAGAGGCAGATTCACTTATCCTGGCAAGCTTTCTTAGGGGGAAAGGCCGAAAGCTCTAATCATTGAGATTTGTCTTCCCCACAATGCTTTCATTACCATCTCAAGCTTAGAGAAAGAGGAACAAGGTAATGAGGCACTCTAGTTGCTTGCTTCGTTTGGCCTAACTAGCATCAAACACACACGACACACACACATGTACACACGCACACGCACACACACACTCACACACACACACACACATGGTTGAATTCATAGAACTCAAACAAATGGGCCTCAGAAGCCTGGGCTTTAATGACCAATATAGTTCCAACCGCATGTCAGTCAAGTAATCCAAGTTGCGCAGTAGCAGTAAAAATAAACCACACACATTTATATACAATATATTTACAGAATATACAGTGTATATATAAGACATTCTGGACACACTTAACCTGCGTGATCCTTCTGCTAAGGGCGATCTTGATCTTCTCCCGGCCATCCTTAGTGCCGCTCTTCGCTGAACTGCTGGACATAGAGGCCAGAGATACAAGATACAATACAATATATGTACTGGCCATTTGTAACAAGTACATTGGAATGCTTACTGCCCATTCCCTCCCACAGTATAAATCTCCAAAACATTACCATAATAATAATAATAATAATAATAATATATACAATAAAAATTAACTAAAAAAGAACAGCAAAGTGACTAATATATAGTATGAACATCTGTTGAATTGTGCAAAAATCATGCAGCATCATGGATACAGTGCAGTACAGTGCAGTACAGTGCAGTAGCTGTAATGAGTCCAGAAAGTCCAGCAAAGTACAAAAGTGTAATGTTAATGACAATGTTATGATAGTGGCAGCACTCCTAGCAGTTCAGTAGGCGTACTGCCTGTGGATAAACATATCCTTAAACCGAGTAGTCCTTGTACTGATGCGGCACAACCGGCGACCAGACGGTAGGGGGGAGAAGTGCCCAGGGTGGTGGCAGTCTTTTACGTTGCCCTCCCTTATCAGGCCGAGGACTGTGGTGTCATCTGAAAACTTGATAATGTGATTACCGCTGTGCGTGGCAGTACAGTCATGTGTGTACAGCGAGTACAGCCGGGGACTAAGGCAGCAGCCTTGGGGTACTCCGTTGTTGAGGACCAGAGAAGATGAGATGTTGTTCCCAATCTTCACCACTTGAGGCCTGCCGTCAGGAAGTCCATAATCCAGTTACAGATGGGGAGCCCGCATCGAGGTCCCTCAGTTTCAGGACCAGCTTGGAGGGAAAGATGGTGTTGAACGCCGAGCTGTAGTCAACAGCTGTTTGACACAGGTGTTTGACACTGTTTGACACTCCTGTCTAGGTGCTCCAGGGCCATGTGAAGTGTCAGGGAAATAGCGTTGTCTACAGACCTGTTTGGTCTGTATGCAAACTGGAGTGGGTCTAGGGACTCAGGGATGGAAAAGTTGATATGCGACATTACAACTTTCTCCAGGCACTTCATGGGTATGGCTGTTAAACCACTGGACGATAGTCATTGAGGCATGTTACCTTGGTCTTTTTACGGCATAATGGTTGTCGCTTTGAAGCACGCTTGGATGAAAGAGAGAGAGAGAGACAGAGAGAGAGAGAGAGAGAGAGAGAGAGAGAGAGAGAGAGAGAGAGAGAGAGAGAGAGAGAGAGAGAGGGAGAGAGGCGGCGGCAGAACTATAAAAGGCACGGCGCTTGGTAAAATGCTTTATGTGACCCAGACTAAAAGAAGCCCACATGGAAACAAGTAGGAGACTGCGGCGGGCAAACAGCAGATGTGAAGGAAGGAATGCTGTCCCCATCTCACAAAGACATCCGCTGACACTCACCTCCGATCACACACACCTCCATTTACAGACACCTACGCTTGTGTGATTGTAGGTGTGTCTCACACACACACACACAACTAAACTCCCCTCACAGACAGCTCCTATCACACACACCTCCACTGAGACATCTCCGATCACAGACACACACACACAACTTCCAAGAAAACCAAGAACACAATTTGTTGTACTTGAACATTGACAAATAAGGCATTCTGTTTCTGAAAACTCCTCTCCCCTCAAAACGACAACTCTGATCACACACACACACCTCCACTCCCCTCACAGATACCTCACATCACACACCTGTTGCAGTAGAGAGGGTCAGCAGCTTCAAGTTCCTCGTCGTGCACATCTCCGAGGACCTCACATGGTCCTCGCACACCACACACGTGTTGAAAAGGGCCCAACAACGCCTGTATTTCCTCAGGCGTCTGAGGAAATTCAGCGTGGGCCCCCGCATCCTGAGAACATTCTATACCGGCACAATCGAGAGTGTTCTTACAGGGTGTATCACCGCCTGGTACGGGAACTGCACCGCTTCAAAGGATGGTGCGGACGGCCCAGTATATCGTTGGAGGTAAACTTCCCTCCCTCCTGGATATATACATCAAGTGGTGCGTGGCCAAGGCCAAACGCATCATAAAAGACAATGCCCACCCCAGCCACGAACTGTATTCACATTTACCGCCAGGCAGGCGATACCGCAGTAACAGACTTAGAGACAGCTTCCACAGTCAGGCCATCAAGCTTCTGAACAAGGGTGTATAGCATATAACAATGTATATTATATTACATTGATTTATATATATATAAATTGCTCTTTTTCTGTGCTAATATATTGCATTTTATATATGCATTTTTATATTTTATTATCATATTTTTTTATATTTATATATTTAATTTTATAGTTTGTACTTTTTACTTATTTTTTATTCTATTCTTTTTATTTTTGTAACTGCTGTCTGTCGTCGGGGTACTGCATATAAGATTTTCACCCATTGCTTATACTTATACTAATAACTATAATTTTGATGTGACAATAAACTTGACTTGATTTGACCTCCACTCCTCTCACAGATACCTCCCATCACTCACCTCCTCTCCCCTCACAGACACCTCCGATCACACAAACACACACACACACACACACCTCCACCCCCTCACAGATACCTACTATCACACACACACACTCAGAAACACTTCCATTTACACATACAATACCTCCATCCACATAGGCCACCACGCATATATATCTTTACTCCCCTCACGAACACCTCCATTTAAATCCACCTCCATCCACAAACACCTGCAGTCACCTTGCATTCACCTCCATCACACACACCACACACACACACACACACACACACACACACACACACACACACACACAGACACACACACACAACTCACATCGTCTGTCCCCCACAGAAACACATCGACAGACACACCTTCCCTCCCTTCATGTAGAGCCTCCTCACATTCATCTACACTCACAGTCCCTTCCCCCTCACTGCTGAGATACACGAGACACGGGCGTGACGCCCTAGCGACGGCCATATGGGCGCGGTCAGCAGGCGACCACACCTCGTGTGTGA
Source organism: Muraenolepis orangiensis (assembly GCA_027704905.1). NCBI lineage: Eukaryota > Metazoa > Chordata > Actinopteri > Gadiformes > Muraenolepididae > Muraenolepis > Muraenolepis orangiensis. The sequence goes on along the minus strand of CM051002.1, from coordinate 26,341,064 downwards.
CATTTCTCCACACAGGCGATGGGCTTCACTGAGAGCAAATTGAGTTTTGCCGAGTGATAATGCGGCATTGTCATGCAGGGTTTTAAGTGTAGGTCTATATTAACCTGTACTGAATGAATGAACCTGATTGTTTTAAACTACACCATGGATCATGGATCCACATTGAGTTGATTGATCTATTTTAATGTGTGAAAACACCCAAGGGGGTTTGCTCTGCTGCGTCGCTTTGCTTCTGGTACAATGAGATGTTTATTTGAATAATTAAAAAATAAAAATAATAATTCACACGGTTCTTTGGATTTATTATCGGTTGCAGGGCCACGTTTAGATAGAAAAAAATGAATAGACCAGCTGGGCAACAAAACGAGATGAACGTGGAAAGTGTAGCTGCTGCATCAGTTCATTGTAATAGACACGCGTTACATACGCATCCACCAACACAACAAACATGAAGCTTGGCCGTGGATTCTAGCGTGGCTAACATGCAGTCAATTACCCAACCTTGATTAATTAAGAAGAAAACATGTCACAGGATGTCAATATGTGAACGCTTGTTTGTGTGCGTGTACATGGTAATGGTAATGGATGCTTTTTATATAGCGCTTTTATCCAAAGCGCTTTACAAGTCATGCCTCACATTCACCCATTCATACACCGACGGCGGAGTCAGCCATGCAAGGAGACAGCCAGCACGTCAGGAGCAGTTAGGATTAGGGTGTCTTGCTCAAGGACACCTCGACAGTTTTTGCTAGGAGGAGCCGGGGGATCGAACCAGCGACCTTTCGGTTGTGAGGCGACCGCTCTACCTCCTGAGCTATACTGCCGCCTCAATATGTGCGTGTTGTTTGCCTGCCGTAGATAAACTCCTCCTTTTGTTCTTTGACGAGGTAAGACGTGAATGGTACTCGTGCGTGTGCAGGCACGCATGAACACTCAGGGGAGCTTTTCATACATTACATTTCACAGGGTAATTCTTTCTTTCTTTCCAATCAATTTAACACGGGCTATTGTACGTTTCACAATGCATGGTAAAATCCAAAGGCTCTGCTCACACACGATCACCATGAACAAATATGTAAAAAAGGAGGCGTGGTGAATCCATGCATTAATAACCTCATGACTCAGCACAATACTTTATTATCACGTCATTATTATTATCATCATCATTGTCGCTGTCATTTAAAGATGTCCTTGTACCTGGCACACACACGCACGCAAGCACGAACAGACACACAAATGCACACACACACACACAGTGCAGAAAGGCAACCTCGCATGCTATGCCAATAGAGACACAAAGAGCAGAGCAGACTGCTGAACCACGGAAGTGGAACCACAAACGGAGCACGACGTGAACAGGAACACAGTGCCCTCCAGTGGACGGAAATAATATTGCAGGTGTCGGACCGAACCCGACAAGCAGACCTTCTGGCGTGGAGAACTGAACATGTCCTGTTGTTTTATTTTGTTTTGTTAGACTTGTTGTTTTTGTGCTCACAGGCGCTTTTTATGTTTTCCAATTCCATACGTCATTAAATAAACATTTGCACAGGAAAGAGGAGAAGGAAATATTCTCATTGGAGAATGTTTGTGTTTGAGTCTTTGATTGACCAGGCAGAGGGAAGAAAAACAGCTCACATCCGCCAGTAATTTCATCTGGCAGATAAATTGTGATTGAATTTGATTGCAGTCGAGTACAATAGATTAGATTAGATTAGATTCAAATTTATTGTCATGCAGTTGTATCAACAGTTAATACAATTTTACACTTGGACAATTTTACATTTGTGGTGGGTTGTCTTTATTGCAGGGAGGAGTAATCCAACGATGCATTGGGGGGTTTTCACCACCCTCTGCAGTGCTTCCGGTCGGAAACAGTGCAGTTACCATACCAGACTGTGAGCTTGTTGGTGAGGATGCTTTCAACAACACACCTGTAAAAGTTCACCAAATTATAAGGGGACAAATGAGCTTTCCTCATTCTCCAAGTCCATGAGAGGTCCTCGAAGTTGTGTACCCCCAGGAATTTTAAGCTGGAGACACGATTGACATCTGCACCGTTGATGAGGATAGGGGCGTGTGTTCCAGCTCTGTTCTTTCTGAAGTCCACGATGAGCTCCTTGGTCTTCTGTTGAGGGCCAGGTTGTTGTCGGCGCACAATGCCAGCAGGTGCTGGACCTCCTCCCTGTAGGCTGCCTCATCGTTGTTTTTGATGAGGCCCACCACCGTTGTGTGGTCTGCAAACTTGCTGATGGTGTTTGTACCATGTACAGGGTGCAGTCATGGGGGAAGAGTGAGTAGAGGAGAGGGCTCAGAAGACAGCCCTGGGGGATGCGGTTGTTCAGGGTGAGGGTGGGGAGGTAAAACTGTCTAACCTGACTGACTGGGGTCTGTTGGTTAGGAAGTCCAATAACCAGTTACAAACAGAGGGGTTAATGTCAAGATGAATGGTTTCCATAAGGTCACCATGTTTGCGGGTGAGTTTGGAGGGGATGATGGTGTTGAATGCTGAGCTGAACAGCATACCCACATGGGTGTTGCTCTCATCCTAGTGGAAAAGAGCAGAGTGAAGGGCTGAGGAGATGATGTCCTCCGTGCTCCTGTTCTCACGGTAGGCAAATTGGTATTTATCCAGTGAGGGTGAGAGGCCAGATTTAAGGTGAGCCAGGACCAGCCTCTCGAAGCACGTCATGATGATGGGGGTGAGTGCAACAGGGTGGAAGTCGTTAAGGCTCGCTGCAGAGGAGTGTTTTGGCACTGGCACAATGGAGATGGTTTTAAAACACGCTGGGACAACTGCCTGAGCTAGTGACATGTTAAAAATGGCAGTTAGCACCTCGGTCAGCTGCCTTATGCGTATTTGTTCTGCTCAGTGCTGCACACACATCCGTGGGGGATAGGGTGAGGGGTTGGTGGTCAGTGGGGAGAGTAGCCCTGGTGGGCAGTTTGTGGTTGGGGTTTGTGGTCAAAGTGGGCATACTAATTATTGAGCTTGTCAGGGAGGTTGGGAGTCAGTGGTTTGGGAGGAGTTATTGAAGGGTTTGTAGTCCATAATGGCCTGAATTCCCTGCAACATTCGTCGGGGATCAGAGTTGTTGAAGTGGTTTTCAACCCTATGCTTGTGGTTGAGCTTGGTCATCTTGATGCCCTTATTCAGGTTAGCCCTGGATGAACAGTAGGCCTGTGCATCACCTGACGTGAAAGCAGCGTCACGTGTCTTCAGGAGTAGGCTGACCTCTTTGTACATCAACGGCTTCTAGGTAGGGAATGTTGTGATCTATTTGAGAGTGGTGACAGTGTCAATGCTGGAGTTGATATAATCCAAAAGAGAGGAGGTGTTGGATTCGATGTCAGTGTGGGGGTCCAGAGTGGACTGGGAGGCAAACAGAGTCCAATCTGTGTGTATGAACCAGTTCTGCAATTCAGACTCTGCTCCATCAGGCCACATTTTGACCATCCTAACAGTGGGCTTCACACGCTTGATGAGTGGCGTGTACTTAGGCAGCATGAACATAAATACATGATTACTTTGTCCAAGGTGGGGGTGACCGCTTTGTAAGTGTAACCCACATTAAAACATAGTAAATACATTAGTAAAAGTGTATACATATGTTTTAAATATTGTTTAAAAAACATTAAAGTTATTAAAAGATAGAGGTTAATATTAGTTAATGACATCCCTTTAAGAATAAAACTAATAAAAGTTGCTATGGCACTGCCGCTTTAAGAGATCGCGAAAAAGAGAAACCCGGAAGAGAAGTACGAGCAAGTCATTTTCTGATAGTTTCTTTTAAAAAGTAAAGAATAGTTAAAAACGGTCAGCAACTCAAGCGGACGGATATGATCAGGATATAAACCAGGATATAAACCAACGGTGTTTTTGTCAACAATGCTTTTTGGATTGTAAATACTTAGATCCTAGACGGAGAGTGTTGTGCTGCGCGTTGGGGAGGACACCCACGCGCTCAGAAGCGAGATGGCGAGCCAGACCCTTGGAATTGTATAAAACCTTCGAGCGTTGGAGAGGACTTGGGTTTTTTTTCTCAAAGGACAATAGGCGACCTCACTGCCAGAGTGGTAGGAGTGTTGAAGTTTTTTACCAGAACTGAACATTTGTGATACAGTGGGACTGAACTGGAACTTTATTTTTTGTACCTTGGGTTATCATTCCTGTCAGATGTTATGATTTGTTGTACAATGTTTTTGCATTTGATTTAGATACAGGAATTATTTATTACTTTATTCACTAAAATTGCTGGATTGCATCTAAACCGCCTGGTCTCTGGTCCAATTATTTTGCCATATATCCGCTCCACCAGAACCTAGAACTGGTCCAGTAGCCTAAAACGTTTGCCCAGGTTAAGGAGTGCTACATAAGCATCAGCCTTGTTGGTGTAATAATGGTCTAATATTTTATTAATAATAATAATAATAATAATAATAATACATTATATTTAGAAGCGCACTTTTAATTTGCGTAGACAAAACTCAAAGTGCTACAGAGTAAAAATGGTTTAAATAAAACAACAAAATTAAAGCAGCAACGTTTACACCGGCATGGCAACCAGTGTTTTCTTTTTTTTTATCTAGTGAAAGGCTATTCTAAAAACATCCAAAGTCTGTGGTGTCCTTGCTAGTTTGGGAGGGCATTCCACAGTCTCGGAGCATCGGAGCAGAAGGCTCGGTCTCCCATTGTTTTCAGTTTGGTCCTGGGGGGAAAGAGGATGTTTGCCTTTTCAGAGCATAGGCTCCTCGTGGAGGTTTGTGGGGTGAGCAGTTCTTTGATGTATGAGGGAGCAATTCCATGAATGCACTGATAGGTGAAGATGGTGATTTTGTAGTCAATCCTGAGTGAGACCGGGAGCCAGTGGAATGATTTGAGTATGGATGTGATGTGTTCATACTTCCGCACTCTCATCAGGATCCTAGCAGCGCTGTTCTGGATGTATTGCAGCTTCTGGATGTTCTTGCTAGGAATCCCAATAGAGAAGTGCATTACAGTAGTCTAGCCTGGATGAGACAAAGGCGTGGACAAGCTTTTCAGCATCTGACAGACGGAGTGTGGGGCGGAGTTTAGCAATATTTCTGAGGTGGTAGAAGTTGTGCTTCATCCACACCTTTATCTCCTCCAGGCATGTGGTTATGTTGGATGATGGCAGAGGTGCGGAGGGGGTTGGGTTTGTTATGATGTAGAGCTGTGTGTCATCAGCATAGCAATAGAACGATATTCCATGCTGGCTGATGACACGACCAAGGGGGGACATGTATATGGTGAAAAGGGTGGGGCCGAGGACTGTTCCTTGAGGGACACCACAGTTCACAGAGTGTGTTTGTGATTTTGCCGCTCCCAAGGTGACATGCTCAGTCCTCCCGGTGAGATATGAGGTGAACCAGTTTAGGGCAGAGTCAGACAGTCCAATTGTCGAGCGAAGATGATGGAGTAGAATGTCATAGTCGATAGTGTCAAATGCTGCAGTGGAGGGATTGAGATCCGGTGTCAGCTGTCATCAGCATGTCATTTGTCACCCTGATGAAGGCAGTTTCTGTACTGTGGTCCTGGCGGAAACCAGACTGGAATTTTTCAAAGAGGTTATTGTGTTTGAGATGTTCGTGAATCTGAATGGCAATTACTTTCTCCAGCACCTTTGATAGAAATGTCAGGTTGGAGATGGGTCTGTAATAACAAGGACTTCAGGGTCTAAGGTGGGTTTTTTGAGGAGTAGTTTGATGACAGCAGCTTTTAATGGGGATGGAACATGACCAGACTGGATGGATTTGTTTATCAATAAAGTGATCAGGGGACTTATGGCACCAATTTTAGATTTGACCAGGGCTATGGGTAAGGGGTCCAGGGCACAGGTGGAGGGTTTCATCTTTTTGATGATGGCCTCAACTTCATGCTGCGAGATGTCAGTGAAGTAGCAAAGAGACTGGGTAGGTTTGGGCTGGGGGTTGACGGTCAGGACTGGCAGAGAAGCGGAGTTTGAGAGGAAAGAGCGGATGTTCTCTACTTTGTTCCTAAAAAATGCGATGAAATTGTCACACTGCTCCTCTGTGATGTCTTTGTGTAAGGGAGTCTGAAGTTTGATCTATTTAGAGGAGATGATTTATGGTGGAAAAAAGTTGCTTGGAGTTGCCAGGGCTATTGTTGATGATAGTGGAGTAGAATTTTGACCGTGTGTCTCTGAGGGACTTTGCATAGGCCTTTTGGTTGACCATGCCTGTCTGTGAACAGTGAGTCCAGAAACCTTGAGGCGCCGCTCGAGGACACGCCCCGCCGTCTTCAATTTTTCGCAGCTCGCAGGTGTACCAGGGGGCTGAGCGTGTGAAAGTGACTGTTCTGGTTTTGACAGGGGTGTGGAGATCCAGGAGATTACGCAGAGATTTATTGTAAAAGTCCACAGATTCATTGACTGATGTAGGAGTAATTGTGGAGAGATGCTGGAGATCCGAAAGTCATGATGTCGGGGTTGATATTTTTCAGATTTTCGGAGAACGTATTTGACGCTTGGGTTTGGTGTGGGGTAGCAGGAGCGGCAGCTCCATTGAGATGGTATTGTGATCTGACACCTAAATTGTACACTGATTTCATTTAGGGCAGAGTAAACCTCAGGCTGTTGCCACGTTTCCTTGAGGCACATAAAGTCTATTCCCTTGTCCATGATATGGTCTTGGATGAATTCTGATTTGTTTGTAAGGGATTATGCATTAAACAGTTCTGTTTTGACTGTGGATGAAATTAGGTTCCGAAGTAAACTGGAATCCACTCCACGTTTTTCGCACAGCTCAGTGTGTAGCAGTCTTGCGGTGTTTCCCGTGCTATTTACACCGAGAGCAGCAGCGTTCTGATGATGCGGCAGACGTGCGACAGTGGTCCAGATGGAAGGAATGGATGATACAGGCGGGCATGGTTGGTGGTAAACAAACTTTCTACGAGAGCCTCTGTGGATGTAACAAGGTCGGCGTTGTAGTCCAAGGTGTTTGATGGCCGAGATGCACGTTGGGGTTGTGTGGTTGTTGAGACTCAGCAGTTGTAGGATGGAATACTTTGACATCATGCCGGTGGCCACAGGTTCTCGTCTGGAGCTAGCCGTTAGCCATAGACAGAACCCCCTCGCAATGTCTATCTCCTCCGTCGCCTCTTGGAGAATCCCGGCCTCCTCCGAGGAAGAACCCTTTCTGTCCTCCAGTCTTCCTCGGCGGCGGGAACGAAGCAAGCGGCGAACCAAGCACACGGCGTCGTCAGGCGGGGCAGCGGCGTCGGCCGGCGGGGCAGCGCGGCGTCGGCCGGCGGGGGCAGCGCGACGTCGTCTGACGGGAACAGCGCAAGGTGGTCAGAACGGGGCAGTGCGGCGCTGTCAGACAGGGTCAGTGCGGCGTTGAGCAGCGCGGCGGCGTCGGAACGGGGCAGCGCAGTGTTGGGCAGCACGGCGCTGTCAGACAGGCTAGCGCGACGCTGTCAGACGGGGGGAGAGCGACGCTGTCAGACGGGGATAGCGCGGCGTCGGCAGACGGGGGCAGCGCGAAGTCGGCAGGCGGGGACAGCGCAACGTCGCCCGGCGGGGGCAGCGCGATGTCGGCCAGCGGGAACAGCGCGATGTTGCCAGACGGGGCCAGTGCGACGTCGTCAGGCGGGGGCAGCACGACATGTCCAGTGGCAGATTAATCGTGATAAGCCACTTAGCTTATTTTAGCTTAATTGAGGCATTAGCTTTTACTTATATGTAACGTTAATAGTTCGCTGGCAAGTTAAGTTATATTAAAAGTGAGCTTCTGCTACTGTCTAACGGTCATATTTTAAAATGACTAGCTGGCTTAACTTCGGGAAGTTCTCGACACATAGGATACCATAATAAACGTAAAGACAACTGTTTATGTTCGCAAGTTAGTGTTCAATTGCATTCTATCTGCACCAACAAGTGTGTTAATCTTTTTGCAAGACGAGAAGAACTCACAACATTTAATTGGTGCTGTCCATTAGACATTACAGTCATTTAGCAGACGCTTTTTATCCAAAGCGACTTACAATAAACATAATGCGATTGCTTAAGCATCCCTCCACATGTGTAGGAAACACGTTCATGAAACGTTTTCAACACGTCGGTATTCGGTGTAAAGTTACACCACACCAGCTCCTCCGTTAAAAGTTGGAAATATGTCTCCGATACAATCATTATTAAACGTTGTGTTTGACACCTTTTTAGAACGTGTCATTCAAGTTGTGTTTTGGTTGGTAAAAGTTGGTGTAAGCTGACACCAATTCAGCACGTTCCTTAAACGTTGGAATTGGTGTCAGATGCGTTTGTTTTTAAACGTTGTGTTTACACACACCCGATTAGAACGATTATCAAACGTTACTTATAGGGTTCCTTCTGTTGGTGTAAAAAAACACGTTTGATGAACGTTGTTTACACGTAGGTTTTGTCGAACACAAAAATACATCCCAAATCGGTTCAAATAACGTGTTTTGCTGCTTGGGCGATAGCAGCGGAAGGTGAGCAACAGGTAGGGGCGGTTATCCAAAACACGGTTTGTATTTAAGATACAGTCAGCAAAAGATATGTTAGTTGTTGAACGGTAACATCTTACAACAACAACGAAAAGAAAAAACTAAACAAAAAAACATAACTAGAGCTAGAAGGAGAAGCGGCGAACAAGCAGCGCCAGCGTCCTCTCCCGGACGTGACGTCCGTATATACACATATATTCTCTCTCCTCTTGTAGAGCAGGAGACATGCTGGGGAAATTTGGGCCTTGTTGTCAGAGAGGTCTTCATAGTCAAACTCACTGGAGCTTCAGCCGTTATCAGCTCCCATAGAACCACCTCTCTGGACATCCTCATAGATTACATCCTTTAAGACACACACACACACACACACTCACACACACAAACACACACACACACACACACACACACAAATAAATACATACACATACACACAAACACACACACACACATTGAGATAATAATCTTTTCTGATGAGGAATGACCCAAAACACACTATACTAAGACACTTGTGAGATAACGGCTTTCAAATTGTGATAGGCGTCATTATCATTTGGAATGAGAAATATATATGACAAAAATCAAATACACACACATACACACAACTATACCAACACAACAACACACAAACACACACACGCACCAAGCTATATCAAAACAACAATACACACACGCAATACCAACACAGCAAAACACACTCTTCCTGGGTACTGGCCTTCATCAGGAGATGGTGGGTGGTCCTCAGAGGGCACGTCATCATAGATCACCTCCAGACTGTCACTCTGGGGCACTGCACACACACCACACACACACACACACACACACACACACACACACACACACACACACACACACACACACACACACACACCACACACATACACTCAGTAGTAAACAGTATTAATATTCTTTGATGAAAAATAAACCTTTTAAGATATTAACATACTCCCACATACAGTATATTCAGGAAGCTCGTTATTCATGTGAATATAATGCTAGAACATACCCTGAACATATAATATGCACAAGCTCTCTCTCACTCTCTCACTCTCTCACTCTCTCACACACACACACACACACACACACACACACACACACACACAAACACACACACAATTCCGATGAACACGCATGCACAGACACCGAATTCGGACGAATGTATGCACACACACACACACACACACACACACACACACACACACACACACACACACACACACACACACACACACACACAGACACACACAACAACACTCCCCACACCATCACACCAAAATTCCCATTCCAATGTGTGTTCCTGGTAAAGCCAGTAGTGAAGCGTGTCTTTCACAACTGGACCTTCTGTAGACCACCACCACCACTTTTCCTTACTGGCTCAATAGAAAAACACTCAATGTCACATAACGTCCATAATGGGGATTTAAGTTGAGATATTTTGACAGTGCTAATGACAAGACATATGCCAGGGAAATGTGGTGATTATTGATCGCGTTTTTTTAACTCTTAGTTATGTTAAGTCTTTTCACGTTAAGCGATGCAAAGAAAGATCAAGTCAAAACTCTCAATTCAAATGCACAACAATGCTTAACAAACTCAAGACAGCCATTAACTAATCATTCAACAAGTGTGTGGAAACAAAATGCAACAACCAGTTCAACGAGATGCAACACTGAGACAAAACCAGCAAAGACAAATGAGTCTCACTCACCAATGATGATCACTTGAAGACAAAATCCATTCTCCTGTCCCTGGATAAATTGTTCGACCACCCGGTCATAAAGCTGATCGTTTTTCAGATCCAAAATAAATTGCCTTTCAATAGCAATAGACGCTAATGCAGTGAGTCAGGATTGTCCTGTTCTGTTCCTTGCATAAGTTTTTATCCGTTTGATGGCGGAAAATGTCCTTTCCACAGATGCAGTGGTGACGGGGATCGTTACGACTAAACAGATCAGGGCATATAGCTGATGCATGCTGTCACAAATGCTGCTCCTTTGCGTTGAAAAAAGCAAGCAAAGGAGGTCAGATGGGTTATTTCCCTGAAATTATGTTAAATTATATTAACAGTTCTGTTTTCAGCCGAGGCAAGTCAAAGTGCGGCCCGTAGCAATCTGTGAGGCTTGAGAAGGCAGTTTCAGGGAATTTACTCCGGAAGCTGGTGAACTGTTGAGGGTCCAGAAGAGAAAGGAATGAAAGTTTTTCGTGATCTTTGAACCGATTTTGCACTTAATTTAAAATGTTCTCAATAATGCCATCGTGCAGCTTCTTGTAGTGTGAGCGAGAATCTCCGTGGGCTCTCCGTCCAGTTGGTACGCCAGTGTTCTGCACAGTCTCATCATATATTTAATCAAAACGATCCCTCTGCCCTTCAATGCAAATGCAAAACTCCTCCACCCTGGTCAAACAAAACTGCATGTCAAATGACTTATTCTGTAAGATGTCGAAGAGCACATCTGCATGCGCAAATATTTCATTAAAAGTTTAAAGAAAAAAGCCAAATTCAAAGTTGCCCAGGTTTGATAGGTAACCATCAGCACTGAGTAGGGCAGAATCATCAAATTCCTCGTGATGGTCAACTATGTAATCAAACAGATCCTTAAGAGCATCCTTCTTTTCAAAAACAGTGCACACCAATCTTGATGTAAAATTCCACCTGGTTGGTGCCACTCTTGGCAATCGCTTCTGACATATTTCATCAAGCAGCCGTGTTCGTTTTGGCGATTTAGAAAAGAACGCAGCAAGGCCAGAAAGGTGTGAGAAGAAAATTCTGCATTCTTTAATTTTAACTACACCTTGAGATAAAACCAAATTAAGGGCATGTGCATAACAGTGTATGAAAAGTGCCTGTGCCATAACAGCAGCACCGTCATAACACTGTCAAGTCAAGTCAAGTCAAGTTTACACAAGTATAAAGCAGTGATGTGAAAATCTTGTGTGCAATACCCGACGACAGACAGCAGTTATAAAATAAGATAAAAATAGATAAAAATAGAATAAAGTTAAAAATTTGAAATAAAAAATAAAAATGCAATTTATAAAATGCAAAAATCAGCACAGAAAAGAGCAATATGTATGTATAAATCAATGTAATAAAATATACATTGTTATATGTTATACGCCCTTGTTCAGCAGCCTGATGGCCTGACTGTGGAAGCTATCTCTAAGCCTATTAGTACGGCACTTGATACTGCGGTATCGCCTGCCTGACGGTAATAGTGAGTACAGTTCGTGGCTGGGGTGGGCAATGTCTTTTATAATTCGTTTGGCCTTGGCCACGCACCGCTGATTGTAAATATCCAGGAGGGAGGGGAGCTCACCTCCAACGATATACTGGGCCGTCCGCACCACCCTTTGAAGCGCTCTGCGCTCGAATGCAGTGCAGTTCCCGTACCAGGCGGTGATACACCCTGTAAGAACACTCTCGATGGTGCCGTTGTAGAATGTTCTCAGGATGCGGGGGCCCATGCTGAATTTCTTCAGACGCCTGAGAAAATACAGGCGTTGTTGGGCCCTTTTCACCACATGTGTGGTGTGCGTGGACCATGTGAGGTCCTCGGAGATGTGCACGCCGAGGAACTTGAAGCTGCTGACCCTCTCTACTGCAACGCCGTCGATGGAGATAGGGCTGTGCTCTCCCCTCTGCCTCCTGAAGTCCACGATCAGCTCCTTGGTCTTCTTGACGTTGAGGGCGAGGCTGTTCTCCTGGCACCACTGCTCCAGCGATCCGACCTCCTCCCTGTAGGCTGTCTCGTCGTCGCCAGCGATCAGGCCCATCACTGTCGTGTCGTCAGCAAACTTGACGATGACGTTGGAGCTGTGCATAGCCATGCAGTCGTGGGTGTAGAGGGAGTAGAGGAGAGGGCTCAGCACGCATCCCTGGGGGGCTCCCGTGTTGAGGGTCAGTGGCTCTGATGTGGTGCTGCCCATCCTCACCACCTGGCGGCGGTCCGACAGGAGGTCCAGTATCCAGCTGCACGTAGATGGGGGTACGCCTAGACCTCTCAGCTTGGTGTCGAGCTTGGCAGGAACTATTGTGTTGAATGCTGAGCTGTAGTCCACAAACAGCATTCGCACATAACAGTTCTTTCCCTCCAGTTGGGAAAGGGCAGTGTGGAGGGCCATGGCAATTGCATCGTCCGTGGATCTATTTTGACAATATGCAAATTGCCATGGGTCCAGCGTGGTAGGTAACACGGAGCAAATATAGTCCTTGACCAACCTCTCGAAGCATTTGCTAACGATCGAGGTGAGGGCTACAGGTCTATAGTCATTCAGGCATGTTACCTTGGGTTGTTTAGGGACAGGCACGATGGTGGACATCTTGAAGACCGCGGGGACAACAGCCTGGGACAGGGAGAGGTTGAAGATGTCTGCAAAGTCTCCTGCCAACTGGTCTGCGCATGCTCTGAGGACGCGGCCCGGGATGTCGTCGGGGCCTGCCGCCTTACGGATGTTCAGACGCTTGAAGGTGCGGCGCACATCCGCCTCCGAGATGCGCAGCTGGCTGGTCTCCTCAGTCGGTGCTGGCTTCGGCGGACTGCCGTTTACGTCGAACCGAGCAAAAAATGTATTTAGCTCTCCTGGGAGGGAGGTAGAGGAGTTCTCTACACAACTGGTTCTCCCTCTGAAGTTCGTTATCGTCTGCAGCCCCTGCCACATACCCCTCGCATCGTGGTTCTTGAATTTATCTTCCACTCTATCCTTATACTCCCGCTTGGCAGTGACGATGGTCTTACGGAGGTCGTAACGGGCTCTCGTATATTCCTCCGTATTCCCGGAACCAAAGGCGGCGTTACGTGCATGTTGGGCAGCGCGAACATCGCCGTTAATCCACGGTTTCTGGTTGGGATATATCCGAACCGACTTGGTCGGAACAACGTCATCTATGCACTTCTTGATGAACCCGGTGACCGACGACGCGTACTCGTTGATGTTATTGTCCGAGGCAACGCGGAACATGTGCCAGTCAGCGTGATCAAAACAATCCTGCAGCGTAGAGTCTGATTGGTCCGACCAGCATTGGACCTCCCTCACAGCGATCGGTTGCTGCTTCAGTCTCTGCCTATAGGCGGGGAGTAGCTGGATAGAGCGGTGGTCTGATTTGCCGTGTGTAGCAGTGGTCGAGGATCCGCTCGCCCCGTGTGTTGCTCGTAATGTGTTGGTAGAACTTCGGGAGAACCTTCTTCAGGTTCGCCTTGTTGAAGTCCCCCGCCACGATGAGAGCAGCCTCGGGGTGTGCCGACTCCTGTTCGCTGATAGCCCCATACAGTTCCTTCAGCACTGTGTCCGTGTTGGCTTGTGGGGGAATGTAAACAGCGGTCACGGTTACCGCTGTAAACTCCCGAGGTAGCCAGTGTGGACGGCACATAAGCATCAGGTACTCCAGGTCCGGGGAACAGAAAGACTTGAGGGGATGTACATGACTTTGGTTGCACCAAGATCTGTTTATCATGAGACATACCCCCCCTCCGCGATCTTTACCGGAGAGAGCCTTTGTTCTGTCCGCCCGGTGTACGGAAAAGCCCGTCGGCTCGATAGCTGCGTCGGTTACCCCCTCCGACATCCATGTCTCCATAAGGCAGATGATACAGTTGTCCTTAGTTTCCCAGTGGAATTTAATACAAGCCTGTATTTCGCTTAACTTATTGTCCAGAGACTGTACATTAGCCAGTAGAATGGTGGGTAGTGGGGGGCGATCAGATCGACGTCTCAGCCTGACTAGCACGCCGGCTCGCTTCCCTCGCTTCCTCCGGCGACGCTTGCGTGTAATCGTGCCCAAGATGGTCGGAGATAATCCAGCTGTGACTTCGGGCGGGACGTCCGAGTCGAAAGAATGAAAAAACTCGGGTAGGCGGCGAGCGACTGTCGATCTGATCTCCCGAAGTGTGCAAAAGTTATAAGTGAACTTGCTGCTAACTTCCTGAACTAAAATAGTTGCGATAAAAAGAATAAATAAATAAAATAAATAACTTGTACTGGGATACAAGTTTTTCCATGCATCCATGTTCCTCCAAGAACCCAAGGGCCAGGGCTGCTACATCCTCAGCCCTTTTCTTCCCTTTCACATCCTCAAATTTGACAAACCTCTCTTTTACGCCACTGTCTGTTACAAACCGAAGAACAAACGATAACTGTGCAGCATTGCTGACATCTGATGTTTCATCCAGCATTAAAGCTACAAAGGGGGCTTTACTTATTTCCTCTTTGATGATCTCACCCATCACAGCACTTATCAAGTCGTTCTGTATTTGACTCGAGGTTCCAATGAACACTTTAGAAGTGGACAAATGGTAGTGCAAGTCTGGATCATATTTTGCTAAAAATGTTAGCAGCTCCAGGTAATTACCACAATTGGCTTATTCTCTGCTCTCATCATGGCCTCTGAAAGGTAACTCCTGTTTCCCAAGGAAAATCACACAGTGGATCAGACGTTTCAATGGCGAACATGGCCTGCTTTAACAACTTGATTCAGCTCAAGATTGTCAGGCGTTGGACCGCCTTTTTTAATAATGTCCATCTTTACATTGAATGGTCGTCTTGAAAATGGTTCCGACAATAAATCCACAACGACATCATCTTCGCCTGTTGCCATTTTGACGTAAAAAACAGGGATCGGGAATACTTTGGTTGAAGGATATTCTTCAAAGCAACCTAGAAAAATATCTGATTGTTGAATTGTTTTTCCAACACAAAACCACTCAAATGCGTAGTGCATGGACCGAGAAAGACAAACAAATCAACGTAACACTGTAATATAACAGATAACAACACAGATACAATTCTCATTTATTCATTTTATTTAAATTTGATTACATTTTATTAAATTGTATTCCATTTTATTAATAAAATTAATTATATATTTTTTGTTTCATCTGAGAGTTCCAGGGTCTTCTCTGAATACCTTGAAGGCCCTGATGCTTCACCACTGGGTAAAGCGTATGCATTCATCATAACTATGTGCACACACACACACACACACACACACACACACACACACACACACACGCACACACATACACACACACACACACACACACACACACACACACACACACACACCCACACACACACACACACACACACATACACACACACAACACACAACTCCCCCACCTCTGCGGCCGTGTTTGCATCACAAGGTCAATTGAGGAGCCGTGCTGCGGTGATGAAGCGTGCCGAGATAAGGAGAGTCCTGACAGCAGAGCAAATGGTTTTCCCCACACTGGTGTCAGCCGACGTGATGCTATCCACCTTGTTCGGATAATTGACCCGCTGCCAAACACGCTCTCCGACACAATCTGTCATTAACTGTTTTGAGAGCGTTTCGGGCCTAATTTAGCTCCGTGGACTTTATCAATCATGCCCTTAAACTGTGTTTTGTTCGGAAGTGCCGCATTCAAATCCTCCCCACATGCGCACACACGCACGCACACGCACGTACACACGCCCACACAAAAGCGCGCTCGCACGCACGCACACACACACACACACACCACACACACACACACACACACACACACACACACACACACGTGCACAAACAAAATCACACAAAAACACACATGCACACACGCAGATACATACACACACACAAACGTAACAGCAACTATATCTGTATTTTTCTTTCCAATTAAACCGGCAAGGGGATGAATCGCACAAATGTTCGTGTTCATTCTGAACCGCATGGTTAACCTTGGGAGTCGTTGTCTTGAAGCGTCCAAAGACATCCTGCCACTAACAAAATAAAAGCACTGAAAATAATAGGCTTCTTCAAGAGATATTGCTTCTTCTTTTTTTTTTCTCGTTGTGATGGGTCTCATCGACTTATATTTCAAGGGGCGAAATTCAGAAGAAGATGTGGAAATAAATACTAAAATAAACAACTGGAAAGCTTTAGAATTGTACAATCTTTCTCAAGGTAGGATATATAAACACATAACTCACCCACAGCAGCACAATGGTAGTACAGCTATACTTACTTACATAATGTAAGTAGATATATAAAGTAACATAAAATGCATAAAATGCAATATCATAGAATATGGACATGTTAGTGGTTAGTGGCCTGAACGTAAATGTTTTAGCTCACCGACTGGAACAACCATTTCTCCTGCTCGAAGTGTTGGACCAACTGAGGAACGTGTTGTTATGTATGATGTAAGAATGTCTAAAAGTGCACATAGGACAAACACAGTCAGCCTCAAACAGCACAGAACAGTCAGTTATTCTCACAAAAAACTCACAAAGAAGTAAAGGCCAGATAAGATAAGATGCTACTTTATTGGTTTATAAACTTCTGGAGTGGTAGGTGGAAGTATATAACAGCAGGGAATAACAGCTTTAGAATTGTACAATCTTTCTCAAGGTAGGATATATGAACACATAACTCACACACAGCAGCACAATGGTAGTATAGATATACTTATCATAATGTAAGCAGATATATAAAGTAACATAAAATGCATAAAATGCAATATCACAACAACCCAAGGTAACATGCCTGAATGACTATAGACCTGTAGCCCTCACCTCGATTGTAAGCAAATGCTTCGAGAGGTTGGTTGGACGACGCAATTGCCATGGCCCTCCACACTGCCCTTTCCCACCTGGAGGGAAAGAACTGTTATGTGCGAATGCTGTTTGTGGACTGCAGCTCAGCGTTCAACACAATAGTTCCTGCCAAGCTCGACACCAAGCTTAGAGGTCTAGATGTGCCCCCATCCACGTGCAGCTGGATACTGGACCTCCTGTCGGACCGCCGCCAGGTGGTGAGGATGGGCAGCACCACATCAGAGCCACTCAACACGGGAGCCCCCCAGGGATGCGTGCTGAGCCCTCTCCTCTACTCCCTCTACACCCACGACTGCATGGCTATGCACAGCTCCAACGTCATCGTCAAGTTTGTTGACGACACGACAGTGATGGGCCTGATCGCCGGCGACGACGAGACAGCCTACAGGGAGGAGGTCGGATCGCTGGAGCAGTGGTTCAGGAGAACAGCCTCGCCCTCAATGTCACAAAGAAGTAAAGGCCAGATAAGATAAGATGCTACTGTATTGGTTTATAAACTTCTGGAGTGGTAGGTGGTAGTAATACTATGGTTTTGTACTTTGTACTGCCGTTCTCGGTTCTGACCCACGGTGCAATGCTGCATTAGCACCCCTCTCTCTTTGAACCCACGTTCTGGTCCGTCTTTACAGTTCTGGCACAAAAGCCAATCCAAATAAAAGTACATTTTTATTTTTTTTGTTTTATCAATTTCAATCAGACATCAATAATCCAGAATAAATGTACCTAATCTGACTATATGACGAGACAACACAAAATGTAACTCAGGCTGCACAAATGTAACATGAACTACGAGAATGTATCAGACTCCCATTGACTCCCATATTAAATGTACCTAGTCAACACAACTATACAAATTAAATCCAAACACATGCATACAGCTTAATCTACTGGGCCATGACCAGACCACAGGGATCGCCAGGGCAGGACATTAAATAAGCGCGATGATATGAATAGAGACCAAATCGTGACTGGAGTGCTGTTTGAAGCTACCTTCAGACAGCAGCCACCCCCGCCGCCACAGTCCAAATCCAAAAGCAATTTTTCATCGTGGAAAATTGCATATTATGTGTGTGTGTGCATGTGTTGCTGTTGAATGTATTCACGTCGTCCATCTAACTATGCTTTAATATCTAAATCCTTCAAAGCCCGGCGTACAACACAGGGCAAATATGGTCTTCATGCAGCCTTAAATCAAGGTCAGTCACGACAGTCCGCCGCAAATGCACACGCACACACACACACACACACACACACACACACAAACACACACACACACACACACGCACACAGCGGCGCAACCTAAATCCACTACCACTACCTAAAGCTCTGAGGGATAGAATTCACAATTTCACTTCCTCTTCTGGGTCACATGATAAAATGTGAACTAATATTGAAGTTGAACCCAACCTCGCCCCCTCCCCCCGCCACTCCTAGCCCACCCCACCCCACCCCCAGTCTCACCAGAGGTAGCTGCAATTAGAGCACTTGATCCACCAGGTGCCATGTGTGCAGCTTCAGGTCCGGTCCGGACTCCTTCAGGCCGCAGTTCTCCTTGACCACGTCCTGCACCTCTGGAGTGGTGCTGCTCTCCCCGGGGGAGGCGTGGGAGAAGGCTTAACCGGATTAACCGTTGACTATTCATGTAGCAGACACGTTATTTCAAAGCGAATTACAGATTAAGGGGCAGTAGGAGATATTTCTGTCAAATAATGAAGAAATGATCAAACGACTCATAACATTCCACATTCTATGAGTGCCTTATGACTGTGTACTAGGTCATCAACAATTGTTGAACTGCATGCTAAAAAGCAATCAATCAGGGCTAGTTCTGAAGCTACCAATCAGATGAAATTCTCTGCAAAGTAAAGTTCCTGGTCCCCTTTCTCTGACAAACTAAAGTGTAGCTGTGTGTGTGTGTGTGTGTGTGTGTGTGTGTGTGTGTGTGTGTGTGTGTGTGTGTGTGTGTGTGTGTGTGTGTGTGTGTGTGTGTGTGTGTGTGTGTGTGTGTGTGTGTGTGTGTGTGGATAATTGGACACTGTTTGGGAGGAGGGTCTTTTCTACTTTTTGTCAATTGGTGGAACTTCCTCTAACATGGTGCCTCCTGCTCCTACGTCATTAAGGAGCAGGTAGGGGTTAGGGTAACTTGCTCCAGGATGCTTACAGGCAGACTGCTGCCATTAGGAGATGGAACCAATAACCTTTTGGCTGGGTGTCAAACACCATAACCACTACACTTTCCTGCTCGCTAATGGAATGTGATTTAATGGGATATTGATTTATTGGAGTTGTACTCTGTTGTTTTTTTTTGTCTATGTTTTAAGTCAAAGCACCACAACTAAAAAAAAACATCCTCTAAAATTGTGATTTATCTCTCCACAACAAATGCCTCCCTTTTTCTCTGTCTTTTACTACTGGGAGAGGTCCGTTGAACAACCATAAAAACCTAAACAACACAATAACATAACAACATCATTTTCATCATTTCCTGCAGTGGCGAAAAAAGACTACAGTATCCTAACAACGTTGTAACCTTTACCTGGAAAGCACCTGCGCAAGACCCCTCGGTGCTTACCATTGGCTATAATCCCCAGCATAACTATTGTACTTAAAAAGAAACACACTGCATTGCACCATTACAGTAACAAGGACCTACTGGGCAAAACAAATGAAAATCGTTGAGATCCACAGCTCCTTCAGAATGCTGGTGTGGACACACATCAGCAGCAGCCACTCCCCACATCATCAGCACCACACACACTGGGTCAGAGTATTCAGTGACGGAGCCTCCCATCAACAGTAATTAAAGACAGCGTGAAGACAACAACGGCCCATTAGGACGGGACTATGTGTGGGAGGGCTGTGTATTGATCTCAGTGAAGGTGGGGGTTACTTATGGAGGACGGCCCCTAGCTGTGTTATCGATGCTATTTAAGTAATATCACACAGGGTGCGACGGGGCGTGCTGTTATACTGAATGTCGGCGAGGTTGCGAGAGAGCATTTCAGTGTAGCGGGACCACCACGGGTGGGATATTGCTTTTGTACAACAAGTTCTACAAGCGTCAATTATTGGCGGACAGTGACAGGCGACAATAGAACACGACTTGTTAGCTTATTTAATCGTTTTATTTGGCTCCGCCAACACAAACAGCTCCGCAGCTGTGTTGGACCTGAACTGGACTGTTGCTAAGCAACACATAAACAGTTCCCTGCACACTAGTGCTGGCGCACTAGCGTCCTCTCATAACGACCACTCATCATTTAACCTGATAAGATATGTTTGGCAATATGTTCATCTTTGCGGTGCAAAGTTTGTTACAATCTAAAATAAGTAATGTAAATAACGGTTTTTAGAACATCTGAAAAGCGGAGTGATCTCATGTAGACTTAATGTAGAGTTGTCCAATCGAATTACTTGGTCGGAACTAACCGTTATAATCACAGAGGTACTGCAGAGGGTCCGCAAACATGATTAATACAGGAACCAATTCTTGCAGTCATCTTACCCTCAAATTCCCCCTTAAGTCAGTGCTTTGCTCCACAGGGAGGTCCAGGTCATCGACATAGATAGACCCGGGCCTCAGAATATCCTGATAATAATCCTGCCACACACCAGGGTCAGTCATCGTACAATGGAAAAGTTTGAGCCTGATGCATTGATTTGAATTAAGTCAAAATGGCTTATAACTAAGCATCAAAGCTAGATATATTGAGAAGTTAATAAGGCATTATACATATATTTTTAGGCCTATAGGCCTAAAAATATATGTATAATGCCTTATTAACTTCTCAATGGGATAAAAATGCAATAGCATTTTATTGTAAAAATATATAAGGGGTCCTTGAGCTGCTTCTCAATACACTAAGGGGTCCCAGGGCTGAAAAGGTTGAAGACCCCTGCTCATCATGGTAAGGGAAGAAACCTTGAGATGGACGAAGAGAAACCTATCCAGACCTATACAAAAGAGACTAAACCCTTGGCGAGATGAAAAGAAAATGTCGGTTAAGAACACATTCAAGTCCACCCGACCAAATCAAAACACCTAATCCACTTACTTTCCCCAACTGCTTCCTTGCTGCCATGGTAATGCTGCAGGTGGGTACATTGCCAAAGTGTTGCAGCACTTACCTCAGTTATTATCAGAGACACCAGTAAACACAGCAACAAAGTGACTTTGGGCAAGAGCGGGAAACACCAGCCTCCAAATTTAGGTCAAACTGGGTTTTAAAATTCAACTTGTGTAAGGGCGGGGGGGAGGGGTGGGGGGGTGTGGTTGGAGTTTCATGAGACTTTTATTTTGTAGTTCCAAGAGAATTTCTCTGTTTAGTATGTGGGGAACTGTCCCCGTCTGGTCAGACCGGGGTTGAGATAAGATAAGCGACTTTATCCCTCCCCAAAGCAAAAACATTATCAAAGAAAACGTAAATATATGATTTCCTCTTGCCTATGGCACAGAATATTGACTTTATTTTGCAGGAACGTGTGGCTGTCAACTGAATTCAAATGCAATTCAATAGAAGATTAAAATGTGATGTGCACGAGTTTGTAACATGGGCCAGGTGAGACAAACAACGGTGAAGTTAGTGCCTTCCTCAATATATTGCAATTCACAAGAACAGCAGCGTAAACTACAAACCGCTATTCCAGTACGTTCCCATCCAGTCAAAAATTCACACTCTTTAGCACAGACTTTATTTCTATAACTTCTTGATTTATTTGTATTTCTTTAGTAAAACAAACTCTCCATCATAGTCTCTCCCTCTCTCCCCTCTCTCTCTCCTCTCTACCCCCCCCCCTTCTTTCTCTCACTACCTGTCTTTACCTCCCTGTCTGGCCACACAAGGTCACAGTGGATTTTTTTACAGAGCTGCACAGGCCGTAGTAGCTGCCGTGTGACAAAATCATGTGCAAAAAAAAAACACACCCACATACACAGTGACATTACATAAACACAAATGCATGTGATAACGATGCGATCGGTCGTCATAATAAACCACCTCTCTGCTCCAAACTCAAATTGTGATGTTTTCCGTGTTATCGTCTACAGACTCCTTTTGGGCCCTGGTGAAACACGTTGTGTATTTGTGGGCCCTGGTGGCGCACGTGGCATAGAATAGAAGCAAGGGGTTATGGGAAATGGAGTTTGAGTTGCCATGATACAACTGTAAATCCAACCCGATGATGAGGTTGTTTGTATCTATGCAAATAAGGAAAGAAGCATGGTCTCTCCTGTTCGCCCTTCTTTGTATGGAACATATACGTTGTTTCTACGTGTTACAGAGCAAATAACCTACTGTACTAAACCAGATGTAGACCTCACCATTTCTGTTAATCCTACAGGAGTTAATAACTTAGATACTAGTTTTCAGCATGCTTTAGGCAGAATTTAGGATATTAATCCTCTTTTCTTTTTTCAAATGTGGCGCTGTTTTCTGGGCCACCTATTAATCGCTCTTGCAGGAATTAAATATTACGCAATTATGCAATAACATTGCTTGACTGTGGGATTGATATGTTTAATTCTCTTGGCTGGATCATTCAAACAGATTTCAATAAGAGAATATTTTTATTTTTAGCGATACTTTTAGTGAAACCAGGCCAGAGGACCAATTCATTTGACAGCTAGTAGGGGTCTGAGGTTAGGTCTTACTCAGTTCATTACTCTTTCTCTAGGCTGCTATTGTTATTTTTTGTTATTTATTATTTATGATTTGTTTTATTTGATTAATTCATTCATTGATTAACTTGATTCGTTGATTAATTTGATTTGTTTATTTGATTTATTGATTCATTGAATAATTTGAGTCATTGATTCATTTGAGTTGTTTTATTTGATTAATTGATTAATTGATTCATTTGATTTGATGATTAATTTGATTAGTTTTATTTGATTAATTCATTCATTGATTCATTTCAGTCATTGATTAATTTGATTAGTTTTATTTGATTAATTAATTCATTGATTAATTTGAGTCATTGATCGATTCGATTTGTTTTATTCGTTAATAATAATAATCAATTGTAAGCACAATTTGAATTTGAGTAGACAAAACTCAAAGTGCTACAGTGTAAAATGGTTTAAATAAAACAGCAAAATAAAAGCAGCAACGTTTATGCCGGTATGGCAACAAGTGGGGGTTTTAAAAATATAGTGAAATGCTATTCTAAAAAGATGCATTTTTAGGCCTTTTAAAATATATATCCAGTCTGTGGTGCCTCAGCTGGTTTGGGAGGGCATTCCACAGTCTGGGAGCAGCGGAGCAGAAGGCTCGGTCTCCCATGGTTTTCAGTTTGGTCCTGGGGGGAAGGAGGAGGTTTGCCTTTTCAGAGCGTAGGCTCTGGAGGTTTGTGGGGTGAGCAGTTCTTTGATGTATGAGGGAGCATTTCCATGAATGCACTGATAGGTGAAGAGGGTGAATTTGTAGTCAATCCTGAGTTTATTCTATATTAGCAGCTAAGCTGGTATTTAGTAATATAGGGGTTGCAATCCCTTGTTTATTGTTTTATTGTTTGGTTCATTGATTCATTTAATTTATTGAATCGTTTGATTGTTTGTTTTATTTGATTAATTCATTGATTGATTGCACTGTAAACCGAAATGTTCAAAGTAATTAAATAGATAAAGTAGTGCCTACTTAATAAAGAAAAATCTACTTACTAACATATATTGAGTTCCTGGGACGTTGTCTTCCTTTTTGAGTAAGTTAAACTGATATTTTTTGATTAACAAGAACTATTTTGCGGATAAAGTACTCATTACTTTAAAGTATTAATTGAACTGAATTTAATGAATAATAATAATATCAATAATATTAATGAATAAGCTAAAAGGATTAAGGGAAGAGGTCAAAGAGAATGCTGGACTCCAAAGCAAGTGGATGACCTGCCTAGAGTCATCCTTAGGCAGATGGGGAGTCTACTTTGCCAGGGTAGGAGCCATCTTGGGGGTTGGTCTGATTGTCATGATCCTGATAATCAGTTGTGCTATTCCTCTCATACTAGAAATGATAACGCAAGGTATTGATAGAGCAATGAATATACAAGCAGTTCAGATGGCTGTCATGCGAACAGAAGAAAGTAGATGATGACCCATGTTTGTATTAAATACCTGAAGATCCACAGTACCTAAACATCAGGGTATGTGAAGAGGATGTTGGACGAAATGTGTCTAGGACAAGGGCACTCATTCAAAATACTATGGAAGACAATAAACTATGGACAGACCCAAGCTGGAAAATATCCATCCATTAATACATCATCTGTATATTTATTTTCTTTTTCTGTCATTATATTTGTTTTGTGTCATATTTCTGGATGCTTGGTCAGTGTCTGGCAAACGGCAGACTGACTGACCACAAGATGTAGCTGATTTATTTTGTAGCTGTTTCATTGAGGGATTTGTTTGTGTTAATATTGTTTCATTACATTTTTTTGAGTTAATATTGTTTCATTTCATTTATTTGTTTTATTTTTATCATTTTATTTTATTTTATTTTATTTTTTTGTGTTGGTTTATTTTTCATCAATGCTCCAACCAGGTTGTAAATGTTGTTTTGCAGATTGACAAACAGAGTTTGCCACTCTGATCATTGATAAACATCTATATATACATAAGCCGTTATAGAGAACTATATAGCAATAGTTCACGTTCAAGCATGACCTATTCAAGCATGTTTTTATTGATTTCATAGATATGGCTGAACGGAAGGAAGGTCAAATATGTTGTTAAGTACTCACAGACACATTTACTAGATGAGTACACATAGTGTTGGTGACAAGGTGGCTCAGGAGGTAGAGCGTTCGCTTCACAACCGGAAGGTTGCTGGTTTGGTCCCCCGGCTCCCTGTCGAGGTGTCCTTGAGCAAGACACCATAACCCTAACTTGCTCTAGAGGCAGGTGGGATTCAGTAACCCTCTCCTCAAAATCGAATACTGAAGAAATTTAAGAAAGAATTTCATAGCTGGCTCGAGTTTTCATAGCTGGCTATGATTGTTTGTTCAAACAGGTACAGCAGCCGATCCAACCCCAGACAAGTCATCACCAAGGGGACCATCACCCCAGGTTGAGGACTGGGTATACATCTGCATCTTCAAACCAACGTGGGTCGAGCCAAAAGTAAAGCGACCATACCAAATCCAAGTCACCTCAACTGCCGTCCGGGTAGATGTTGACCGTGGGTACATCTCAGTGGTTGTAGCCCAACAGAACCAACACACCCAATCTCTTGCTGAGATGAAGGCGAACCTAGTCGCAACCTCTATTGACCAGACCGAGTAAGATGATCCAGATGTCGAACACAACAACCAGGTTGAGAACTTCACCTGGCGACTACACTACATCCGCCATGGGTTGCCAGACGCCCATAAAAATTCCCATTGAATAACATTAAAATCATGCAGATAACTCCTACAACAACATTAAGAAGATTTGCCATAACAGCACACAAACAAAATACCTGACTTAGGGAATCAAGGGCCCCTAAGACCACTGACCGAACAATAACTTCCATCAAGATGATACAAATGTTGACACCTCAGGGTCAACTCATTCTACTGGTATTGTTTTGTTAAATGCATGATATGTCATTCATTATGTTCTTGATTATCAAACATTTTCTTATTTAATATGTTTATGATATGATGTAATGATGCAAATGTGGTTAAATGGTTTAATTTAATACATTTTTATGTAATGACATGCTGTGTTTGTTTTGATAGTTTTTAATGTTTTATGCATAATTAATAATAATTACCTCTCTACATAATAATGTACAGAGGTACATAGGTGCCGACACACACACACACTTACACCTATGCAAACATGCACACATATCGCACACACATATCCATGCATTGTAATGTGTTTAGATTAACATATACAAGCGGCCATCAGGCACCTCTAGGACGATGGAATGCGACCACCTGGAGTTTCTGTCCCCAAACTCGTGACATGACAGAGGCACCGTGACCAATAGGAGCAGTAGATGTTTGTCGTCCTACTTCCTATAAAATGTTTGGTAAAGAAGCGTCAGTCTGAACTAATTTGCACTAATAGGTATGAGGGGCCGTTAGGAACACTATTCAGAAATACATCATATATCATATATAATATCTAAACATATGTAAAACATATGTAAAAATCTCACATACACACATATGAAATGCTCTAACACACACATATGAAATCCAAAGTAATTCATATACACATGTGAAACACACTCACACACACACATGAAATGCACTCATATACCCATATGAAACGCTCTCACACACGCTCTCATATACACATATTAAATGCTCCTATATAAACATGTGAAATGCTGAGTTCAGTATTGAATTAATTTACTTATCCCCACTTGCAGTTCCAACAGTCGGTTGCGGCCTGGTTGTGGGCACGTTCAATAGCGTTCTAATAGTCTCCGCTGAGGCCAGGATGCTGCTGCCTCCGTTAAGCTGTGTGCAGGCTGCTGAGCAGACATGATGACGGACAGACGAAAAATATTGTTTTTGCGGTTCTTCGCTGTTTTTTTAAAACGCCTTCCTGTTCAACTGAGATGCCTTCCGTTTCAACTGAAATCCCTCTCACACAACATACTGAAATCCCTCTCACACAACATACTGAAATCCCTGTTACACAACATACTGAAATCCCTCTCACACAACACACTGAAATCCCTCTCACACAACATACTGAAATCCTCTCACACAACACACTGAAATCCCTCTTACACAACATACTGAAATTGCATTTCATGTGTGTGTGTGAGTGCGTTTCACATGTGTATATGAGAGCGTTTAATATGTGTGTGTGAGAGCGTTTCACATGTATGTAAGAGCGTTTCATATGTGTATATGAGAGATTTTTACATATGTTTGTAAATTATTTTGGTTTCAGTTGTGTGTGAGTGTTTCACATGTATATGTGAAGGTGAGGAAGGTGAGTGTATTTATGAGGTCCCTAATGGCCCCTCATAAATAGGCTCCATCTTGCTGCAGTTGATGATTTGTTTGATGCTTTGTGACAATAAAATATATTGAACTTAGCATCCAGACCTCTGCGAAAGATTATTTTCCACCCGAGTAGAAATTATACTATAGCAGCATGTAAAATGGGGGGGCGGGACACACGCCTCACACACAAACACTCACACACATCACACACACGCGTGCCTCGCCCCTACAGCTGTTCTATTTATTTTTCCTTCACTCTAAACAATGACTAAGTGAGGCCAAGTCAATAACGGCAAGAACGTGCCGAATTGGCCACTCTGTGGAATGTGCTCTCCGTTCAGTCAAGGTCGTCTTCTCCATCTGCGTTGTAGGGAGGGCCGGAGAAATGATTTTGACGGACCAAAAGTGACGGCTGACAAAAAAAACCACCAAGCAAATGCATTTAACGGAAAATGTCTGTCACACAGAGGCCGGCTATTTGTGTGTCAAACACTTAACACACACACACAGACACAGACACAGACACAGAGAGAGAGAGAGAGAGAGAGAGAGAGAGAGAAACAGACAGAGAAGAGAGAGAGAGCGAGAGAGAGAGAGAGCGAGAGAGAGAGAGAGAGAGAGAGAGAGAGAGAGAGAGAGAGAGAGAGAGAGAGAGAGAGAGAGAGAGACAGACAGACAGACAGACAGACAGACAGACAGACAGACAGACAGATAGAGAAAGAGACAGACAGACACAGACAGAGACAGACAGCGACCGAGAGAGAGAGAGCAAAACAGAGAGACAGACAGCGACAGAGAGATACAGCGAGAGAGAGAGAGAGAGATAGAGAGAGAGAGAGAGAGAGAGAGAGAGAGAGAGAGAGAGAGAGAGAGAGAGAGAGAGAGAGAGAGAGAGAAGCGTGTGTAGAGCCTGTCTCCCAGTGGTGCAGTGGTGTTGCGGCAGGGTCCAGAAAACCCATACACCTGCCACAAAAATCAGAAAGTTATTTTATATGTTATTTTATATACAAATTGTTCCCAGGCTGCAGATGAGAACAGTGGATGTGCTGACAGGAGCGTCACACAGCGATGATGGAAGCCTGCACGCTATTGATAGTGCTCCGGTATTGACCGCATTTACCGTGGAAACCTGCACTCAGCAAAAATCTGCCCAGCAGAGAAAATCAGGGACATATCTCTACATAGGGTACATAGTACATAGGTGGCGACACACACACCCACTTACACTCATATGCAAACATGCACACATATAGAACATATGCGCACACACACATATCCATATCCATATCCGTTTCCACACACAGACAAATCCATGTACACACATACACACTAAGAGATCCATGTGCACACTCACACACACAAACACAACCATACACACAGTCCAAGTGCCTCCACCCCCCCCCCCTCCTCCACACACACACACACACACACACACACACACACACACATTTGCAGACCTAAAGCTCCCCTGTTTTCAGCACAGGAAAGCCCACGGGAATGAAGGAGGGGCACCCCCTGTTGGTAGAGGTGCTTCAGCAACAAGATACAGGGACTGCCACCACAAGCCCCCGGGTTACAGGTCACATAGTTGATAGTTCACACCTCATATCAGTTTATTCCTTGGTGCACCATTCACACAGTTTTCTACCAGAGAATAAAGACGCAGCGTTGATTAAGACAACACAGCAGCAAGGAGCAGCATTCCAGGAAATGGCTGCTCGTCTGGAGAACGCATTAAGTTAAGTTAACGATTGTTTGGATCGACACGATCAAGAGGTCCAGACACTCTCGGATCGGCTCACCCTCTCCTCACCTCCCCACCCGCTGTCAATCCCCAGCCTACCCCGTACCCCGTTCCCCTTCACTTCCCCTGATGGAACCCTCATTGGCAAGCCCCAGACCCTTTGAGAGGAATTTTGATTTATTCCTTGTTTTTTGACCCACTGTGAACTCATTTTTTCTCATCAGCCCAGTCGCCCAGCCCAATTTTTTTTTTCATAATTAAGAGCTATCTACCAATTACAGATTATATATGTTTTAGGTTTAGGTTTGTTTTTGACCACGCCTCCGACGACCAGGATGCTGCTACCCGACTCCACTCTATCTCTCACGGCTCTCGGTCCGTGCCCGATTACACCGTGGACAGTATACAGTGACAGTAAGTCAGGTCGTCATGCCCATCCCCCTACTCACCATACCCATCCCTATGCTGTGTTCCCTGTGAATCCCCGTAGACCCTCTCCCTCAAATCCCAAGACCCTGACTTCCCCTCCTGATCTCTCCGGAGTTCCGTCTATTTACCACAACCTGGCTGAGTACAGTAAGGAATGCTCCCTTTCCCTTCCACCTCATCGTCCCTATGACTTCCCCATAGACCTCCTCCCGGGCGCCCCCCTTCCGTCCGGGCTGCTGTACAACCTCTCCCTTCCTGAAAAGACAGTCATGCAAGATTACATCACTGATTCCCTGGCATCCGGAATCATCCGCCCTTCTTCTTCTCCGGTGGCAGTGGGGTTTTTCTTGGTTAAGAAGAAGGGCGGTGACCTTGCATAGACTTTCGGGCCCTGAATGACATCACGGTAAATAACCGTTACCAGTTACCGTTGATCATCTGGCCTGAGGCCGCATGTTTTGGACACTTGGGTGAAGAGAGGGGCAGAGCTGTCAACCGATCACCATCTGGTGGTGAGTTGGGTAAGATGGCAGGGGAAGCCCCTGGACAGACCTGGTAAGCCCAAACGTGTAGTGCGGGTGAACTGGGAACGTCTGGTGGATGCCCCTGTCCGGGAGACCTTCAAATCCCACCTCCGGCAGAATTTTTCGGGCATCTCTGTGGAGGCTGGGGGCATTGAGCCAGAGTGGTCATTGTTCAAAGCTTCTATTGCCGAAGCTGCGGTTGAGAGCTGTGGCCTCAAGGTCATTGGTGCCTGAAGGGGCGTCAACCCTCGGACTTCGTGGTGGACACAGGTGGTCAGGGAAGCCGTCCGGCTGAAGAAGGAGGCCTTCCGGGCTATGTTAGCCTGTGAGACTCCGGACTCAGTTGCGAGGTATCGACAGGCCAAGAGGACGGCAGCCTCGGCTGTAGCGGAGGCAAAGCAGCAGGTGTGGGATGAATTCGGAGAAGCCATGGAGAAGGACTTTCAGTCGGCACCAAAGCGTTTCTGGCAAACAATCTGGCGCCTCAGGAGGGGGAAGCGTGGATCCATCCAAGCTGTGTACAGTAAGGGTGGGACATTGCTGACCTCAACTGAGGAGGTGATCGGGCGGTGGAAAGAACACTTTGAGGAACTTCTTAACCCAACTATACCCTCAATGGTAGAGACAGAGCTGGAGGATGAAGGACGGCAAACATCTCCCTAGAGGAAGTCACTGCGGTAGTCAAACATCTCCGCAGTGGCAAAGCCCCAGGGGTTGATGAGATCCGTCCAGAAATGCTAAAGGCTCTGGGTGTTGAGGGGCTGTCATGGATGACACGTCTTTTCAACATTGCGTGGAAGTCTGGGACAGTGCCTGAGGAGTGGCAAACGGGGGTGGTGGTACCCCTGTTCAAAAAGGGTGACCATAGGGTGTGTGCCAATTACAGGGGTATCACATTACTCAGCCTCCCTGGGAAAGTCTACTCCAAGGTGCTGGAAAGGAGGGTTCGGCCAATAGTCGAACCTCAGATTGAAGAGGAACAATGCGGATTCCGCCCTGGTCGTGGAACAACGGACCAGCTTTTCACTCTTGCAAGGATCCTGGAGGGGGCTTGGGAGTATGCCCATCCGGGTCTACATGTGTTTTGTGGATTTGGAGAAGGCATATGATCGGGTCCCTCGGGAAATACTGTGGGGGGTGCTGCGGGAGTATGGGGTGCGGGGGTCACTGTTGAGGGCCATCCAATCTCTGTACTGCCAAAGCAAGAGCTGTGTCCGGATTCTCGGTAGTAAGTCAGGCCTGCTCCCAGTGGGTGTTGGCCTCCGCCAGGGCTGCGCTTTGTCACCCATCCTGTTTGTGATTTTCATGGACAGGATTTCAAGGCGTAGTCATGGAGGGGAGGGGTTTCAGTATGGTGGGCTCAGGATTGAATCTCTGCTGTTTGCAGATGATGTGGTCCTGTTTGCGTCATCAGTATGTGACCTTCAGCACTCACTGGATCGGTTTGCAGCGGAATGTGAAGGGGCTGGGATGAGGATCAGCACCTCCAAATCTGAGGCCATGGTTCATAGCAGGAAACCGGTGGATTGTCTACTCCAAGTAGGGAGGGAGTCCTTATCCCAAGTGAAGGAGTTCAAGTATCTCGGGGTCTTGTTCTCGAGTGAGGGGAGGATGGAGCGTGAGATTTACAGGAGAATAGGTGCAGCGGGAGCGGTATTGGGCGCACCGTTGTAACCAAAAGAGAGCTGAGCCAGAAGGCAAAGCTCTCGATCTACCGATCAGTCTTCGTTCCTACCCTCACCTATTGCCATGAACAATGGGTAATGACCCAAAGGACGAGATCGCGAATACAAGCGGCCGAAATGAGTTTCCTCAGGAGGGTGGCTGGTATCTCACTGAGGGATAGGGTGAGAAGCTCAGTCACTCGTGAGAGACTCGGAGTAGAGCCGCTGCTCATTTGCGTAGAAAGGAGCCAGTTGAGGTGGTTCGGGCATCTAGTAAGGATGCTTCCTGGTCGCCTCCCGAGGGAGGTTTTCCAGGCACATCCAACTGGGAAGAGACCACGGGGCAGACCGAGGTACAGGTGGGGTGATTACATCTCCACACTGGCCTGGGAACGCCTCGGGATCCCCCAGTCAGAGCTAGTCGATGATGCCAGGGAGAGGGAAGTTTGGAGTCCCCTGCTGAAGCTGCTACCTCCGCGACCCGATTACGGATAAGCGGGAGAAGATGGATGGATGGATGGAGTTACCGTTGATGAGCTCCATGTTGGAGCCCTTGACCCACGCCACAATTTTTAAAAACTCGACCTCCCTTGGCCACATCGTGGAGAAGGGGTACATCAGAGCCAACCCCAGAAAGATCCAGGCCCTGACCTGAAGACAGAAATCAACTGCGCCGATTTCTAGGGTTTGCAAACTTCTATCAGCGTTTCATTCTGGGTTTCAGCCGTGTGGCCACAATCCGCCTTCTCCACCTTGAAGAATCTGTTTACCGCAGCCCCGTTATAGCCCACCCCGATCCTTCCCGACAATAAATTGTGGAGGTGGATGCCTCTGATGATGGTATTGGGGCTATCCACTCCAAGAGGTCGGCAGAGGATGAGAAGCTCCATCCCTGCACCTATTTCTCTCGACGCTTTAGTCCAGTGGAAAGAAATGATGACATCGGTGACAGGGAACTACTGGCGGTTCAGGCGGCACTCAACGAATGGCGACACTGGCTGGAAGGGACTCAGCAACCTTTTGTGGTTTGGTCGGACCACAAGAACCTCACCTACCTCCGTACAGCCCCCAGCCCGGGTGATTGGTATGGTCACCTGGGAGATCGAGACGGTGGTGAGGACAGCCCAGCATGTTGAATCTGATCTGGGTGGGGGTGCCCCTGGTCGGTTGTTCATCCCCGTGCCCGCTCCCGAGTGCTCGAGTGGGGCCACTCTAACAGACTGGTGGGGCACCCTGGCTCAACCCTCTCCTCCCTCCGCCGTTGGTTCTCGTGAGTTCAAGTCCTCCCATTGCCCCCTGCTGGTCTCCGCGACCTCTCCCCATCTCTCGTCATCCCTGGTTCAACATTTCCCTCAACTTTGTCACCGGTCGTCCCATGTCCAAAGGTTATTCTGTTATTCTCACCATAGTGGACCGTTTTTCCAAGGCGGCACACAATGTCGCATTTCCCGAGCTCCCCATCTCTGCTGAGACCGCAGATCTCCTAGTGACTCACGTTGTCCGCCTCCACGGTATCCCTCAGGACAATGTGATGGACCGTGGTCCCCAGTTCACTTCCAAGGTGTGGCAGGCCTTCTGTAAGGGAATTGGGGCAACGGTGCGGCTCTCCTCTAGATACCATCCCCAGACTAACAGGCAGGCGGAGATAGCCAATGAGTCCCTGGAGGCCACACTGAGATGCTTAACCATTAGCAAACCCGCATCATAGCAAGATCCTGCCCTGGGTGTACTCACATAACTCCATGACAAACACTGCCATGGGTATGTCACCTTTTGAATGGTGCCTCGGTTACCAACACCCCATGTTTCCCCAGCAACAGTTGGATGCGGCTATCCCCTCCATCAGAGCTCACCTCCGCCACTGTCACCGGGTTTGGAGGTCTTCACAAGCTGCTTTCCGGAGAGCCATCCATCAACGGGGAGATATCCGGCAATGGAGTCCAGTCCCTGCCTTTCATCCGGGTCAACGGGTTTGGCTTTTGGCTCGAGACCTATACGTCCGCACCTCTTCCCTTAAACTCAACCCCTGTTATGTCGGTCCCTACACCATTGTTCCTGTCCTCAACCCCTCTGCGGTACGTCTTGACCTCCCCCCTTCCATGAATGTTCATCCTGTGTTCCACATATCCGTTTTACACCCTGATGCCCCTGGAATGCCGCCTGGTGTCACCCCTAGGGAGGGGGGTACTGTTGTGATGCCAGCATCACACTACTCCCCTCTCCAGCCACGCTTCTCTGCCTTCACCTCGCGTCCACCTGGGGTTACTACACCCAGGAGTACACGTCATCACAGTAGACCATGATCGCGCTTTAGCCCCACCTGTTCCCTATCATAATCAGCGCCTCATCAATTACCTCCCAACATATACTTCACTCTCCTGTTCACTTGTTGCCAGAACATTCCAGCTTTCTACAATCCAAGACCTTATTTGCCGATTCCTCTGTGAATACCCTTTTTGCAATGTCTCGTGAATACCCTTGTGTCAATATCCGCAAACTTTTGGTTTTTCTCCGTTTAACTATTTTCTTGTTTATTACTTTCGTTGGATTTTATTTTTTTTGCCCTGGATGTTTTTGTGTTTTGTTTTGGACTTCAGCCTTTTTCCCAGAGAACATTATACAACACCCCCTTGTTGGAATCCATTTCACACTTTTCGCTTTACACATGCTATGATTACTTTATTCCTTGGTGCACCGTACACACAGTTTTCTACCCGAGACAATAAAGATGCCTACGGGTTTTAAACTATTTTTTGCTTCCGACTCTGTACACTGTCTGTACTACCAAGGGGTTCTGCCAGCTGCGATCCGTGTGTGGTACAACACAAACTGTATGTACATAATGTATTTAGGGGTAGTAACATCTCGGTAGCATCATAAGGATGTGAGAAAGGAGAAGTGGGGACTTACCAACTGGAGCAATCATCAACTGGAAGATCTTGAGCATTTGGAAACACAACAACAACAAACACAAAAATTGTCATACACAGAAATAACTCTTACCTGATTTTCAACTTTGATCACTATAACAAAAGTATTTCAGTTGATTAGTAGCTGCTACTTAGTTCTTTATTATTCCATAGTTATATTTGGCTAACTACGGAGTCAATGTAGTAAATTCTACAGGAATTTCCATTTTTTCTACTTTAGCTCTACCTCACTGACCAAGTCTATATTTATTTACGTTCAAGTGCGACACTAATGCTGCATGCCGCAAATGCCCTCCGTCGCTTATGTGGCCTGAATCCTCCCTCTTCCCCCCCCGGCCACCCTCCCTCTCTCCCTACTCTCTTTCAGTCTCTCTCACTCCCTTTCTAATCGCATGTGTAACACGGGCCCTCCCTCTAAATTACTTATTAACACAAGGACTCCCCCCCCCCGTCCCCCCGTCCCCCCGTCCCCGCTCCGCTTTGTGACCACGCAGGGGACCCATATCCGTGACCGAAGAACACTTTAATTGAACCCCTAATTGCTTCCATTTCATGCAGCAGGAGTTGTGAGGAGATTTTAATTCCCTATTAAACGAGATTCCAGGGTACGAGGAAGGGGATGTGTGAGGCAGGGGTTAATTAAGTCAGGTGGTCAATACATTGCGCCTAAATCGACATATTTTTAACCAATTAACAAGAAAGTTTACCCTGGCGCTACTTAGCGCTTGGCCACCCGAGACAAATACTAAAAAGGAAAATATATCCTGCTATGAAGCAATACTTCTGCGATGGCACAGATGTCATCACGTGTGCAGCCGGTTGCAATGGGGGCCATAAGGAAGTGAAGCAACTCCACGGAGAGGACAAACATTTGCACGTTTAACACAGAGAAGCCTATCTTTTTCTAGGACTGAACAAAGACCAGGCTAGTTGGGAGTCATTTTCCCCACATGTGAATCATAGGATTTTAACCCGTGACCCTTTTATAATCTCCCGGATCCAGCCCCTGACCTTATTTGTGTGGGTGGCGGGGGTGTCATCTGTGGAGGAGTTCCCCTCCTGTCCCACATGGGCGGCGTAGGAGCCATAGGCACGGGCTGCTGGGAGCGATGGGGATCGGATCTCGCTTTGGACGGGTCCTCCCCGTCCAAACCCTCCGGGTTCTCTCATCCTTTTCAGTCACCTTTTAGCTGGGAGTCAAATACCTGTTATAGCGACTATCCTGCCCTCCTTTAGTCACTCTGGCATGGGTGCGGAGACTGTTTTTGACGCAAAGGAGTAAATCAGCAGCTGCGCAAATGGTAAAAAACACATAACTCCATTTCCACACCTGATAACCTTCACCTGTGCTTATAACCCTCCATCGCCACCCTGTGGCGACCTGGTTTATAACATGAAAGACAAATAAACAAACAGATATGGCTCCTACACACCGGCTCCAAATTGTGATGATGGAACAATTACAGCAAAGCAAAAAAGGAGTCACAAATAATCTAATCTTGTCTTGTCTTCTTACTTCTTTCTTCTGAATTAGGGCATTCTTCTGAGCAGTGTAAAGGTCAAGACCCAACATTGAGTCACATGTCACATGTCACATGTGACTCAATGTTGGGTCTTGACCTTTACACTGCTTCATGAAGCAAGAAGAGCTTGGATATGGGCCCCTCCAATTGCCCTGTCATTGTCTTCAACTGTACTGCACGTACCAGTCCTTTGTTGTCCGAGTAAGTCTTTGTTACTCTTCCCATAATCCACGAGGAGCTGTTTGATCAATGACAACAACAATGTCTCCAATCATGTAACTTCTCAGAGGCTTTGTCCATGTTTGCCATTCTTGCAGTAGTGGTTAGTATTTCCTTGTCCATCTCTTCCTAAACAAATCTGAGAGGTACTGAACCTGCCTCCATCTTCTCCTGACATCATCCTCTCGAAAGAGTCCAGGAGCAAGAGTGGGTTTACCTTTGAGTAAAAGGATATGATTTGGAGTGAGAGCTTCCAAGTCATTGACATCATCAGCACAGTCTGACTGTCTGTCCAGAAGCAGGACTCCTCCAACTGTAGTGACAGTTCTTTCCTGAGCCCTGTTGTTACCTTTAACTACAAGCACAGCAGCAGTAAGTTCAAGGCGAGGGATTGTTGTCTGTTTAAGGGTGCAACTCTAGCCTTGCCCAACATGAATGCAAGATGGATCATTTTATCCTGGTTTACCAACCTCAGGTAGGACACTGTGCACTCTGCCATGGTTGCTAGCATCTGCAAAGGGATGCAACTGTGCATGTATGGGTTCTCTGAAGTATTTTGGTTTAATGCAGCGATCCACTTTAAACTCCACCACCTCTTACAGGTCCATCAGCCAGTCTATCCATTGTTGTAAGAATGTGGTAGGTACAGGATCATCCCATGAACAGTTTTTTTTACACATTTCTTGCAACAGCATCTTTGGCAACAAGGTGAGTGGTGACAGGATGGGTCATAGATGGAACTGTCAATTGAAAGAATACCTTGTCTAGAATGTGGTTTATTTTCCACTGCAGGCTTGAAAGTGAAAGCATCACTCTCAGCACACCAACTCAATCCAAGCGCCATCTCAACTGGCAAGTTGTCCTGTGAGAAATTCTGTGTACTCCCCCTGATAAGTCTTATTATTTTCAAACTTCCTCTTGAGACCTTTAATGCGCTGTTCAACTATGCACCTGTTTTTTGGCATGGTGATGTCATCCACCTTAAAGGGCAAGTCCATGCAATAATTAGTTTCCTGCATGCAGATGGACTTTTCCAAGATCTCCCTAAATCTCAAATCCTCCCTTGACATATTCTGCCTTTGCTCCATTGTGTTCTCATTGAAGTCCTGGTTATACTGAGAGACCAACAGCTCCTCCAGTTTGACAATGGATATCCTGTTTGCATATATGGTCGAGCAGCTTCTACCATTATTGCTCCTCAAATGACCGTTGATGACAAACCCCAATAGGGTCCTCACGGTGTAAGGTCCATCGCCTTTGCTGTTTATTATTTCCCAGGGCTCCATGAGTTTTGGTGCATTAGTTCCAATAAATATTTCAACATCTGCGTCTAGTTCTGGGATCCTAATTGATTTCAAATATTCCCATCTTTCAACGTCACGCTGAATTGGGATGTTGCTCTTGGACACAGGCATATTGTTGCTTGTGTGAATGTCTCTGGCGGCTCCACACATTGATCACTGTCCAGCTTTGACACCTCTAGTCCCGTCAGAATTAGGCTTTCAACCACTTTTTCTTGGCCCATGGTGAGCAACATAATGTGAGTCTATGTGCCCTGTAGATTCAACTTCTTCATGCAACTGGTGGTACAAAAGGTTGCTGTACTGCCACAGTCTAAGAAGGCATAGGTCTGGAGCACCTTGCTTCCTTTCACAGACTTCAACTGTACTGGTACAATGGAAAGAGTACAGTCTTGGTCTCCGGCCCCAGTACAAACACCTGCTCGCAAAAAGACGCGTGCACTACTCTCTGGTGTTTCTTGGGGTTGGCTGCCTTCATCCTTATTGTGGATATGTGTCACGGGAGACGCGGGGAATGAGGAACGGGGACTTCGGAGGTGAACCCAAATGCACAACTCGATGACACGTATCAAAGTAAAGAGTCTTTACTGGAAAACTGCAGTAATACAAAAATCCTCAAAAGCAAAAGACCTAATTTCAAACAAACCTGACGGTGGCATGACGTGGAAACATGACGCTTGTTCATACACATGAAACAAGTAAGAACTCTAACATTAAACAAGTAGCAAGTCTCAAAACATGAAACAAGTACGAGCCTAACAAACAACAAAACAGTATATAATGAACTGGCGCCGAACAAAAGAAGACGCCGCCTATTTAAACACAAGGAACATAACAAGCAGAATCAATGAGGTCCCAGGCAGCCAATAAGACGGGCAGGAAAAACATGAGGGGGAAGATCACGGTGATGCGCTGCAGCTGCGGGGGAGGCTACCTGGACGAGGGCTGGGGAAACGGTAACATGAATGCGGGATGTGATAGGGGCCGTGGCTATCAGGACGAGGGCTGGGGAAACGGTGACATGAATGCGGGATGTGATAGGGGGCGTGGCTATCAGGACGAGGGCTGGGGAAACGGTGACATGAATGCGGGATGTGATAGGGGCCGTGGCTATCAGGACGAGGGCTGGGGAAACGGTGACATGAATGCGGGATGTGATAGGGGGCGTGGCTACCTGGACGAGGGCTGGGGAAACTGTGACATGAATGCGGGACGTGATAGTGGGCGTGGCTATCCGGGCGAGGGCTGGGGAAACGGTGACATGAATGCGGGACGTGATAAGGGGGCGTGGCGATCCGGGTGAGGGCTGGGGAAACGGTGACAGGAATGCGGAACATGAAAAGGGGGCGTGGCTATCCGGGTGAGGGCTGAGGAAACGGTGATAGGAATGCGGAACGTGAAAAGGGGGCGTGGCTATCCGGGTGAGGGCTGAGGAAACGGTGACAGGAATGTGGGACGTGATAAGGGGGCGTGGCTACCTGGGCGAGGGCTGTGAACGCGGGGAGGCAGAACTGCCGATCCTGACAATATGCAGAATAGTCGGGTGCTTGAGGGTGCATTCATCACAGGTCAAACAACTTCTGCAATCCTTGCTCATGTGACCAACCTTCAAACATCCAAAACAGATTTCGTTACCTCTCAGGACTTCTATTTTCTCCCTTTGAGAAATTATATTTAGTTTTGAACATTAGATAATGGATGTGGCTAACTGCTAAATGGATAACTGCTGGTTCTCTCTTCAATACAATGTTCAAAAGTCCTAATAAAGGAATTACATTGCAATGCATCACCATCAAAAATGGTTATTTCCCTTTGTGGCAAAGTGGCTGACATTTGCTGTTGAACAAGCATTGTGGTGATTTCATTCTGCTTTTGCATGATACTATAAATGACATCGAGCCAAGCTGTATTTTGCTCTGGTGAAATGTTCAGTTCACTAAGAAACCCGGTGGTGTTGTTCCTGTGCAGCAACTGACCTGAAGGATGCAGCAGTTGAAGTTAGGAGAACGTTCTGAGGTTGAGCTCTTAAGGTGGTGTGTGAGACCTTTCAGTGATTGGTTGCAACTGTCACCTGTGAGTGTTATCCATTCCAATTGAGGTTCCATGTTGTTTGATTTGGTCCTGTGGCTATTTGCACATCCATCTTTGGTGGCACATCTTGTGCAGATGAGACAGTTGGCGCTGTTGTGCCTTGCTCCACAGTCACAGTTTTTCCCTTTGGCACAAATTAATATGCACTTGGGTTGCATTCTAGTCTTTGCTCTTTAAGTCCTTGGCTCACATAGCAATTCATTCCATTTGAAAGGGAATTATCTCCAACATCACTGCCTTCCAGCACAGAGAGTCTTGCAGCAGCAGCAGCTAATTGTGCATCAATGCACATGTATTTTTCTCAGTGTGTTACTTTCCTGTCTGAGTTTCTCCCTCTTGTGCCTCAAGTTCATGTCTCCTTTGCAGAGCAGAAGCTTTCACCATTAAAGCTGCTTTCTCAGCCTTTGCCTTTAAGCATGCAGATGAAGTTCTAGATACAGTTGATCTAGAATGGCTTCTCCTGCTTGACATTTGAGTTGGCACATTATACACACCGTCTTCAGGATTGATATCGTCTTGACCATCAATTAGATCAACATCAGTTGTATTCACATTATAATTTTCGTTTGAGATTCCATTAATGTTAAACCATGTTGATATTTCTTCAACAAACACAGTTTGTACATTTTGGACTGAAACCACGTTTCCTGTTTTCTCTGCTCCTCCCATGGATGTATTCAAATAACTGGATCCAGTGCGGGGCGGGCCCCATTCATTCCTATGGAATCTGCTCAGTGGCGCATGAAGCCCAAAAGTGTCTCATGGAGGATTCTGGGAGTTTCTGTCACCGTTGATTTTCCTTATATACTCGTTCTTTAAGCCACGCCCCTCCCACAATGCCTCTCGGCAGCTCGTTCACGTGAACGGCAGTCCGCGTTCACATCCATGGTTCACGTAGCAGCACTGCGCGTTCACGAGCTTGCTCGGTTGTATCAGGTGAGTCTTATTGATGGATTAAATGAACATTGATTATAAAGAACATTCATTATGATGAACCGCTATTGGTAATGTCAATGCAACAGAGGTAAGTTAACATTGATAATAAAGCTTAATATGACACAACGTTACACATAAAACGGATATATGCCGGTTTAATCTTTGAGAAT
This sequence comes from Muraenolepis orangiensis, assembly GCA_027704905.1. Classification (NCBI taxonomy): domain Eukaryota; kingdom Metazoa; phylum Chordata; class Actinopteri; order Gadiformes; family Muraenolepididae; genus Muraenolepis; species Muraenolepis orangiensis. Next base: position 26,300,505 of record CM051002.1, on the reverse strand, counting down.
GTGTCGCATTTTGAAAGCTTGTTATATTATCAATTATGTAAAACATCTTTAATGTATCATTCAAATCATATTCATGCAGATGAATACATATTTCCCTCTGTAATTAGAAGACGATTTAGTCTTCTGATTAGAAGTCTAAAGTAATATCAAATGGGAGTAAATTAATTAAATTACTTTCAATCACTGTGTAGATCATACCTTTAATTGAATGTTATAATTAATAAGTCCCAACTCTTCTCCTTGTGGCACCACAGTGGTGGAATGAGCTACCGGCCGTCGTCAGGACGGCAGAGACGCTCGCCACGTTCCGCAAGAGACTCCAAACAAACCTTGAGCCCACCTGGACTCTGCTTAACCACCCCCTCCCCTTTTATGCACTATGTATTCATATTGGCACTAAAACCTTGTGCTTTCATGACTTGGTAAAGTTTTGCTATGCTTTGTATGCTCTTTGTACTTTTTGTGCTTATAAGCACTTGGTTTTTTTACATATTGTACGTTCATGTTGTTAATGCACTTTATGACATTATGCAGGCATCCTAGTAGTTGGGAGCTTTTCTCTATTGGCCTGCAATTTGGAATGCTGGGAACTTGTTCTGCTCGTATATTTATTTACCACAGAAATAGATTGTTGTCTCTTTCAAATTACTTCTTGTAAGTCGCTTTGGATAAAAGCAAATGTAAAATGTATTAAATGTATTATTTATCACTGTGCATGGAAATGTATCATTATAGATTATACATTATTATTATAGGCTGTTATATATGTCATAAAGTAATTGACAATAACGATATTACAACATTAAACTATTGGGCTAAAACCATGGATGTATCAATGAGACACATAAACCAACATATCATAATCAGGATCGGAGAAATAACAAATAAACAGATTCAAAACGTGCTGTATCCATGGATGTATCGAGGTTCCACTGTGACCTGCATGATAGTAGTAAATAGTAAATAGTAAATGACATACATGAAGTTTGTGTTACTATTTTGTAACTGAGACTTTAATTAATGTTTATTACATTCACTTTATGTTTTCAAACATTCACAATGATGGATTTATGTTTATTGCATTAACTTTATGTATTCAAACATTCACGATAAAGGATTTATGTTTATTGCATTAACTTTATGTATTCAAACATTCACGATAAAGGATTTATGTTTATTGCATTAACGTTATGGATTCAATCATTCACGATAAAGGATTTACTGCATACAGCCCACGGAAGTATTATAAGATGATACAAGTTATGAATTACAGCCAATATCTGCAATATATCCATTATTAGTTATGTTAATCCATCCATGATACAGGCACCACATCACATCACGTGACTTGTAATTCCACCGTTTGGCCACTACGACAAATGTGCTTCAACGCTTGGCCTACATCCTGGGGGCTTGGCTCCTCCTCTGGGAGAGAACACTGAGTAAGCAATGTGTTATGAAGCTCAGAAGCCTTTTGACGTAATTGTTTGAAACTTTTTAGATGATAGTGAACAGCAGATAGATTTTCCTTAGATGCCAGGAGAGCTTTGATTTTTACCTTTAATTTGCTTGTCTGTGCAAAATCGTCTCTCCTTTCTTTTTGAAGCCGTTCAATCACAATCTTGATTCCTTTCAAGGTAGGTTTCCAGGTTATTTTCTCTGTGACATCACTTTTCACCATTTCGAGTCTGTTTTGGCGATAACGCATTGCATTTAATTCATTGCTTTTCACGGCAGGGTCCCAAGATGTTGTCCATGTCTCCATGTGAGATCGGGTTTTTACTTGTATAGCGACTATCCTGCCCTCCTGTAGTCACTCTGGCATGGGTGCGGAGACTGTTTTTGACGCGCTCTGACAAACTGCTGTCCTACTACTGTCCTACTGCTGGTTGTTCACGTTCGGGTGATGTTCCCATTTTTTGAACTGTAGAAAACCAACAAAACATGACACGGTTGATGCAAAAAAGAAAAAGAAAATGCGATGGTGACCTGTAACAAAGGAGTGAATCAGCAGCCGCGCGAGCGGTAAAAAACGCATAACCTCCATTTTCGCACCTGATTACCTCCACCTGTGGTTAGATGCTAAATTATTTTTGCTTGTGCTGTACAACGACAATATATTTTAATCTAATTGAATCTAATCTAAACCTGTGCTTATAAAGAATAACCCTCCATCTCCACCCGGCGGCGACCTGACGTATAACATGAAAGACAAATGAACAAACATATACGGCTCCTACACCTGTAACTACTGCGCTATCCTAGTGAGTGAGCGAGGAGGTTTAGTTCATAAATACATTTCATTTGAAAACATTCAGCTAAATTTGGAGTTACTGATATTTAGTTTGCTTTTTATTTCCCTCCTCAAGTATACAAATGATTGCAAGGACTTGGA
>CM051002.1:26270610-26293110 GCA_027704905.1 Muraenolepis orangiensis | reverse complement strand
GGCCTGGTGATGACCCAGCGGGTGTACGGGAGAGCAGCGTGCTTTGTTTCACGGAGACGTGGCTCAACGAGGACACCCCGGACTCCAATGTTACCGTGGACGGCTTTCTAACCGTCCGGGCGGACAGGACGCACCGAGAGAGTGGCAAGAGGAAAGGTGGGGGACTTGCTATTCTCGTTAACAACAAGTGGTGTAACCCTGGACATGTTACTGTGAAGGAACGTGTGTGTAGCCCGGACATTGAACTGCTGGCCGTGAGTCTGCGGCCATACTATCTGCCGCGTGAGTTCTCCCATGTGCTTCTTGTTATTGTTTACATTCCACCGTCGGCAAACGCGGCGCTCGCGTGTGACGTCACCCATTCCGTCGTCGCGAGACTTCAGACACAGCACCCTGAAGCATTCATCGCGATATCTGGGGATTACAACCACGTGACTCTGGCTGCAACACTGCCCACCTTCAAGCAGTTTGTGGACTGTCCCACCAGGGAAAACAAGACACTGGACCTGCTGTATGCCAATGTTAAGGAGGCATACAGCGCCACTGCCCTTCCTCCTCTTGGAAGGTCAGACCACAACCTCATCCACCTCCAGCCCCTGTATAGGCCTCTAGTACAGCGGCTGCCTGTGACCACAAGGACTGTGAGGAGATGGTCACAGGAGGCCGATGAGGACTTGCGGGGCTGCTTTGAGTCAACAGACTGGGATTTCCTCTGTGACTTGCATGGAGAGGACCTTGATGATCTCACGGAATGTATAACAGGGTACATCAACTTCTGTGTGGATAGTGTTGTTCCCATAGAGACTGTACGCTGTTTCCCCAACAACAAGCCATGGGTCACCCGAGACATCAAGGTCCTGCTCAATGAGAAGAAGAGGGCCTTCAGAGATGGGGATAGGGAGCAGATGAGGCGGGTTCAGAGGGAGCTGAAGGAGAGGATCCAGCAGGGCAAAGACAACTACAGGAGGAAGCTGGAGCACAAACTTCAGCAGAACAACCTGAAGGATGTGTGGAGTGGCATGAGGAGCATCACTGGCTACAAACAACCTGGTAGCCAGACAATAGGGGGTGGTCCTGATCGGGCCAACGAGTTGAATTTGTTTTTCAATAGATTCAATGAGTGGGCTCCGGTCTACCCCCCCTCCCCCAGCCCCTCTACAACCATTCCCCTCCAGCCCCCCAGCCCTGCTGTCCCCCCTCCCCCACCGTCCCTCTCCAGCATCAACATACCTGTTCTCTCTCCCCCACTACCACTACCTCACCCCTCCCCCATCAACACAACAGTGACTCTTCCTGCCCCCATACACGTCACACATACCTTCACAGCTGAGCAGGTGAGGAAAGTGCTGTGCAGGCTCCATCCAGACAAGGCTGCTGGTCCTGACGGCGTCAGCCCGAGGGTCCTCAAAACATGTGCTGCCCAGCTGAGTGGAGTCCTGCAGTACATCTTCAACCTGAGCATGAGACTGGAGAGGGTCCCTGTGCTGTGGAAGACATCCTGCCTGGTGCCGGTTCCGAAGAAGGCACGTCCCAGCACCTCAAACGACTACAGACCGGTGGCGCTGACGTCCCACGTGGCGAAATCCTTTGAGAGGCTGGTCCTGACGCTTCTTCGGCCCCTGGTCAGATCATCGCTGGACCCTCTTCAGTTTGCCTACCAGCCGAAACTGGGAGTGGAGGACGCCATCATCTTCCTGCTTCATCGTGCCTACGCCCACTTGGACAGACCCGGGAGCACTGTGAGAATCATGTTTTTCGACTTCTCCAGTGCGTTCAACACCATCCGGCCTGCCCTGCTGGGAAGTAAGCTGACGGCGATGAAGGTGGACTCTTCCCTGGTGTCCTGGATTACTGACTATTTGACGGGTCGTCCACAGTTTGTCAGACTGCAGGACTGTGTGTCTGACACTGTGGTCAGCAGCACTGGTGCTCCACAGGGAACTGTTCTTTCCCCATTCCTGTTCACCCTTTACACCTCAGACTTCCAGTACAACTCTGTGTCCTGCCATCTGCAGAAGTTCTCGGACGACTCTGCAGTTGTTGGTTGTGTCAGCGAGGGAAACGATGAGGAGTACAGGGGCGTCGTGGACTCCTTTGTTGAGTGGTGTGAGCTGAACCATATGCAGCTCAACACTGACAAGACGAAGGAGATGGTGGTGGACTTCCGCAGGAGGAAATCCACACCCACACCCATTTCCATCAAGGGTGTGTCCGCTGAAGTTGTCCAGGAATATAAATACCTGGGAGTTCATCTGGACAATAAACTGGTCTGGGCTAAGAACTCTGAGGCTGTTTACAAGAAGGGCCAGAGCCGTCTCTACTTCCTGCGGAGGCTCCGGTCCTTCAACGTTTGCAACAAGATGCTGAATGTGTTCTACCAGTCGGTAGTAGCCAGTGCCATCTTCTCCGGTGTTGTGTGCTGGGGAAGCAGGTTGAGATCAGCAGACGCCAACAAGATCAGCAGGATTGTCAGGAAGGCTGGCGCTGTCCTGGGGGTCCAGCTGGACTCCTTGTTGGTGGTGTCTGAGAGAAGGATGCTGCGCAAGCTGCGTAGTATCCTTGACAACAACTCTCACCCTCTCCATCAGGTGCTGACCTCATATAGAAGCACCTTTAGCAACAGACTCATTCCACCCAGGTGCACCACAGAACGCCATAGGAAGTCCTTTCTTCCTGTGGCAATTAGACTTTTTAACTCGTCTACCTCGGGTCGTGAGAGGGACAGTGGCGACTCAGTGACCTGAGGCCAACGTACTTAAATATTATTATTTTTTGGTCAACGCACTGCAAATCACTCTTCAAATTCACTTTTTCACTTTACACATGTCACTTTCAGTTGATTTATTTATTAATATATTATTCTGCCAATTTGCACTATACGTATTGTTGTGTATTGTATATACCTACGTACTACTGTAATAATACTGTAAATTTATCTTCATTTATCAATACATTTAGATTTCATTTAACTATATTTTTGTTTATACAATTTTTATTGTTTTTTAGCTTAGGTATTAGTATTTTTTGTGTGTGCTTTTATTCCCCCTGTGTCAACTGTTGCACCTTAATTTCCCTCGGGATTAATAAAGTAATCTGTATCTGTATCTGTATCTGTATACAGTCTATGGGACAACCTGTCTTCCTCACTAACTCACACTTTCTGTTTCATATTTAAAAACCAAAAATTAAAGCTGCCATTGCAATTGTTTTTGGCTGTGAATGTCACCCCAAATCAACTAGTACAAAAGTGAATATCGATTGACAGCACTACTTGTATAAAGCCTACCCGCCTCAATCGAATATTTATGCAGCAATGTGAATAAATGTGTCATGTAGGCACATGCAGGTGTTATTCTTGCAACTTGGGTCTTGCTAAGGCCATTTCATAAATGTATAGCAAAAAAACCTGATATTTAATATTTACCTGTAAAAGAGTTTTCTCATGCAGCTTTAAACTATAAAAAAATAATGGAATGTTTTCTCATCATATATCAGTATATTATTTGTTTAAGTCAGGGGCTTCTTTGAATATACGTTTTGGTGAAAAATAATAGAATGGACATAAAAAAAACTAAAAGAAAACACTATTTTGTGTTCACAATGTCCCAAGTATAAATGGTTTACATGGATTATTTAGAGATTGGAACAGTTTCACCCAATCTATGAATTATTTATTATTGTTGAAGAGTGATCAACCGGAAGCATGAGAAAGATTGACGAGAAAAATAAAGAATGTTGGGCTAGGAATCAAACCCCCATTATCCGCACAGAAGAAATAAAAGTGGAAACTGGAAGTTGCTTTGGATTAAAGCATGTGCTTCATAGCTACCAGACAATGTTAAAAGGTAGTGCTATCAAAGCGATTATTATAAAGCTCCACTCTATCAACAGTGTTTGAGGTAAATAAAGGTCAGATAAAGTGAAGGCCACATTTGTACGCTAGACCAGGCTCTTCTAATAACGGAAACCTTCCACTTAGCAGTAGCCTATAGGTCCCTTGCATGCCTTTTTTCTATTTTTGGTCCAGTTGGGGGGATATTTCACTAAACAAATCATATTGTGTGTTTGCCTATCATCGTGTGTGTAATGGAGACAGTTACTGTAAAATGAATGTTCTCCTGAAGCTACAATTACAATATCAAGATGATTGACTGGATGCCTTCCCCTTACAATAATCTGCAATCATCAGTCTAAAAATGGCTGACAACTAACGAAATTGGGTTTGAGGGTTCGGAACTATAATTCCTGATGAATTGTCGATAAAAACTGTGCTCATGAGAATGGCTTCTTATGACTCAATTAGTACGCAACTGCAGAGTCACCAGGACAATGGTGTGTGACCTTTGGAGTGGCACAGGGCGAAGGTCATTCAGTGTGACCAGCACAGACTTTTATACCTATAATCTGGAATAGGATGCTTTCAAGGATTCTAGCAAAGCACACGATACATCAAGACTCAAAACAAGAATATTTTAGTTAGGTTAGGATGTTGAATATCATTAAGGGGTGCAGAAGTGCATGCTTGAATGTAAAGCGGTTGACTTGCAAAATGTAGGCTCACTGCATCACTTTGACCAGACTGTTTACATAAATAGTGAGCAGCTAATTCTGTATTCAATTCTGGATTGGCTGACGCGACTCTCATGAAAATGTGGTGAGTTTTCATTCATGAATATGTCATGACTAAGCTTTCTATGGGTGTTCCAGCCTGGGGGGAATACAATGTGGCCGCAACATTTAGCTAGGTAGGTGTGAGTAATGGAGGTTTGAGTTTTACTTGATTTTGGATGCGACTAAAAGCATTATATCTTGTGTTGTGTTGTGAAAATAATAATGTGTCGAAGACTAATCCATTCAAAATGCAGCCTTTTGTGACAGCTCACACACAGAGCAAAGTCAATCTAGTTATCTTCAGACATATTATATATATTATATATTTATCCAAAGCCTGATTCATGAAATATCTAAAAATGTTTAAGGCCCTGTGAAAAAGCCATTTGCTCATGAAAAAAAGGAGTGCCGCCTTTCTATTATTATTTTCTGGTGAATCAGTTTATAATTGTTGCCCCCCACTACCCACCATTCTACTGGCTAATGTACAGTCTCTGGACAATAAGTTAAGCGAGCTACAGGCTCGTATTCAATTCCACCGGGAAACTAAGGACAATTGTATCATCTGCCTTACGGAGACATGGATGTCGGAGGGGGTTACCAACGCAGCTATCGAGCAGACGGGATTTTCCATCCACCGGGCGGACAGAACAAAGGCTCTCTCCGGTAAAGATTGCAGAGGGGGGGTATGTCTCATGATAAATAGATCTTGGTGCAACCAAAGTCATGTACATCCCCTCAAGTCTTTCTGTTCCCTGGACCTGGAGTAACTGATGCTTATGTGCCGTCCATACTGGCTACCTCGGGAGTTTACAGCGGTAACCGTGACCGCTGGTTACATTCCCCCACAAGCCAACATGTACACGTAATAAAATATACATTGTTATATGCTATACGCCCTTGTTCAACAGCCTGATGGCCTTACTGTGGAAGCTATCTCGGAGTCTATTTGATACTGCGATATCACCTGCCTGACGGTAAAAGTGAATACAGATCATGGCTGGGGTGGGCAATGTCTTTTATGATGCGTTTGGCCTTGGCCACGCAACGCTGGTTGTATAAAAAAACGTATTCTGTCAGGGCTGTCAGGGGTGATAGAAGCAAGGTAACAAAAATACTTTAATCAACCAACGAATGCACTGATTAGGCTGAGCAGATAGCAGTCCAAAAATGTTGTCAAGGCAAGCAGGGGTCAGTAACAAGGGTTGAGGCAACAGTACAAAAAAGCTGAGGCAAAAACTTAGTCGTTATCCAGGTAATGGTCAAACACAGTGAATCAAAAACAGTATACAATACATGATAACTTTGACTTGAAACAGACATGAGGCTTTCCGAGAATCTGTGTGATAATCCCGCGGTGAATGACAGAAAAGACATGGTTTAAATATAGTTCGTAATGAGGTGTGATTGAAAACAGGAGTCCAGTATGACACGGCCGACAGGGAAAACACGTAGTGGCATTCGGAACGGAGTCCAGTGATATCGCGGATCCAGGAAGCAAGCGGTAATCCAGGACTAGAAGCGGGAATAACTGGGTTGGACCGTGACAAAACCAGCAGACAAATGTCAATCTTTCCATCCGATCTCACTTCTAAACTCAGACATTAAAATGTTCTGCAAGGTATTAGCACGTAGATTGGAGTTTGTTCTCCCTGTCATTATAGAGATGGATCAAATGGATTTGTTAAAGGGGGACAAGGCTTTCATAATGTACGGAGAGTGTTAAATATACTTCGCAAAAGGAAAGATGTGCCAAACACTGCTCTGCTATCAGTCGATGCTGAAAAGGCATTTGATAGAATCAAATGGCCTTTTCTAGACCGTTTTGGATTTGGGACTGCTTTCTGTAATTGGGTAAGGTTATTGTACACTCAACCCACAGCTGAAATCCTGACTAACAATTGTATTTCCAAACCATTTAATATTAATAGTGGGGTCAGACAGGGGTGACCTCTGTTGCCTCTCCTATTTACACTGGCCATAGAACCATTCCCCATAGCAGTCAGGTCACACAAGAACATTTCAGGTGTCAGGTTGGGACAGTTAGAACATCGCATAGCTCTTTTCGCGGATGACATAATTGTGTTCCATCCGGACTTAGCCAATTCAATTCCAGCTTTACTGAATGTAATTAATACTTTTTGATGATTTGCAGGTTATACGGTGCGTAATGCAAAATCCTCCATAATGTTATTGAATGAAAAAGAAAGATGCAATCCTACTCCTTTATCAACTCCTTTACCTACCTAGGTATTCATATAGATTCGATTAGATTAGATTAGATTAGATTAGATAAAATTAGATTCAAATGTATTGTCATTGCAGAGCTTAAGTACAGTACAGCGAAAATCATTTAGCATTTAATCAGAGTGCAAATGTTGCAGTAAAGTGCATGGTAATATCATTTACAGTTTAAATTTAGAGGTTAAAGGACAGTATACTAGGTATTAAATGGGATATGAGCATAATAATAGGTATATATATATATATATATATATACAGGTAAGTGAGTATTTAACAGTTATTGATCAGGGGTATGCAGTTATTGAAAGCAGGATAAATATATATAAATGTAAATGTGTATACAAGTGAGCATATATAAATAAATGGCATATAATACATGTATATACAGTAGGAGCAGTTCTATCAACAGTTGAGATTTAAATATATATATGGCAGGTACAGTAAACAGGTATCTTCTGTCCTGACATTAATAGCTCTTAGCATGTTGTATATTCTAGCAAGTGTATATCCTTAATGTTGATAGCTCTTATCACAGCTACTTAAGCAGGTGACCTGGCAGTACCAAATTGTGTTTTCATCTTGTTAATATGAATGCGTGTGAACTGCTCTATTTTTATGTTCGCGTACCTCAGTGTTATGCTATTGTCTGCTTCAACAAATGTACACCTTGTAAGTCGCTTTGGATAAAAGTGTCTGCCAAATGCCCTAAATATCTAAATATATCTTAGTAAAACATATGTAAAGTATAGAGAGGTAGGTAGTTGTGATACAGTTTATTTTTTCATATATATTATTATTATTATTATGATATATTGTTTTTAAACTTAGTCAAAGACATTCGTGGTGATTATTATAGGTGTTGAGCAGAGGTGTGGGGCAGGGGCGGGGCGGAAGCAGGGGCGGGGGTGGAAGAAGGGGGGAGGGGGGGGCAGCAGAGGGGGGGCAGCAAAGGGTTGGGCAGCCGGGGGGGGACAGCAGAGGTGCAGTAGCAGGGGGGGGGGGGCAACAGGGGCGTGGCAGTAGGGGGGGGCAGAAGGGGTTGGGCAGCAGGGGGGAGTGGAAGCTGTCTTTGTGGTGCAGAGTTCAGGGAGATGACAGCTGAGAGGAAGAAGCTGTTCCTAAGCCTGCTTGACTTGGAACAAAGGTTTCTATAGCCCCTCCGGAGGGGAGGAGGGCAAACAGTCCATGAGAGGGGTCATCCACTATTTTTTATGCCTTCCTCAGACACTGTTTGTGGTGGGTAGTTTTTATTGCAGGGAGGGGTAGTCCAACGATGCGTTGGGCAATTTTCACCACCCTCTGCAGCGCTTTCCGGTCGGAAACAGTGCAGTTGCCACTGTGATGCAGTTGGTGAGGATGCTTTCAATAGCACACCAGTAAAAGTTCACCAGAATCTGATATGACAGGTAGGATTTCCTCAGGAGGAAGAGAAGCTGGTGAGCCTTCTTTACCAGTGAGGCAGTATTGAGTGACCAGGAGAGGTCCTCGGAGATGTGGACCCCCAGGAATTTAAAGCTGGAGACACGCTCGACCTTTGCACCGTTGATGAGGATGGGGGCGTGTGCGCCAGCTCTGGTCTTCCTTAAGTTGACGATGAGGTCCTTGGTCTTCTTGGTGTTGAGGGCCAGGTTGTTGTCAGTGCACCACGCCATCAGGGGCTGGACCTCCACCCTGTAGGCTGCCTCATCGTTGTTTTTGATGAGGCCCACCACCGTTGTGTCGTCGGCAAACTTGATGATGGCGTTTGTACCATGTAAAGGAGTGCAGTCGTAGGTGAAGAGGGATTAGAGTAGGGAGTTTAGGGTGAGGGTGAGATGTTCTAACCTGACTGGGGTCTGTTCGTTAGGAAGTCAAATAACCAGTTACAAACTGAGGGGTTGATGTCAAGGTTCATGGTTTTCATAAGGTCACCAAGTTTGAAGATGAGTTTGGAGGGGATGATGGTGTTAAATGCTGAGCTAAAGTCTATGAACAGCATCCTCCATTTGTTCTGCTCAGTGCCGCACGCACGTCTGTGGGGGATAGGGTGAGGGGTTGGTGGTCAACGGGGAGAGAAGCCTTGGTGGGCAGTTTGGGTTTGTTCCGGTCGTAGCGAGCAAAACAATTATTTTTTTATTAATTATTATATTATTATATTATTATATTATTATTATTATTATAGTTCGTCAGGGAGAGATGAGTCAGTGGTTGGGGGGAGTTGTTGGACGATTAATAATCCGTGATGGCCTGGATGGCCTGCCACATGCATCGTTGATCGAAGTTGTTGAAGTGGTCTTCAACCCTTCGCTTGTGTTTGAGCTTGGTGCGCTTGATGCCCTTTTTCAGATTAGCCCTGGCTAAACAGTAGGCCAGTGCATCGCCCGACCTAAAAGCAGCGTCACGTGCCTTTAGGACCTCTCTGTTCATCCACTACTTCTGGTTGGGGAATGTTGTGATCTGTTTGAGGGTGTTGACAGTGTCAATGTTGGAGTTGATGTAATCCAAAACAGAGGAGGCATAGGAGTCGATGTCGGTGTGGGAGTCTAGGGTAGACTAGGAGGCAAACATGCTCCAATCCGTGTGTAGAAACCGGTCCTGCAACTCAGAGTCTGCTCCCTCAGGCCACACTTTGACTGTCCTAACGGTGGGCTTCACACGCTTGATGAGTGCCGTGTACTTAAGCAGCATGAACAAAGAGACATGATCACTCTGCCCAAGGCCTTGTTGTTGTAAACATGGTCTAATGTTCTCTCTCCTCTTGTGGAGCAGGAGACATGTGGTGATTATTATAGGTGTTGATCAGAGGTGTGGGGCAGGGGCGGGGGCGGAAGCAGGGGCGGGGGTGGAAGCAGGGGGGGGGGCAGCAAGGGTCGGGGCGGCAGCAGGGGGGGCAGCAAGGGGGGGGCAGCAAAGGGGGGGGCAGCCGGGGGGGGGGACAGCAGAGGTGCAGCAACAGTGGCGTGGCAGTAGGGGTTGATGAGTTGTGTGGTGGCATTTACCGTCAACCACCTGACCGGTACAGCGCGGTTGTGGGGAACAGCTGAGTGGGAGCAACAGACGCCGGCTTGTGCGTCTTTCCGAGATTTTTCGCCGGAGCTACGGAAGGTATTCGGAACCGTTCCGCTGGGCCCTGATTCCTCCAGGGGACTTTCCAAATTGAGTCAGGGTACCCGCTCGGTTGTAGAGTACACCATAGACTTCCGAATCCTGGCATGTCTGAGCGACTGGAACGCGGCCGCGCAATTTGACGTTTTTCTCACGGGTCTGGCCGACTACGTCAAGGACGAGTTGGTTCCGTTCGATTTACCCTCGTCGCTCGACGGACTCATTGAGTTAGCGTCACGGGTGGATCAACACGTGCTGGCGCGGAGACAGGAACGACGACAGTCTGGGGCTAGTCACCGCCCAGCGACGCGTCAGAGAGCATCATCCGAGATGTCCAGGACACCTGCGGGTCCACACCAGGAGGAGCCGGAGCCCATGCAGGTGGGCCGTACCAGCCTCACCTCGGAGGAGCGGGAGCACCGCCGCCACAGTAACTTGTGTATGTTCTGTGGGGGGTTAGGTATTTTCGTTGCTCGATGCCAGTTAAAAGGCAGGGCTCACCAGTAATGGGGAATTTACGGGTTAGCCAAACCTCCCGACTGTTCCCCAATCAGAGACCCTTGTGCTATGCCCGACTACTGTTAGCTGATGGTTCTCACACCATCGCGACATTCATTGACTCTGGGGCCGGGTTAGTGTTGCAAACAGCTGCAACACTTCCTCGGGTTCGCTAACTACTATCGGAGGTTCATCCACGGCTACAGCACAGTAGCTGCTCCGCTCTCGGCCCTCACCTCCACCAAGGCCTCGTTCCAGTGGTCCTCCTCGGCGGAGAATGCCTTCCAAGGACTCAAGGCTCGGTTTTTCCTCTGCTCCCATCCTCCATGTCCCGGATCCTGAGAGACAGTTTGTGGTGGAAGAGGACACCTCCGACGTGGGGGTAGGGGCCATCCTGTCTCAGCGGTCTGCCGATGACCAGAAGCTCCACCATGGAGCGTATTTTTCTCGGCGACTAACACCGGGAGAATGAACTCCCGACAGGCCAGGTGGTCTCTTTTTTTTACAAGGTTCAACTTCTCCCTCGCCTACCGTCCCGGGTCTCGTAACGTCAAGGCCGACGCTCTGTCAAGTCAGTTTGTGGATGGGGGGGGGAGCTCATAACTGCTCCGCGGTTGATGACCCCTCTTGTCTGGGAGATAGAGGAGAGGGTCAAGGCCGGTCCGAGCACCTGCCCCCGTAATCGTCTATTTGTTCCCCAGCCGTTGACGTCTGATGTCCTCATTTGGGCCCCAATATGCTGGTCAGCATATTGTGCAGCTCGGCCACTGGACTATCCCCTTTCCAGTGTGCCTACGGGTTCCAGCCTCCGCTGTTCCCGGCCCTGGAGAAGGAGGTCTCCTGCCCATCTGTCCAGGCCTTCATCCGTCGCTGCCGTCGGACCTGGACCCAAGCCAGAGCTGCGCTCCTCTATTCGGCCAACCGGTACGCCTCAGCTACAAACCTCTGTCGTTCCGAGGGCCCCTCCTACCGGGTGGGCCAGAAGGTATGGCTGTCCACTCGGGACATACCATTGCGGTTGGAGTCCAACAAGTTGGCGCCTAGGTTTATTGGGCCTTTTGAGGTCCTGAAGGTCGTCAACCCTGTGGCGGTTAGGCTTAAGCTGCCCCGGTCCATGCGAATTCACCCGACTTTCCATGTGTCCAGGGTCAAGCCAGCTAGAGTGAGTCCGCTGGTCCTGGCTGCTCCACCTCCACCGCCACCCAGAGTCATTGATTGCGGCCCGGTTTACTCTGTCCGCCGCCTACTGTGTTCCCGGCGTCGTGGGAGGGGTCTCCAGTACCTGGTCAATTGGAGGGGGTACGGCCCTGAGGAGAGATTGTGGGTTCCGGCTCTGGCAGGCCTCAGGCAGTTCCATCAACGCCACACCGACCAGTCATCCAGGTCAACCACTTCGGCAGCCGGCGCCACCACAAAGATTCTTTCCTCGGGGTTTCAGACTCCTCGGAGGAGGACGGGGAGAGACCTTCCTCGGAGGAGGGCGAGAGCCCTCAGGAAGCGGAGGGGGAGGACGAGGAGGTGGGTCTCTGACGAGTATTAATGCTGTTGGTTAATTGCAGAGTACAGTTCCTTCATAGCTAGCTTAGCATTAGCATCTGGAGGTATGTAAGCCACAGTTATAATGGTGGCTGTAATTTACCTGGGTTGGTAAAAGGGTCTAATTACAGCCACCATTAGGTATTATACGTTAGCAGAGCAGTGGCTCTCGATGATGGTAGTCTGTGCACCAAGCCTTGTTAGTATAAATACAAAAACTCCACCACTGGTTTTACCGGAGCCCTCAGCTGATCTGTCTGCTCTGTGTAGAGTGAGCCCCGTTAGCTCAATAGCAGTGTTGACGATTCCGCTGTCAAGCCATGTTTCTGTGAAAATCATCACGTTGCAATCCTTAATCCGTTTATGGGTGATAATCCGCAGCCGCAGTTCATCAATTTTGTTCGCCAGAGATTGTACGTTGGTGAGGAAAACGCTGGGTAGCGACAGACGATGTGGGTTAGCTCTTAGTTTAGCACGTAGCCCTCCGTGGCTTCCTCTCCTGTGGAGATATAGAGCCTGATGTGGGGAAAATTGTTGAAACCAATTATGATCCTACTCTTGAGTCAATTTATAAATCACTGGAAAGATGGTCTAATATGCCAATTTCTTTGATAGGGCGAATAAATATACTGAAAATTATTTTCCTTCCAAAAATATTGTACCTGTTTCAAAACAAACCTTTACCCTTGCCACTATTGTATTTCACTAAATTGAGGAAAACACATTAGAATTTATTTTGGAATAATAGACGACAGGCTACGTTTGACATTATTATACATGCCGTATGACAGAGAAGGACTCAAACTTCCTAACTTCGAGTGGTATTACTGGGCAGCACAATTGCGTAGCATAATGTATTACTTCTCCCCCCACCTTGGCCCAGCGTGGGTAGACATCAAAGCATTTTTACTTACCCCTAAATTACCACTTAACACATACATGTACTCTGCCAATGTAAAAAAGCTCAGGGAAAAAACATCTAACCCATTTGTATTGAATATGATCAATGTTTAGTATAAAATTCAAGAGGTGGTAGGGGAAAAACCGTCAAACTCCCGTTTTAGCCCAATCTGGGGAAATGACAAATTTAAACCAGGAAGAACTGACCAAGGTTTACATCCTTGGGCAACCAAAGGTCTAACAAAAATAGGGGACATATTCCAAGACGAAACGTTGATGTAATTTGAACAGTTGCATACTAAATTTGGTCTTTCAAATAGCAGCTTTTTAAAATACTTACAGGTACAAAACTTTATAACTGCGTCCCTCAATCAGTTAATAACTTCCCCACCACTTTTTGAACTGTAACGATAGTTCTTTAATAATTTTCATGGAAAAAGGTGTATTTCAGTGCTATATGACTTGTTGGTTTTTAACTCAACTGAATCTTCTACCGACCGACTTAACGCCTGGAAGGAAGATATACAGGAGGATATTTCCTTGGATGACTGGGGTGTGATATGTACAGAGGCACATAGACAAACTGCGAGTACAAGATTACAACTGCTACAACACAACTGGCTAATGCTCAAGTACATACATACCACCTGCAAAATTACATCAGTTCAATAATAACATTCCAAATATTTGTGTTAAGTGTGAACAGTTTAAACAAGGCACACTTTTCCACTGCATGTGGGAGGGAAAAGAGATTGCAACTTTCTGGAGCAAGATCTCACAAATAATTCACAAAATGCTAGATGTTCAGATACCTCTTGATCCTAAATTGTTTATTTTGGGACTTTACCCTTCCGCCCTGGTCATAACAAAGAATAAAAAAATCTCATAAACGTGTTTAGTCCAAGCAAAACGCTCGATTGCCATGTCATGGAAGAACACTCATACCTTGTTTCCACCTACGCAAACATAGTTCTAGCTCTGCGCTGGTGCTAGAGCCGGTTCGCAGTTGGTTCAACTGGGGAACTGTCTAAGAACCGGTTTGTGTTTCCACTGACTAGAGAGCCACGTCATTATGTCACTGTTTATGTCTGGATAAGTCTCTGCTTTCCCAGCATTGCTAGTGCCAACTTTAAGCACACTAACAACAGTGGTGGACTACATCATGTCTGTACAGGTGTTGCTCCTGGCTTTGGGCTCCATTGATACAAACACGGCTGGCCCAAAGCGCTGTGCTACTCGTCTAGATGCTATGGACAGCCATTACGTTAGAGCTGCATTAATAGTACTGCGATATAATAATAGTGCTATATAATAATAGAGTACTTCAACAGAAGGGACCATTGGCCTTTTCTTCTTCAAAACTGTCATCTTGAATTATGTTTCTCGGTTGATAAAGCATAATGAAGCAGACATTTATGTTAAGACATTTTTTTATTTAAAAAACATTCAATATACAATAATCACAAAATGTAAAAGTGTAGAGTACAGTGCAATAAGTCAATGTTAATGAAGCAGGCTCCGAGGAGGCACCTGGGCAACCCAGTGGTGACGGTAGCTCCACATCGACATCGAGGTCAGACGATGCGATAAACAACTAAAACAAGAGAAAAAGTCTCCACTACACTTCACTGTTTTTAGAAAGTAGCATCCTGACATTAGCTATTGTAACCGAGGCTATGTTAGCAGCTAACAGAAGCCAAGAAATCATAGCTACTAATTTCTGATGATATGAACATAACATTGATGTGAGAAATAAGTAGCTCGCTAAGCTCGTTGGCAACACGGGAAAGGTTTATAAATTAAAACTTACCAGGATCAGTGTGACTCTTCAGCATCATCCAGTTTGTTATTGATTAGCTCCACAGTTCTGTCGTCCCGCTGAAGACATCTTGCGCTGTAGTTCTTCAAATTGCGGTGTTGTTCTAAAAGCTCCAACAGTTTATTGTGATTTTCTGTCAAGGACCACAACGCAAGGAGGTTGTTTGTTTCCTCCACGGAACACTGTTTCTTTGCATTCAGTCAATCTCGGGTGTTGGCGATCACAACGTTTTAGTTGGTTTGTTGGTCACGATAAGCCGCCCCCAGCCCCTGACGTAGCGGTTCTTGCTGCTAGCAAAGATTCGATTTGGGGCCGCTCTGGAACCAGTTTTCTGGGCCAAAAATCGGTTCTTTCTCGGTGGAAATGCAAAAAACTGGTTCGAGATTAGGGACCAGCTCCGAACCGGCCCTCAAAATGCCTTGGTGGAAACGAGGCATTAGAGGCCACAGGTGGGCCAATGGCTGAGGGAAATTAGTAATTGCTGTTCTATGGAGAAGATAACCCATTTCTGAAAAGGAAAAAAAATACCTTTTATAAGGTTTGGGGCCTGTTTACTCAACTTTTGGGCAATTTGAATGTGTCAAACATGCTAAGAAACAAGAACAATGGGAATCCAGGAGAGGGATCTGGTTAAAGGAAAAAGTAAATGACTTCTTAAACTGTTAAACACTTTTTAGGATAATGATGCTACTGCCAAATGGTTTTTTTGTTTTTATTTCATTTTATGTCATTTTTATAATATATATTTTATTATTATTATTTTTATTATTTATATATTTTTTATTTAATTTTATATATTTTTCAAATAATGTCCAAATTACGTCTTTGCCTGTTTTTTTATTTTATTTATTTTTTGACATTTTTTATATACGCTTGTGTAATGTATGTCGTGTCTTGTAATATGTTGTTAAAAAAAAAAATTATTAAAAAAATATTGAAATATATATATAAAGCATAGAGAATCATTAAAATATGTATATTTGGCTATTGGCAGTCAGACAAAGTAGGTAATGTCAGAAAAGTGCAGGCAACAACTGAAAAGTCTGTTGTTTTTTTTTACGTGTCACATTCTACTTATCCGGTGACAATTGTAGCAGGTTTCTGGAAAGGCTGCGGGGGCCCTTTGACAAGCAGCTTAACACAATTTGGTTTATCAATTCACTACATGTGCACGGGAAGCAGATTTGGAAATGCATTTGACACAACGTGTCGATCAGGGATTGATTTTTCAGACATCTTCTTTTATAGATTGGCGGCCGGTGGAAATATCCTGGGATGTTTTGGGATGGCAGGCTTGCTTAGTCACAGTTTAACCAGGTCAATAGACACTAACAGCCATGAAACACTGAGGCGGGTTCAGGGTGTAGTATCATTTCTACTCGGATGGATAAGAATCAATTGCAGAGGTCCGGATACTAAGTTCAAGACTTTATTGAACAACGCATCAGACACATTTACTGCAGCATGATGGAGCCTGCCATGCCAATTCGCAGACTCCAGATGCCTTTCTTTATTACCTACTATATACGTTTTCACACATTCCATAGCTTGTACATCACTTTATTCGTATTGGTCAATCTTTCCCCACGGCACTCCCTATGGCTATGGCTCAAGTTACGTCCATAGTATATCGTTGAAGGCACCCTAAAGGTACCCTTATAAGGGCCTAAAGGGACACCAGCAGATAACAGGTCTGGAACAGCTTAACACATCCCTTTGTCCTAGTGGGCCTTGGGGTTCACCAGTAGATTATGCTGTAGCCATCTACTGCAATGTATTGAGGATCAAAAGACAGTGTTTTAGATTATAATAAGGGTATACAAATACACTACAATGGCAAATGGGAGAGGGAGAACTCAATCCATATTTAAACAACATGGATTGGTCATACTATAGTGGAGGTCTTTCTGAAACAACATCATAAAAATGTACTTCACAGAAGATTCACATGCATCACCAGTGACGTGCGGTGAGGTTCGTGGCTGGGGAGGCACTGACTCTTTCTTAGTCAGATTTACAAATATATGAATTCAACATTCATTTTGGGGTGGGCAGTAGCTCAGTGTCTAAGGACTTGGCTTGGGAGCCGCAAGGTAGCCGGTTCAAGACCCGGAAACACCAGGTTACTGCCTAAGTGCCCTTGAGTGATCCCCGGGCGATGTACTAATGGCTGCCCACTGCTCCTAACACTAGGATGGGTCAAATGCAGAGAACTAATTTCCCTCGGGATAAAATAAGAAGTTGGTTATTACTACTGGTTATGCTTCATATCCCATATCAGCATTCTTTACACACACATACAGTAGGTAAGGTACAGATTTGGCCAAAGAAGAACGTTACATTCATAGCAGCTCAGAGAGAGCGCATTTGCTCTGCACCCTCTGTCAAGTTTTGAGAAATGTTTTAGCTTATATATATCATCTACCCATTTTTCCAGTCAGATATAAACAGACTGATGCGGTGCACTTGACTTTCTCTACTTGACTTTCTTAGCTAGCATATTACCCACAATGCCCTTTGTCTGTAACACGCCCCCCAGTGAAGCAGAGGTACTGGCTGCCTCCCTTCCTGCTTTTTCACTGCGGCGTTATGTCAGATCAGCAAGACGCAGCAAGACCTATGTGTATGTTATACACATAGGTGAAATACATGACCTAGACTATGGAATGTGAGGACATATAATAAAAGTGTGTACAGCCATTACATTGAACACAGAGAAATCAATATGCTCAGCCCAGTTTGGGAGGGATTGCGCAATCCGAGAGGAGGCTCAGCTCGTCGCTGCCTCCCTTTGCGTCTTTCCCCCGGATTTGAACAGGAAAATACACAAACTCAGCGATATTGACTATAAAAATTATTGGAATGATTGGAATCATACAAAAATTACATTTCTATCACAGATCAGTGGACAAATATTTATTGATTTGTTTTTAATCATTATTTTTTTTTTTTTACACACACACAAACAGGAAAACAGGAAACAAAGACCAGCGTCAATAAATCGGCTTACTGGACATCATTATGGAGGTGACGAGAGAGAGAGAGAGGAGAGAGAGAGAGAGAGAGAGAGAGAGAGCTCCTTGACTGAGGAGCAGATTTTCATTCTGACTCATCCGTGTTTCGAC
The DNA here is from genome assembly GCA_027704905.1 of Muraenolepis orangiensis. Lineage (NCBI taxonomy): Eukaryota > Metazoa > Chordata > Actinopteri > Gadiformes > Muraenolepididae > Muraenolepis > Muraenolepis orangiensis. Next base: position 26,275,293 of record CM051002.1, on the reverse strand, counting down.
TCCTCGGCTCCCGGGGATGAACTGTGTTGTGATAGACTATACACAATATGTATTATAGCCTGATCTATATAATAAAGGACACAGGTACACTTCCAGTTCTTAACTTAGCACGGGAGCCTTCTGTTTATTCACCGTCTCTGTCTCAGTACAGGGTTTCCAATACTTCCGGTCCAGTGCTTGCCACAATAAAACATTCTGCTTCTAGCAGTGGTAATAGAAACAGTATCAAACATTACATCTCCCTTTAACAAGAAAATAAGATGTGCCTATGCAGAGCATCAAAAAATGCAGAAAAATAAGGCACTTAAACCAAATGACAATCTTATGCCACAATATTCAAGTCACAGTATACTGTAAAATCCTTGGCAGTGCAAATAACTTCAGTGCACAAATATATCTTCAGTATACTGAAAAGTGCTTCTTCTGGAACAACAATAATAGCAGCGAACAAGTAGTTCCAACAGATCAACAAATCCTGAATACTCCTGTGAATGTTAGCAGTAACTTCATAAGGGAATCACACTGTAATGACAGTATTAAGCTGGTGAACATCTCATGACAGGTAAGTATATGAATACAGTACAGTATCACAAATCTGTATTTCTTTTTCTTTTTTCTCTATAAACACATTAAATCACAGTATGTTGTACATTTGTCTTTTTTTTGTCCTTTTTCGAGGACTTGCCTCAGCGCAATGACACGTCCATATCTTGTGCGTTGACAAGGGTCAGTGTGAACAGCTTCACTGACAGTACCAGGCTGGGGTGGGTCCTCTAGTGCAGTGACCGGTCGTCCTCGTTGATCTCTGGTTGCTGTGTGATGGGTGCATGGTTGTCTAGCAGATACCGTCGGGTGCGCCTGTATGACTGTCCATCACCGGTCTGGATGTGGTAGCTCCGTGGGATCTCAGCTGGTCGGATGACTGTCGCTGGTTTCCACGTGCCATCTCCCTGCTGGAAACGGATGGGCGCTCCGGCGTGCAGCGTTGACAGAGGTCTAGAAGATCTGTTGTAGTGCTGTTTCTGGCGCTGCTGGCAGTTCTCTCTCCTCACCTTGCCTTGTCCACCTTGCACGTACAGTGTCCTGGGGGGTCACCTGAGGTCGTAGTTGTTGAGTCGTCGTGGGCAGGATAGAACGCAGTCTGCGGCTCATCACGATCTGGGCTGGGGATTTGAGTTTGTCGACTGGTGTGTTCCTATACTCAAGAAGGCTGAGGTATGGATCTTTCTTGTCCTCTTTGGCCTTGGTGAGGATCCACTTTGCAGTTTGAACAGTCTTTTCGGCAAGGCCGTTGCACTGCGGGTAATGCGGGCTCGAAGTGACGTGATGGAAGCCCCATGACTCTGCAAACTGCTTGAACTCATGTGAGTTATAACATGGCCCGTTATCGGAAACGACTTTACGTGCAATTCCTTGGCTTGAAAACACTGCCTTCATCTTGTGAATGACAGCGGCTGTGGTGATGTTGTGCAGGCCTTCTATTTCAAAGTACCTGCTGAGGTAGTCGCATATGACAATGTAGTTCTCAGAGTTCCATGTGAATAGATCTGTTGCTACAGTATCCCACGGGGTCTCTGGGATGTCATGTGAGAGCATGGGTTCTTTGGTGTTGGCACTATGGTGTGTTTGGCATATGTCACACTTTTGGACTGTTTCCTCTATCTGTTGACTCATGCCTGGCCAAAACATTACGTCCCTTGCCCTGTGTTTACTATTCTCTACTCCAAAATGTCCTGTGTGTATGCATTTTAGCATGTAGGGTCTGAGCTTGTGTGGAATGATTATCTTCTCACCCTTCAGAAGGATCCCATCAGCCTCTGTGATCTCGTCACAGTGGTTCCAGTACTCGCTGATGAGTGGGTGACACTGTTTTCTTGTCTCCGGCCAGCCTGACTGAATGACTTGCTTTAGAGTGGAGAGCTGCTCATCCTGAGCTGTAGCTGTTTTAATGTCATCCAGCCTGTCTGCACTCACTGGAGCTGTGCTGATGACAGTGTGCACTTGTGTCTCCATGGCCTCTGATAGAGACTTGTCCTCTTCATCCAGGGATTTTCTCGACAGTGTGTCGGCCACCGGGATTTCATTGCCTGGTCTGTGGATGAGAGTTATGGTGTACTTTTGCAGTGCGAGCATCATGCGCTGTAGGCGCGGTGGAGCAAGGGCTTGGGGTTTGCGGAGAATAGTCTCTAGCGGTTTGTGGTCTGATTCCACAGTTATGTTTCGCCCATAGAGGTAGTCGTGGAACCTCTTACATCCATACAGGACTGCATATAGCTCCTTCTCAATTTGGGCGTAGTTTTGCTCCGTGCTGTTAAGCAGCTTGGATGCATATGCTACTGGCCTGCCTTCCTGCATGATGGTTGCACCCAGGCCACTTTCTGACGCATCTACTTGCAGTGTCACTTCTTTTTCAGGATCAAAGTAAGCCAACACTGGCCCTGGCTCTGCTGTGATGATCTCTTTCATCTGCTGAAACGCACTCTCATGTGTCGTGTCCCATTTGAATTCTGTTTCCTGCCTTAACAGGCGTCTGAGTGGTGCACACACCTCGGCCAGATTTGGTGCGAATCTCGCCAGGTAATTTACCATGCCTAACACGGTTTCAAGCTCTGCCTCACTTGTTGGTGGTGGCATGTCTCTGATGGCTTTCACCATAAGCGGGTCTGGTTTCAAACCGTTGGCTGTGAGTTTGTGACCAAAGTAGCTCACCTCAGGAACACAGATGCGACACTTCTCTGGGTTCGACACTTCTCTGGGTCGTATCCCTCGCTTTCTAGTTCGGTCTAGCACGGCTCGGAGGTTGCTGTCGTGCTCCTCCCTTGTTTTCCCGAACACGACAATGTCGTCCACAATGCCAGCCACTCCTTCGTATGTCTCATCCACCCTCCTCTGGAATTCATCCTGGGCAGACACGATGCCAAAGGGCAGCCTGAGGAAACCTGAGGATATCTTCCAAATGTGGTGTTAAATGTAGTGAGCAGTGAGGATTCCTCACTTAGCTTGATTGCCCAATACCCTGATCTTGCATCCAGGATTAGCTGGGCAAAGTACTTTGCCCCAGCTAACTTGGATGTCACATCCTCCAGTGTGGGTAGGGGGTAGTATGGCCTCATTATTGCCTTGTTTAGGGGTCTTGGGTCTAGGCATACTCTGAGTTTGTGTGTCTTTGGCTTTTCACACACTACTAGGGCATTAACCCACTGGGTAGGCTCAGTCACCTTGCATATTATGCTGTCCCTTTCCATGTTGTCTAACTCTGTCTTTAGACAATCGCTAAGGGCGAATGGTACCCTCCGTGGTTGGCAGACAACTGGTGCTACACTGGGGTCTATTCTAAAACTGCACTCGCCTGGGAATGTGCCGATGCCTTTGAAAACATCTGAGTACTCACTTTGTATGTGGTCTGACTGGGTGCTGCTCTCTTTGTCACTGTTGACTGCATACACCACTTTGATGAGTCCCAGGGCTTTGCATGCTTTGTAGCCTAGGATAGGTGGGCCTTTGCAGTTCACTATGTAGAACTTTTCTGTGGTTGACTTGGCTTTGTATCTGCCTGCTATTTTGCAGTAGCCATTTACTTCCAGCGCGTGTCCACCGCTAACTTACGGTCAGCATCCATTAATTGTATGCTGGGCATTAGCGCATTAAAATCTTTGGCAGGTATTACACTTGCTTGTGCCCCAGTATCTAGCTTGAAAGTCAATTTTCTGTTCTGTGGCCCCAATCCTATGTCTGCGTATGCACTTTCCTCATCTTCCCTCTCTGTAGCAACAGTGTCCACAAACAGCTCAGAGTTATCATCTTCATAATCTTCTCCAACTGTGTGGATCTCTCTGTGCACTGTTCTACCTGGGGTGTAGGACTTAGTTTTACACACTTTTGCATAGTGATTGAATTTTCGGCACTTCAGACATTGTTTATCTTTTGCTGGGCAGTCTGTTGATTTGTTGTGGTGTCCTCCACACTTGCTACAGGCATTGTCATGCATCTTTGGGATTTCATAGTGCTTTGGGCTTTCATAGTGCTTGCTAGCACCTCTCATGAAGCTTGGCTTTCCAGGTTTGCGATGGATTGCATGCATTTCATGGCTGTCGTTAGCCACTTGTGATAGCTCATGGGAGCGGGCTATGTCGATCGCTTTTTCCACTGTGAGCTCCGGCTCCTGGCTGAGTAACTTTTCGCGCACTCTGGGTGAGTTGATAGCGAAAACAATACGGTCCCTGACCATCTCATCACTGTTTGTGTAGTTACAGTCTTTGACTAACAGCTTGAGCTCTGTCACAAAGTGCTCGAATGACTCACCACTTCCCTGTGCCTTCTCATGGAATTTGTACCTTGCAAATATGGGGTTTGCTTTCGGAGTGAGGTATTCTGAGAATTTCATGTAGAATGTCTTGCGAATGCAACTTAGCGTCATCCTCCGTTAGCGTCCATATGTTGCTGATGTCCCGTCCTTTGTCCCCGATCCACAGCAAAAGGAAACTTAATTTCTCCTCTTCTGCTCTCTTTTTGAGCGGGCCTGTGAACATGAGTTCAGCATGCTGCTTGAATCTCCGCCACGCATCTGGTAAATTAGATGAATCCCAGTCCATCTTCGGGGTAGGGACACCGAACGCCTCCATTTTTTACAACTACTTTTTTACTCTGACACCATGTTGTGATAGACTATACACAATATGTATT
>CM051002.1:26048110-26268110 GCA_027704905.1 Muraenolepis orangiensis | reverse complement strand
TATGTATATATGTATATATATATATATATACGTATATATGTATATACGTATATATGTATATATATATATATTAATTGGAATTATAACTTCACCAATATTAACCAATCTTTATTTACCCATGGTTCTCTCTTAGCCGAAATAACATTACACGTTGACGCCGGCGGTGAAGCTCCAGTTCCTTAAGTTCTTCAATTATAATGACTAATAAACTAAACTAAATACGCCTGTCTGGGGGCATTTTTAATAATCAATCGATTTCCCTCGTATCAACCTCTCAAAACAAAAGCTTCTAGGACTATCTCCGCGGCTCTGGTCAGAGCACGGCGAGGGTGGGCGTGGCGCTTCGTGATACAGCTGGTGACGCATACAGGAAGTACTTCGTAGGCTCGACCGTCCCATTTAACACGTTTTTGAAGCAGCCTTCGGAAGCGGCCTTTGGATGCAGCCTTCGGATGCAGCCTTCAAATGCGCCCTTAAGGCTGCAGCCCCTGAAATGGAACACAGCATCTGTCTCAGTACAGGGTTTCCTACTACTTCCGGTCCAGTGCTTGCCACAATAAAACATCCTGCTTCTAGCAGTGGTAATAGAAACAGTACCAAACATTATTATTAACACATATTAAATTGTATAATTGGAAAGTACTCTCGTTTTTAGGGGACTCCGGATAAGTTTAGGTCCTCATGTTCGATTCCGTCACTCTTCACGGTGTAATTTCGGCAAATTTAACCTATTTTCACACTTGTACTTGAACTGCATGATGAATAGTTGGAGAGCATCTCTCGGTCGCATTCCTTTGGCATGGTGGGGATTACGCAGCCCGAGAGCAGAGAGCATGTGAACGCAGATGGAGTTTGGGATTTATCGGAAAGATGACCGTCTTCTCTTTGTGCTTGCTCTTGTGCGCAGGCTTGGATCTTGCCGTGGGGTCAAACCTTCCCATTACGTGATGTTGCGTAGACGGGTTTTGGGGAAGGGATCGGCGGTTCCCTATTTTGTGATGTCACGAATCGGAATAACGTGTCCGTGGTCACGGCTCGATTAAAGAGCGGCGGTGTCCTTCATCCCTTCACAACTTTCCTCCCAATACATCCAAGTGCGTCAACATAAATCTATGAAATGCGGTTCATAATTGGCTCTTACATCCACAACGTTGTGTGTGTGTGTGTGTGTGTGTGTGTGTGTGTGTGTCTGTTCCGATATATAAAAAGTGATGGATCTCGTCATAATCGAAATAATCCAAATGTATATCAGGCCTGGATAACTGGCGTTTACAAATGCACACACACATGGCAACAAGGCCGGTTGTTCCTCACACAGACGTGACGCGCGTGGCCGTGTATGTGGTGCGTGGAGCAGGTGGATCCGTAACACATCTCAAAGTTACTGTCTTGAAATAAAATAGTGAATAAAATAAAATGGTTCAGTAAAGTTGGCAAGATATTGACATATTCGAGAATGGCGGGTCAATAACTCTTAATCGAAACGTTTTAAAAATACACACAACGCCTCTCTGCAACCATAGAAAGGTAGTTAACAAGCTACAAGCTCGTTTTTATCAAAACGAGACGTCTTCCGAGGTGGACAAATAACATTGATCTCCATGTGCAGCCGGCTGCGAGGCGAGTGCACAGGGTCTATAAAGTGCAACGCCCGAAAATAGATACTATAAAAATATTTATTATCTTCATTATTATACAATGTAGTGTTACCAAAATCAACCCACACATCAATTGTCTCCTTTTGATCATGCCTATTTTACAAAAAATTGCTTTTACATAATTTTGTTGAATATATTTTTGGAAAAATAATCAATAACTTGAAACATTTTCAATAACTTCATTCGTATGCAATGCAGTGTCACTAAAATCACCTCACACATCAATGGTCTTATGTTGGTCTTACTACACCTCTTATTAAAAAAATGGGCTTTTGAAAAATGTTGGTGAAAATATGTTTTTTTCAAATTTCAATAACGTCCTTTTTATGAATAGTAGCGTCATTAAAATCACCTCACACATCAGTGGTCTTATGTTGGTCTAACCACAACTCTTATTTAAGAAAAATGGGCTTTTGCTCAATTTTGGTGAAAATATGTAATTTTCTAATTTCAATCAATTCATTTTTATGAAATATGGCGTCACTAAAATCACCTCACACATCAATGGTCTGATTTAGGTCTTACTACAACTCTTATTTAAGAAAAACGTGCTTTTGCAAAATCTGGGTGAAAATATGTAATTTTCAAATTTCAATAACTTAATTTGTATGAATAGTAGCGTCACTTAAACCACCTCTCACATCAATGGTCTGATGTTTGTCTCACTACAACTCTTATTTAAGAAAAATGTGCTTTTGCAATTTCTTTGTGAATATATGTATTTTTCAAATTTCAATAACTTCATTTTTATGAATAGTAGCGTCACTAAAATCACCTCACATATCAATGGTCTGATGTCGGTCTTACTACAACTCTTATTTAAAAAAAATGTGCTTTTGCAAAATTTTGGTGAACATATGTATTTTTCTAATTTCAATAACATTTTTTTGATGAATATAGCTTCACTTTTCTGTCGTGTTCGGGTCAAATCTGACTGATTTCCTACTTTCATCAATCATAATTATTGTGTTTTACATTTGATTGTCTCAAGGCCTTATGATATCCTCCACACTACTGGCCTGCCACAAATCCACAACCACCACCACCACCACCACTCACACACACACACACACACACACACACACACACACACACACACACACACACACACACACACACACACACACACACACACACACACTCACACACACACACACACACACACACACACACACACACACACACACACACACACACACACACACACACTCCACCCCACGTGAAGCCCTTTCAGACTGAACAATTGGGTGTCTCCTCTTCCCACCTCTTTCCCGCGCTTATGTGCCCATCCCCCCACGTGAACCACACCTTCCAGACTAAACGTATAACACCTGTTCCACATTTCAAAGTAAACAATTAGGTGTTTGTTATGGGAACCCGTCTCTTTCCCGGGCTTATGTGCCCATCCCCCACGTGAATCATACAAAATGTATCATATCTTCTCACAGACCCCCTATATATAGCTTTATTTGCGCATTGCTCTCATTTTACTCTGAACACAATGAGTAAGCGCCTGATCAGACGATTTTATGCCAGAGAGGCTCTCTTAAGTTGAACCAGAAGTAGAGGAGGATGACTCAGAACTGATTTTGATCCAGACCATTGTGAGACCGACCAGTCAACAGATGGCGAGGAAGAGGCACCTGAGGAAGAGGCACCTGAGGAAGACACACCTGGAGAAGAGGCACCTGAGGAAGACACACCTGGGGAAGAGGCACCTGAGGAAGAGGCACCTGAGGTGACATTCCAGTCCAATGAGGGCAACTTGCTCTGGTATTCTTCCACCCAGGACAGAGGAGGCAGAGCAAGAGTGGACAATATTATTAGGATGACGCCAGGGCCAACACGGTATGCAACATCTCGTGTGGATGACATCAAGTCCAGCTTCCAACTCTTTTTACCAGAGTCCATTGTGGAAATTATACTGGAGATAACAAACCTGGAGGGGAGGCGTGTGTTTGCGGACACATGGAAAGCATTGGACCAGATAGCCTACAAGCCTACATGGGTCTGTTGATTTTAGCAGGAGTATATCGGTCCAACAATGAGGCTACAAAAAGTCTGTGGGATGCAGAGTCAGGGAGGCCTATATTCCAGTCAACTATGTCCCTGCAATCTTGTCCTCTCATGAGTTATCCGATTTGATGACAGAACTACACAACCTTTCCGCTGGCGAGATTACAAACTGGCTGCCATCAGAAACGGGACAGGTGGGTGGAGCACCTACCACTGATGTACAATCCAGCCCCTGAGGTGACAGTGGACGAGCGCCTGGTAACTTTCAGAGGTCGCTGTCCGTTCAAACAGTACATCCCAAGCAAACCAGGCAAGTATGGGATCAAGATCTGGGCAGCATGTGATGCCAGGAGCAGCTACGCCTGGAATATGCAGGTTTACACGGCAAACCTGTTACTGGAAGGCCAGGAAAAAAAACGTGTTGTGTTGGACATGATAGCCGGTCTCAAGGGGCATAATATCACATGTGATAACTTTTTCACATCACATGGGCTTGTTCAGGAGCTGCTGAAAAGAAAGCTCACCATGATGGGGACAGTGAGGAAGAACAATCCTCAACTTCCCCCTGCACTGGTGTCGACCAGAGGGAGAGAGGCACTCTCATCGAAACTTGTGTCATATTTGCCCAAGAAGAATAAGAATGTCATCCTGATGAGCAGGCTACACAAAGACGCCGCTGTCAGCACAGCAGAGCACAGGAAGCCCCATATCATCCTGGACTACAATAGAAACAAAGGAGACATTGACTGCCTTGATAAGGTAATGTATATTTTCATCTGTCATACATTTGATTTACTTGTATTCATGTAAAACAATGCATTTTGTGTAAGATTCAATATTGTTTCCAATCTATTCATTATTGTTTCTTTCATTGCAGCTTACTGGTACATACACCTGCAAGCCAATGACAGCTCGTTGGCCTGTGGCAGTGTTCCACAACATCCTGGATGTGTCTGCATGTAATGCATATGTGGTGTGGACGGCCATCGTCCCAGCCTGGAATCAGGGGAAACACTTCAAGAGGAGACTCTTCCTGGCAGAGCTTGGGAAAGTTTTAGTGACTCCTTTGATTCAACGGCGCCAGCACCTTCCCCGCGCACCAGCCTCTGCCAGTCTGGTGAGGAGTCTGCAAGCACCAGCCGCTGCCCTGGCCGCTCTCCCCCCAAAACAGGGGCGAGAAAACAAGAGATGCCCGAGAGACTATAAACAAGTCTTACATATTTAAAATGTGATGCCTACGTTTGCAAGGCACACTCTGACCTGATTGCAAAATGCCACTCCTGTGTGTGAATACACACACACACACACACACACACACACACACACACACACACACACACACACACACACACACACACACACACACACACACACACACACACACACACACACACACACACACACACACACACACACACACACGGATGATGTGTTCATGTTGATGTTCTGTGAATTTGGTCTCTGTTTAGATTTTTGTTTCTTTTTACAATTTAAAATTTGTGTGTCTATTCTTTGTATATTCACTGCAGTTATTTGTGTAAACCAGTAGTCTGAGACATGGTTTACAGCTTAAAAGGGAGTTAAATAAAATGTGGTGATGATCAATGCTTTTTGTGTTAATGTAAGAGCAGTTAAAACAGGCCGGTCAAATTTGACCGGGAGCACCAAAGTAAGGGGGAGAAACGAACACGACACAAAATCACCACACATCTCAATGGTCTCAAGTTGGTCATGTTGGTCTCACCATTGATGTGTGAGGTGATTTTAGTGACGCTACTATTCATGAAAATTAAGTTATTGAAATTTGAAAAATACATATATTCACAACATTTTTGAAAACAAACTTTTTTCTTAAATAAGAGTTGTAGTAAGACCAACATCAGACCATTGATGTGTGAGGAGATTTTAGTAACGCCATATTTCATAAAAATGAAGTTATTGAAATTTGAAAAATACTTATATTCACCAAAATTTAGAAAAAACACATTTTTCTTAAATAAGAGTTGTATTAAGACCAACATCAGACCATTTATTTGTGAGGTGATTTCAGTGACGCTACTTTCATTGTTGAAAAATACATATATTCACCAAAATTATGCAAAAACCAATTTTTCTTAAATAAGAGTTGTGATGGCACTTGTGATGCCAGTGGCAGAATACACTATGTATAATACCTGTACATAGTGTGAATATTGACAAATTTCAGATATCAATACCAGTACTCATCTCTCTATGCTTGCAAAAGAATACCAACCGGGTATTCGTTTTGGGCTGAAGGTTTAATCAAGTGTTTTAGATAGTGGTCATGCTTTGATATTAATATTAATGCCCGGCACACTAAATACACCATGCTCAAAAGGCTTGCAATTAAAATCTTTTTAGAAACCAACAGGTATTGAATTCAACTTGAATTCACTAGTGGTTATGCAGCAGTCTTACCACTCAACAACTTCAGAGGGTACTTAAGGTTGGCGGCTATAGGACTTTCCCCTAAAATGTTTTCACTTTAATGTCATCTTGTTTAACCGTACGCCTAGCTATCTCCATTGCTTTTAGTGGAATGTAATGGTTTCTGCCATTATATTTTAAGGTGCCATGCCATGTGCTTTTTCACAGTGCTTTTCTTTACTTTGCACAGTACAACGGTTTCTTCGCTCCATGAACGCTGCTCTGCGGAGCTAGTTTACGGCCAGCAGCTGCGGGTCCCGGGTGAGTTTCTCCCAGTTGCAGTGGCTCCCTGGTCTGCAGCTCGGACTGCACTCCGGGACAGTGCTGGCGACTTTGCTCCTATCCCCACTCTTCACCGCTGCCTCCCTATGCCACCTATGTTTTCATTCGGCACGATGGCCACCGTACTTCCTTGCAGCCTCCCTACAACGGCCCCTTTCGCATTCTGGAGGAAGGGCCAAAAACCTGTTTGGTGGACAAGGGGGGGGGGGGGGGGGGGGGGGGGGAAGTCTGAGCGGGTCTCGGTGGACCATCTCAAACCAGGTAATTTGGACCTGGACAGGCCGGTTGAGCTTGCCCTGCCCCTGCGCCCCCCTGCCAGGCCCCGACACTCCCACAATATGTCGTATAATATAGCTCCACCACATGGCATCTTCTATTCAACTGGGCATTTGGCAGTGTGATATGTAGATCATATTCCTTCCTGGTGCATCTTATCTGATGGTATTCTACTGGTCCAACCTCTATGTATGCTGGCTGCAGGCCTGTTCTATTAATAATATAAATGTCTTTTAATCACATATATGTACACCAGTGGTGAAGCGTCAGGGCCTTCAAGGTATTCAGAGAAGACCCTGGAACTCTCAGATGAAACCAAAAACTCGAAATTAATTGTATTAATAAAATGTAATACAATTTAATAACATTTAATAAAATTTAAATAAAATGAATAAATGAGAATCGTATCTGTGTTATATTACAGTGTTACGTTGATTTGTTTGTCTTTCTCGGTCCATGCACGACGCATTTGAGTGGTTTTGTGTTGGAAAAACAATGCAACCAATCAGATATTTTTCTGGGTTGCTGGGAAGAATATCCAACGTAATCAACCAAAGTATTCCCGCTGACATTGGCCCTTAGACGGAATGATAGCGTACGTTTGGATTGACAATTTGATCAACCAATCATATCGTGATTTGTAGCTAATGGGCGTATTCTTTTAGATTTCCCCGCAACTCAATATGGAGCTAGAAGGTGCAAGGTGGTGGCTGGCGCGAGAGTGGATCTAGCGTAGTGTTACGTTTTCTACGTTGTTTTTTTTACGTCAAAATGGCAACAGGTGAAGATGATGTCGTTGCGGATTTATTGTCTGAACCATTTTCAAGACGACCATTTAATGTTAAGATGGACATTATTAAAAAAGGCCGTCCAACACCTGACAATCTTGAGCTGACTCAAGTAGTTAAAGCAGGCTATGTTCGCCATTTTCAGAGTAGCAACTGGGAAAGATACCCGTGGCTAACGGGCTCTACTAGCCACAAGAGGCTCTACAAGAGGCTCTACTGATGGGAGTGTTGCTGTTTGGGACCGACAAGAGAGCAGGGAATTGGAACTTATTTTGGATCTGAAAAGCGATCATCTTTATGACCTGATGGTGGTCGAACCATTCATCCAGAAGGACAGGAGAATGGATTTGGTCTTTAAGTGAACATCATTGGTGAGTGACACTCATTTGTCTTTGCTGGTTTTGTCTCAGCTGGTTGTTGCATTTTGTTTCCACACACTTGTTGACTGATTAGTTAATGGCTGTCTTGGGTTTGATAAGCATTGTTGTGCATTTGAATTGAGAGTTTGGACTTGATCTTTCTTTGCATCGCTTAACGTGAAAAGACTTGACGTAACTAAGAGTTACAAAACCGCGATCAATAATCACCTAATTTGCATATGTTTTGTCATTAGCACTTTCACCTTTTCACTTTCATTTTGACAGGTGAAAGTGCTAATGACAAGACATATGCCAGAGACATTTGGTGATTATTGATCGCTATTTTGGAACTTAAAGTTCCAAAGTTACGTTAAGCCTTTTCACGTGAAGCGTGTTAGACCGTCCCTTTAACCGATAGCCTGTGTGTGTGATGGTCTGTTACTTCACTACATGGACACTGCTTTACAACTAGGGTACACATGGGAATTGGCTGCGACAATCTGATCTGCCTAAATGAGATAAGGCATAAAGTGACTCCTCCGTGACGTCCGTCTGACTAGAACAACTGAATTTTCGAATGGTGGTGGTGATGGTGGGGGTGGTGGTCTACAGCAGGGGTTCCCAAAGTGGGGGTCGCGGGACCCCGAGGGGGGGGGGGGGGGTCGCGAGATGATTTCAGAATCCTCTTGATGTGACCATGAGGTTTTTATTGTTAATAATAACATGTGCATAGATATTTTGATATATGTACGGGTGACGAATAAAGGAATTTTGATTCCGACAGATTCACGACAGTATCATTTGCAGCTGAAAAAAAAGCCCCACACAATTTTCAATATCACGATTCCCCCCCCCCCCCCCCCCCTTGGACTTCACGATGTTCTCGATGGTGAAGATCTGTGCACACGTTGTTTTTAATGTTCCAGTCCCTCCGGTGATAGTGGGGGGGGGGGTCTGTTATGTTGGGGGTCGCGGGCTGAAAAGTTGGGGAACCCCTGGTCTACAGAAGGTCCAGTTGTGATAGACACGCTTCGCCACTGATGTACACACACAGTGAAATGACTTTCTCTGCATTTAACCCATCCTAGTATTAGGAGCAGTGGGCAGATCTTTTATATACAGTGCCTGGGAGCAGTGTAAGGGTCTGGTTCCTTTCTCAAGGGCACCCCAGCAGTGCCCAGGTGTTTTGTGAGCCACCGGGGCACCCACTTCACCATCAGCCTGGACGGGACACCAGTGGAAGTCGTCAGCTGCTTCCGTTTCCTTGGGCTACAGATTTATGATGACCTGGCGTGGACCTCCAACACGGAGGTCAAGCAAGCTCAGAAGAAGAAGGCACACCAGCACCTCTATGCTTTGTGGTGCCTCAGAAAAAGCGGAATAGGCCAGAGGTGGCTAGTGAACTTCTACAGTGGCACCATAATGAGCGTCCTGATGAGTGGTGTCCCTGTGTGGTACGGCAACATCATCGGGTGTGCACTTCCATGCATTGAGGAGATTTGTAGGACCAGATGTCGGAAGAAGGCCATGTCCATCATAAAGAACTGCAACCACCCTGGGCACCATCTCTTCTCCCCCTACCGTCTTGTAGCCAGTTGTGCGTGAGCATCCGTACACGGACTGCCAGGTTTAAGGACAGTTTTTAGCCACAGGCAGTGCGCCTATTGAACTGCTAGGAGTGCTGCCACTTTCACTTTCATAACATTGTCATTAACATTACACAAACATACTTTGCTGGACTTTCTGGACTCATCACAGTTAATGCACTGTATTCATGATGCTGCTGCACTACTGGCACTTTAAATGTTTTTGAAGATTTTTGTAAAAAGAAAAACATGTACACATGTACATATCATTTATCAGTCACTTGCTGCTCTTTTTTGGTTTATTTTTTGGTATATATTATTCATTTTTTTATAGTATTGTTTTGGAGATGTATATCAGTATCATTCCAATGTACCGGTTGCAATTGGCCAATAAATTATCTTTCCCCATTTTGTTTTCTTCCCCCCCAAAGCCCAAAGGCTTGGCCTTTGGCGAGATGGACTCCTTGACTGGTTTCCGCGGTTATAAGGAGCGGCTATCGGGTGATTGCAGTCTCAATCGTCTTTCAGATTGATTGATTTTTTCGTCCATGTAGACCACCACTGCATGAGAAATGATATGGCTTTCATATAAAACAAATATTAATTACCTGAAGAGTCCTTTCTGTTGGTGCAGTTCCTCTATGGTAATTCACTGATATTGTTTGTATGTGTGGTGTGGCTGTTAATATTAAGGAATATGAATGGCTCTACATTATCTCTATAATATCCAGGGTTCATTGATAGTGGCCCCGAGTAGCCGGATCAGTATTGGTTAGCATTGCTGCCTCACAGCGAAGAGGGTCCTGGGTTCCAACCCCAGGGGGAAAGTGGCTCCCCAGTGGCAAGATGTTCATGTCAAGAACCAGACAAAGAACCCGGAACATAATTCTGGTTTCGCTCAACTATTATTTCTGACTTTGACCATTTCATTTAATAAATGGCTCAAATGGAATTGCTGGTACCTGGCATTCGGGGCTTAGTATTTCTTGACTTTTTTGGATTATGTGTGATTATGTACCTGTAATCCCACACTGCCGGATGGGAAGTTTGTCCACTAACTTTTTATCCCGATTCTTTTCAAATGTAAATCCCCGATTGGCATGAATTAGAGTAAAAGCCTCAGCTAAACTTGAAACAGGATGGTGACCCAGAAATGACAGCTTTGTTGAAGGCTTTCAGATTTATTAATTTTTTTGTCCATGTAGACCACCACTGCATGATAAATTAAATGGCTTTCATATAAAACAAATATTAATTACCTCAATAGTCCTTTCTGTTTCTATTTACTCTATGGTAATTCATTGATATTGGCTGTTAATGTGAAGGAATATTAATGATTATTTATTTGATCAAATTAAAATGCCCAGGTTTTTTTTGACCAGGAGGCTGAATATTGACACTGTGGTAACTGTGGTACGCTTGGTAATCAAAACATTATTATTATTTCTTTTAGAGTAGTAGACATTTCTCAATTCTAAATGTGAATAGGTCTACCCCATCACAGCGAGACCAGAAGAACCAGACGCAAGGCAGGGTCAATGTTGCACCAGGTATTTCCATGTATAGCATCTCTATGTTCCCTTTAACAGTACATTTACATTTTACATTTACATGTAGGGCATTTGGCAGAAGCTTTTATCCAAAGCGACTTACAAGGTGTACATTTGTTGAAGCAGACAATAGCATAACACTGAGGTACACAAACATAAAAATAGAGCAGTTCACAAGTATTCATATTAACAAGATGAATAACACAATTTCGTACTGCCAGGTCACCTGCTTAAGTAGCTGTGATAAGAGTGTGTTATCAACATTAAGAAACTTGCTAGAATATACAACATGCTAAGAGCTATTAATGTCAGGACTTAAGCAAGTTAGGGGTTCACAAAGGAGAAGGAGGGTTCAAGGAGAGTCCAGGTGGACTCTGAACAGGTGGGTCTTGAGTCTCTTGCGGAAGCTGGCGAGGGACTCTGCCGTCCTGACATGAGACGGGAGTTCATTCCACCACTGTGGAGCCAGAGCCGTGAAGAGCTGGGTCTTGGACGAGCGATGCTTGGTTGTCATCAGTGAAGGTCGAACAAGTCGCCTGGCAGAAGTTGAGCGGAGCGCTCTGGCTGGGATGTAGGGCTTGACCAACGCCTGGAGGTAGGCTGGGGCAGTTCCATTGACTGCCCTAAAGGTCAGCACCAGAGTCTTGAACTTGATGCGAGCATTTACCGGAAGCCAGTGGAGATCGCGGAAGAGAGGGGTCACGTGGGAGAATTTTGGTAGGTTGAATACCAGGTGTGCTGCTGCATTCTGGATGCGTTGGAGGGGCTTGGTTGCAGAGGCGGGGAGTCCCGACAGGAGAGAGTTGCAGTAGTCGAGGCGGGTGATGACGAGCGCTTGGACCAGGATCTGCGCCGCTTCACGTGTGAGGAAGGACCGGATCCTGCGGATGTTGTAGAGGGCAATTCTGCAAGATCGGGCCACCGCGGTGATGTTGGCATTGCAGGACAGCTGGTAATCTACCACCACACCAAGGTCTCTTGTTGTACAGTACATTCTGAACCCTCAAAAAGAACAGTTTGGACATTTTGGGGACAAGCTTACATGCTCTATTTGTAGATGAAAAAAAGAGTACTCATGGAAATAAACAGGTGGTAAAAACCTTATTTTTAGATTTTTGTAACGCTGTGGGCTGTCTTGTTTCCTTGACTCAGCCCGACGGGTCTTCGGGGACAAACACAGAGGGAGAGGGAGACATGCAGACATTCAACAGATTCTGTGGTCATATTCAGCCGTCCTCCCCACTGCCTTCCTATCTGCTCCTCAGATGGGGGGGGGGGGCTGTGACAGAGGAGTTGAAAGAAAATCATTCACATTCAGGATCCTCTGCCTGATCCTCTGAAGGCAAGACAAGGCTGACTTGTATGGGGTGTGTATCAAAACCTGGAAAGAGTCACAAACAATGAATGAAGAAACAATGAAGAAAAAGTTTTGTTCTCAATAATTATTTATTTTGCTATTAGTACTAGTAATATTACTACTTCCGGCGCTGCCACGAGCGGCAGCCAGCAACAGTTGCTCCCCCTCCCCTCTTACTTTTAGTTATTTATTCTTATATTATTGTTGTTTTTAGTATAGTTTTTTGTTAAGTAGCTGTGCAACCCTCAGCCAGCTATGTTTAGGGAAGTTTTTGCCGTGTTTCTCATTCTGGGGACACTGTTACTGAACCGCGTCTCCGTCGTGGCTCAACATTACGGCGGAGCCATTGTCTACGCGCGGAGTCAGCTGTTGTCGCTACAACAGACCTCGCTGCTACGGGAGAGGCCCGACATCCCGACCTCCCCAGGGAGCTGAGGAGGACGTACAGGGGATGCAAGGCTGGACGTAAACAGCAGGAGAGACAGCGGGAGAGGAAGCGGAGATATAAACCATATCTCCCTTCCATCACCATGGGGAACGTGAGGTCGCTAGCGAATAAGATGGACGAGCTAGCGGGCCTGGTGATGACCCAGCGGGTGTACCGGGAGAGCAGCGTGCTTTGTTTCACGGAGACGTGGCTCAACGAGGACACCCCGGACTCCAATGTTACCGTGGACGGCTTTCTAACCGTCCGGGCGGACAGGACGCACCGAGAGAGTGGCAAGAGGAAAGGTGGGGGACTTGCTATTCTCGTTAACAACAAGTGGTGTAACCCTGGACATGTTACTGTGAAGGAACGTGTGTGTAGCCCGGACATTGAACTGCTGGCCGTGAGTCTGCGGCCATACTATCTGCCGCGTGAGTTCTCCCATGTGCTTCTTGTTATTGTTTACATTCCACCGTCGGCAAACGCGGCGCTCGCGTGTGACGTCACCCATTCCGTCGTCGCGAGACTTCAGACACAGCACCCTGAAGCATTCATCGCGATATCTGGGGATTTCAACCACGTGACTCTGGCTGCAACACTGCCCACCTTCAAGCAGTTTGTGGACTGTCCCACCAGGGAAAACAAGACACTGGACCTGCTGTATGCCAATGTTAAGGAGGCATACAGCGCCACTGCCCTTCCTCCTCTTGGAAGGTCAGACCACAACCTCATCCACCTCCAGCCCCTGTATAGGCCTCTAGTACAGCGGCTGCCTGTGACCACAAGGACTGTGAGGAGATGGTCACAGGAGGCCGATGAGGACTTGCGGGGCTGCTTTGAGTCAACAGACTGGGATTTCCTCTGTGACTTGCATGGAGAGGACCTTGATGATCTCACGGAATGTATAACAGGGTACATCAACTTCTGTGTGGATAGTGTTGTTCCCATAGATACTGTACGCTGTTTCCCCAACAACAAGCCATGGGTCACCCGAGACATCAAGGTCCTGCTCAATGAGAAGAAGAGGGCCTTCAGAGATGGGGATAGGGAGCAGATGAGGCGGGTTCAGAGGGAGCTGAAGGAGAGGATCCAGCAGGGCAAAGACAACTACAGGAGGAAGCTGGAGCACAAACTTCAGCAGAACAACCTGAAGGATGTGTGGAGTGGCATGAGGAGCATCACTGGCTACAAACAACCTGGTAGCCAGACAATAGGGGGTGGTCCTGATCGGGCCAACGAGTT
This sequence comes from Muraenolepis orangiensis, assembly GCA_027704905.1. Taxonomy (NCBI): domain Eukaryota; kingdom Metazoa; phylum Chordata; class Actinopteri; order Gadiformes; family Muraenolepididae; genus Muraenolepis; species Muraenolepis orangiensis. The sequence continues at coordinate 26,254,121 of CM051002.1, read as the reverse complement.
GAATTTGTTTTTCAATAGATTCAATGAGTGGGCTCCGGTCTACCCCCCCTCCCCCAGCCCCTCTACAACCATTCCCCTCCAGCCCCCCAGCCCTGCTGTCCCCCCTCCCCCACCGTCCCTCTCCAGCATCAACATATCTGTTCTCTCTCCCCCACCACCACTACCTCACCCCTCCCCCATCAACACAACAGTGACTCTTCCTGCCCCCATACACGTCACACATACCTTCACAGCTGAGCAGGTGAGGAAAGTGCTGTGCAGGCTCCATCCAGACAAGGCTGCTGGTCCTGACGGCGTCAGCCCGAGGGTCCTCAAAACATGTGCTGCCCAGCTGAGTGGAGTCCTGCAGTACATCTTCAACCTGAGCATGAGACTGGAGAGGGTCCCTGTGCTGTGGAAGACATCCTGCCTGGTGCCGGTTCCGAAGAAGGCACGTCCCAGCACCTCAAACGACTACAGACCGGTGGCGCTGACGTCCCACGTGGCGAAATCCTTTGAGAGGCTGGTCCTGACGCTTCTTCGGCCCCTGGTCAGATCATCGCTGGACCCTCTTCAGTTTGCCTACCAGCCGAAACTGGGAGTGGAGGACGCCATCATCTTCCTGCTTCATCGTGCCTACGCCCACTTGGACAGACCCGGGAGCACTGTGAGAATCATGTTTTTCGACTTCTCCAGTGCGTTCAACACCATCCGGCCTGCCCTGCTGGGAAGTAAGCTGACGGCGATGAAGGTGGACTCTTCCCTGGTGTCCTGGATTACTGACTATTTGACGGGTCGTCCACAGTTTGTCAGACTGCAGGACTGTGTGTCTGACACTGTGGTCAGCAGCACTGGTGCTCCACAGGGAACTGTTCTTTCCCCATTCCTGTTCACCCTTTACACCTCAGACTTCCAGTACAACTCTGTGTCCTGCCATCTGCAGAAGTTCTCGGACGACTCTGCAGTTGTTGGTTGTGTCAGCGAGGGAAACGATGAGGAGTACAGGGGCGTCGTGGACTCCTTTGTTGAGTGGTGTGAGCTGAACCATATGCAGCTCAACACTGACAAGACGAAGGAGATGGTGGTGGACTTCCGCAGGAGGAAATCCACACCCACACCCATTTCCATCAAGGGTGTGTCCGCTGAAGTTGTCCAGGAATATAAATACCTGGGAGTTCATCTGGACAATAAACTGGTCTGGGCCAAGAACTCTGAGGCTGTTTACAAGAAGGGCCAGAGCCGTCTCTACTTCCTGCGGAGGCTCCGGTCCTTCAACGTTTGCAACAAGATGCTGAATGTGTTCTACCAGTCGGTGGTAGCCAGTGCCATCTTCTCCGGTGTTGTGTGCTGGGGAAGCAGGTTGAGATCAGCAGACGCCAACAAGATCAGCAGGATTGTCAGGAAGGCTGGCGCTGTCCTGGGGGTCCAGCTGGACTCCTTGTTGGTGGTGTCTGAGAGAAGGATGCTGCGCAAGCTGCGTAGTATCCTTGACAACAACTCTCACCCTCTCCATCAGGTGCTGACCTCATATAGAAGCACCTTTAGCAACAGACTCATTCCACCCAGGTGCACCACAGAACGCCATAGGAAGTCCTTTCTTCCTGTGGCAATTAGACTTTTTAACTCATCTACCTCGGGTCGTGAGAGGGACAGTGGCGACTCAGTGACCTGAGGCCAACGTACTTAAATATTATTATTTTTTGGTCAACGCACTGCAAATCACTCTTCAAATTCACTTTTTCACTTTACACATGTCACTTTCAGTTGATTTATTTATTAATATATTATTCTGCCAATTGCACTATACGTATTGTTGTGTATTGTATATACCTACGTACTACTGTAATAATACTGTAAATTTATCTTCATTTATCAATACATTTAGATTTCATTTAACTATATTTTTGTTTATACAATTTTTATTGTTTTTTAGCTTAGGTATTAGTATTTTTTGTGTGTGCTTTTATTCCCCCTGTGTCAACTGTTGCACCTTAATTTCCCTCGGGATTAATAAAGTAATCTGTATCTGTATCTGTATCTGTATTAGTAATGATATTATATATTATAATTATAATAATTATAATATTAATAATATTACTGGACTGTTGGCAAGTGGCATCCTTCACAAAGGAGTCGCTCATTTCAAAGGATGACTTTGTTGTTTTATCAACATTTACAACACTAGCCCCTGGTTACATCCCTCTCGTGGGCATATAATTAAATATGATATAAATATATTCAAATCCCCCCCCCCCATTTGCTATCTCTGTTCTTTTACCGAGGGAAAGGAAGAAATTGTCCCCCCTCTCTCAAAGGATGGCATCCAATCTCTTCCCTTGCATTGTTGAGACATATTTATTCACATTCCCTATGACATCCCACACCACCGTCCATACACATACATACACACACATATATATTACCAATCTCTCTGACTATACTTTGATGTGGAGAGCTGTGTTTGTGTATGTTTGTGTATGTTTGTGTACATTTGTGTGTGTGTGTCTTATAGCGTCCATGGCAATTCACTGTCATCTCTCAGCCAGTGAATACACCACTGCAGAAAGTCCAGATTGTGTGTGAGAGGGGGGTGGGGAAAACAAGGAGAAAGATACAGAAAGAGGACGGAGAAAATAAGCTGTAATCTGCACATTGACGTCAGTCTGAATGAATGGAAGCCATGCAGATGGAAGTGGTGGTGCTGGGGGGGGGGGGGGATCTTTGGGTGGGTGGGTGGGTAGGGTGTTAGGATTGACAACATGACAACAGATTATTTTCTGTTCACACACTCCACTCACTGGCTCCTTCCCAATGCGCCACAACAACATACAGCCTCTTCTCCTTGGGGATGGCGTGACTAGCGTTTTCTGTATCGCCACAACGGCACCACTAATTGGTCCCCGGCTGCGGAATGTTAGGGTGATAGTCCTGTGTAGACTGCCCATTCAGATGGTGTTCATCCCAGTCCCCGCAAACCCTTTCCGCTCCATAAATGACAGTTGAATGAAAGTTCAGTGAGCTAATAGCCTGGGCACCCGACAGGTGTTGGCTGGGGAATATAGGCCTTTAACGTGTTCCACTGGCAGTTGTGTTCCCTGTGTTTTAGTCCAAGATCCGAGTGTCTTCTTATCCATTATCCACCAGCCTTGTACTGGCCTTTTCTTCCTCCGAGGCGTGTCCAATGTATTGTAACCATGAACGTTTTGTAATAGCGTGACCGTGACATTGACTATAAGTTTCTTTGTTTGGAAATTACAGCCGGTTTACAATTAACCTACTTTGTTAAAGGGGTCATTTCTGGGGTCATGTTCACACCTACCCAGGCTCTTGTATGCAGCACAGACAGTTTTTTGGTTGCTTGCTTCATTATTTAGATATTTGATTTTGTGTGAGCCAATTTAACAACAAGCTCCACATAAGACTAGTAAACACGCACAAGTCCCAGCTTCTTATGAATGTGTCGACCTTTATTTTTACAATTCATTATTTCACTGTTAATGCCCAGCGTTAGTAAGTAAGGTTTTTTCTGCGGAAGTAGTGCTTAAAATAACAATTTCCATTTTTTTCTTCATTTTGCGACAAAGTCAAGGAGAAGTGCAGCTTCCAGCAGACGTTAGTCGATTATCGGTGTAATAATGAGGTGTTTTGTACCCGTTTTTTATAACGGTGCCATGAAAGCACATTCAGTCATAGTTTTCCACTATTTAGGAAATCTAACCCTAACCCACTAAGGGAAAACTGATAAGCTTCCAGTGATTTGAAAGCCTTGAGAGACTCCTTCAGTTCTATCCCTGGCGGGTCGATCAGGTATAAATATCACCGAAGCTCAAATCTGCCCAAAGAGTGGGGTTATTTTGCCATCCTTTCAATGCGTATGGGTCTGGAAGTGAAGCCAAACCATTATCATAAGTTAGTTTAGAAGAATATCTAGAACTAGCTACTTGATTGAGAGGTTTTACTAATTCAGAGACAAACATTTGCATAAAGCAGTCAAGCACGCCATACTTTCAATGTAATAAAAATGATATTTAGCCAACTGCGCATGCGTGAACATGACATGAAAAATGTCCCGCCTCCTGGACCCGGAATGGACCGTCGTAGGGAGGCCGCAAAGGGTCCCAGTGGGCGTCGTGCCGGATGAACACGTATTCCGCTGACCGCAGACTCGTAGGGACGTGCAACCGAGGGAGGCCATGCTGTGAAGTGGGGACTGCTGCGAAGGCCCTAGCCTTATCCAGCAGAGCCGTCCGTTGCTGGGCGGCCGACCAGGGGGCTGTAACGGTAGGGATGAAATCCCCTGGGATGAGGATTGGAGGTCTTCCTTGGGGGCCGTCCTGAGACCCAGCATGACCCACGGGAGTCTGTCGATCCAGCTGCTGTCCGTAAGGCTGGCCCGCAGTGCCACTTTCATTGACCGACGCTCGCATAATCCATTGGCCTGTGGATGGTATGACGTGGTCCGGTGTAGCTTCATGCCCAGGCTCTCGGCGACCGTGTTCCAGAGCTCTGACGTGAACTGTGGGCCCCGGTCCGAAGATAGATCGGCCGGAGTATCAAACCGGGCAACCAAGGTTCCAATGAAGGCCCTGGCCACCTCGGCGGCTGTCGTAGCTGACAGTGGAACGGCCTCTGGCCAACGGGTGGTCCTGTCTACCATGGTCAAGAGATAACTAAAACCTTGCGAGGGGGGCAGCGGACCCACTATATGTATGTTCACGTGATCGAACCTCCTTTCCGGAACCAGGAACTGCTCCAGGGGGGCCTTGGTGTGGCGATGCACTTTAGCGCGCTGGCACTCCACACAGGCATTGGCCCAGTCTCTCACGTCTTTTTTAAGCCCGGGCCAGACAATCTTGGCAGATACTAGCCTCTGCGTTGGTCTCCTACCTGGGTGGGAGAGGCCGTGGACGGCTTCAAAAATCCGTCGCCTCCACCCCGTGGGAACGATGGGGCGTGGATGCCCCGTAGAGACATCACACAAGAGCATGACGCCAGCACCGTCGAAAGCCACGTCCTCCAATTGCAGGCTTGAGGTCGCTGGCCTCCCGTCTCGCCCCTCAGTGTCGGCAGCCTGGTCTGCCGCCATCCCGGCGTAATCCAGTCCCAAGTGGACTGCCCCTGCTATGGCCCGGGAGAGGCAGTCGGCGACGAGGTTGTCTTTACCTGCCACATGCTGCACGTCAGTGGTGAACTCGGATACGTATGCGAGTTGTCGCTGTTGACGGGCGGACCACGGCTCAGACACCTTGGCCATAGCGAATGTTAGCGGCTTGTGATCCACGAATGCCGTGAACTGGTGGCACTCCAGTAGAAAACGGAAATGCCGGATGGCAAGGTAGAGGCCGAGGAGCTCCCGGTCGAAGGTGCTATACCTCCGTTCGCTGGGGCGTAACTGGCGGCTGAAAAAAGCGAGCGGCTGCCATGCCCCGCTTACCCACTGCTCAAACACTGCGCCAATGGCAAAGTCTGAGGCATCTGTGGTGATGGCGATCGGGGCTTTGAGAGCCGGGTGTGCCAGCATGGTGGCGTTAGCTAGGGCCGTCTTGGCGTCCCGAAATGCTTGGTCTCTCTCCACCGACCAGTCCACAGCCTGCTTTGGCGTCTTACCCTTCAGTGCCTCATACAAGAGCCGCATTATCCGAGCCGCCTGAGGGATGAAGCGGTGATAGAAGTTCACAATGCTGAGGAACTCCTGCAGGGACTTAACCGTTGGTGGCCGTGGAAAATTAGTCACTGCTTCCACCTTCACCGGAAGGGGGACCGCTCCCTCCCTGGTGACTCGGTGTCCCAGGAAGTCAATGGTCGGAGTTATCACCGCTGTTTTGGGGATGTCCCGTGGGTGGACGGGCACCTGATGATACCCACGCACCAGGTCTACCTTGCAAAACATCACCTTCCTCGAAAGGTGGGCCGAAAAGTCCTCCGTCGTGGCGTCATTGAGCCGGCGGTAATCCCCACACGGACGCATCCCCCCTCCCGGCTTGGGCACAATGTGGAGGGGGGAAGCCCATGGGCTGTCGGAGCGGCGAATAATGCCCAGGCGCTCCATGTTCTCAAACTCTGCCTTGGCAATGCTGAGCTTGGCCGGGTCGAGGTGCCGAGGGCCAGTCGTGGCGATATGGTAATCAACTCCATGCTTGTCGGTGGCTACTGAGAAGGTGGGCCGCGTGAGCCCCGGGAACTCGGCGAGCAGCTGCTGGATCTCGTCTGTGGAGGAGAGCATGCCAGAGAGTCTGATAGCATCTGCCCCTCCGAGAGAACCCGCGTATGAACAGAAAGTAGCGGCATCAATCAAGCGGCGATTTTTCACATCCACTAACAGTCCATAGGCGCACAAAAAATCTGCCCTGAGAAGGGGGACAAAAACATTAGCGGTGACAAAGTCCCAGCCAAACAGTTGGCCACTAAAACGCAGTCCCACATACCTGGTGCCGTATGTGCGGATGGGGCTTCCGTTGGCGGCCTCCAAAGGGGGACTGTGTCCCCCGGCTATGATGTCCACTCAAGAAGCGGGGCAAGACGCTCCTCTGCGCGCCCGTGTCGCACATGAACCGTCGCCCGGAGATGGTGTCCTGGACGAACACAGCCTGCCTTCTCGACCGACGCTCATGGCCACTAGCGAGCGCCGGCCCTGGTGTTTCCCGCCCCATGGAAACTGCATGGTGGTTGGCACTGCTTGGCCCTGGATCCAAATCTCGCATGGAAGTAACACAGCCCTGCGTCCTGCTGCCTGCGAGGAGCTGTCGCGGCGGCGGCGACCGTCATGTCTCCTGGCGGTGGCGAAAAAGGATTGGGCCGAAAAAACCGCTGCAGCACCGGGCTGCTGAGCGGCCAGAAAAACTCTATCTGCCTCCTCGGCCAGCGCACGGCAATCGTCTTTTATAGTGGTGTTGGCCAGAGCAGCGCGTACCGTAACAGGTAGCTGTCGCAGGAAGAGTTGGACGAACAGGAAATCGGGTTTGTGCTCCCCCAATAAATCCAGGATTCTATCCATCAGCTCAGAAGGTTTGCTGTCCCCGAGCCCTTGTAGAGAGAACAGCCGGCTGGCCCGCTCGGTATCGGAAAGTTCAAATGTCTTCAGCAGGTGAGCCTTGAGCGTATCGTACTTGTCCTGCTACGAAGGGCGTTTGAGGAGGCTCACCACTCTGCTGGCTGTTGAATTTCCCAGGGCTGACACCACATAGTAGTATTTCGTGGTATCCGTGGTAATGTCCCGCAGCGCGAACTGCTTCTCTGTTTGAGCAAACCATGCTGAGGCTGATGATTCCCAGAACTCGGGTAGTTTCAACGAAACTGCGTTTGTAGTCATGTTCCCAGCTAAAAATAAATAAATAAATAAAATACGTAGCGGAAGCGTCCACCTTACGTCGGGGTCACCAATGTAGGAACTCGTGGAATACAACGACACAGTTTCTTTGGTTGACAACACAAATCCGTGTGTCATTTATTTGCATATCCTCTCGTAATGTTGAGCTGCACTCCTCAGCTACAACTCAAAACATGAATGAATTACACACCAAAATGGCTGCCATCTTTAAGCCCAACCCCAAACACCTGCTTAAAGGGGCCGTGCCCCATTACCCCTAACACACCCTTTGCCTGGTGAATTATGTTCCTTGCATCCCCTACACCATGACATTTAGTTCCTCTTAAGCAGACATAAATATGGATTTCTATTGAAGTAAATAAGGCCAGTGGATACTCCAACTGAATTATTTTGCAGGGGCGCCTTACTGATTCACAAGCTCACGCTGGTTTCAAAACATGTTGATTAATCAGGCAGAAGGTAGTTCTAAAAACATGTTCTCCTGAAGGAATCAAACTGTAAAGCAATGCAATTACCTACAAGGTATAAACATACTGTTCACATATCTGCATGATTTGTATATTTTGACATGCAAACCGTTTATCTTTATCTTTCAATAAATATTGGACTATTGATACTCTGGTTATGATCTTGACTTCTTGAGATACATTACACTAAGCCTATCTGCCGTCCCATGATCCAAGCTTAATATTCCATACTTTTATCATTATTTCTGGCAGCGTAATGCTACTGAGGATCTGATAACATCTATCCCAGAACCCCTTTGAGACACAACAACGTGGAAACAGCACAAGGTCGTGGGCCAAATCTGCACTTGTTTGATAAGAAAAGTAACTGAGATTCAAGTTGTTGATTGATTGGATGTTGGAGATGGGCACCTAGGGACGGAGCATGTGAAAAGCTATGGATTGCCGGTGGTGCGCCCTAAAATGGTATTAATCCGTTTTCAGCTTGGGGAATTGTTGTGACTCTCTGCACACAAATGTGAAATCAAATATTTCCAGTTTGTGCATTTTACGTATGATGGCTTTCATCGGACCATGTACAATTGGCTACAGAACAGATTCTACTGGATGACTGATGGGGAGAGGATAATTGAGTGACATATAAGAATCTTCAGACCTTTGATGTTTATGCTCATGCAGATTTGAGATAAAAATAGGTTGTTGATAAATAATGGTCAAGTCAAGTCAAGTTTATTGTCACAAGTTATGTATAAGCAATGGGTGAAAATCTTATGTGCAATACCCGACGACAGACAGCAGTTATAAAAAATAATAATAATAGAATAAAAAATAAGTAAAAAGTACAAACTGTATAAAGTTAAATATATAAAAATATAAAAGTGCATATATAAAATGCTATATATTAGCAAAGAAAAAGAGCAATATATATATATAAATCAATGTAATAAAATATACATTGTTATATGCTATACACCCTTGTTCAGCAGCCTGATGGCCTGACTGTGGAAGCTGTCTCTCTGTTTGTGGGGCACTTTCTGCGGTATCGCCTGCCTGATGGTAAAAGTGAGTACATTTTGTGGCTGAGGTGGGCATTGTCTTTTATGATGTGTTTGGCCTTGGCCACGCACCGCTTGATGTATATATCCAGGAGGGAGGGAAGTTCACCTCCAACAATATACTGGGCCGTCCGCACCACCCTTTGAAGCGCTCTGCGTTCGAGTGCGGTGCAGTTCCCATACTAGGCCGTGATACACCCTGTAAGAACACTCTCGAATGCTGAATTTCCTCAGACATCTGAGGAAATACAGGTGTTGTTGGGCCCTTTTCACCACATGTGTGGTGTGCGTGGACCATGTGAGGTCCTCGGAGATGTGCACGCCGAGGAACTTGAAGCTGCTGACCCTCTCTACTGCAACACCGTCGATGGAGATAGGGGCGTGCGCTCCTCTCTGCTTCCTGTAGTCCATGATCAGCTCCTTGGTCTTCTTGACGTTGAGGGCAAGGCTGTTCTCCTGGCACCACTGCTCCATTGATCCAACCTCCTCCCTGTAGGCTGTCTCGTCGTAGCCGGTGATCAGGCCCATCACTGTCGTGTTGTCAGCAATCTTGATGATGACGTTGGAGCTGTGCATAACCATGCAGTCATGGGTGTAGAGGGAGTAGAGGAGAGGGCTCAGCATGAACTCCTGTGTTGAGGCTCAGTGGCTCTGAGGTGGTGCTGCCCATCCTCACCACCTGGCGGCGGTCCCACAGGAGGTCCAGTATCCAGCTGCACATGGATGGGGGCACGCCTAGACCTCTAAGCTTGGTGTCGATCTCGGCAGGAACTATCGTGTTGAATGCTGAGCTGTAGTCCACAAACAGCATCCGCACATAACAGTTCACGCTCTGAGGACGCGGCCCGGGATGTCGTCGGGGCCTGCCGCCTTACGGATGTTCAACCGCTTGATTGGTGCGGCGCACATCTGCCTCCGAGATGTTCAGCAGGCTGGTCTCCTCAGGCGGCGCTGGCTTCGGCGGGCTGCCGTTCACGTCAAACCGAGCAAAAAAACGATTTAGCTCTCCTGGGAGGGAGTTCGAGGTGTTCTCTACACAACTGGCCCTCTAAAGTTCGTTATCGTCTGTAACCCCTGCCACATACCCCTCGCGTCGTGGCTCTTGAATTTCTCCTCCACTCTGTCCTTGTACTCCCGCTTGCCAGTGTCTTACGTAGGTCGTAGTGGCCTCTCGTATATTCCTCCATATTCCCGGAGACAAAGGCGGAGTTACGTGTGTGGAGGGCAGCGCGAACATCGCTGCTAATCCACGGTTTATATTTGGGATATAGCCGAAAACGGAACAACGTCATCTATGCACTTCTTGATGAACCCGGTGACCGAGTTGATGTTATTGTCCGAAGCAATTGCTTGTTGCTTCAGTCTCTGCCTATAGGCGGGGAGTAGCTGGATAGAGTGTTGGTCTGTACGGTGGTCGGAGGAAGGCCTTGTAGCCATCACGGAAGTGAGTGTAGCAGTGGTCGAGAACCCTCAAGATCCTCGACCACCATCCCCCAGGAGGCACTGTGTGTGAGAGATGTTAGCATAATCATTAGGTTATATTTGCAGAGGAAGTCAGATCCTCCTTCAGTGTGCCTCCTCGATGGAGTGGTTGAGCAGGTTTTAGGACATGTCAGGAGGGGCGCTTCATGAGATTCAAAATCGGGTTACAGACTTCTAAGTCAATATCTATCAGAATAAATTGAAAAAGTTTTTAAAAAGTATGCAGTTGAATTGCGCAGGTAAAATTTGCTTTTTACACGTTGTGGATGGTGTTACAAAGCAAATGGTCTTTATGGGGCCATATTGAATATCATTATGTATTTACCTTTTTTTTAGGGGGGGGGAGGTTGTGGAATTGGTATGGTTAGTTTGAGTGAAGATAAACAGACTGGTATGGATCCAGTCTGCCAGATAAAAAGTGATGGCAGGAAAATAAATATCCTCCTTCTATTGAAACTAAAAAGTGTCATAGCTATGCACTTCCATGACAGACCATGGCGACCAAACCAAGCTATTACGAAAGGTAAAAATAAACAATGCACTCCCAACTCAAATGACGTGTTGCCTCGTTGCAGCAGTTTCTCGATTCAACCCCCAATGTTTGAGTGCTTTTCACCCCAACGCTCTGCTCCACACATAACAGTAAATTATGGAACTGTTCACTGTTTAAATAAAGTACGAGTACGCAGACAAGACGGTCACAAGACGCTCATTATGGCACTCCCTGCATCAAGTTGTAAAACATGTTCATGATGATTATTTGGGGCCAACTGGATTTCTAAGAGAGTCATATATTTAGTTGGGGGGGTCGAAAAGTCTTTGTGCACCAAGATGATCATTGAGCAAAAAAAACAATAAAGCCTTTTTTGGATTTCTGGAATGGAATAACCAGCCTGGCCTGACTTGGTTTGAGTGTAGAGGAAATTGGGTACTTTGGTTGAAATGTATTGGCATCACAAATCATATTTAAGTACTCTCTACAAACTAAATGGTAAGAAACAAACATGTTGGTTGAATCAAAAGAGTTAACGCGCATTATTATAATTGTTGTGTTTTAAATGTTACGTTTTTTGTATGTCTGTTAAAGAGGTTTTTTTTGGGGTGGGGGTGGGACTGAGACAGGCAAGTTGCAAAGGGAGAAAAATGTAAGGACATCTGAACGACATCATTTCTATTAAATAAAATGTGTGCTTTTCATTGTAATAGGTAATAGAGCCGATTACAATGCACTTTACATATCGGGTGTGGAGCAGAACGTGGCGTTCTGGCAAAGTGGTTCCAGTCTTGTATAAGCAATGCTAGCGCGAGTTGGTTTCCCCTTTTTTCCCGCCCAATTCTTTAAATCATAAGGTGGCACATGGTACTCATCCACTGCATTATTATTAAAAAGGTAATGGACGAAACGCATGCAGTGGGCCTAGTGATACATACATTTTTGTGTGTGTGTATGTGTAAGTGTGTGTGTGTGTGTGTGTGTTTGTGCGCGCCTGTTGCAACGCATTAAGGGATAGTAAGCGTCACAGCATACCTCTGAGAAGAGCGTCTTATGGTGTTAGTTGAGGAATGTGGACTTTGACATCTTAAAAAAAAACCTGGAGCATAAACCCTTTAATTATTCTTCAATACACGAAAATCACATTTCAATCCAGTAATCCAAATTTCTGATCTCGGGACAGAGAATGACCCACTTGAGAATGATAGTGGCTCATGTGGACTTGCCCATCTGTACATGTTCAACACCGGGCCCAACATGACCAATCCCTCTGCAACAACAACAATCACAATTGGCGTGGTGTATGCCAAATAGGTGGCATTTAGTATAGTCCATAGTATAGTATATGGGGTTATTTATCGTATAGCTTATCATAGGTAGGATATAGTGTTGTTTGTCGTATGTGAGTATTGTTTAGTATAGTATTGTTTAGTTTAGTATAATATTGTTGTAGGACATTCATACTGCGGAAGGGTAAGCAATGACTATTTTAACTTACTGCTCATTGCAATAAAAATTGTCTTGAATCTTGAATTCCAAACATTACAAACAATACAACCTCCACATAACACTGTGGTATGTAGGCCAACAAGTCAGTGTTGTAATGTGAGTCTCAATGAGGCACTGTGGCAAAATAAACTGGACCCCAGCTTCAATTTGATTTATCTTGGCTGTCAAGTGGAAATATATGTATTTTTAAAATATTTGCTGGAATTGAAAATATATTTTACACATATTTTACACTCCATCACGGCATGGCGTGCTGATACAGTTCAGCCATTACGGCATCATGTGATCAGCTGTTAACAGATTAGATTATGTAATCAACTGTCACCCACACCAGTTATGAGATCAGCTGTTACCCACACAAGTCATGTGATCAACTGTTACCCACACCAGTCATGTGACCAGCTGATCAGGTCTCTCTACGAACAATCGTCATTATTCTTCTACCAATCAATGGGTTCCGCTGCTTTCTTGTATCAACATCTAACATTCATCTAAGCGGTCTATAAACGCATGTAAAATGCACTTGCACTCCATGACTTCTCATGCAAGCAGCACTTTACACGACTCAAGCGGTCCTCTCCCAGACCACCTCCTCCCCCTGATGATTTCCTTCTGTGGCTGTATCTTTATGCTGCAGCATTTACCACGTCTTGTCATGTGTACGGTGATGGTGTCTTTGAGCTGTTGTTCAGTGTCATCTATTAGATGGTTCTGGACACTGGGATTATTATATTTTTGGTGCACAGTCGAATCTGGCGAATGCAACTTTTGGATGATTTGTGAGCTGCCCCAAAAGAGTAACCTTCCTTCCAGAAGTCATGAATCGCAGTCTGCATTCGAGGACAGCATTGCGTTTTAGCTTTCCATGGGTTCTGTGCCTGAGGTGACTTTCTGGAGAAGTCAAGGCCACCCCCCCCCCTGTTGAATAACCAGTGTTAAACTAATCACAGTAGTCCCCTCGGACGTTGCCGTAACACACGCATCAAAAAAGGGAAATCATATGAAGTATAATATAAAGTAATGTTTCACAATCAGCAGTCAACATGTCAGGCCCACAGAGATGGGATTAATGCAGGGGCCAGGCAGGGTTAAGGCCCCTGCGAAGCCACACTCAGAGGAGCCCCTAAGTGGTTTAAAGGGGAAGTGCCTTTTAGAAAGACAGGCTTGTGAGTACATTTTTGAAGCATCACTAACCCTTCTACAGTCTGCTGATGCATGGCTTGGCCAAGGGCCTGGGAGGAGGGTGTGTTGTGAACAGGGCCAAATTGCATTCATAAGTACTTTAACTCGAGAAAGGAATTGTGTCGACGAGACTCCCATGTGAAAGTTACTGTGTTTGATGTCTGCAGCCTATACTCGAAGGCATCCGCGCAAACAAGATGTGAATTCACAGGTGCCTTGGATTAAAGTGTCTACTAAGTAACTACATCGTGTTTATAACGACAACCTTTTTGTTTGTTTCTAGCATTGCAAAAGTGTGGGCTTCGGTGTGTGGGTTTCGAGATCTAGGTCATACCAAAATTTACTTTGGTATCCTGGCAGGCAGGAAAATGTATGTTCCCGAAAGGAGTCTTTCTTTTCACAATCATAACGACTGATTGAAAATCAAATATTACGTTGAATCTCAAATAATTTCATTTTCCAATTTTTTCAGGTAATCTCATTCAGAATTTGGTTCTGAATGAACCAAAGCGTGGCCAAGGCTCGGGTCTTGGCTGCGCACCTACACACCTGTCGGCGATTGCCGCTAATGACAATCACCTCACCTGGGTGTATATATACCCTGGCGTCCCCTTACACCATTGCTAGATCGTGCATTGTTCTCTCTCGATGCAACCGTTCCCGGCGACTTCTAGATTCCTCGCCTGTCCCTCACCACCCGCCTGTCTACTACCTGCCGGTACCCCGCTGACCGACTTCCTGCTATCCAGACTCCTCGTCTGTCCCACACTACCCGCCTGTCTACTACCTGCCGGTACCCCGCTGATCGACTTCCCGGTATCCAGACCCCTTGCCTGTCTTCGACTGTCCTACTGTTGTGCCGACAAAATAAAGTATCACGTTATCGTTGGTCGTTGGTCTGCGTTCTGGATCCTTACTAACACTACCCATGACAAGGCACATACTCAAATAAGTATTTTTCCCACTGCAAAGTGAGGCTTTTCATAAAACTGAGCTGTCTACGCAGTAGAAAGGCACTTTAGAAATATAAATTGGTGCTACATGACTAAAGAATTGAATGGTATTTTATAGTTTTATTAATCATATACTACCCACTAGAGATACAACGTTCGATTCAACGATTCAACGTGGTTGAAAACCGGCAAACTATTCCTTTATTACAACAACATACATCAATGTCCCTGATCGATGTAGCATTGACAGAAAACATCACAATGAGACATTATATATCAAAGCACCACAATTAATGTTAAGTAATGGGATATTTCTGTACACAAATATACATAATTATAGTGAAAGTGATGGGGAAGTGAAAGTGACTGGGGAGATTGACTCTCCCCGATTCCGTGGAGAGTAATTCCAACCATCAACAATAACAATCAACGTGGCTGCAGAAATGTGGTGGCGGTGGTGTTATTTTTTTTGCCGGTGGTTCATAAAAAATTTCAGAAAACACCACATCAATCGTTTTCGGCGATATGGCATTGGATAGTGTCTGTTGTGTTGTTGCATTTCCATGACACGCGGTGGGACATTTGTGATTGATCCAACCCCTGTGAATTGTTTTTGGGTTTTCCCTTCTCATGAGGATTTAACATTTAACGGCACGGCAGTTTGGATTCACAGGCCCCGGTGATTCGCTTATGGCCATGTCACACCTTGACGATTTAGCCAGCGTATGCAGATGTATAAACATTTCTCTAAAGTGCTGGCATACGTTGAATAAGTTATGGGTAAGTTTTGTATAAGTTAAGTGCACTCTGAAGCAAGATGGTATACGTCATAGTACGGAAAGGTCGTCGAAAAATGTTGTGCTTGTGCATGCACGTTACTTGTTAGTAACTCATAAGTCGAAATACGTCGAGATAATGTCTAGCGTACACAAAACTGATTTCTAACCTGCTTTGTGCTTTGAACCTATGTGTAACTTATATTGAACTTATCTCCAACGCATATTGAAATATGTAGATGTATTTGACGTGTTCTGGACGACCACAGAACTTGCTGAACGTGTTTCTAACTTACAGCTATCGTATAATGGCGAATTGGCAGCGTTCTCCAAAGTTATATATGTTAACATTGATAGTTCAGTGTATGCCAAGGTGCCAAGGTGTATTGCCAAGGTTTGACAGGGCCATTAGCTGTTTCTTAATGTCATACTGTAATGCAGGGGGCGACGAGCACTAGGAACACTCACTAGGAACAGCCAGGTTGTTGTTTACCAACAACCTGGCAATCAGGCTTTCATTCATAAACTTTAAAATGGCAAAGAAACGTTATGTGTCTTTTGTAAATAATATGATCAAATAATATGTCTGAGCATTTGAGTTGACTTTAAGCGTCTTTATACATGAAAAGTGTTCCCTTCATACATCAGACTCAAATTAAAAATAGAGAAAAATGTCAAGTAAAATGATAACTTAAAGAATGTAAAATATTTATAATTATTTTTTATTACTTTTTAGTTTTTACAATTAAATGAGGACAGACCCCAGCTGTGGCGGTTGTGTAATATAATTTCAATTCTCTCTCTCTTTATTTTTTTTCACAAATAACATAAAAGCACTGCTATATTGTATTTGGATACATCAATTGGATTTATGTCACCAATAATGGACGAGGAAATGAGGAAATGCATTTTATTTTACTTTTCACTTTAGAGCCATCTGTACGGCTGCTCCACTGGTTTCCTGTGTAATGTTCCATGTGCTTTAATGTGAAATAGTGACGTATGTTCCAGCAATCAAACGGATACTGTTATCTGCCACACTCCCTTTTGAACGCATTCCAGTGAGTGCAAATGCATGCTGTGAGGTACAATGGCTAATTGGATCATCCAACTGAACATTAAGGCATTTCATAGCACACTTAGACCCTTTTCAATACTATTCAATGTGTGATTACTGGGATTCAATTGAGAGAGAGAGAGACGAAAGCAATGGACTTGCTCAGGAATACACATTCACTATGCCATATGATTCATGCATGGGGCACCTATCTTAAACTTATCAATGTTATAATGAGCCTCGTCTTTTTTTGTCTCCGTATCACAGTGAAGGCCTTGTTGATGTAAAAGCGTAATTTTATGTGAGTGTTACTTAACGCAAACTTCAAAAAGGGGGGCCGTGGAATATGGTGGGCCGTGCAGAACTGGGTCAGAATCCAAACCCATCTGTGGCAGGAAGTACACAAGGGCTCCGTCGTAAGTACCCGATACAGACTAATAAAGAGTCCACGTTTCATACAGCGAATGCAGCTGGAAGTGGTTCATTTCCTGAAGTTGTATGCACTTTAGCCATGCTGTAATCTATAACCTTGTACCGAGACAACCCATTTATCTCTACTTGTCATTTTTCCCCCCCAGTATGTGTTTCTTCAATCACCCAAGTCAAATTCCATTAATTTACAAAAGTAACATAGCTGAAGATGGCAATTTATTGTTCATGCAATTGCAGAAAAAAAAATCCTTTCTCGTCTCCCCTTCCACCCAATGTTCCTTTGTTTGGTTCCTGACTAAACAGGATAATGTAATATAGCTCATCATCTCATTTAAGTACATATTTCATGGTTGCTCTTAAGGGAAAAGTGATCGGACCAGTCGGGAGACAACACTTCTGCGATCTGCAGGGTCTGTTAGGAGACTGTTAGCTTACTTTCATTCGGGTGTTCTCATTAGCACTAACGAGCGCTATTGACCTAAACGTAACAGATCACACTAACATGGAAAGAGGACAATTAAACTACAAAGACATCACTGTACAGCATATCACAGTAATCATTATACTACCACTACCACTTGAGACACAGACATTCACTGAACACAATCAGAGGAGGTACGTCTCCTTTAAGACAAGAAGTCCATAAGCTTTCTGGGTAATTTTCAGAGTGAGCGGGAGTTTTGAATGCACCGGTTCTGATACGTTTGCCTGTCGTTACTGTTGCTGGTCGTTATTACGCACTCCCACATTGGTGACCCCGAACGCTGATATAAATCATGCTCGAAGCAAACGGTGATGCAGCGCCGGCAGGAGCTCCGGCTAACATATCGCCGTAGCGATTAAGTTCTGGCAGCACAGCCCCCGGCGTGGTTTCAGCACATTGAAGCCCAGTTCCAACTGAGAGGAATAACCCAGGATGCTACCAGATACTATCATGTGGTAGCGGCGTTGGATGCCAGGACAACGGCGCGGGCGATGGGGCTGCTAGAGGCTCCGCCGGCAGACGGCAAGTACATTGCTCTCAAAGCACTCCTTTTAAGAACATTCAAGCTGTCGGAGATGGAGAAGGTTGCTGGAGAGGAGGTTGGCAGTTTTGGGCTTGGCAGATCCCGCTTTTCTTAAAACGCATATTATTTTGCGCCTTGCTCCCGGGGTTGTTCACACTGCGCTAGCTAGTTCTCGCATTGCGCTATCCTCCCTCTCCTCCACTAACGACTATCGCGCTCTGGCTGTTGAGGCGGACAGGATCTTTGTCACCAGCCGGCAGCATTTTGCGCACATGCTGCTCCCCGCCCAGACCTCGGACCCGTCGCTGGAGGACACAGTGGGCACCGCCGCCACGGTGGCTGCCTATCACCAACGTGGCAATGGACAATGTTACTTCCATAACATATTCGGAGCCAAGGCCAAACAGTGTAGCCCGCCATGCACTTTTAACAACCAGGGAAACTCCAGGGCCAGCGCTCGTTAACGGCCATGAGGGCTGGCGGGGACAGCAGGCTGTTGTTCATTAAGGACGATTTGTCGGGCCGGCGGCTGCTGGTCCACTCGGGTGCTCAGTGCATCATCCTCCCTGCATCGGCTGCGGACACCATGGCTGGTGGATACGGGCCCCCGATGGATGCCGCTAATGGCACACTATACGCTATACGCACCTACGCGGTAGGTAGCTACCAGGTACGAAGAGGTGTGTTTCTGCGGGCGGCGTTTTGGGTAGGACTTCATCATGGCGTTGGTGTCGGTTCTCCTCCGGGGCGCAGATTTTTTGTGTGCCTTCAACCTGCTGGTGGATGTTACAAACTGTCGCCTCATCGATGCGGTTTATTTTTCTACCTACTCGTGCACGCCTGGAGGAGCGAGGACGCTTGGCCTGTCCAACATGCTCGCCGCCGGAGACTCGTATCAGTGCCTCCTCGCAGTTTCCGGACTTCACTATGCCTACGTTTTTATCAGCGGGGATTAGAGCACCATATTGTTCCGAACGGTGCCCCGGTCTACCCGGTCTACGGAGTGGGTGCCCCGGTGGCTCCTGAAGTCCACGATTAGCTCCTTAGTCTTGCTGACATTCAGTGCGAGGCTGTTGTCCTCACACCATCGTGTCAGCTGGACTACCTCATCACGGTACTCTGTTTCGTCGCACTCGCTTATCGGGCGATGTTATGTCGTCCGCAAACTTGATAATCCGATTATTGCTGTGCCTCATGCACATGCATTCATGTTTGTACAGCGAGTAGAGCCAGGGACTGAGGCAGCAGCCTTGGGGTAATCCAGTGTTGAGGACCAGGGTGAATGAGATGTTGTTCCCAATCTTCACCACTCCTTCCCGTCAGGAAGTCAATAATCGAGTTACAGATGGTGGCGCCCAGATCTCATCCCTCAGTTTCAGTACTAGCTTGGAGGAAATGATGGTGTTGAATGCCGAGCTGTAGTCAATGAACAGCAGTCTGACTTAGGTGTCCCCCCTGTCTAGGTGCTGCAGTGCCGTGTGTAGTGCCAGGGAAAAGGCGTCGTCTACAGACATGTTTGGTCTGGAGTGGGTCTAGGGACTCAGGGATGGAACAGTTTATATGTGACATTACAAGTTTCTCCAGGCACTTCATGGCTATGGGTGTTAAAGCCACTGGATGATAATCATTGAGTTATGTTACCTTGGTCTTTTTGGGTAACTGCACAATGGTTTGAATCACGCTGGGATGACAGACTGTTGCAGTGATGCATTGTAGATGTCGGTGAACACGCTGGTCGGCGAAGGTCTTGAAGACGCGGGATGGAACTTTGTCTGGGCCAGCTGCTTTCCCTGCCTTCAACCTCCTGAAGGTTCTGCGGACCTCGGACTCGGACAGTTGTAGAACGTAGTCCTCTGAGTGGGTGTTCAAGTTGTTGGTCGGCTCATGGTCCCTTTCAAGGCAAGCAAAAAACTTTTTTACCTCATATGGTAGGTTAGGGTCATTGTTGGTGACTGCCCCTGATCTCCCCTTGTAGTTGGAGAGGACCCTCAGACCTTGCCACATGCGTCTGTTGTCAGAGCCCCCAAACTGTGATTCAATTTCCCGAAAGCCTGCCGCGCAAACAGTGCGATAAGCGTGCTTGATGGTGGTGTAGCAGTAATTAAGAGTCTTCTTCTGTCTAGTTGGACATGAGCCACGGACCAGCAGATACATGAAAAAAATCTCGCGGACCGGTTGTCAATTTTCGCGGACCGGTTGTCAAAGTGTGTTGTCAACACACACCCCTAACAAAACGGCAGGGCTCTATTTCAGTATAAACGCACGTGTACGCGGAGCACCCGTGACAAACCCCGGCTCGTTCGCGACCGACACGTCAGTAGCGCGTAGTCTCTTTAGTAGCGCGTGCAACTGAAAGTCTCTCGTTATGCCGCCGATATATATTTAATCTATATATATAGATTATACCGCCCATATATACCGCTATATAATCTATATATATAGATTATACTATATATATAATCTCTATATATAGATTATACCGCCCGCCGTTCACCTATACTCAAATTATTTGAGTCAAATATGATGATAAACAGACAGCTGTTTCGCGGCCCGGCAGTAACACCTCCACGGCCCGGTACCGGTCCGCGGCCCGGCGGTTGGGAACCCCTGGTCTACATGTTCCATGTCCACCCTACCCCATCTAACCATACCGCAGTCTGCTTCTGTTTTCTGTGTGCTGATGTGATCCCCACCTGAACACACAAATTATATTCTCATTTTAATATTTGTATATTGTGTAAATGATATGTATATTATTATTATTTTTTGTACTTTACTATGTACATTACTATGTGTCACTTATGGCACCCATTGCATTCCTGAACCATGCCTGGATGGAGGGATCCCCTTCCACTCTGCGTTCCTTCTCAAGATTTCTTCCTACATAATAAATTAAGCTTTTTCTTGCCCTATGGTTTGGGGGGTGTTGTAAACATGTGGTGTGTGAAGCCCTTTGAGACTGTAACTGTGATTAAGGGCTATACAAATACTATTTTTTTGACTTGACTTGGCTTCCAGCGTGTCCTAATCAGTAGGCCGCCACGGGACCCTCTCCTGCGGGCGCATTTGTTGTTGCCCACTGGGGCTTGGTGGCTCCCCTCCCCCCGCTTTCCTTTGTCCCGCCGGATCTCCGCAGGTAAGTCTCAGTGCTTTGCTGCGTTGTCTGTAGTTGTATTGTTCCGTAATTCCAAGAGTGTTTTGCGATCATATGTGATAACACACAAGTTGACTTGCTATTGTCCTACAAAGTTACTTAAATATACAAGAAAAGAAGAGAGAGAGGGAGATAGAGAGGGAGAGAGAGAGAGAGAGAGAGAGAGAGAGAGAGAGAGAGAGAGAGAGAGAGAGAGAGAGAGAGAGAGAGAGGATCGTCTCTGACGGCCTGTCGACCTCCAGAGGAGGACAGAATAGTCACTTAATGTGTTGATAATAATATAATACGGTAACACTTTACAATACGGGTACAAATAATGATCGATTAGTTAATGGGGTAATAAAGCATTAACTAAGAGATAATGAATTAATAATGGTCTAGTAATTATTTACTAATGGTTACTATGGTCATGTTAACTAATGTATTCATTTAAGGGATAGGGTTAGGGTAAGGGTTAACCATACGCTTACTCTAGCCTTAACTCAATACTTATATCTACCCCTAACCATGTGTATTTACATGACTGACAGTGAGTTTAGTGTGATATTGGGGGTGTTTATTTATATGACTGACTGACAGAGCACTGGGACACTGTTAGAGAACAGGTGTCTACTTTAATCTGTCACCTATGCTAACTGTCAGAATTATATACTCAAACTTTTAGTGTAGCCCCTTATGTGGTTGTCATGTGGTTTTGGCCTCGGCATCAAATGGTTTGACCAGAGAAAATGTATGTCTAATATCAATGGAAATATGCGGCATAACTCACGCATATATATTTCATGACTTACCATGAAGGCTATTTTTGGAAATGTAAACGTTGCACATTAAAGTTAAACATCCCGTTATGCCATAAAACAAACCATTATGCTTTGAATCTCTCATTTTGGAGTAAACAATGACAGAATTGTTCCCTGGCCCAGATAGTTATCAGTGGAAGGCAGTTAACAGTGAAATAAACACAGCCCTTAATGCCACTCCAAACTGGAATTTATCACAACAGATGTTGGGCATTAATTAACTGTTCATTAATGGATTGATTAACCTAATTACTTAACGCTGACATTGCCCCCCCAAATGATTGACACCACTGGCTACAGCGACACATTCATAACCAACTCGAACATATTATTATTCAACTGAGTACATACAGTACATGGTCTGTCCACTGCAAGATAAACCGTTTACGAACCACAAGATATATACCAGAGCAGTGGATTATCTTTTAATCGTGTGGGTTATTTATACGTAGTATATATACCTGATTAACTTATCAATCAAACTTTAAATAATATTATTTAAATCATATTTCAAAAAATGTTGAGTGTGTACTGCTTATGGGATATAGTGAGATAGATCCAATATAAAGTTCAGACGTTGGGAAAACAGCTTGGTGCTGAGGAAAGGTGATTTACTTTGTTTTCCCCATTTACGACACCTGAACGAGATCCATGTCAGTTGAGAGCTACGTTTGTTAGGTAGCCTACGCTACAGTAGCCTAGAACGTTCTTTACAATTAGTTAATTAATTCATTGTGGAAAATGAGGATGGGAGATAAAGCCTACCTTATACCTACCTACCTTAATATATTGGAATGACAAAAAAGACATATAAAAGGGATTCTTACATAATATGTACAGTACAGGCTATTATTATTATAATTTATTTATATATTAGAAAAAACCTTCAATAGCATAGAGAACTGAATACAAAAAATATATTTACTGCTTTCCTCTCAGACTTGGAGCAATCAGGACAGCAGCTATCGCTAGATACAGAACAGTAGATTTAGAGAGAGAGCGAGAGCGAGAGACAGAGACAGAGACAGAGACAGAGAGACATGTTTGTTGATCAGTTGCGAACCGCGTCTATCACAACTGGAACTTCTGTAGACCACCAACACCCCCCCCCCCCCAGCCAATTCCAAATTGACCGTAGTTGGCAAGGGTATGAAATATAGTGAAGTAACAGCACAACACAGCACCACACACACAGGCTATCGATGAAAGGGACAGTCTAAAACGATACGTGAAAAGGCTTAACGTAACTTAAAGTTCCAAAACAGTGATCAATAATCACCAAATGTCTCTGGCATATGTCTTGTCATGAGCACTTTCACCTGTCACAATATCAAAACCGAAATCCTACTATTACGGAAGTTATGTTACATTGAGTGTTTTCCTTCCATAAAGCTGCACCACAAGCTGACTTTTCCTTACTGGCTCAATAGAGAGGAAAACACTGTCACATAACGTTCATAATGGTAGGATTTAAGTTTAGATATTTTGACAGGTGAGTGCTAATGACATGACATATGCCAGAGAAATTAGGTTTATTGATCGCAGTTTTGTAACTCTTACGTTAAGTCTTTTCACGTTAAGCGATGCAAAGAAAGATTAAGTCAAAACTCACACACAACAATGCTTAACAAACCCAAGACAGCCATTAACTAATCAGTCAACAAGTGTGTGGAAACAAAATGCATCCAGCTCAACGAGATGCAACACTGCGCCAAAACAAGCAAAGACAAATGAGTCTCACTCACCAATGATGTTCACTTAAAGACTAAATCCATTCTCCTGTCCTTCTGGATGTTTCGATAACCCGGTCATAAAGCTGATCACTGCTTTTTAGATCCAAAATAAGTTGCATTTCAATAGCTATGGAAGCTAATGCAGTGAGTTTTTATCCGTTTGAGGGTGGACAATGTCCTTTCCACAGATGCAGTGGTGACGGGGATCGTTAAAACTTTTTTATAATGTCCATCTTTTCACTGAATGGTCGTCTTGAAAAGGGCACTAACAACAATTCCGCAACAACATCATCTTCACCTGTTGCCATTTAGACGTAAAAAACCTACGTAGAAAAAAACTACGTAGCACTACGCTACACTAGGTCTCAAGACAGTATACCTTCTAGAGAACTATGGACCTGTGGGGAAATCTGAAAGAATACGCCCATTGGCTACAAATCACTATATGATTGGTTGATCAAATTGTCAATCCAAACATACACTCTCATTCAGTCTAAGGGCCAAAGCATTCGGAAGTACTTTGGTTGAAGGATATTCTTTCCAGCAACCTAGAAAAATATCTGATTGATTGCATTGTTTTTCCAACACAAAACCACTCAAATGTGTAGTGCATGGACCGAGAAAGACAAGCACATCAACGTAACACTGTATTATAACAGATAACAACATCATTTTTTGTTGTTTCATCTGAGAGTTCCAGGGTCTTCTCTGAATACCTTGAAGGCCCTGACACTTCACCACTGGTGTTGATGCAGTATACACATGTAGAATGGGCTTACCGTCACACTGTGTTTCTCAGACTGTGCATGAATAAACAAGAGATGTAATAATCTCTCTCTCTCTCTCTCTCTCTTACAT
Source organism: Muraenolepis orangiensis (assembly GCA_027704905.1). Classification (NCBI taxonomy): domain Eukaryota; kingdom Metazoa; phylum Chordata; class Actinopteri; order Gadiformes; family Muraenolepididae; genus Muraenolepis; species Muraenolepis orangiensis. Next base: position 26,229,857 of record CM051002.1, on the reverse strand, counting down.
ACATACATACATGCTGGACTCATCACAGTTACTGCACTGTATTCATTATGCTGCTGCACTACTTTGCTGCTCTTTTTTTTCGGTATATTTTCATTGTACATATTATTTATTTTTATGGTGTTGTTTTGGAGATTTATACTGCGGGAGGGAATGGGGAGTAAGCATTCCTATCTACTTGGCAATGTAATAATTAAAAATCTTGTATCTTGTATCTTGTATCTTGTATCTCTCTCTCTCTCTCTCTCTCTCTCTCTCTCTCTCTCTCTCTCTCTCTCTCTCTCTCTCTCTCTCTCTCTCTCTCTCTCTCTCTCTCTCTCTCTCTCTCTCTCTCTCTCTCTCTCTCAGGCAGCTAAGGCCTTCAGTTCAGACGGAGCTGCAGGATGTGTTTCTGTTTGAAAGACAAACGACAAGCCCACCAAAGGAGTAACGGCAGTTTATCAAACTCAAAGGTCACACGGTCAAGAGGGGGCGTATGCATATCCCTGTCGTCTTTCTAGTTTGAGTCTTTATCTATTTTATAATTTTGTTATATACCAAAAGTAGGAGGAGTGCCTCGTTTTGGCGGTTGGTTCTGGCCCCGCAGTAGACTCCCACATACAGATTATATTTTAGTGTTGGACCGCTGGGAGTTGGACCGTGTTCCATCTCTATTTTCTACTTCTAGTTCATTCAGAGGTTCCGCATATCTTCTTATGTATTGATTTGTTCTACCTTTTTTTTGCAGTTTCCGCCGCTCATTCCACTCATTCTGGACCTTTGTCTTTCTCGCCATGCATTCTTTTTATACTGTCCCCCCAAACACAGCCACAGACTATTTACTAATCGTATACCCAAAGGATCTAAATAATAAACACCATCATGCTTGTTGATTTGGGGGAAGAGACGGAAAAGAGAGAGAGAAAGACCAAGGATACACCGATCAACTGAGCCCTACACTATTTGCGAACATCAATTTTACACAACACAACACATCCAATTTGTTGTGCGTCGCCAACTATGCTGAATGGTTGCAAAGTTTCTGTTTTATTCATGTATTATGTTTAGTTTAGTTCCAGGGGTTTATTTCTATAGTCTGTCTTCCTCCAGCCCCCTGTGATTGGTTATGTCATTATTGTTTGCACCTGGTTATGTCATTATTGTTTGTACCTGGTGATGTTTCCTGGCATAAATAGGTCCAGGCAATCACTGTCTCGTTGCCAGATTGTCTTGTTGTGTTATGCCGAGTTCTTCAGCGTTCAGGTTCCACATCATGCCACGCCACAGTCAGGTTTTTGGTGATTCATTATTTTGCCTTTGAGCTTTACAATCATCGAGTGACTTGTGTTGGACCTTGCTTTTTCAGTAAAGACTCTTTTTACTTTATCACTGTGTCTGCATTCGTGCATTTGGGTCCACCGTGTACGCCCGTGACACAATTTGCTCATCACTTTTATTCTTTTATTGGATATGAAACCTGACCTTGACAATGTTTTGTGATATTTTTCTCATTTCACTTTACTTTACTTCAAAGGTTGGTTATCTGTCCCAAGTACAGTGAAACATGCCACACCCCCGGCCGCCACTGCAGTCCACTACACTCCATCATTGTTCTAGCAATCTGCCACGGTACATCAAACAGCTCATGGCTTTTATATTAGAAAGATAATTAATGGGACGTCACCAGAGGAGGAGGAGGAGGAGAGGAGGGAGGAGGAGGGGGGTGGGAAGGGAGAAGCTGGAGGAGAAGGAGGAGGTGATGGGAGAGCATCCAGTAGTCCGTCTCCCAACCCCTCCTCCCCTCCAGGATCAGTGTTTCCAAGCGGAACAGTCACCGGAAGTCAGGCTGTAATCAGCTTGTCTGACAAGTGCTTTTTGTGGATGGCGCTGCTCGCCCCCCCCCCCTTTTGAGATGATACGTATTTGAAAAATAATGATTATAATACTAATAATAATAAAACACAAATAAAATACATATAATAATAATAATTATATTAATAATAATTCAAACTGTATAATGCATATAATAATAATAATAATAATAATAATAATAATAATAATAATAAGTGCAAGTCAGAGGCACCAGGGTGGATAGGTGAGCAGTATATTGGCTGAAAGAGTCACACTGACGTGTGTGAACATTTGAAGCGTCCACACACCGAGCCAAATGGGGGGGGGGGCTTCGCACAACATCAGAACCCCTTGTGTTAACAAGGAGCCCTCAGGAGCAGGCTAATTTGACAGAACCCCGGTCTTCAGTGACAACTTCTGGACTCAGATCAGATCACAGTGCACAGTGCCACTGTGCAGCATGGGGGAGGCTGGCTCGTTCCCTGCGTGTCTTGGCTGTTATTGCGCTCCTTCTCGTCCTCCTCCTGTGTTTGGCGTCCGGCGAGTGTCCGACAGGAGAGATCAAATGATGCTGATGTTCTATATTAATTCCCCAGGGGGGAGATTCATCTTTCCGTGGAAACCCGGGAAAACCCAACTCCGGATGGAGTGTCCTTGGCTTGGTTATAGGCAGGGCAGGAGCATTGACTCGCATGTTTTGTGAGATTGGGAGGAAAGCGGAGCATGGGGAGAACATACAAACTCCCGAACCAGGGACCTATTTGCTCTGAGGCAGCCTGTGCAGGCTGTGGCACTGGCCAAACACCATTCAGATGAATCTGTCTAAGCGAAGGCCAGGAATTAAGGCCATGCATGAAAGTAGGACAACATGGAATCAGGGTTTGGCAAGAGCGGGCAGTCAGGAGTCGGAGGCCTGGTTTGAACAGCTTCACACTGTGGCGGTGAAGAGTCAAATCGGGCGTTGGGTCTAATCTGTCTGCCAGAACAACTTAACAGACTGTCGGTTGGAAGTGTCTATTCAGTTATTGTTCCTAAATTCTTACATTCTGTGTTTATTATTGACAAATAGATAAATATAAATTAATTAATTAATTAATAAATGCATGAATAAATACACAAATTGCAAAGGAAATGACAGTAGAACCAGGAGCATCCATTGCCCCTGACCGTTCCATTTCATTGAAAAACATTTCTTTGGGCTGTAGAAATTAGGACATGAATAAGACAATCACCTTTGCTTCTAATAAGGGTTTTAAGAAGGGTTCTAAGATGGATTCTGAGGGTTCTAAGAAGAGTTTTAAGGAGGATTCCAAGGTGGGTTCTAAGGAGGGTTCTAAGAAGGGTTCTAAGGCTGGCTCTATGAAGGGTTTTAAGGAGGGTCCTCAAGAGGGTTCTAAGAATGTGTCTAAGAAGGGTTATATTTAGGGTTTTAATAAGGGTTCCGAAGAGGGTTTTAAGAAGGGTTCTACAAATGTTCCTAATGAGGTTCCTTCCTTTTCGAACACCACCTATTTGCAGCACACACAGGCTGCTTATGGCGGGCCTCTGCTCTGGCTTCAAATAACACTCTAATGCAGCATTACAGCCTTTAAATACATGCTAATCCCAGTCAGAATCATGAAAAAGATGTATGTATATTAATATATACATACCTATATAATGTATACTAATGACTGCACAACTGTTAGATCCTTTGGTGCATGGTAGGCAACTGCTACTACTACTGACACACGTTAATTTATGGAATACTTACACGTTTAAAAAAAGAAAAGAGACAAAAGGGGGGGGGGGGTCGAAGCCTCAGTGTTCAGTTTGAGGTGATCGGAGGCATCTTAAAGTCATTCTGCTGGTTAATTACATAGAGTGCCATGGCTAAATCTGGACTGACTGTCATTAATGGAGCCGGTTCATGTCTCAAACAATGCCACTGACACCTTTATTAGTTCCTGGTTACAAATTGAAAGCCAATCTGCCTTCGGACATTGGCTTAATGGCTCCTGAAGCAGCCTTCTGGAACAATATTGTGTTGGTTTTTCTGTTGGCCGCTGAGCGACTTGTTGTGTTTTATGGTTGAGTTTGGCTTGTTTCTCTTCCAGTAGTCAATAAACGCCACTGTTATTTAGTGGTACTTATGTATATATTTTGGAACTTGTTGTATGTTTATCCATGTTTTAACAACAGGGAGCAGATTATCACTTTGTCTCAATGGCACAAGCTTTACATGGGACATTTTGAACTGAGCTTGAATTTAGTTAGTGTGTTTATGTTGTGCATTGTCTGAAATTACATTTTTTAAACGTAACATTCAGACCATGTGTGAAATAATCTTCTGGACCTTTCCCTGAGTGAAACATTCAGGGATGGAAGAGAAAATACTGAAAGATTCATGCTTTTTGAGATTGAAGATTATTCGGCAAAAGGTATCTGCTAAGGTAAGAATGAAAGGAACTGAAATCTTCAATGACTTCAGGCTGAATCCAGAGTTATGTGCATTTTCTAGTCGCTCCACAAGGATTCTACCTTGTGTGTGTTTTGTATCAGCTTTCCTTGAAAGAAGACAAAAGGTTGTTATGAGGTAATTGGATGTTTTGTCTAAGTCTGCAGAAGAAAATATAATTTTCTTCTGCAGCCATAGATATCTCCTTCTGTTTGCAGTGATGTGGGAAAATGAGAGTGCGGGCGTGTGTATGTGTGTGTGTGTGTGTGTGTGTGTGTATGTGTGCTTGTGTGTGTGGCATGAATATGTATACATGTATATATATGCATGTTTGTGTGTACACAAGTGAATATGTGTGTGTGCGTGTGTGCGTGAGTAGTGTGTGTGTGTGTGTGCGTGGCGTGAATGTGTGTACATGTGTTCATATGTATGTTTGTGTGTACACAAGTGAATATGTGTGTATGTGTGTGTGTGTGTTTGGGCTTGTGTGTGTGTGTAATGTGAATGTGTGTACAGGTGTACATATGTATGTTTGTGTGGACACGAGTGAATGTGTGTGTGTGTGTGTGTGTGTGCCTGTGTGTGTGTGCCTGCCTGCATGAATGCGTTGCTCTGTGAGCTGCTCTGTATAAACAGATGGTATCGTTGTTGTTGTGGACGCATTAAAGCTATACGATGAAAGATATCGCGGTAAATTATGGTCCTTTCTTATCATCCCACCCATCTCTCATCACCTAACTAAGAACAGACAACACAGCATTCAAAAGAAAATTCACGAAATAAAGTTATTGTCACATACTACATACAATTCTATTTTTCTATATGCATCCTTCTCGATTGGACGGGTACTTGTTTTACTGAAGGTGAGTGAAAAAGAGAATCAAAATGTAAGGCAGATTCATATTTAATTGGTTCTGTATGTGTGAAACCTGACTGCATGATGCGTGAGAGCATCCGATTATATTGGATGAGCTTTTAGACTGATAGGAACTATGGCTGACTGACAATGCAAATTTTCTGCCAATTTTATTTTTCTAATGCAGAAACAATATCTCAGTATTTGAATTACAATTCACCGTATTTTGATAACATTTATTAGTATGTCATTAAACGCAATTCCATATAATTAATTTTGTGATAAGCCTTGCTGAAAGAGGTGTGTTTTACCTGAATAATGCTTAGGTAACAGTCAGTGTCCCGCACTGGGCTCGAACTGACGACTTCCGGCATGAGAGGCAACGTTCTTAGAGCTCAAACCCATAGGCCCTAGCTTCATCGCTCAAATGTCTATTTAGGCATTAGGGAGTGAGGTGCACTGCACAGCACCCCTGCTGGCGTCCGTTACACTTGGGTAACAGTCTCACCCTTGCAGCCATTTTGAAATCGCCCCACCTGGCCGATTCCCTCTGCAGTGGAGATAGATGATGGATTTTGTGCCTATTGTAATGAGATTTAACAACACAACAACACACAAAACTACACATCGATGTCCTCTTAGGTAGCTGCATCTGCTGCTGGCTTTTTTGTAATTTTACGGTACGCTTCAACCTACTTATTCATATTTTTATAAACGTGTGCGAAGTAACAATTGACTTTGCACCCCAAGGCGAATCACTGTGTATATATTACCCAAGGGCATCCTTTGTACTTCATGCCATTTTTGACAAAGAGCAAATCAAGGAGCTGAGACACACAAGAGTAGGCTACAAGGCGTGTGAAATGTTTTTTTTCCATCTCTGATCATCTTTGAATGGCCGACCCCATCTGCTGCCTCTTTCTTTGATACTATAAACTGTTTAAGAGACACTGTTTCCCAAAGCGACTTACCTTAAGTATTATTTTAGATACATGTAGAAGGGGCTATATGCCCCAAGGCGATTTTAGAAACCCCGGCCAGATGCTTGTCCTGTACTGTTTGGACATGTCCCGGACATGTACTCTCTTTGAGACCTAAAACGCTTTTAGGTCCCAAAGAGAGGACAAGTCCGGGAACATGTGGACGTCAGTACAACAGTACAGTATTGTAGTTACACAGAACAGTCCAGTCACACTCCAACACTATAATATTGGAGTTGAACAGAACAGTTGGTGTTTGACAGTGTTCAAGTTTGTGTATGGCACTGGGGTAGAAACAAGACAGGAGTCTTCAATGTCTTCAATTTTTCAGCCCAGGGACCCAGGTGGATTAAAACATTTCCGCAACAACCTAACATTTTTTAGCAGACTTAACACAAAGGTCACAGTGACTAATAATTACGTTACAGTCATTTTGCTTTTATCCAAAGTGACTTACAGTGGTGCGTTCAACAAATGTAGGTAAGAGACAACTCGTCACCAAAAGTCTAAAGTGCATTTTATTCCATGCAATTCTCCAAGAACTGAGCTCAGGTAAAAGTACAACCATTTCAGGTAAAAGTACAATAAGTTGGACAATATCTAACTAACTAACAAGCAAACAATGAACTTAGTTAGACGCTAGTAGGCTAGTAAAAAGTAATCAGAGGAAGCGCTAGGAGGAAGGATCCGGGTAGTGTTTCCTGAAGAGGAGATTGTTTTAGCCTGCAGCGGAAGATGGACAGACTCTGCATTCCTGACATCTGTCAGGTGGTTCAGGACGGAATGATTCTCCCTGTATGAGTTAGCACAGTGATTTTTTCTTAGCTCTCCTCTCACATCCACACTTTTTATTTTCTCCTCTCTTTTCAGTTCTTTCTCTCTATGTTGAACTAAGTACCTTAACTTCCATTTAGGCTGCCCATTAGTAAAGTTAGTTTTTTCTGCTTCCACAAGATACCAATCTTGTGGCAGCTTATGTCAGCTTAACAGTTTACAAGCTACTATCATACACACATACACATACACACATACACGCGTACACACACACACACACACGTACACACACACACACACACACACACACACACACACACACACACACACACACACACACACACACACACACACACAGACACACACACACACACACACACACACACACACACACACACACACACACACACACACACACACACACACACACACACACACACACACACACACACACACACACACACACACACACACAAACACAGGGGGGCAGGAGCTCAGTATGTTGGGACTTGACTTGGGAACTGGAACTGGAACTGGAAGGGCGCTGGTTTAAGTCCCGAAACTACTCCCTCCTTGAAACTAGACCCTCCCCTCTGTCAGACACATTCCACATTTGTCTATTGAGCTTGAGCAAGGCATCAGACCCCTACACTGCTCTCCGCTGTATATACAATAGCTGCCCACTGCTCCTAATACTTGAATGGGTTAAATGCAGTGAAACAAATTTCACTGTGTGTGTACATGTATGTGACCAATAAAGAGGATTCAATCCTTTAGGTTTAGATTTAGATTAAGACACGCAAACACAAACGCAAGGGGCTGCGAAGCGCCCAGTAGAAGACCTCCGCTTTGAGAATGTTGTGCCCCCACGCTCTAATCAATCCCAAGTGTTGCCCATCATAATCGGGCCTGCTGAGGCTAATGAACACCTGGGATCTACCCTTCTTAAGGCTGCCGAAGACCGACGTCGGGCGCTTGATCATTGAGAACCTTAAGGCTCCCTCCTACTCGAACCTGTGTCTCCAGCTTCGGAGATAAAAGGACTGTAGATTAAACAAGTGGCATGAATCATCTCTAAGGTGTCATCAGAGAGTGTCTTTGTTCTGGCGTGCCATAAGGAAGGAACGTGATACCCGTGTCATAAGTAAGGAATGTGATACCCGGGCCCATGTACTTGAACGATGAACAGCACAAAAATGAACACAGCAACAAAAGATGCACGTTAGCCTGTTAACAACAGGTGAACAAAGGAAAAGGAAAAAAAATAGAAAGACATACAGGTATTGCTGCTGCGGGCACAGCATCATAGAAAGAGCTTTCCTTTGATGGAGAAAACACTGGAACTCCTCTGGCTTTGTTAAGTCGGTATAGCTTACATACCCTTTAACCGTTTAGCTTAACAGTTCATCATTAGGTTGGCATCTCGTAGATGTGCATTCATTTGTATGTGTTTACATACGGAGCGAAAAGCTAGCAAAATTTTTTTTCAGTGAATAACCTCTCACACCCACAGAACACGCAAAATAAAAGACTTAATGAGACATTCATTTTTTGCCCTGGCAATATCTAACACTGGTGCCGCCTGTTTCTCGGCAAGTCATTAGCGAGCCCATATTTTTACCAGGTGTTAATGACTTTCCTGCCAATTTTCCCAGATAATCTTTTCTCATCCAGATGGATCTGCACAATTCACTGCTGCTCCACTTGTTTAGCTCCAACCGGAGGAACAACCAGCAAACTACCAGCATAATTGATACGAAACCAACCTTATAGAATTAACCGCTGATTAACAGGCGGATTGAGAGCAAGCAGTTGATGTTTAGAGAGCAGCCGGCGTGTCAGCCAAACACAACACTGACCACCATCGGTTCATTGCAGTTTTCTTTCACATGTTGCCATGTTTCTCAAGCAGGAATAACATAAGCATCACATGTGGCATGGTGGGTATGTGGTTGTGTTGATCTAAGACTCCAGGGCTGAGCACCATCAACGTGAGGCAATCTACAATAACATGATCCATGGACTTGCCACCACCTCTGAGAGGCAATCCACCTTCTCATATCAAAGCCAGAGGATTTTTCCTTTTCTTTCTTTTCTATGTTACTGCTCTGTAGACATTTGACTCTATATTGCGAGTACACTTTATGAGTGATGGCCCCCTATATCAGCCATCCTCTGCAGTTCTAATCAGTCAAGCATTGGTACAGTGAGTGTCGATGGATATATCCAGCCCTAGGTAGTAATCACAGGTCTAGTGTCCAAACAAATTGACCACGTGGATGCACAAAATAGAAGAGAAAGAAAATTAATAAATAAGGAGAAAAAAGATTTATTCCCTCTTTAAGTAATCTGGTGATGGCGCAAGCATGGCAGGCATCGAGCTATATAAGAATGGAATGGTTAAACACTAAAGAAAATCAATGAACCAGTCAAGGCTAAGCCATTTCTCCCTCTCCCGCCTTGAGGACTACAGCCCCCAGGGTTCAACCCTGTGACATGTCTCCTCACAGGCAGCTTTCTTTTGAAAAGGATTGTTGAAAATCGTGGATAGGAAACAGTGTAACCAATTAGAATGGATAAAAGGGAACGTTAACCCACCTAACTGTTACCACAGAAGAAGAAAAGGAACGATCACCCACCTAACGGTTACCACAGAAAATGAAAAGAAACGTTAACCCACTTAACGGTTACCACAGAAGAAAAAAGGAACATTAAATCAATGGTTCCAACAGAAGAAGAAAAGTAAAGAGTAAACACATCTTGCTTATGGGTGCCTACAGCTGGACTGCAGACATTGTGGTTCAAACCAAGAACCATTTGTCTGGGAGCCCTTACACCCTAACAACTATCTTTATTATCTTTCCGAGAGACTCTTTCAATCACCAAAGCTGTGAAGCTGCGGTGTTCGCATTGGAGTTTGAAACTTTGTGTTCCGTGTCTTACTTCTGGAAACAACTTCACTCAGCTGTTCCTTTCCTCCTGCGTCCATCCTTTCCTTTTAAACAAAATAAGTTTCATTAGACAAACCTATAATTCAAATAATGGTTCAACCCTTCCCCTGTTTTGTCTCGTATTTACAAAGGACACACCGAGACCTTGGTTTGTTTACAACATGGAGTAAATATGTGAAAAAGTAATAGGGTTTTTTTTCCCCGCCTTTTCATTTAGCGAGGCTCCTTTTGTTTGTGAGCTATGTTTTCTGGATTCTGTACGGCTCTGATGTGTTGTGTAATGCAAAACTGATCACACAGGGAATCTTGTCGGTGTTGTTATGTATTTTCCAAACTTGTCTTTGGCTGACTTCTAGAAGTACCAATTTGCTAAAAGTACACGCAAAACGAAATACCTTGAAAAGAGAGGGAGTTGTCTTTTATTGTAAAAGGTCTGTATGGATAGTTGACCACAAAGAGTGGTTTGTATAACCACAGGGTATAATAGGTAATAATAAAACTACAGGCCTACTATTACACACAAAAACGTACAACTGTTGCAATCAAAACATAAATCCCTGAATAAAACCACAGCCAATAAGGTGGGTTTTAAGCAACATATATAAGCATTGATCTCTATTATAAACATCTTTCAACATTTTAATCGGCATTAAAAAAAACTCCCGAATGCCGGCATAGATCTGTCCAGCTCCAAGTGAAGCCACAGTAGTTCCTGAAGAATATGAAAAGCCCGTCAAGCCCCCCCTAATACGTGTCTAAAACAACTAGGGCTGCCCCCAATTAGTCGACCAACGATTAATCGACCAAAGAGTCATTAGTCTATCAAGTTTTCATTGGTCGTTAATCGCAGGAAAAAAAAAAAGAAAAAAAAACTTCCGACACATGACAGAGGACACGTGACAGAGGACACGTGACAGAGGACACGTGACAGAGGACACGTGACAGAGGACACGTGACAGAGGAAAGTGAGCCCGCACCAAAGGGAAAAGCAGAGATATCAATGCTGATGGTTTCAGGTGAAGAGCAACAGGCGGAAGCTGAGAACAGTGAAATTAAGACATACGTGGAGGACCGAACCAAGGTTGATAAGATGCTAAACACATCCACTCCATCCCTTCCAGTCAACGGACGCCAACGGAGCGCATTTAAAAAAAAAAAAGCCGGCTTCATTGTGAGCAAGACACTCACTTCTCCCGGACAACGTAGACAAAGTTTGCTTAAGCCTATATTTATTTATTTGTTTGTTTATGTAATTTATATTTATTTTCCATTTTTTAAATAAAGGAAAAAATAGTTTAAATTTAGTTAAAAAAAAAAAGACATTTCATAAGTTTTGTGATGTTGATGTTATATGCTGTGTTGTGTTGAAATAAATTAACGAAATGTTCAGAAAGTCTCCTTGTTGATCTTGTTGAAAATACAGAATCATAATTTAATTACTTGCCGGTGTCGTTAAAAAGGCGGCTCGTTTCATGAGCGCACCATTAGTCGACCATTAGTCCTTCACTGACGACCATTGGTCGACCAGGAAAATCTTTGGTCGGGGCCAGCCCTAAAAACAACACACAACACTCCTATGGCGTAGTTGTCGCTTATGCCAGTGTTCACCTTGGCATAGTCACGTGCAACTTACAACCATGTGAATGCTAAATACCCTTTGATGCAATGCAGAGCCGGAATGAAACCACAGCCTCGTTTTAGTTTTGTTTTTATAAGAATACATGAATACAAGGGTTGAATTGTTAAAGGTAATTTCTGAAGAGGTTTTTCAGCTTTAACGCTGCATGTGCCATCTTTACAAATTTGTTATACGATTTCCTTCATTGGACCATTTTCTTTTAGGGCAACCAGACAGTGACAGAGATCACTTTGATTTGACAGATCCAATAGGGTTGAATTGTAGGTTGCTTCATGACCCTGATATACGAAGGAAGGTCGGGAGTGAAGTAGCTTAGATTCTGTCCTTGAGGCGGTAAAGTTGTGAGTGATGAAGTAAAGAAATGCATCACCTGAGATGTTAGCAACTAGCCTTAACGACCCTGTTTCTTAGACAGTGCTCTAATCTCACAGTAGATCTATGACAGGTAAATCATTTAAATAATGGAAAATATGGATGTTTGTTTAACTCATATCCTAAGATGTTAGAATCATAGAAGGAATTGTGTTAGACAGGAATTCATTGTTGAACCAAACTATTGTGACAGTGTGCTGACAGATGCTGTTATGTTATTATCATAAAAATATTACTAAATAAACGTTGCATTTATTTGAAAATGTCCAATCACATTCCAAACAACTATATATATATATATATATATATATATATATATATATATTTATTCATATATGAGGACAGAGGCTCTGTTAACACTAAAATCTAAAATCTAAAGTCTTGTGGTTATAGGGTCTAGTCCTGTCTGAGCAGACGATAAACAACGCAACAGACATAGCAAGGATACACAAACAGGAACAAACAGACAGGAACACAAAGAAGCATGTAATATCTGCATAACGTTTAACGGAAAGTGAAATATATATGAACTGCCGTCAGATCCTGTGTGTTTTCACCTTTATAGAATATCCTGGAGCCAAATAATAATTCTGTATTTTCGTCTCCTTCAGGAGCAATGTGTGGCCCTTAAGTGGTGGCTGTCTCTGCATGGTAACGACAGAGCTGTGAGATTAGTTTAGTGTAAAATAGTATTTTTATTTCACTACATAATGCCTCTCCATCTATTGAGCACCGAGCAGCAAGCTGATTCCCATGCCCATAACTCACTTCACTGCTGCCGCTCGCTATCTGTTGAATTTCTGTTGAGTAGGAACTATATCCAGGGTTGGAACACTTAAGAGTGGGCATCTAGAATTAAATAACACACAGCAATAATACAATGTCACTTGCAGTGAAGATTTGGCATATTTGGCGTATTGGTCGCTGTTAGATAAACATACAAATACACTGGTGAAAATGGATGAAGACTCTCTAGAAGACTCTACTCTAAATGTGTTTTAAAGTTCATACACAATTGTGCTTTTATTTAGTTTGCTTTGCCTTTCATATTTTTTGGTTTCGAAGACTTGGTCGTGAGATCTGGTCTAGCGATTGCTTTCCAAAGCCTTGAGGACCTCAAATTAGAAAGAACAGCCTTCAATCTGCAATCATTAGCCATTTGTTGGCCTTTAGACGACTTTGAATGGTTACGGAAGCAAGGGCCTTCCAGTACTCTACACTCACTTCTTTAGGAATCCCAAAAAGTGGACGTTCGTAGATGTACAATTACCTTATGAGACGGTCAAGCGTGCATAGGGCATAGTATCTGTTAGCAGATTTCTGCATGCTGCATGTGGCCTTAATAGGTAAGGAGAAGACGGCATTAGCAAACGCCACCTCGGGGGGGGGTGGTACACAGCCCCACTCAAGATTTTAGCCACGCAGCTGGAATGACCTGCGGTCTTGTTCTCGGCTCCACCATTACATCCTGGGCAGCCTGTGAGGATATTTGACCTTGTGTGAATGAATCAAGTGTTCTATTGCCGCAATATGGCGTGTGATTTCTCCACAGACGGACGGAGAGAGCAGGGCTCGGCAGGGAGGCAATAGCTCAGGAGGTAGAGGTAGGATTCTCTGGCAACCGGAAGCTTGCTGGTTCGATCCCCCGGTTCCTCCTAACCAAGTGTCACTAGACACCTAACCCTAATTGCTCCTGATGGGTTGGCTATCGCCTCGTATGGCTGACTCCACCGTAGGTGTATGAATGTGTGTATTAATGGGTGAACATGAGGCATAACTTCTAAAGAGCTGTGGATAAAAGGGTTATATAATGCAGTCCATTTACCACTTAAGGCCTCATTTCAGATTTCCGGACTTATGTTTCTGGTTGGCCATTGTAACTGTGTCTACTTCTTTTAGTGTCCAAATATACAAAGCACAGTTTTCCAATTTGACCACATCCAGTGTTGACATGTCGTTGTGCCTTGGTCTTATAATGTGCAAGGTGTTCTACTGTGCAGGGTCCACCTAGAAGAGGACATCGTAGAAGGTTCTCCACTGACTGGGGTTCTGTGCAACGGTCCTACGAGTGGTTCCCTGGAACGGCCAACACATTTACATTACATTTACATTACATACAACACCAGTGTGGAGTCTGTTCAGACACTTCCACTTTGCCCAGTTGCTATCCCCTGGTGGGAGGCGTAAATGTGAATGTGTAAGTGTGTGTAGGGCCACCGCAATGTTTATATACTTTTTTATATCGCAATTTATTAAGCTGTTTATTTAGTTTAGTTTAATATTTTTAAATAATTTAATATTTTTCAATTGCTGTTTGCAAGAGTGGCTGTGAGGATTGCTAGACAATTTTGTTGATGAATGAATGACAATAAAGGCATTCTGTGTGTGTGTGTGCGTGCGTGCATGCAAGCGTGCAAGCGTGCAAGCGTGCATGTGTGTGTGTGTGTGTGTACCTGAAAGGCATTTATTCATCCATCCGTGTATTAAGTGCTGGAGAAGCATAATCAATTTGTGGCTGCTTTACGACGTTTGGTCATGTTAACAGATTGGCAAGATAAATGCTGGAGGCTTGGAGTTAAAGGCTTACAGAGGATTGAACGAGCTACTGTCTGGATCAGTCGTTTTTTTTCCCGGTTTGATACAGCAAAACTCCATGCAAGTTACAATAGATAAAAATTGTTCCATTGAAATGAATATGTCCAAAGGTTAGCTCCACTGGAATGCATGTAATGTATGGAAGGAATATATTTGAAGGTTAGTGCCTTTTCAAATAGTTTTTGAAGTCCCACTAAAATCGATTTTGTTTTTAATTGAGCCCTGAACAGCAACGGCACAAAAAGCTTTTTATTTGCGGGAAATGAGAATAATTATAAAAGCAATACAAATAATGATGTTTTTTGTCTAAGGAAATAGACCTTTGTGATCAATTGGAGAATTTCATTAGCGTGTTGATTAGCTTCTGTTTTTGTTTGTTTGTTTCTTAAATTAAAGTGAAAGGAAGACATCCTTTGTGTATGTGCTCTGCTTATGAAGTAGTTCCTCTTTGATTCTGCAGGGGTCATGGCAAAATATGTGTCCTCTCTCTCTCTTCCCGTCTGTGTTTCTCTGGAAACAAAAACACCTTGGTGGAGACACACGGAAAACAGCCAAACAAACGCTTGCCAGTTTCCATGACAACATTAATTTCCATGAAAGTTATTTATGGGATGCTCCTTAATGGCCTGTGTCTGAATTCCTTGTAAGTGGCTCTGGATCAAAGCATCTGCTAAACACCTAAATACGAAATTGGAATGTTGCTAATTACAATAATAATAATTCATTGCATATACTACTAATGTATTTTTAAGACAACCACAGTGCTTTACATAGTGTGTTTGTGGGGGTCAGCACAAGTGTTCTCCCTTTTACTCACCAGAACCAACCTGAGAGGGTTGAGGCTACATGAGACACAGAGAGAAAGCTAAACAAACTTGGCTCTCCTGTGGAAGCTGTTTCATCTGGGAGGCACGCGCACCAAACAATTACCCCCAACACACACACACCTGAGAGCAGGTATAGGAGGGGAAAGGGAGGGGGAGAGAAGCCGAGGGGGGGGGGAGAGAGAGAGAGGCAGAAGAGAGAGAGAGAGAGAGAGAGAGAGAGAGAGAGAGAGAGAGAGAGAGAGAGAGAGAGAGAGAGAGAGAGAGAGAGAGAGAGAGAGAGAGAGAGAGAGAGAGAGAGAGAAAGAGAGAGAGAGAGAGAGAGGCAGGGGCAGAGGAGAGTCGTGACATCCGTGGGGAGTTTGTTCCACCAATTTGGGGCCAGGACGGACAAGAGCCGTGACTGCGTAGATCGGCCACAAGGGCCCTTAAGCGAGGGGGCAAGCAGACAGCCTCGGACGGTTTGGGGTGTAGGGCTTGACCATTGCCTGGAGGTAGGATGGAGCAGTTCCTTTTACTGCCTTGTAGGCTAGCACCAAGGTCTGGATGCGAGCAGCTACAGGTAGCCAGTGTAGAGACCGAAGGAGGGTAGATGTGTGGGAGAACTTGGGTCGGTTGAACACCAGATGAGCTACAGATTTCTGAATGAGCTCCAGGGGCCTGATGGCAAATGCCGGGGCGCCAGCAAGGAGGGAGTTGCAGTAGTCCAGCCGGGAGATGACAAGAGCCTGGATGAGCACATGCACAGCCTTTTCAGTGAGAAAAGGCAGAATCCTCCTGATGTTGTAGAGGAGGAATCTGCAGGTGCGTGTCATCGATGCAATGTTTGCCGAGAACGACAGTTGTTCATCCAGGATCACACCCAGATTATTTGCGGTTCGAGTAGGTGTCACTACAGCATCATCAATGGTGACAGCCAGGTCTCGGTGCGGACAGCCCTTTGCCAGGAAGAACACTAGCTCAGTCTGGTCCAGGTTGAGCTTTAGGTGGTGCATCGACATCAACTTTGAGATGTCTGCTAAGCACGCGGCAATGCGTGTTTCCACCTGCGTGTCCGAAGGGGGATAACGACAAGTCCATTTGGGTGTCCAGTGGTAGGATAAGTCCTGGGAGTGGATAACAGAACCAAGGGACGTTTTGTAGAGGGAGAAGAGAAGAGGACCCATGACCGATCCTTGTGGAAACCCAGTAGTTGGTCTGCGTGGTTCTGACACAGACCCTCCCAGTGCCAACTGGTAGGAGCTAGAATATCACTTCAAATAGCGCGTTTCTACGCGTATTAGTAATACATTCTTAAATTGGCACCAATAAATATATATTAGGCAACAATGACAAAATTACTAGGAAGCAAAAATGAGGGGCTTATTAAACAAAAATATGATATGTCCGATAAGCCTCAATGGAAATGATATGAGTTCTAGCTATCTGGCTCATCATCATGTTCATCATCACATGCAGCCTGCCATGAATTTACACACCCCGCTCTGCAGTGGCTTCATGCAACAGAGCACTCAAGGTTATGCTGGCAGGTGCATCTGGTGACCCATAGGACTTCCTGTGGAGCTGGTGGTGAGTCTGTTTGGAAAGGGACAAGCGTTCCGATGGCCCTTGCCTCATCAACATTTATAGAAGGGTTTGCATGGACCCCAGTCGAGACATTTTTACGCAAGCTTGGATCCTAACTGAAGGGGTTAGGGGTTCTTGGAAATAGTTCAGAACTGTGAGTGTGTCCATTATGTCCCGTGCTTGTCTTCTCCTCACCTGTGTTCTGGTTCACTCTGTCACGGGTTAGGTTTGGACCCAAATGCAGCACACGGACACCAAGGACAGATAGTGATATTTATTGTGAATATCACATACAGGGGCAGGCAGAGACATAGTCGGGGACAGGCAAGTGATCAGGAACCAGGCAGGGCAGACAAACCAGGCAGGGGCAGGCAAAGGCGTAGACGGGGACAGGCAGTAGATCGGGAACCAGGCAGGGCAGACAAACCAGGCATGGACAGGCAGATGTGTAGTTAGGGACAGGCGGTGGATCGGGAACCAGGCAGGGAACAGGCAGAGGCGTGGTCAGGGACAGGCAGCAGATCGGGACCCAGGCAGGGACAGGCAGAAGCATAGTCAGGGACAGACGGCAGATCGGGAACCAGGCAGGGACAGGCAGAAGCGTAGTCAGGGACAGGCGGCAGATCTGGAACTAGGCAGGGGGGGCAGGTCCGGGGCAGGCACGGTCGGCAGCGGGAATCAGTCCGGGTACGCTGGAGAGTCTGTGTTATCAGGAACAATCTGGCAAAGTATGAGAGTGCGGGCGTAGGCTTAAGTAGGCAGGTTGATTACAATGCGCTGTAGGTGTGGGGAAGACGTGAATGAGGGTTGATTCTGCCCTCAAGTGGAGGTATGGTGAATAGCCATTGTGACACACTCCAGTCATTTCTTGCCTGGCATTGACTGACATGGAGTGTAGCCATGTCAAACGTTGCAGCTCCCTCATCTTTCGCCCTCACATGAGGCCACCACTGGTTTTCATACTCAAGCACCTGCTCAATGACGACAGGCCAGCCTACAGACGAAGACTTTGTCTGACCTCATTGAATCCTGCTGAAAATCTCTGGTAGACATCTGGATGTTCCACCTAGAGCTTGCACATCAGATCACAGCTGACTGTGTGTAGATATCTATGTACTGCAACCATAGGGCAGCAGTCCTGCTAGATTTCAGGGTTTTGGTTTTGGTTTTGAGTCACTCATTTATTCACAGAGTATCACATTAGCATTGCAAGCCTTCT
Organism: Muraenolepis orangiensis; assembly: GCA_027704905.1. Lineage (NCBI taxonomy): Eukaryota > Metazoa > Chordata > Actinopteri > Gadiformes > Muraenolepididae > Muraenolepis > Muraenolepis orangiensis. The sequence goes on along the minus strand of CM051002.1, from coordinate 26,211,817 downwards.
CTGCAGACACCAATCCATCCAACAACTGTGCATAGAGGACAGCAACATCATTCAGATCAGAGTTTCCTGTTTCATGTCCAGCTGGGGCGTTTTCCTCTTCTGAATCCCCTTGACAGCTGAGGAAGAGCCACATCTTTAAGTTCTCCTGGCTGGAGAGGGGTAGCCACACTAAGTGCAAAATAGAGAATCAGGCCATTGATGCAACATCGATAAGGAGGTGTGCATGCACAGCCCGTGCAATTGCCTTCCCTGTCATCATATGCACCACAGCATTGGCTGCATAGACTAGCTCCATCACTTCCTAGAACAGGATTGGAACTCTCCCCACCATGCACACATCACTTGGAGTGACCTTTACTCCGAGAATAGGATTGCTTGTCTTGGTAGCTGCTGTTACGGCTGCATTCCCATGCCATGTTGTTGCCATCCAAGGTTTGAATGTTGTGGTAAATATTTTCTGCAGCATATTGGACAAACCCATCAGAGAAGCCAGGAGTGGCAGTTGCATGCAACACCACAGCATTACTCTCAAATCTCTGCACCTCCAGCCAGCAATTGGAAATTGTGGCACCACATATTTTAGGACTTTTCCATATTTTCCAACACTTTGATTTCTTAAGACTTTCGATATGTTAAAACTGAATTACTTATTAGACTAGAACGGTTTAAAAAGTTGATGTTGCAATTCGACGGAGGTCATGTTGTACAATGCCTGGACTCTAGTGGCATAGGGAGCTGGTGGTCCCGTTTGCAGTACATCACAGTTGGATGGTGTGATAGCTGTTCATTCTACATTTTCTCAATTGTTTGTGAGGACAGTCTAGTTCAACTGTGAGTCGCTTTGGATGAAGGCCTCTGCTAGAAAGATGAAATTCATTACAAACAGTATGAATACATACATACAAAATGTTTTTTTATATATATGACTGCTTATATGTCACTGTGAGACTTTCACAATGACTTATATATATATATAAATATATATATATATATATATATATATATATATACACATTATATAAGCACATATATTTCTAAAGTCAATATTTAAATATAGGCATGTATGTAAAGTTCCCTTTATGATGGTGGTGTATCACTGAGGGTATTTGATTGACAGCAACGTGTAAGAGAGTCCGTTTTAGACCGTCCACACACCTGTGTAGACGATATTGCACTATTTAAAGATAATCATACAGACAGCCCCATCGCCCACACCCGGCGGCACCAGCTGTGCATAACATTTTGCCAAAAAGTGCATTTATATTTTTGTTGTTATGATTATTATTATGATTATTATTATTATTATTACAATTTTATCTTATATTTTTTATATCTCCACACCAGTAACATGCTTTACATTTGGCCAAAAAGTACATTTTTACATTTCATATTATTATTATTTATATATTTATCTTTGTAATTTATCTCAACACCAGTAACATGCTTGTCCAGCAGGGCTTTATAGCCATAGGCATATTAATGGCGTCCCCTGTGGTGCTGGCCCACGTCCATTTCTCCTGCCTCGTGCTCGGCAATTGGCAGCTGTCCTTGTCGCCAATCTCCCTGGCACGGCTGCCGCGGCTAATCTCGCCTGCTTTCCCCCTTACCTGCTAAATGTTTAGTGAAGGGTAGATAAGGCTTGTCACATATGAAATATATACATCCCAACCACCTCCCCCACATCAACATCATCACCACCACCACCACCCAAGCAACATCACCTTCCCGGAAATGTCCTGACGGATGCATTAGCCAGAGATGGTAGAGGAGGAAGATGAGGGGAAGAAGTTAATGATACATCCTCATGTTGTAGTGTATTTAAAATCGAAAAATGCCAAATCCATACCAAAATGACTCCATGTTGCCATTATATGTCGTCAAGTTTCAGGGTCCAACATGAGGTTATTTCAAGAAATTTCCATTGTCATTCTTTGGGGGGCGTGTGTGTGTGTCTCTGTGTGTCTGTGTGTGTGTGTGTGTCTCTGTGTGTCTGTGTGTGTGTGTGTGTTTCCAGGGAACATTGTGTCACGGTGTTGTGTGGGGCTTAAACAAACTGGATAATGCAACGACCTTGAGTTCCGTGTCTCTGTGTCTTTGTTTCAATGACAACAAACATTGGCAGACAGAATGCAGTTCATACAGCGCACACACACACCCAAACAAACACACACACATACATACACACAAACAGGGACACACACACCACTCACACATACAAACAAACACACACCTCACACATACACACAAACACACAAACACACAGGCGCACACACACACACACACACACACACACACATACCCCCCTCACACACACACACACACACACTTTGCATGGAGGTGATGAGACGCAGCAGCACAATGCCATGTTGTTTGTTTCTGTTATAGGCCTGGCTAATGCGAGTGCCCGGGGCTGTCACTACTGATTGGCTCCAGGCCGGTAATTCAGTGTGACAGCCTCCCTTATCACAACGTGATGAACTAATGCAACCCTCTTCTTATCACCTCTCGTGCGAAAATTGCAGCCAAGCTATTTGTTTGATGTTTTTGTGTTTGCTTCCAAAGTTCCAATTTGCCCAATTTGAGACATGATGTGCTAATTGAGGGGCTGTGGTAATCCCAGGAGGTGGGATTTGTGTGTGGTTGCATGGGGTAGGGGGTCGAAATTCACATAACGGCTTTCCATGTGAGAATTTGACATTCGCAACATGAGTGTCAAGCAGGATTTAGCTGATTGGCAAGATTACATGAACTAATCTGATTTCCTAAGAAATCAGGAAATCTCAGGAAATCAGCCAACAACATCACCCGACAAGCCCTAAAGTGGAACCCACAAGGGAAGAGAAAAAGAGGTCGCCCCTCCTTGGAGGAGGGATGTCCAGGCAGAGATGTCTTCGAGTGGGCAAAACTGCGGAGACCTTGAAAAACTTGCCCCCAATCAAGTGAGATGGAAGACATTCGTCAATGGCCTATGCTCCCTGGAGGAGCCAAGGGCTTAACTAACTAACTAACAGTATCTAATATGTGATTTTGAGGGAGGGTTTTATCGTGTGAATATTCACTGTTCACTGAAGGTTTCCTGTTCCTCGAAAAACATTATATTATACATTATATTCTGGACCAAACCAGCAAAATATAGTATATCAAAATAAAGAAGCAGAATTTAATGGCAAAAGTTCAACGTGTTTGTGAAGAAAGATATTTTTATCAAATGTTTTTATTCTCCACATTAAAAAAGATTGATGATTTGACCTTAAACCTCAATCGGGTATGATTAATCATGAGGCTAGAACGGGATCCAGCCACTTCTTCATATGAAAGACCATCTAACTTTCTTCTTCAATAACTTGTTCTTCCCTCTCTCCGGACATGAATGAACCACAAATACAGATTTTTCCACTCTTCTTTTGACACTCACTTATGTAGTGTTTTTAAATGAAGAGTCGCATACATGTTCATCGGAGATAGGCGCATCATTGTCAGGCTAACTTGGCAACTCTCCTTAAAGTGAATCATTATTTAAATTCATTAATCTTTTTATTATAATGACTTATTTCTACTTGGTTACATTTGCCATAAACATTTGACTCGCTTTCTTATCTATCCAGAGCCATGTGCTGTGGCTGCTAAATGGAAGTAGACTTTAGGCTTTGAGCGGAACAACTCTGTAACAAACTTTCTGCTTCCTGAAACGGAGCCCCAGGTATGCTTGAATATGCTTGAGTGGTTTTCCAGCGTCTTACACAGTTAAGTTTATCCATAGAAATATACGATAAAAAATATGACAGAAACACAGCCAAACATAACACCACTTTCATCCGTGTACATTTTGGTTTGCGTGGCATTTTGAAGGAGTAGCCATTTATATAGAAGAGTAATTATCAAGGTGGATATTCATCATGGTAGTGTGTTTGAGTAACCTACTGGCAACGCTAGATGGTTATGTTATCAAGAATTGTTACAACGGAAAGATGACAAAAATAAGGATTGAGGAACGTATGCTTTCAAGGCCGTCGTCACCATTGCAACTGGATGTTGGACACTATTATTGAAGACTGAATTTGCATAACAATGCTCTCCACAACTTGACAAACGTATTGTTATACAATTATCGACTTGGTTGCCACCAAAATAGCCTGCCATGAACATGCTGCGTTCTGTAGGAGTACATGTTTGGTCACGCAGAGTGGAAATTTAAGATTCATGATTTTTTGTGGCCATTTGCAAGTACAATGGAATGCTTACTCCCCATTCCCTCCCACAGTATGAATTTCTAAAACACAATGCTATAAAAAATAAAAGACACAATACAAATGACAGTAAAAAGAACGATAAAGTGACGGATGATATGTACGTGTATGTGTTGTGTGATGCCGACATAAAATATCATGTTGAGACGGCCAAGCATAAGTGGTGGTTTCAAGCGGAAGCAGCATCATTCCGATCTATATTAGCTGGGCAAACTGTGATCTGCAGACAGTGATCTGAACGGGCAGCCACCCTAATCCAAAGGCACACTTTAAGGTACGTAATTGCAATTGTTTTGTGTATTCCAAGGAGTTGCTCCTGCAAAAAATGTTGTTTTCACTACACAGCTACGGATGTATATACTCTGTATTAAAGCAAAAAAAAATTAACAAAACACTGAACATAAATGTACAGACAATAAAGACATGGCTGACAGGGAGAGTTCATTGTAATGTGTCAAATATTGAGGTGGCCAAAGTAAGGATGGAACATAGTTGAAATGAGGTCGTGACCGAAGAGACAGACAGAGATTAGTCTTTAATGTACCGAAAGGTTACTAAATTACTCATCAATTTAAACATACATTATGTTAGAATTTTTTTAATAAAATGACCAACCAACTTTCTGTAATGCCTTTGAATTTGAAGAACTGCTATTGTAATCCAAAGAACCTAATTTGCCTGCGGCTGACCAACGATTGTACAAGAAGTTGGTAATACATAATGAGGCTGGCAAGTGTAGACCTCTGGAGGTAGTGCAGTCATGTGATCCCAAACCAGCCAACTGCCAACCAGCCAAGCTTGTAAACACAAATTGTAAACAAACTCGCTGGTAGCACTTGGCTGAAAATGGACCAAAACTTGTTCTCCATCTCAATTTAGCGGGACGACACAACAAGGCCAACATAACCGATCAAATTAAATGCCCTGTTAGGTGTCACATGATCAACCTGCTCAAACTTTATAAACAGGAGTGTACCATTACCAACAAAAATATCGCAACAAACGGTGATCACATGGGCCCAAGCCACTACAGCTCTGAAAAATAATTCCTGTGACTAAGCAAAGCCTTGCAAAATATCAGTGTTGTGTTATTTTCACCGTCGTGACTCCGCAGTGCAATTCAAACACATTATTTGGAACCGGAGGTGGAATTGGAGTTTCCAAGTTTCCCTTAAAGTGTCCATAACAGTATTGCACTGTAAAGGAATATCCAATTCATGACAGAGTGTGGCTCTCATTTGAACCCCTAGAAAGCAATTACAGCTGAATTTGGTACAAAGACACTATGTTTTAGCCCAAGCATTTACTGAACGGCGGGAACAACTTGCCCTTTACTCGCACAGCCGGCAAAGGGCAAAGATTACACAGGGCTTTCAGGTGGGGTCTTTAAGAATACCGTTTGTATTTCAATAGTGGGGATAATTGTCAGATTACCTTGGAAAACCTTGGAAAGTAGAACAAATTTGAGTATTTCGGATAAATACCACCACTCTAGATCCAGGGGGCAGGTCTATTTGGCCAATCTCTCAGTTTGGTTAATGTATACGGCCCTAACAAAGATGATCCACAATTTTATAATAACATTTTTCTAACACTTGCCTCATTAAGAGGGGAAATTATTATGGGAGGGGACTTTAACTGTACACTAGACCCCAATATCGATCAAAATGGTAACCAAGTCTATCCCACAATCAATCTAGAAAGGTCATACTTAACTTTATGGCTGAGCTGGAGCTCTGTGATGTTTGGAGGGAATGTAACGCAAATAAGAGGGAAATATCCTGTTATTTAGCTACGCATAAGACTTTTTCACAAATATATATTTTCTTAATTTCTAGGACTTCACGAGTGAATGTTGAAAAATGCTATCACAATGGTATAATCATCTCTGACCATGCCACAGTATCTTTGGAGTATAGTACATCTAAATATCATCTAGATACCATGTGGCTACAGGACCCAGAATTCATTACGTGTTGACTTCATCCTTAATCAGGTGGGAATATATCATGGGTTAAATGATTAGCTATACATTTAAAATCTAAAACATTCCAAAACAAAATTATGAATGTAGAAATTGAGGTTGGGAATATATAAAACTCCAGTACTTGAACATAAACTAATCATACTTAGAGCCCACTATAATGAGCAGTCAGTAAACAAGGCCCTAACTAATTTAAACAGACTAAATCAACAATTCTATGACCAGAGGGAGCAGGCAAATTGCTTGCTTGGCGAATTAAACTTTACAGAATGAGAAAATCATCGACAAAATAGAGGATTCAAATGGAGTTATCACAAAGGACCCAAAGAATATAAATGAAACGTTTAAGGTATTTTATGAAAAACTTTATAAATCAGATCAGATCCATACAAGAGATACAATATATTTGATTGGCCATTTGTAAGAAGTACATAGGAATGCTTACTCCCCATTCCCTCCCGTAATATAAATCTCCAAAACAACACCATCAAAATAAAAATAATATATACAATAAAAATAAGCCAAAAAAGAGCAGCAAAAATAAACAAAAAAAGAACAGCAACTTGATGCCAACTTGCCAACTTGAGCACACACAACTGTTTTCTTGATAACCTACGATTCCCTAATCTCTCATCTGATGGGTGAAAAAAGGGTCAAATTACTGTACAGCAACCCTAGTGCGGAGGTGCTGACTATTACTATAACATCAACACCCTTTTGCTTGTCCAGGGGAACACGTCAGGGGTGCAATGTCACCCCTCTTATTTGTACTATCAATCAAACCCCTAGCGTTGACCATTAGATCCCATCCCTTACTTACAGGAGTTACAATTGGAAATTATGTATAGACCATCGTATAGACCTCTATGCAGATATTATAGTGTTATTAAAACATCTAGCACAATCGCTACCTAAACATACAAATTTATTGGAGTCTTTTGGGAGTTTCTCGGGTTATAAGGTGAATAAAGGTGAATTTATTCACCCTACTGGTGAATACATCCACCAGTAGGGATTACCCTTTTCTAATTTGCCTGGTGGCTTCACATATTCGGGAATAAAAATCACTCCAGACATAACTGACATAGTTCCAGTGAATTATAATCCATTATTAACCTCTATATCAAAATTGTTATATCTGTTCCAATCCATTCCTTTACACCCCCATCTACTTTATTCCCTAAATTGAAATCATTAATAACCAACTTTATTTGGAATACTAAACGTCCAAGACTTACCTTACTTTACTTGCCATATGAAAGGGGAGGACTCCAAGTTCCAAATATTCTCTTGTACAATTGGGAAGCCCAGATTAGGGCTGCCATGTACTGGTTCCCTGACAACCCTACATCACCGTGGGTCACAATAGAAAATGCTACTACATCACCATTACTCCTAAAACTATATCTGTATTCCGATACATTAAAAAACCTGTAAAAAAGGAACCAGTAACCCATTTGTCAGAAATACCATTAGAGTCTGGTACAAAATGTAAGCACACTTAAAGAGGAGATCTGTAGGACCAGATGTCGGAAGAAGGCCATGTCCATCATAAACGACTGCAACCACCCTGTGCACCATCTCTTCTCCCCTCTACCGTATTGTCGCCGGTTGTGCAGCATCCATACAAGTACTACCAAGTTTAAGGAGAGTTTTTATCCACAGGCAGTGTGCCTACTGAACTGCTAGGAGTGCTGCCACTTTGACTTTTATAACATTGTCATTAACATTACACTTACATACTTTGCTGGACTCATTAAAAGTACTGCGTTGTACTGCACTGTATTCATGATGCTGCCGCAATACTGGCACTTTAAATGCTTTTTAATCTTTTTACACATTCAACACATCACTTTGCTGTCCTTTTTTTTGTTCATTTTTATTATTGTTTTTGGAGATGTTTACTGCGGAAGGGAATGGGGAGTAAGCATTCCATCCCCACTTGTTACAAATGGCAAATAAATATCTTGTATCTTGTATCTTGTAAATACAATGTCAGATATATCGGGTTTTACACCAATATGGGGAAACCGTAGATTTTCGCCAGGCAGAGAAGACCCTGCTTTCCGCTTCTGGGCAGAGCGAGGAATTAGCAAAGTTATGGATATGTATGATGACAACAATGTACTTTATAGATTAGAGAATTTGCAAATTATATTAGATTAGATTCTAATTTATTGTCATTGTACAGTACAGCGAAAATAATTTAGTATCTAACCAGAGTGCAAATGTTGCAATAAAGTACATGGTAATATAATCTCATTGACAGTTTCAATTGACAGGTTAATAGACAGTCTAGGTATAAATGTGATATGAGCATAATAATAGGTATATGTATATACAGGTAAGTGATAATTTAACAGGTAGTGATCAGGGGTATGCAATAATTGAAAGCAGGATAAAAATATATAAATGTAAATGTATATACAAGTGAGCATATATACATGTATGGCATATATAAATGTATATGTATATACAGGAGTAGGAGCACTTATATCAACATATTTAAATATATATGGCAGGTACAGTAAACAGGTAAATAAATAAATATATAAAGTATAGAGAGGTAGGTAGTTGTTTTTACAGTTTTCTTTTTTTTTCTTTTTTTTACAGTTAGTCAGAGACATTGGTGGTGATTATTGTAGGTGTTGAGCAGAGGTGTGGGGCGAGGGTGGCTGCAGAGGGGGCGTCAGCAGGGTCGGGGGCAGCCGGGGGGACAGCAGATGTGCAGCAGCAGGGAGGGGGGGGGCACAGCAGAGGCGTGGCAGCAGGCGGGAGGGGCAGCAGGGGTTGGGCAGCAGGGGGGGGGGGGTCCAGTCCTGGTGCAGAGTTCAGGGTGATGACAGCTGAGGGGAAGAAGCTGTTCCTAAGCCTGCTTGACTTGGAACAGAGGTTTATATAGCACCTCCCGGATGGGAGGAGGGCAAACAGTCCATGGTTGGGGTGAGAGGGGTCATCCACAATTGTTTGTGCCTTCCTCGTGGTGGGTAGTGTTTATTGCAGGGAGAGGTAGTCTAACGATGCGTTGGGCGGTTTTCACCACCCTCTGCAGTGCTTTCCAAATACCAAATTCTGAGTTACATTTTCACAACACTTAAACAGCATAACAAGACCATACTAGATCGTCTTCAGGGTTGCGGTCCGGTTTCTCTCTTGAATACATTTATCCTGGACAATTCTAAAAAATCATCGGACAAAAAAGATTGCTGTGGTCTAGTGACTTAGAGGTAGAAATCTCTGAGGTAAACTGGAAGAGAGTCTGCCAAGAAGCACAAAGCCAGACTATCAACACCAGATTCAAACTTATACAATATAAGTAGATCATGCGTACATACATAACACCCTCCCTGTTACATCACTTTGATGATTATAATCCAGACCTTTGTACTAAATGTGGCTTAGAGAAGGGCACATTATTCAACTTACTTTGGAGCTGTCCAAAAATTGGAGATTTCTGGGAACAGGTCATACAAACTTTATCTGATATTTCCTCAATTAGGCTACTTGTCTGCCCTCGGGAATTCCTCTTTAGACTACTCCCACCTGAGTTGGGACTGCCGGGTCCGAATAAAAAGATAGTCTTCTTATGCCCTCTTTAGCTTAAACACTGTATTGCAACTTCCTGGAAGAGCATGGAGGCGCCTACAGTGGGACAGTGGTTGACAAGCATTTCTAACTGCTTAGCTATGAAAAATGTACCTGCCACCAAGGGGAAAATAGTTATTTTTTGAAATATGGGAACAATTTATTGAATATCTCGAGAGTCACCTACCAAGAAGTTTGCTTAGTACCTGAAATGCTGTTATGTTTGGAGATAATCTAAGACAGCATAGACAGCATAATAGTTACATGACAATTGCAGGTTTTTAATTTTTTTATTTCTATTCTTTGTTTTATTTTCATTTTATTTGTATCTATTTTTTGTTTGATTGTCTGTTTTTGTTTTAACTGTATGTACCACCAACATGGTTAAAAGAGAGTTGGTTGTTTGTTTGGCTCCGTCACTTACGGTTACTGCGTATCCTCTTTATCATGCTGGTGCAAAACATCACACGTTAGATAGGAGGTCCCACTCTTGTTTTTAGTTGAACCATTAATCAATAGCACCTGCTACGGCTTTGACAAGCCATCCGTTTAATTTCAGTTACAGAATCAAATGTGGCTTCGGATTTTCAGGGCACAGTGTAGGCGGTCGATTCTGGACCTCTCTCTTTTGCAGAATAACTGATAATGCAATGTTGTTGTTGTTATTGTTTTTGCAACAAAAAACCCATACATTCATTAATTAAAAACTATACCATATCTTAAAATGTTTGGCCGTGAAAAAATACTGCTAAGCCGACGCACTCTGCTTAAACTAGGCAACATCTCCGCGTCCGTCTCTTAGAGCTAATTGGAAAATGTGCTCGGTAGAGTGCTAGAGCTCCGCCAAGGAATCAGCCTGATAGTGTCAAGTCACAACCGACAAAAAAAACGGAGGTAATAACAGTCAGAACTCTGCCTCCGCCAAAAGGTACGGCACCGCCCTGAAGGCGCCACAACAGCCACTCAAAATAACTGCATTCGGTCTGGTTCCGTCCGATACCTGATCCCTATTTAATTGAAGAACACAAATGGATGAAGCGAGCGTCTGACAAAAAAAAACATACATACTTTTGACATACGTAACATACGTTACTGCAGTGACTGCAGTTTGTTTGTTTGTTTGTTTCTCAGAAGGAATTATAGCTCATCCGTGCCGCTATATGCTCGACGACACGAGCATATAATGAGTGCTGGAGATGAACCCAGCGGAGACGTGACACAACAAGTGTCCTTTGCCGCTGCACTTCCTTCACGCTGTGGAATTAGAGCGAGAAAAATAATATTCAAGACATTAGATTCAAGATTAAAGATGTTTTTATTTGCCATATGCAACAAGTACAATTAAATGGAATGGAATGCTTACTCCCCATTCACTCCTGCAGTATGAATAACCTACAATTTAACACTATATGCTATACTATGTTCTATAATATACTATACAACACTATACTTTAACATTACAGTACACAATAAAAATAACCATAAAGTCACTGATGGATGATATATACATGTGTTGAATTGTGCAAAAAGCATTTTAAAAGCATTGTTATTTGCCAGTAGTGCAGCTGCATTTGTGTGCGCTAACTTGTCTAGGTATTCCCATCTTTTTTTATTGGCTTCAGAAGGTCAATCAACAGTCTATAGATCTCTGCAAAAGCAGACAAAGATGAAGAGTACAAATCAAGTTCAAGGTTTACCGAATTGAAAATTGTTTGAATAGATGATGGGTAAAACGTGGCCCAAAACACATTGACACAACGCTACTACAAAAGGACGCAAACGGTGTCCTTGCAGACGTGGTCTGCTGTACGTCCGCACATTAACCTTTCAACCCGCACAACAACAACGTAACCATGACGACCCGCAGATGAATATGCCTCAAAAGGTTGGGCCGCTCGGGCCCGATAAAGACAAATTATTGGAATAGTTAGAGTAAACGCAACTTCATTCAATGAGAAATACAAGTCAAGTCAAGTTTTTTTTTTAAAAGTATAAAGTAGTGGTGTGAAAATCTTGTGAAAAACTCGACGACAGACAGCAGCAATAAGATAAAAATAGATAAAAAATTGAATAAAAATTGAATAGAATAAAGTTTAAAAATATAAATAAAAATGCAATTTATAAAATGCAATATATCGGCAGAGAAAAAGAGCAATATGTATATATAAATCAATGTAATAAAATATACATTGTTATATGCTATACGCCCTTGTTCAGCAGCCTGATGGCCTGACTGTGGAAGCTATCTCGGAGTCTATTTGTACGGCACTTGATACTGCGGTATCGCCTGCCTGACGGTAAAAGTGAATACAGTTGGTGGCTGGGGTGGGCATTGTCTTTTATTATGCGTTTGGCCTTGGCCACGCACCGCTGTTTGTATATATCCAGGAGGGAGGGGAGCTCACCTCCACCTCCACCTACTGGGCCACCCTTTGAAGCGCTCTGCGCTCGAGTGTGGTGCAGTTCCCGTACCAGGCGGTGATACACCCTGTAAGAACACTCTCAATGGTGCCAGTATAGAATGTTCTCAGGATGTGGGGGGCCATGCTGAATTTCCTCAGACACCTGAGGAAATACAGTCGTTATTGGGCCCTTTTCACCACGTGTGTGGTGTGCGTGGACCATGTGAGGTCCTCGGAGATGTGCATGCCGAGGAACTTGAAGCTGCTGATTCTCTCTACTGCAACACCGTCGATGGAGATAGGGCTGTGCTCTCCTCTCTGCTTCCTGAAGACCACGATCAGCTCCTTGGTCTTCTTGACGTTGAGGACGAGGCTTTTTTCCTGGCACCACTGCTCCAGCAATCCAACCTCCTCCTTGTAGGCCATCTCGTCGTCGCCGGCAATCAGGCCCATCACTATCGTGTCGTCAGCAAACGTTGATGATGACGTTGGAGCTGTGCATAGCCATGCAGTCATGGGTGTAAAGGGAGTAGAGGAGAGGGCTCAGCACGCATCCCTGGGGGGCTCCCGTGTTGAGGGTCAGTGGCTCTGCCCATCCTCACCACCTGGTGGCGGTCCGACAGGAGGTCCAGTATCCAGCTGCACGTGGATGGGGGCACGCCTAGACCTCTAAGCTTGGTGTCGAGCTTGGCAGGAACTATCGTGTTGAAGCTGAGCTGAGCTGTTGTCCACAAACAGCATTCGCACATAACAGTTCTTTCCCTCCAGATGGGAAAGGGCAGTGTGGAGGGCCATGGCATGGGTCCAGCATGGCAGGTAACACAAAGCAAATATTGTCCTTGACCAACCTCTCGAAGAATATGCTGACAATCGAGGTGAGGGCTACAGGTCTATAGTCATTCAGGCATGTTACCTTGGGTTGTTTAGGGACAGGCACGATGGTGGACATCTTGAAGACCGCGGGAACAACAGCCTGGGACAGGGAGAGGTTGAAGATGCCAACTGGTCTGAGCATGCTCTGAGGACGCAGCCCGGGATGTCGTCGGGGCCTGCCGCCTTACGGATGTTCAGCCATTTGAAGGTGCGGCGCACATCCGCCTCCGAGATGTTCAGCAGGCTGGTTTCCTCAGACGGCGCTGGCTTCGGCGGGCTGCCTTTCGCGTCGAACCGAGCAAAAAACGTATTTAGCTCTCCTGGGAGTGAGGTAGAGAAGTTCTCTACACAACTGGTTCACCCTCTGAAGTTTGTTATCGTCTGTATCCCCTGCCCCTCGCGTCGTGGCTCTTGAATTTCTCCTCCACTCTGTCCTTCTGTGCAGTGATGATGGTCTTGCGGAGGTCGTAACGGGCTCTCGTATATTCCTCCATATTCCCGGAGCCAAAGGCGGCATTACGTGCGTGTAGGGCAGTGCGAACATAATCCGTTAATCCACGATTTCTGGTTGGGATATATCCGAACCGACTTGGTCGGAACAACGTCATCTATGCACTTCTTGATGAACCGAGCAACACTGAACATGTACCAGTCAGCCCGATCAAAACAATCCTGCAGCATAGAGTCCGATTGGTCCGACCAGCATTGGACCTCCCTCACAGCGATCAGTTGCTGCTTCAGTCTCTGCCTATAGGTGGGGAGTAGCTGGATAGAGAGGTGGTCTGATTTGCAGAATGGTGGGCGGAGGAGGGCCTTGTAGCCATCACAGAAGGGGGTGTAGCAGTGGGCGAGGATCCACTCACCCCGTGTATTGCTCGTTATGTGTTGGTAGAACTTCGGGAGAACCTTCTTCAGGTTCACCTTGTTGAAGTCCCCTGCCACGATGAGAGCAGCCTCGGGGTGTGCCGACTCCTGTTCGCTGATAGCCCCATACCGTTCCTTCAGCGCTGTGTCCGTGTTGGCTTGTGGGGGAATGTAAACAGTGGTCACGGTTAGCGCTGTAAACTCCCGAGGTAGCCAGTATGGACGGCACATAAGCATCAGGTACTCCAGGTCCGGGGAACAGAAAGACTTGAGGGGATGTACATGACTTTGGTTGCACCAAGATCTATTTATCATGAGACATACCCCCCCTCCACGATCTTTACCGGAGAGAGCCTTTGTTATGTCCGCCCGGTGGACAGAAAATCCTGTCGGCAAGATAGCTGCATCGGTAACCCCCTCCGACATCCATATCTCCGTAAGGCAGATGATACAATTGTCCTTAGTTTCCCGGTGGAATTGAATACGAGCCTGTAGCTCGCTTAACTTATTGTCCAGAGACTGTACATTAGCCAGTACAATGGTGGGTAGTGGGGGGCAATCGGATCGACATCTCAACCTGAATAGCACGCCGGCTTGCTTTCCTCGCTTCTTCCTGCGATGCTTGCGTGTAATCGTGCCCAAGATGGTCGGAGATAATCCAGCTGTGACTTCGGGCGGGACGTCCGAGTCGAAAGAATGAAAAAACTCTGGTAGGCGGCAAGCGACTGTCGATCTGAATACCTCTTTGCACACACACACAGATACACACACACATTGCAACCACACACACAAACACACACACAACCACACACACACACACATGCAACCCCACACACAGAAGCATACACACACACACACATGCAACCACACGCATGCAAGCCCACGCACACACGCAATCACACGCACCCACACACACGCAATCCAAGACGCAACCACACACACACACACACACACACCCACACACCTTTAAGAACACTTTTGAGTGCTTGATTAATGAACTGCAGAACTGCTCGCTCCGGTTGTCCCAGTCAGGTGAAGTAAAGGTTCGTAACCTTGATTAACGAAGAGATGGTCAGACCCCAGGAACGCTGCACTGCCATGAATCATAGATGGTTCAAGATTCAAGATTCAATATGTTTTAATTTGCCATATGCAAAAAGTACAATGGAATGCTTTCTCCCATTCCCTCCTTCCCTTCTTGAATATCCTACAATTTAACACTGTATGCTGTACTATGTACGATACTTATACCATACAACACAAAACTAAAACAAAACTGTACACAATAAAAAGAACAATAAAGTGACTGATAGATGATATATTCATGTGTTGAATTGTGCAAAAAGCATTTAATAAGCATTTTAATGTGTGAGTAGTGCAGCAGCTTCATGAATACAGTGCAGTACAGTGCAGAACAGAGCAATACACTGTGATGAGTCCAGAAAATCCTGCAAAAGTATGAAAGTGTATGATAGTGTAATGACATATGGGTGACAATGAAATTAATGAAAGTGGCAGCACTCCTAGCATTTCAATACTGTGTTTGTCTTCTCCCATGAGCAGGATATCCTTCTTTGATTTTCAACTCCCATCCTCTCCGTCTCTCTCGCTCTCTCTTTTATTTATTGCTCTCTGTGTCTCTCTCTGAAGCCCTCCCTCTCTTGACCAAGCGTCTCCTCCCCCCTCACTCCCCCTCTCTCTCTTTTTATTGTTTTTATTGCTTTCTGTTTTTTCTCTCCACCTCCTTCAACCTTTTTCTGTCTCTCTCTTTCTCTATCTCCTCACCGCTCTCTTGATTTCATCTCTCTCTCACTCTGCTCCTCATCATTTCATATTCCTCTCTCTCCCTCTCTCTCTCCCCTGCTCTCTCTCTTTCTCTCTCTCTCCCTCTCATTTATTTAAAATACATATCATTGTACTAGTGATTGAATCAGTTGAATTTGTTATTTTACTTGATGTCTTGTTGAGATGTATTCTGTTACAAGATAAAGATGTAAAACTAAATTGGACAGGAGGTGAGGATTACTAATTGCTAATCTCACAGATAGCGTTTCCACACCCATGAAAAAACATCTTATTTTCCTCATTACTCAAATGCAAAAAACAACAATACATCATATTTGTTTTACTTTTAAGCATTGGCTGTGCAGTTAGCGATTAGCATCAACAACAAGATGAAGGTTTCACAAAGACAAATCAACAAAGACAAATCAACACACCAGAACAATGTTTGACAACGACATCATGACAGGAACTGGTGCAGTCTTTTGGCCCTGCATGCAGTCCTGATGAACACACACACACACACAGAAGGCCGACTTTATTGCTCTCTATTGTCATTTTTTGACAATTTATTGGCACAATCCATAGACTTCACAAGACTCTAAGGGCAGCATCCAAACCTTTGTGTTCTGGATTTTTTTCTCTCCAAGTCCAGCCTACAAGGCACTGATTGACTGAAGCAGGAGGACCAGAACCTGACATGTTGTTTTTTTAACATTGTAACTATTTTGGCAGGGGGACTCAGAGGCTGGACCCATGGGCAACCTGGGAGGAGCCCAAGCCAAGCACCAACATTATCGCCATTCGTTGCCGGTTGAACTTGGTTGAAGTGGTGTCGAGGCGTCACAATTTAGCAAACTGTCACTAGTCACTTGTGTCCCTGCCTGCTGCGGAGCTCTCACTAGGATTGTTCCTCCATCCACGAAAAGAAGCAAATAATCTGTCTTAAGAAACACTTGAATTATGTATGTCTTATTCTAATTAATAATTATTATTAATTCTTGCAATTAAGTCAGGAGGAGATGGAAAGGGAAGAACTACATTGGAGAACAGAATCATGACATAACCAATAGCTAACCAATAGCTTGTGTACACAGTACACATTTTCTTTTAGGCCATGGAATCCTGGCGTCGCAGTGACCTGGGATGACCATGACCATGTTTTCAATATGTTCCTCCTACAGTATATAATTGTTAAATGAGAATGGGTTTGTGTGTGTCTGAACATGTGTGTGTACTGTGTGTGTGTACTGTGTGTGTGTGTGTGTGTGTACTGTGTCTGTGTGTACTGTGTCTGTCTGTACATGGCTGTGTGTATACTGTGTGTACTGTGTGTACTGTGTGTGTAAGTGTCTGTATGAGTTTGTGTGTGTACTGTGTGTGTGTACGTGTGTGTGTGTGTTGTGTGTGTGTGCGCACGCATGCGTACATGCGTGTGTACTGTGTGTTTGTGTACTGCGTGTGTGTTTTCGTGTGTGTGTGTTGTGTGTGTGTGTGTGTGTGTGTGTGTGTGTGTGTGTGTGTGTGTGTGTGAGTGAACGTGTCTGTACGTGTGTGTGTGTGTGTGTACTTTGAGCCTCTGCTGTTGTCGCTGCAGCGTTTGAAATATGTGTTTTCTTATTATTTCAACCACAAAAGACAGCGGTGGAATTGATTTGTCTCTCTATTGGTTTTGTGAAGATGAGTCCTTTATAGCAGCAAGTACATCATCGTAAGGAGCTCACTGTTAAAGATGGCGACACCACAGCTGAAAATCGAAAAAACTCTATAGTCTAAGTGCCGATGTGTGTGTGTGTGTGTGTGTGTGTGTGTGTGTGTGTGTGTGTGTGTGTGTGTTCGGGGCCCTGCGGTTACGGGCCGTGCGACGGGTTGGAGCGGGCGTGATCCCTATGTAGGAGGATGAGCAGCGATGCAGATGGCAGAGAGGCGCTCCTCATTTGATTAAAGCGCAAGCTGGTGTCCATCTGTTTAGACCACAAACGTCAGGCAATTAAGCAATTAACCACACAGCCCCATCTATGGCCCGGCCAGCCAGCCAACCAGCCAGCCAGTCAACCAGCCAGCCACCTCCACCACTCCTGCCCTATTTACAATCACTCTGCTCAACAACAACACGCTCCCAGCAAGGTATCACCGCTGGAGGCTGCTGATGGCACAACCACTTAGTGTTGGCGGGGGGGAGGTCTGTTTTCTCTCTCTCCCCTCCCCCCATCTCTCTCCCTTTTCTCTTTTAGTAGTTATCCCGTCACTCTCTCATTATACCGTCTCTCTCCCTCTCTCGTTATTCTGTCTCTCTCGTTATCCCGTCTCTCCCTCTCTCTCTTTCTCTCCCTAAAGTTATCCCTGGTCTCTCTGTAGTTATCCTATATTATCCCTTGTTTAGCATTCTCTCTATCTCTATCGATGCTCTCCCCTTCTATTTTTTTCCTATATCCCTCTCCATCCCCTCTCTTCCTCCCCTCTCTATAGCTGTCCCTTGATGGCCACGTATTGTATATTCTTTATATTCGTCTCCCCAGTCTCCCCACTTCCTTCACCTTTTCATATCTGTTGTATTCTTTTTGTTTGCCCTCTTTCTTTCACTCTTCATCTTTCCCTACCCTCCCTCTACCCCCCTTCTCTCCCTCCCTCTCCCCAGCCCCGATAATATCCTCAGCTGCAACCCACTCCATATCTCAGAATCCAACTATTGTGAACCGGCTTGTGAAATCAAACCCCCTGCCTAACCCAGCCCAGCGCCGACCCCAGCCCGACCCCTGGCCACAGTTAGTGGGATTGATGTAAATAGATGGCTGGGGGGGGGCTGGAGAATGGGGGGGGAAAAGGGACAAAATAATTTTGTCATTTTCCACTCGGGATGAAAGGGCTTTGGGGCCGGCGGATATTAGAACCCTGGCTGGCATGTGACATCATAGCTCACCCCTGGGAGAGGTAGCTCCACCTCTATAAAGAGGAGAGGAGCTGCTCCGCAGAGAGGAACTTATGATGAGAGAAAAGTTGGCAGCCGCCAAGGTCCGCCACGGGATGTTGTTAATGTGGTTACCGGTATATACATTTATATAAAATATGATATGGCAACAACAACAGATACCAACAATTATAACTATGATGACAATAACACCACCAGCATATGATTATAAATCATATTATAATAATATAGTCACAACCATAAAGTCATCAGACTTGATAATTAAGGTTAAGTCTCATCGTCACTGGTTCTCAAAAGACCATCGTCAAGAACAGACCATCAGGATGAGACCATCATGAAGAAACCGTCAGGAAGAGTGACAGGAAGAAGGACATGAGATCCCTTACCCTCGCCCTGACCTCAACTCCAAACCCTGCACCATCTCTAAAACACCCTCGTACCCCCGAAACACAGACCATTACCGCACACGCCCCTGATGCTTGGCCCGGAAATAAGTGCTGCCTGGGGCTGAGCATCAGGCAGCGGGCAAGGTGTCTCAGTAGGGGCGACAGCTCGCCGCTTGACCCCGAGCAGACTCAGCACAGCAGAGGACAAGACAAGCCTCTGTCAGACTTCTGCTCTGTGTGTTCACGTGCCAAAGACGGACGGGTCATTAACACAGTTTTCTTTCCTCGCCATCTCCTACCCCCCCCCCCCCCCCACACACACACACCATTAAAATGCAATCACTGTGACTTATCGTGGTCATTGGCACATTAACAACACCACCAACTTTTTCAGCCCCATTTGCTTGATGCCGAAAATTCCTATTACGGTAAAGGTCACCGAAGGAGCTGCTTGTTCAGGTGTGAAGGGGTGTCTGTCACCAGCTTGGCCCTGGTGTGGACCCGGGAGGTAGGTTATAATTACCTACTGCAGTTTAGTCCCTGGAGGACCTTTTTGGATCCTTCTCGCTGGGGTGAGTGCAGGTCTGGGTTTTTCAACTGTGACCTATTTAGTTATTTTCCTTATGAAAAATATGCACGTCTATAGCCTAAAGTGGACTTATGCACATTCTTACATAATATGCCAAGTAGTTCAGTTTCGCAAATGTATGTAGCACCAGTTAAATAGGGCTGTTGATCCAACTGTTGTTGTCTGGTCAAGTAGTACCAGTTCTCTATGGTTGTTGTTCCAACTTGTTCCAAAATAATTGTTTAGATTCTAATTCAGTTTCAATAAGTGTAGAGATGTGTGGCATTAATCGCCTAAATTAGCAGGCGACCGGGGTTGCCAAGAAGAGGTTATGTATGCAATAGAACGTGTTTAACCTACAGAGGGAGTCATCTAATCCAAACCAACCAACAAGTGGTGTTTAGCTCTCCTGAAAGACAGCTCGTCGAGATAGCATTGTGGAATAGTTTCTCTGGAAGTCTTCTAAGCCTCTGAGGTGTCGTCATATTTAAGGGTTAATGGAGCAGTGGACTTTGGGGGTAGAAACTAAATCATGGTTTCAAAATGTCCCCACTGGTTGCTTTTGCTAGCCCAAGGGATGGAAGCGTAGATTATCAACAGACACACACTGTGTTCTTAATCAATGTAATCAATTGCTTCCCAAGGAGATATTTTGGGTTAATTTTTAACTGAATGCACTACCTTTAAATCGACATAACTATAACAACATATGTTAGGGTGAAATACAAATATGAATACAATCTTTCTCATTAATATTATTTGCCTTAAAGCTGCTAATTGACAAACGTTGCACTCCCCACTTTTTGGGAATACATTTGGTTTTGATTGCCTTTAATGTTTTTAGTGCATTGAGATCGAGAGCAACGGCCAGTAGTCAAACAACTACAGAAGGACCCAAAATTGCAGATTAGAGCTGTATTGTGTAATGCATATAGGCACTTAATAAAATATTTAAACAATTAACTCATGTTACCAAACCAGAAAACCTTTAAAAATATATATTAAATTCAAGTTTGTCAACAGTGTTCAGAAATAGCGTCAATCCCTCACCATCACTCTACCTGAGGGTTCCAACACAACACTTCTTGCTTCCACCATAAGAAGCAGACAGGCGGAAGTTTAAACTTTTAAACACGGACCAGAGAAAAAATTCACCAGTTCCCTTTGGACTATATTGAGTCTGCAGATACTACTATACATACAACACCACAGAGTACACTGACATCATATGACACCATTTACTTTTGTTTCTGGTGTTCATTCATTGGCTTGGAGCACTGCAAGGGTTCTTTGATGAATTCTGGGAAAACAATATAATCCCTGGATGTGGAGGCTCTCATCGAGATCACTCCCACTCCACCGCCTTGGTGATTACTGAGCTACGGCAGAAAGGAAGAAACAACGAGACTGGAACGGCCACGCCGCGCCCATAATGACTGATGTCTTCGGGGCAGAAAATGAGTCGGCTGTGTGAATTAGAGAAATATTCCTTTTCAGGAAACGCAAAACACAGTTTACCGTACTTATATACTCGCAGCGAGCGCGGTAGTACAAAGGCTTGGCGAAATGTGCTGTGCAGATTGCAAGAGCGCAGAGAGGCAATAAAAGAGCAAGAGTCAATCTCATGGTAACAGCGATGTTGAGAAAACGCACGGTTGTATCCTTCCTCTGTTGATACTTATTTAGTACATATCCAATGAACTACCGCCATTCAATTAATTAAAGTGAAGCTCGGGGTATGGTTTAGTTGATTGTCTTGTTTGCATGTTACTGGTATCAACAGCTGAGATTGTGTTTTGATTGACCATTGCGCTAATGGATGCCATTTGAAAAGCAGGACGAGATGATCCTTAACCGCTTAAAGTCGCTAATGCTTGAAAAAGGTTTTGGATCCAATGAGTATTGTAGGTAAATCAGGGCTTGATTAAATAGTATTTTAGAAAGCAATGAACTCCAAAAATGTCTGCAGCTCATGCTTCCAGTGTATTTCAATACATGCTTGGTTTGCTGTAAATGCGGTGAATATGTATAATACATTTCATAGAAAGCAATAGAAATGTATATGGGTTACCGTGATACTGGCTTGAAATGTTTTTATATGTCTCTATATTTTAGTTACTGAAGAACAGGAAATTAAAAAGGGCTTACGTTTTAGACAACAAAATGTTATGTGTTGAACATTGTAATAACATTGTAATGAGCTAATTGATTAATGCTGAATAGTATGATGGCTAGGTATGAGGACATTGTCAGGCCTTACGTACATTTTCTTCTGCAATACTACTACTTCAATTAGAATAATAGCTATGGCTTTCGGTCAAACAATCAACTGTTCTGACCCTCGCTAGAGCTAGACCCGAGATTGGGCGAAAAAGATAAACTCCTTCTGACCATTGCTAGAGCTAGACCTGAGATTGAGTGAAAAAGATCAGCTCCTTCTGACCATTGCTAGAGCTAGATCTGAGATGGGGTGAAAAAGATCAGCTCTGAAAAAGATAAGCTCCTTCTGACCGTCGCTAGAGCTAGACCCAAAAAAAACCTGGGTGAAAAAGCCCTCCAGGTTGGAGCCTCCAGATCCTGGAATGATCTTCACGGTAAACTTGACTTCCGGGGGCTTGTTTTTTCTTTGCATGTCCAAGTCCTTCATCAAAGCCTTGATAGACAACAATGCCGGGAATAGGTTGCAATTCTACCATGTAGATGTGGTTTGTGGTGTTGTATTGTTTGAAAATCGTAATCCTTGTATCCAAAGGCAGTGCGCCTACTGAACTCCTAGGAGTGCTGCCACTATCATAACATTGTCATCCATATTACATTACACTATCATACTTTGCTGGACTGTCTGGACTCATTACAGTTACTGCACTGTTCTGCACTGTACTGCACTGTATTGATGATGCTTTAGTGTTAATGTTATTGTCATTATTTTTGTGTGCAGTATTTTACAGTATAGTGTTTCAGAAAATGTATGCTGCGGGAAGGAATGCACATTACAACACATTACATTAGTCATTTAGCAGACACTTTTATCAAGTAACAATACAACAAGTAACACTACAATAGTGTGTTCAACAAAGGTAGGTAAGAGAACAACTTGTCACCAAAAGTTAAAAGTCCATTTCATTCCTAACAAGTCTCCAAGAACTGAGCCAGTGCTCAGGTAAAATTACAATAAGTTCAAGTAAAAGTACAATAAGTCAAAAGTTCAATAACTTGGCAAACAATATAGAACAATATCTACCTAACAATTTTTTTTTAAAGACTACATTTACATAGTCAAAGGGTCCTTTTGTTCAGCCTTACAATGCTATTTGGTAGTAAATGTGTTTATAGGTCACGCCCTCTGACCACAAACTCACACAACTTCGAAATCTTCAAACAAGCAACATCTATTTGTTTTATTGTACTGGATTTGTCAGATTCAAGTTAGTAAAATGCCTCAAATCATTTTTTTGGGATTATTACAATGTCTAGAACATATATATAGTTTTTAGTTTTTGTGGAAAACATTCATCAAATCTAATTTTGAGCAGCTTATGTCTTTGTTGCAATACTACAACAGCGGGTCAGAGTGGTAGTCAAAAGAGCATCCCACCTAATCTCAATGTTGCAATATTACAACATTTCACAAAAACGTAAACAATTTGAAAACTCTTTCATTTCTGCACCAGAGGCTCCCTACAACAACATCTGAAAGGTCCAAAAAAAATTGCTAGTGTTTTTCTATATTTGGGCTTTACAGGGTTAACTGAGTAAGCATTCTATTGTAGTTAAATCATGAATGTCTTTCTTGGAAAATAAGTGCTGAACCCCAATGAGACTCCCTACCTCAAGAGGTTAAATCAGAAATGGGTAATTTCTTGTTTCTCCGATTAACATATTTCAACTCAAAACACCATGAATAATGCATGAAAATGTGTTGGCAGATAAATAAGAAGATATAAGATGTGTGAACAAAACAATGCTAAAGATGTAGCATTTGCACTCAATGTCTTGTTTACTTATTGGCCATTAGATGTACTGAAAGTGCAATTCACAAGACGACAGGCTTTTTTTTTTTTTCTGCTCACAAAGAACATCCTCCCGCTTATCTTCCTATTGTTCCTCTAATGATTCACTGACTGCCCATGAAAAAACATGCCGAACAGAAGACACTTATGACAATAGTATAAGGCGATAGTATTCATAAATAACTCGCAAACATGTGTAGAAAATAATTTGTAAAATCGTCCAAAAAGGGTTAGTGCTAAAACCAAAAAAGCGACCCAATTAAAACGTCCAACGTGCCTCGGATCTCCCAATCACGGGGGGTCTTGTTATAGAAGGGATGTGTAGAGGTGTGTGTGTGTGTGTGTGTGTGTGTGTGTGGATGGTGGGGGGCATATTGGCAGTTAAGCAAGTCCATCTGTGTGTGGGACTGTGTGATGAATGGATAGAGCAGATTGAACGAAACAGAGAAAGACAGACAGAGAGATAGGTAGAGACAGAACAAGAGAGAAAGGGTGAGAAAGTGAGACAGACAATTGGAGAGAGGAAGCAAGGGAAAGGGAGATAGCAAAAGGGAAAGAGACAGAAAGGTAGAGACTGAGCAAGAGTGAAAAAAGAGAGCAAGATAAATGGAGAGAGACAGTGAGCAAGGGAGAGAGAGCATGCGAGAGAAAGCAAGTGAGAGAAAGGGAGAGAGAGAGAGAGCAATACAGAAAAGGGGAGAAAGAGAGCCACAGAGTGGGAGACGAGGGGTGAGCCTATAGCAGGTTGAATGGCTGTTTGCGTCAATACAAACAAAGGGAGGAGAGGAAGAGAAAGGGAGGACATTCCCACGAGTGACATGCAGGGATAGATGCCGTCTTTTGGCATCAGACTACAGAAGCAGAGGGCTGAGCTCTTCCCATCCAGGGCAGCTTTTTAGATGAGAGAGAGACATCCCTAATTTCTCTTCTGCAGCCTGTAGAACGTAAGGACAAAAAAGAGGTGAAAACACTTTAAGGCACGCTTTTTTCCTCCTCCTCCGACTGATGAGGGGAAATCAACCTGATGAGATTAGCCAAAGTGTCAACAACAACAAGCGAGTACACATACTCACTATACCCGCTGGATAAACAAATGACTGGTCAATTGGTTGTATTGAGAGAAATAGTGGGAAATATATGTGCAGATGTCTCTCCTTTCCCACTGCACAACTGCCCAATCAGACTCCTGTCACTGCATTTAAATGGCCAGTCAATCTGCTTAAGTTAGCCTCTCCAGTTTAAACCGCATCTGCTTGCCTGTCTGTTTATCCTGCTGTTTTCCTCTTGTTGGTTACTCTTTTGTTCTGTTGTGTGACTGCTGGTCCATGTCTTAGTTGTCCAAGGAACAACAAAACACAAAGTCTAATCCTAAGCCTATATAATAAAGGGTAATACGCCTGGTGACGGAGGAATATGAATCCCAATGAGTCTGTTTATTAAAGCCATGCTTTAGTATAATTTCCTGTAGTTTGTTTGTGTTATTTCAGCAACTCCCACACATTTGTATCTAGTCATCATTCGACGCATCGTCCATAACAGTATGGCTGCAGCAACACACACACACTCCCAACGCATCTTCAAGCCATCATCCAGAATCATTGCATCAATAGAGCAACTCTGCCTAAAGCACACCGTTAGCAGGGCAAATGAAAATGCAGCGTCCTGGCCTGCACCCAGAGCTCAACACAAGTCCTTATCCACCCCGTACATCAGCTTTTCTCCCCCATAACACTTTCTTCCATCCAGATCATGTCCACAAAATAGGAACTGTTCTTTATATCATGACGGTTGTTGTGTCGTGTCAGTTGGGAGTTGTCTTCTGCTCGTATGTCACATTGTCGTTGGAGTTCAGCCAGTACCGTTCCACCTGTGTAGTCAGTAAACATTTGAATTGAATTTCGAGTCAACAAAGACTCCGATATGTAACTCAGACAAGGCCGAGCAGACGTTGCGTCTCATTGCGTCAATATCGTTGTTTTTCCTGCCACTCTGTGACTGCTGATGTGATGGTCTCAGGAGGACACTTGACTCGCCGTAACATGCTGTGCACTCAGAATCACCTATAAATAAATAAAGCTGTGATACGAGGCAAACGCATGAGTAACCTGTGAGTTGTACGAGCATGTATGTGTATGTCCACTATACAGAGGCAAGGCGGTAAGGATGGGTCCGGTTAAATATCCCATTTAAATGGGATCTGCGGAGGATCCTTCTCCGTGGAGGGGAAGGAGATGGCGTACATTTGACTTGAGGAATGTGAGAATGAACAGGAACACGATGAGCTCCCTAGGCCTTGCTGAACGTTCCGTGCAAGGCTGTTGTCTTTGCACCATTGCGTCAGCAGGACTACCTCATCTTTCTCTACTCCATCTGGTCATCATTGCTCATCAGGTTGATGACTATGGTGTCATCTGCAAACTTGATATATATAATCCAGTTGTTTCTCTATGTAGCTGTAAAGTTCATGCCTAATCATTGAGGCCTGTTACCTTGGTCCATTTGGGTAACGGCACAAAACGGCACAGTAACGGCACTGTGGAGTGTGTGCTGTGTGATGGCTTGTTTAAACAGCCTCATCTGGCCTCAGGTCAGACTGATTAGAGTGTGAGGCTGCACACTTGTGGGTCCTTGCTAATCAAGGCCCACAGGTGAAACCAGCCACCACCACACACACACACACACACACACACACACACACACACACACACACACACGCAGGGAGCGCTAGCATGTACCATCTTCTCTGTTTGTAATCAATGACAAAACCCTGCAATAGACCAGTTTACTCTGTGTCCTTGTCATTGGGAGGAGCCCTAAAGGAGGCCATTTTAAATGGAACGTGGCAGCGTCATCTGCTACAAAGTCACTTTAACATGACCGTGTTTAAACGGGGCCTCTGCAAGTAATTTTAACACTGGGGGGCTGGATCTATAGGTGGGCTATATCCACGGCAAGGTGGGCCCTGTTTGACCACCAAGTGTGAGGTTGATTAGCCATTAAGTGGGTTGCACACCAGGAGAGACACAGAGCGCCTTAACCCAGCAAGGACAACATGCAAATGAATACTGGATTTTAGTCTTGTTTTGCATTTCACATAATGGATGCAATCAGTGGTGACTGGAGACTTTAAGGGGTGACAGTAGTCTGTTGGGACCCTGTAAGGTCCCCGAAACAGAACTACAAGTACACAGTGAGAACTGGTACTTGGAAAAAAGGTGCCAGTCTGCCGAGGTGCCCTTGAGCAAGTCACCAGACCATTACACTGCTCTCTGCACGCTGTATATATATAATACTGCTCCTAATAATATAGATGGTTATATAGATGGTTAAATGCCGAAAAACTAATTTCACTATGTGTGTACATGTATTTGACCAATAAAGTTGAAACAATCCCCCAGATTTAGATTTAGACATTGGAAGGACAGAATCACAGCATAGTAATTATGCTGTGATCATAGCAAGTAGTCAACATTATTGATGATCACATGATGTATTCTGTGTGTTTTTTACTGTTTAAGTTGTACTCAGTGTCGTGTTGGCAAACAGGCTTCTTGTGTGACTCGTAACAAATGACTACTTTGCTTCTAGAAAATGAGCATTCATATGATCACACCATCCAGTAATGATGCCATCTACTGTTTAAACAACTTGCACTCATCGGCATGGCTGTTGATGGAGAGTTGAGAAGCCGGTCGCCTCAGAGCAATGCATTGAGACGGATCACAAAACAAGCTGGATGGAGCTTATTTCCATCCCATTTTTATTCCATGTTTATTTTGTTGTTTTTTTTGTTAAGGCAAAGCATGAAAAGGCGTGGGCAGTACATCATTCACCTTGTCACTTTCTGGTCCGAATTGCTTCATTATTAGCCATTTCCGCCATCTAACCAGCACACTGTCATACAACAAAAAGTCTATTTTGGATGCGAAAATCTGAAAACATTACCGTCTATCCGGACACAGCTGTGTCGCATACTGTAGATTTAGTGGGGGGCCCCCAGGGTGAGGATATGTTTTTAATATGTAGATTTTTGGGAACCCATTTACCTGCCAAAATAAACAATTAACACACAAACCCGGAACAGACGAATGGATCTAGTCCACTGTTGGCAAATTGACTCCGTAAGCCAGGGACCGAACGCCACGAGTCAACCCCAAGCGCCTGACACCAAGCTAAGCTAAGACGAAACAGTGTTCTTACCTTTATGGGAAAAAATTTGAAGATTTTCTGTGTTCTCTAGGGTCTCCCTTGGTTCAGTTGCTAAACAAAAGTAAACAGATTACAGCTCTCATCCCATGGATATCCCATGAAGTTAGCTGCAGTGTTTGGGAATTCTTACTATTCATGGAAATGTTCACTCACTGTAGCATTACAATTATACAAATAAAAACACACCTAATCTTTTTATCGCTCTGTGAGCCAGCGGTGTGGTAAGGCCTGGGTGTCCCCTTGCTACGGCCCCAATGTCTCATGAACAGCCCCGGATCTCAAATAAATAAATAAAAAATGGACAAATGACAAAAATATTATGTCAAATCATGAACCATAGCCCTCAAAATGAATGAACGTTGATCAAAAACACAAGTCAAACACTTTTCGGTCATTCAAGGAGCAGATCTACTTGGCATGACTTGGCACGCACCCTTTTTATGTGCGTGATGTGAGAGAGAGAGAGAAAGAGTTACAAGACTTGGGACACTGGGAGAAGGAATAATTTCGGAAGTGCATGGGCCAAAATATCAATATTTCTCCTCTTCTGTCTGCCTCTCAAGCGGTGAAGATTGGGAACAACATCTCATCCACTCTGATCCTCAACACCGGCGCACCCCAAGGCTGCTGCCTCAGTCCCCAGCTGTACTCGCTGTACACACATCACTGTACTGCCATGCACAGCAATAATCGGATAATCAAGTTTGCAGATGACACCACAGTCATCGGCCTGATAAGCAAGGGCGACAAAATGGAGTACAGAGATGAGGTAGTCCAGCCTCATCTCAGCCTCACACTGAAGGTCAGCAAGACTAAGGAGCTTATCGTGGACTTCAGGAGCCACCGGGGCACCCACTCCACCATCAGCCTGGGTGGGACACCGGTGGAAGTCATCAGCTGCTTCCGTTTCCTTGGGCTACAGATTTCCGATGACCTGGCGTGGACCCGCAACACAGAGGTCATGCTGAAGACCAGCATACACACATGAGGATGGCAGAGAAGATCATCGGGTGTGCACTTCCATGCATTGAGGAGATCTTTAGGACCAGATGTCGGAAGAAGGCCATGTCCATCATAAAGGACTGCAACCACGCTGGGCACCATCTTTTCTCCCCCCTACCGTATGGTCGCCGGTTACGCAGTATTCATACAAGTACTACCAGGTTAAAGGATAGTTTTTATCCACAGGCAGTGTGCCTACTGAACTGCTAGGTTAACGGCACTTTCACTTTCATAACATGGTCATTAACATTACACTTTGCTGGACTTTCTGGACTCATCAAGGTTACTGCACTGTACTGTATTGTATATTCATGATACTGCTGCACTACTGGCACTTTAAATGTACATATCATTTAAGTCAATTTGCTCCTCTTTTTGTTTATTTCTATTGTATATATTATTTTTATGGTGTAGTTTTGGAGATTTATACTGGGGGAGGGAATGGGGAGTAAGCATTCCTATGTACTTGTTACAAATGGCCAATCAAATATATTGTATCTTGTATCTACGTTTAAAGTTATTGAGTTGGATGTTTCGCAGTATTGATTTAAATTGAAACAAATATTTGAAGACATATTTGAAGACATAATACTTCTCAATATGTTTTCAACTGAACTTGGCATGCACTTATATTTATCATGACACAGACCACAGTGAACCAGATTAAATTCAGACAATTTAGGAAATGGACCAAGAAATGAATTATGAATCATTTAAGATTTGTTGTAAATAAAAAGTAAGCTTGACCACAAGCGTGTGGAATAGTGTGTAGAATCGTGTAGAATAATTATGTAGTATCATTTATTCTCGGGTGGAATAAGAATCATTCACAGGGGGTCCGGATACTAAGTTCAATATCTTATCTTATTTATACAAAGCATCAAATAATTCATCAACTGCAGCAAGATGGAGCGCGCCATGACAATCTGGTCAGACTGACGACACGCTTCTCTACCACACATTATATAGGATGTATGAAGCTGGACATCATCAAAGTACATCATTGGTCTACTTTCACAATTGTTACGGTGCATTTGTCACGTTCCGAGTTGGAAGCCATAATACTCCAGGTGGTCACGTTCCGTCGTCCTAGTGGCGCCTGGAGGCCTCCAGTAGAGGTTTAACTAAATACATGGTTCATACAATGCATACAGTATCAAAAGACAGTGTTTTAGCTTTATACTTAAAATATTTGTGTGTGTGGGTGTGTGATAAACTGAACATTCATTTGTTTTGTTTTTCTCTAATCTGGCAAAATAGCACATCAATACATGTTTAATGACTGCAATTGTGAAGTATTCTGCTTCTACTCAATACTATAAATATTTTTATCACAATTTAATTTAACTCATCTGGAAATAAATCACTGGTTGACGTACACATTTCTCAATGATTAAGACGTGCACTTCGGACATACGTAAGGTGCCAATGTGCCAGGCGAACAAAAACAAAAATATAACTTGTTTATCAATAGAAAATTCCATTAGGGGGAATTTATTAAATTTCTTTTTCGATAAACAAGATAGATTTTTATCTTGTATTTTTACCTACAGAACATTAGGTTCACGCAAAGCGCAGAGTGTCCTCAGATCCTAGAAACACTGTTGCTCTGGCCTTTTCCAAATAGCCCCCATGGCTTAAAACGACTGTATATCATGTCCACAATCAAATAGCTTAGGTTATATTAAACATGTCCATACAGTAAGAAATTACTTTTTACGTTTATGACTTAATCTACACTGCACTCTTCTTCCTTTCAGTGAGCAGGATGGTATGTTGCCCTTGGGGTGTTCCACATTTTGTGATGTCACAAAGCATTAAACTTAATCAAAATGGAATCCCATTTTGTAATTAACAATGTTTTGGATGTCAAATGTAAGTACACTTGCAGTGTGTGTGGGAAGAGTAAAGGGATATTTGGCACAATATGGGGGACATTATGAATTAGTGAGTAGAATAATCATCCAAGAAACTACCACGGGAAACTTTGTTTTCTTATTTATTTACACTGACGTTCCCATTCAGTTGTTCTAATAAATAAAAATTGAATCACATTTCCTGTGTGCCTATTCAATATCATGATAGGACTATGAGACAAAAGTACACAGACAAACACAAAACAGGCAGGCTACAATACAATAGTGAGCGGGGCTCTTCAAACTTTATTTCAGAGTTCATTCAGAACTAGATGTTTCAGTGCTCTTCTGGTCATCAAACCTGGATAAAGATGAATAAGCAAAGATAACGCGATAAGCATCGGGTTATCACACATATTCCAAAATGTTATCCAGTTTCCGAAGTTACGTCATTAGCCAATTTATTTACAGTTTGTTCAAAAAAGAAAAAATCTAGTTTTGTTAACTTTGACAATCAGTCCTGTTATGGATGGAGAGGCCCGTTAATACTTTATACATCCATTGGATCAAACATGGTTTTACTCATTCGGTTGATTCTTGTTAGGACTTGTGACCGTCTGGTGACAATTATGTTTTCACAATATTACTTTCATCTTTTGTTCTTGTCTTGATAACATTTGATGTAATGCGATATTGAACTATTCAGGATTACAATGTCAAAATGAATCTTCGGGGACAATACTTGATTGAAGGCTTAGCATTCTGAAGATGTGTCCAGTTCGAATTGGCTATATTTAAAGGCGTCTGACATGAAACAATACGCCCTCTCCCCTGCCAGATGATCTATCCTTTCTTTACAACCATAGCCGGAAACATCAATCATGCCGCTTGCAATACTACAGTAAAGCCAGGCTTTACTCTGAGCTAGAAAGTCTAGATAAGAGTTAGTAGAGGTCGAATTTGTTTTGATATTAAAAAGTGTCCCCCCAGGATACCTTCAGTTAAGACAGAGCCCCAATCGCATGATTTACAGTCTGAAAAGTCATGTTTTCGTGCCGTCAGTGTGGTTTATAAACCCTGTGTTTATAAATTCATTGGTTCAGACTCCGACAGTTCATGTTCAGGTGGACAACCAAGGTATCAATGCACAAGGCAATTTAATCTCTTTGTTTCGGTGCTTATTGACAGAATCTGCTCTTAGTTTAAGGACTGTCTTTGTACTGGTGAGTATTTGTTTAAAAGCATTGGCTATAGCAGCAAGCTGGGAGAAGCAGGCTTAAAGGATCAGAGGAGCCAACTTACCCATTCCTACTATGTGCAATTTGTAATCTTTTGAAACATAGAAACTGCCAAACACTAATTTACCTTTGCCTGCCTCTTTTTAAACAATTTTAAACATTTAAACAATGAAATACAACACTAACACACAAGTACGGAACTTAGTCAAATCAATATGAATTTTTTTTACCAAATTAAACTTACATCAATTGTCTTGTCAGACGTCACCAACAGCAAAAAGTAATGGGCATTAAAGTAACACATTTAATCATATTGGGTTAAAACATTGAATTAGACAATTGAATTATCTGCAATTGAATCCTTACCCTTCCACAGCTCCTCGAAGTTCCTGCACCATGTGCCTGTGTTTGAGTGTCTGCTGTCGAGAGTCCTCACATGTGTGAGTGATCAGCTATCATGACAATTGGAGGGCGGGGCTATACCTGAAAGAGTTTGTGATTGGCTAATGTCAGGTGACATACAAGAACTGAACAAGATAGCCGCCAAAAAGCAACAACCTATAAAAACGTCATTGTCAAAATCATCAGTCATTTTCAAGCGAGCCATTCACGGATGTATCCTGAAGGTGTTGTGCCCCCCCCCACGCTCTAATCGATCCCAGGTGTTGCCCATCATAATCAGGCCTACTGAGGCTAATGAACACCTGGGATCTACCCTTCTTTAGGCTGCCGAGGACCGACGTCGGGCGCTTGGTTATTGAGAACCACAATCACGAGAGACTGCGTTTTCCAGCTCCGACCACGTCGTGCCATGTAACCAGTCCAGCCCTGCCTAGTTTGTGTTTTTGATGTTGGAGTTTTCAGTAAAGACATTTTTTCCGTTGTTTTTGAGTGTCTGTGTCTCTCTACTTCTGGGTTCTTTGGCACATTTGGCTCGTCAGTCTCATTGGGGCGTAACAGAAGGCCTAACTAACGGCGGGAGACACGGACCGTATGGCGTGATAACAATCCTCCAGGAAGAGGGGCTGGGGTAACAAGACAGCGCTCTGCCCTGTTATAAGTGATATGTGTACATACAGGGTCCAGCTCGCCTGATCTAAGAATGAAAAGAAGGGGACTCCACAGGGTGTCATTCAAGTGTCATCCTCTTTCCCTGCGAGACACATTGAAGAAGGATCAACAACGTGTTGTGCGCGTGCATGGTGGAACCATTTCCCGCACACACAGCTTATACATGCTTATAATAACATCACAATGGACAGAAGGGGTCAACTTGAACGCTTGCGCTGCATATGAATGACTGTGGACAAGGTTTTTTAAACAACAAACAAATTGGTTTTATCCAATTAGGTTAGATACTGGTCATGCAAGCACACCCATGTAAACTAATTAAGCACAGATGAAACACACATGCAGAGACACACACAAACAACCTGCATCACCACAACAAACAACCTGTGTTATTGATCAAAGTCAGTAGTTCTCAGACAATTTTTACAAATGTACCCACTCTAAAGTTATTTATATTAAGTACCCTTGGTTGGCATGGGTTTCGCTTTTGATTTCTGACATTCATTTGGAAAGATTTTCAGAACGTGCCTGTTCGTATTCAGATGCTAAATTAATATTTACATTTTCAGGTTCCCCCTGAGATCCTTTTAAGTAACCCAGTTTGGGAAACACTGGTTTGAGGGAGTGTAAGAGGCACAGCCTCGGAGTCACACTCATTATCTGCTGTTTGATACCATAAAGGAAACACATCACACACAAGTCAATGCAAACTCTAACTAATTGGGTCAAAGGTCACCCCCCCCCCACAGTGGTTGGATGTCATTATGCCACTTAGCAGATGTCTTCATTAAAAGTGACTTCCAGCGAGGCTTGGAACCAATCAAAGTGTATGCTCAATAACATAATTGACTGCAAATGTACGAGCTCGCACAAACCAGATCCTGAGAATACACCCCATGTGCAGATGTGGTGGGAGAGAAGTGTCTCCGTGGAGATCATAAGACGTGGCTGGCGGCCATGGAAACCATCACAACACGAGTATGACACCTACAAGACACCAACAAGAACGCAACAAAAATAGCAGCAAAACCAAAGCACGACGGGTCCAACGTCAAGGCGAACCCATAAGAGATGAGTCTTTATTTTCTCTCTCGCTCGAGCCCACGTTTGTGTCATGTGTGGGTGTGGGTGTGTGTGTGCTTTTCTGAGACATTTGTGCTGCCGCCTTCTTCAGATCCCAGAGACATCATAGTCAGCTTGCTCTTTCCTCTAAAGGCGTCGTGGGAGGGCCGCTCTGAAGAAGATCTCTCTTCTGAGGAGGGGGAGGAGCAGGGGGACCACCAACTATAAGGGTCTGCTGTCGGAAGCCACACAAGTTCTTCTTAGGAGCTCAATGGACCAACCGCTATATACTTCTCAGACACACATTTTTTGTACAAAACAAAATTGGGTAGCAATCTCAAAGTCACTCTTTACAAGCAAGCAGTTAAAACATATAATTTAATTTAAAAGCTATACAAAAATAAATGAATAGGTTTAAAATTGCCAAATATGAGTACAATTGTGTATATCGATATTGCAGTGGCCCTTGCAGTGTACACTGCACTACAATCTATTACTGCTAGCACCATTGCTAGCACTGACACCTGGATCACCACAGACACCTCTACCTCTACCACCACTACCTTCACCCCTACCTCGACCACCACAATACCCACCACCAGCACCACTACCATTCTCCATAGGTCTAGAAGTACAGATAACTGTGGACTGTGGAACAAAACAATAAAAAATCACCGGGGTCTCCTGCCCCATTATTCAAGGGATGTTGAAATATTCATAAAGTAAAAGTGATAAGCCCAGTACACTCTATCCCCGCATTTAGAGCAGACTTGTTGTAACCAAGATATTCTGTAAATTGCAACTATGGAAAAAGTAGATTACCGACTCAAAAATACTTTTAAGCGAAAAGGGCACTCAAGAGCAGAAGTACAGCATAAACTTGCACTTATTCCTTAAAAATAGCACTCTTATAGTACACTTTTTGTATTTTGTACTGCATCTTTTGCACTCCTGTATTGTAATGTGTTATTGCCTCTTGTATTGTTGTATATCAGTGGCGGCTGGTGGTTGAAAAAGTAGGGGAGGAAGGTGCCTTACTATACATTTTTGACAATGTATTAGTGAGTCATTTTTGCAGACAAGCCAAACAGAATTGAAAGTGATTGTGATCTGAGGGGGAAGAAGCATTGTTTTAATGAAAAATAGCTATTTAGCGATTACTCCATTTTTGATGAAAATCTGAACATCTTAATAGAAGTTTCATGCACAGTGGCTTTTGCTATCGAACAAACCTAACATAATTGAAATTGAGCGAGATTTGAGGGAGAATCGTTCTGTATTGTAATGTATATTTACCTGTATTTAATGAAAATAAGACATACTATCATATAGTAAAAACAGTTATGCACGTAAATCACATCAATTGTCTAATTGTGAGCCAAAGACACCACCTTGTCTTGGTCAGCCATGCTTTCTGTTAATGTTTGGCGTCATGCACCTGGAACGCTTTGAGGTCGGAACTCGAAAGTCTGAATCTTAAAGGTACGAGTTATCTGGAACGCGGAATAAATGAATGACACAAGATAGATCCTTGCGTAATGATAACCCGCCCCCCAAAACTCTGATTGGGTATTCTTCAGTGCAGGGAGCTCTGCTGATTGGTTCACAGAGCCTCTGTCTAGACACACCCAAAGGGAGGATCGTCCTTCCTTACTGCCGTACAAACTCATGTTAAAAAACAGGACTCACTGGCCGTC
The DNA here is from genome assembly GCA_027704905.1 of Muraenolepis orangiensis. Classification (NCBI taxonomy): domain Eukaryota; kingdom Metazoa; phylum Chordata; class Actinopteri; order Gadiformes; family Muraenolepididae; genus Muraenolepis; species Muraenolepis orangiensis. The sequence continues at coordinate 26,176,052 of CM051002.1, read as the reverse complement.
CGGGTTCGGCAGTTTTATAATGGACTTCAATAGGGAGCATGGGGAAGACGATCCTTCGTACAGTAATTTTTTGTTAGAGGTAGGTGCTGGTACTTTGACACGGGAATATGATTGTTTTCCCAAGCCCATTGGGAGCCCATTGTTTTCCGGGCTGGTTCCACCTCAGCTCCGTGGCTACACCAGCACCTCGTGGTTCCGAGCCCATCGTTTCACGGGCTGGTTCCACATCTGCTCCGTGGCTACACCTACTCCCGAGGAGGACCCCCCACCTGCTCCCGAGGAGGACCCCCACCTGCTCCCGAGGAGGACACCTACCCGCTCCCAAGGAGGACCCCCACCTGGTCCCGAGGAGGACCCCACCCGCTTCCAAGGACCCCCCCCCACCCACTCTCGAGGACCCCCACCTGCTCCCTGAGGACCCCCCACCTGCTCCCAGAGGAGGATCCCACCGGCTCCCGAGGACCCCTTCCTATCTCGCGGACCCCTCTCTGCCGAAGACCGACATCGGGGGCGATATCCTGAGAACCAGGGGCTCTCGGGCGGTCGTTCGGTGCCTACCCTCAGGGGGGCTTGACCATTGTGTACCTTCCTGAGAACCATCCTGACGAGGACCGACGTCGAGGGCGAGATCGTTGAGAACTTTATGGCTCCCACCTAACCGTGAACCTGTGTCTCCAGCTATGACTACGTTGTGTCTCGTCCAAGCCCCCCCCCCTGCTACAAGGACCCTCTCCACGTTCCACCCTCTGGACCATCTCCCCACGTCGACCACACCATGTAACCTATCCAACCCTTCCCTGTTGTGTTTTTGTGTTTATTGGATAAGACATTATCCGTTGTTTTGAGCGTGTCTCTTCTTCTGGGTTCTCTGGCACATTTGGCTCGCCGGTCTCGTTGGGTCCTAACAGATGGTCCTCCCATTCCTCAATGGAAGAGCCTCCACTGTTGTATATAAGGTAAATTACATTGTGTGTACTTTCAGCATGTCCAGTCAGTGTGGAACATAAAACACAGCACTTCTTCAGGTCCAACATTTTATTCCATTTGATTCTGTATTGAGATGGAAATTACAGCAAGCTGGAATGCTGAATTAGATTTTGAGGTTAGTCAGCCGTCCAACAGCCTTAATGGTTTTATGATATCCACGCGGACAGTGATTGATGTAGTTCCCTCTCTGCAGAGGTCTCGACATGAAACCCCAACAGGAATATGCAGACCTTAGATGTCTTACCACTAACCATACATATTGTGTCAAGCTATGCATTACAGAGATGCTTTTTAAAGCAAAAAAGTAACTCACTAAAAATTGCCTTAGAGTAAGCTGGTTAGATAGTTTAGTAGGCTATCGTACACTTACTTTAGGATACAAAAGGACTAGCGCTGTTATTACTGCTAATAGTTACACAGTAACGCATCATGGTGATCACAACCTTAGAACATTGTTTCTGTAATTAAAACGTTTGCATCTTCCTTGATATTGTCTGCTTGCTGCTGTGGAAATAATGAAGTAAGGTGATTATTGTTATTGCATAACATCAGAAACATTTAAGTGGAGTTAATATTTGTATTGTCCATTATTCAACGCAAACTTTTGGAGTCTTTAGTAGCGGAACACAAACTGCATGTTTATTTGAGGAAGCCATTGAGCGTGGAGCACCATTACTTATCTGCCCAATTACTAATTTTACCTCTGCAAATATGGAACAGCTCGCCTTCCTCTAAACCGTCTCTTTCTACAAAACTCAATTTAAATGGGATTACTTATCACATTTGGTATAATAGTGTCAGTGACAATATACAGTTGCAAGAAAAAGTATGTGAACCCTTTGGAATTACCTGGATTTCTGCATAAATTTGTCATAAAATGTGTTCTGATCTTCATCTAAGTCACAACAATAGACAAACACAGTCTTCTTAAACTAACACCACGCAAACAATTATATGTTTTCATGTTTTTATTGAACACACCATGTAAACATTCACAGTGCAGGGTGGAAAAAGTACGTGAACTCCTATGCTAAAGACTTCTCCAAGAGCTAATTGGAGTCAGTCGTCAGCCAACCTTTAGTCCAATCAGTGAGACGAGATTGGAGGTGTTGGTTAAAGCTGCCCTTCCCTATAAAAAACACACACCAGTTTTGAGTTTGCTATTCTCAAGAAGCATTGCCTGATGTGAACCATGCCTCACTCAAAATAACTCTCAGAAGACCTAAGATTAAGAATTGTTGACAAAAATAAAGCTGGAAAGGGCTACTAAAGTATCTCTAAAAGTCTTGATGTTCAGCAGTCCACGGTAAGACAAATTGTCTATAAATGGCGAAAGTTCAGCACTGTTGCTACTGTCCGTAGGAGTGGCCGTCCTGTAAAGATGACTGCAAGAGCACAGCGCAGAATGCTCAATGAGGTGAAGAAGAATCCTAGAGTGTCAGCTAAAGACTTACAAAAATCTGGGGGTTCATGGGAGGACACCACGGAGGAAGCCACTGCTGTCCAAAAAAAACATTGCTGCACGTTTGAAGTTTGCAAAAGAGCACCTGGATGTTCCACAGCACTACTGGCAAAATATTCTGTGGACAGATGAAACCAAAGTTGAGTTGTTTAGAAGGAACACACAACACTATGTGTGGAGAAAAAAAGGCACAGCTTACCAACATCAAAACCTCATCCCAACTGTGAAGTTTGGTGGAGGGGGCATCATGGTTTGGGGCTGCTTTGCTGCCTTAGGGCCTGGACAGATTGCTATCATCGATGTAAAAATTAATTCCCAAGTTTACCAAGACATTTAGCAGGAGAACTTAAGGCCATCTGTCCAACAATTTACACTCAACAGAAGATGGGTGATGCAACAGGACAATGACTCAAAGCACAGAAGTAAATCAACAACAGCCTGGCTTCAACAGAAGAAAATACGCCTTCTGGAGTGGCCCAGTCAGAGTCCTGACCTCAACCCGATTGAGAGGCATGGCATGACCTCAAGAGAGCGATTCACACCAGACATCCAACGAATATTGCTGATGCTGAACTGAAACCGTTTTGTAAAGAGGAATGGTCCAAAATTCCTCCTGACCGTTGTGCAGGTCTGATCTGCAACTACAGGAAATGTTTGGTTGGGGTTATTGCTGCCAAAGGAGGGTCAACCAGTTATTAAATCCAAGGGTTCACATACTTTTCCCACCCTGCACTGTGAATGTTTACATGGTGTGTTCAATAAAAACATGAACACATATAATTGTTTGTGTGGTATTCGTTTAAGCAGACTGTGTTTGTCTATTGTTGTGACTTAGATGAAGGTCAGAACTCATTTTATGACCAATTTATACAGAAATCCAGGTAATTCCAAAGGGTTCACATACTTTTTCTTGCAACTGTATATCTGTAGCAGACTACGCTGCTACCAGCTATTCAAATCACTACTTGAGGGCTCCTCCCAAAGACAAGGACACAGGGTGATGAGGAATCCAGTTTATTACAAGATTTTAGAATCATGGTGAACAGAGCAGATGGATGCTAGTGCTCTTCTCCCTCGAGTGTGTGTGGTGGTGGCTGTTTTAACCTGTGGGCCTTGATTAACAATGACCCACAGGTGTGCAGACTCACCAGCCAATCAGTCTAACTCCGGCTAGGTTAGTCTGCTTAAACCAGCCACCAACCACACACACACACACTCCACAATAATCTGCATATAGTCTGACTATATGAATAACACTGACTTAATGTGTATATATATATACATATATATATATATATATTAAGTAAGTGTTATTCATATGGGATATACTAAAACCTCAAATTGTGGACACTACACCCTATATATATATAGGGTGTAGTGTATATATATATATATATATATATAGGGTGTAGTGTAAGGTGTGTATATATATATATATTTCTTTTTTTTCACTGTTCTATATATAGTCAGACACTGTCAATATTGTCACAGATACTATTAAATGTAATATGACATGCTTTCCCAGTGGTATATATATATATACTGTATGTACATATATATATATATATATATATATATATATATATATATGTGTATATACAAAAATACATATATATACATATTTCTAAATTCATTTATATATTTATGAATAAATATTTATAAATAAATATATATATGTATTGTGAGCGCCCACGCTCAAGGAGGCAAACAACAGCGGGTTTTTGAGGGTTAAACGAAAAATGTCCTTTTATTTCTTCGCATCACAACTGAAACCAGCAGAACAGCAGAACAGCATAACAGCATAGTAGCATAGCAGCATATGGCGGGACCTCTCGGCCGCAAGGGCTCGGTCCTCTCACCCCCCTTCTCTCTTTTAGCAACCCTCTACCTGTGTGCTTTTAAGCACCTGATTTACTCAGGTGTTGATTGTTGTCAGCTGGGGGTTTCACTCCGGGATCTCGTTCGCCTTCCCCCGGGTCCTAAAGCCCTCCAAGTATCTCCCTCGGGAGATATACGCCTCCCACAACGTAACCAAAGGTAAGTCTCCTATACTTTGCCCTGGTGGGACCCCAAGGGTAGCTTGGGGTACCACATATCCTTCCCCTCAACTTCAGAGCACCCTTGGCAGGCCCAGACTACAGGCCTTCTGACCTTCGGGACAGGGCATCTGCGTTCCCACGCAAAGTTCGGTACCACCTGTCGGTAGTATCCCCCTCCTCCACGGGCGCCTCCTGGCGTCCAACCCGGCTTGAAGGGGTATTCCCGGTGGCATTTGAGGACAAACCACCGATCCCGACAGTTGCGGCGCGGGGGCCAACCCCGCTCCTCTGGACCGTCGGCGTCCCAGTCGATGATCCGGGGCCTCGTGTTGTCCTCCAGTGAAAGCGGAGCGACGTCCTCCGGCGGGTGCGGAGCGGCGTCCTCCGGCGGTTGCGGAGCGGCGTCCTCCGGCGGGTGCGGAGCGGCGGCCTCCGGCGGGTGAGGAGCGGTGTCCTCCGGCGGGTGCGGAGCGGCGTCCTCCGGCGGGTGCGGAGCGGCGTCCTCCGGCGGTTGCGGAGCGGCGTCCTCCGGCGGGTGCGGAGCGGCGTCCTCCGGCGGGTGCGGAGCGGCGTCCTCCGGCGGGTGCGGAGCGGCGTCCTCCGGCGGTTGCGGAGCGGCGTCCTCCGGCGGGTGCGGAGCGGCGTCCTCCGGCGGGTACGGAGCCAACACGTGGGCCCATTCCTCTCTCGGCCGCTTTCCCGGAGTCCTTTGCGCTGCGCGCTCACAGAGCTGTGTGACGGCCTTCTGTAATGTTTGTTGCCCCTGCAACACTGTTGTCAGCAACTCCCTTAAGGCTGGATCCATGTCTTCGGTTGTGAGCTGGGTTAACATGCGCGCATCCTCCACCATATGTGAGCGCCCACGCTCAAGGAGGCAAACAACAGCGGGTTTTTGAGGGTTAAACGAAAAATGTCCTTTTATTTCTTCGCATCACAACTGAAACCAGCAGAACAACAGAACAGCATAACAGCATAGCAGCATAGCAGCATATGGCGGGACCTCTCGGCCGCAAGGGCTCGGTCCTCTCACCCCCCTTCTCTCTTTTAGCAACCCTCTACCTGTGTGCTTTTAAGCACCTGATTTACTCAGGTGTTGATTGTTGTCAGCTGGGGGTTTCACTCCGGGATCTCGTTCGCCTTCCCCCGGGTCCTAAAGCCCTCCAAGTATCTCCCTCGGGAGATATACGCCTCCCACAACGTAACCAAAGGTAAGTCTCCTATACTTTGCCCTGGTGGGACCCCAAGGGTAGCTTGGGGTACCACAGTATATACAGTATATATATATGTATTTGTTGTGCTGTGACAGAAGAAGAGGAGGAATTGGAGGAGAATATGTTTGGTCTTTGTGAAGGCAAAATCAGTTGCATCTTCAGTGCTCCACGCTCATCACTCATCAAACACAAACACACATCGAGCCCCCTGTGTGTTCAACAGAGGATAGCGGGGAGGGGGAGGGGCACAATAAGCGCTTGCCCTCGTCCTACTTATTCTACTACGCCCCTGAAAACATATATCCAAAATAACCACGAGTCGTCCAGCCGCCAAACCAAGGTCGGTCAATTAGCGTTGAACATGCAGAGGGGTGTGTGTGTTTGTGTGTGGGGTGGTGTTATGTGTGTGTGTGTGTGTGTGTGTGTGTGGGTGTGTGTGTGTGTGTGTGTGTGTGTGTGTGTGTGTGTGGGTGGGTGGGTGTGCATTGCTAGGGGTTGGTTGAGGACACGAGATGAGGGGTCCAGTTGCCTATTGTACCCCAGAAGAGAAAAAACACACACACACAAACACACACAGACGCAGCTCATCCGTAATGCGTAATGTGTGTTGTTAGCGCCGCGCTAACCTTCCCCTGACATGCCACACAGATGCTAATAATTTGTTTTAGTCTCTGCCTCTGCTGGAGAAGGTCAAGGGACTGTGCTATATGCGTGTCTGCGCGCACACACACACACACACACACACACACACACACACACACACACACACACTTGGCCATACGCGCACACACACACACACACACACACACACACACTTGGCCATACGCGCACACACAAACACACACACTTGTCCATGCACACACACGTTTGTCCATGCACACACACACACACACACACACACACACACACACACACACACACACACACGCTTTTCCATACACACATACACACACATACACACACAAACGCATGTTTGTCATGCACACTCACAAGTTTGTCCCAACACCCTTTGTGTATGGACACATATACACGTGTGTGTGTGTGTTTGTGTCTGTATGGCCAAGTGTGTGTGGGTTGGGGTGATGGGGCAGGGTGTGGGGGTGGGACGGTGTGAGGTAGGGTGCGTGGCACTGGGTGACTGGAGACAGTACCCTCAGCCTGGGATGTAATGATCTTCTTGACGTCCCCTGGGGAGGAGGAGACTTATCAAGGGTCCCTAATGAGTTTGTTAATCAAGGGAACTCTTAAATGAAGTGAGTAAGTGAGAAAAGGGCAGAACTGATAAGAAATGTATTTGTGGCCCTGTGCCACTAATCCAAGGTTTGGTTGAAAGGAGCCAGATTATTTGAGAGGAGAAAGTGATTCCCATTTTACGGCAGTTGAGTCCTTGGCCAAAGGTTGAAACGTTGAATCAGCAGCAGAGTAAATAGGATGCACACTAATTAACAGGAACATGTCTATTGACATGTTGTTATCAATTACATTTACATTACCTCACACTCCTTCCTGTTGAAAACACGGGCTAAAAGGATGAAGCATCTGGACCACTATGGATCAGCCGGAGGACAAGGTTGTGACCCTAGTTTTAAACTTGAATATTTTCTCAGTAACAAGATACGTGAGCGTGCGCTGAGTTCACCCACACATTCTTTGGTTCTCATGCTGGGGAAAAAAAAATCAATACCTAGGATCACCATAGTTGCAGAAAAAAGAGACTTTCCAGAAGGCCAAAAAGGATGAGGTTTAGATCAGGGGTTCCCAACCTTTTTTGTGCCACGGACCGGCAGATACATCAGAAAAGAATCTCGCGGACCGGTTGTCAATTTTTGTGTATTTTACATTTTTATTTAAACAAAAGCCCTAACAAAACGACAGGGCTCTATTTCAGTATAAACGCGCATGTACGCGGAGCACCCGTAAAAAAAAAAACGTCTCGTTCGCGGGTGCGAGCCGGCTCCCGTCGTTCACTTAAAAGAGCCGACTCTTTGAGCCGGCTCGTTCGCGACCGTCACGTCACGTCTTTAGTAGCGCGTGCAACTGAAAGTCTCTCGTTATGCCGCCGATATATATTTAATCTATATATATAGATTATACCGCCCACCGCTATATAATCTATATATATAGATTATACTATATATATAATCTCTATATATAGATTATACCACTCGCCGTTCACCTATACTCAAATTATTTGAGTCAAATATGATGATAAACACACATCTGTTTGGCGGCCCGGCAGTAACACCTCCACGGCCCGGTACCGGTCCGCGGCCCGGCGGATAATAATCTAATTTAGGCAGATAAGATTGTTGCACCCAATTTACAAGTTCACCATAGTTGGCAAAGCACTGTCCATGTTGTGAAGTAACAGCACAACACAGCACCACCACACAAAGGCTATCGATGAATTACTGTACTGGTACTGTACTGTAGCTCACTGCATCGTCACACACCATTAGGGCCTACTCCACTCAGCTAGGACAATTAGGTTTCATAGACAAATGGCTGACACACAACCACACCTTTGTGCACAACAATGCTTAACAAACTCCAGCCATTAACTAATCATTCAAGTGTGTGGAAACAAAATGCAACCAGCTCAACAAGATGCAACACTGTGGCAAAACCAGCAAAGACACTCACCAATGAAGGTCAGTTAAAGAGGCCAATAAAACAATAAACCAATCGGGTTTAATGTTGTGGGACCTCCAGGGCTTCAGAGAGGCACCGGGACGTTGCTGAGTCGAGTCCGACACGGACTCGTGGGCACTGTCAACCACTGATTTGAGGGACTTCCAGAGCTCCTGATTGACCGGGACTTTGCCCTGAATGTGTCCGACATGGGTCACCAAGATCATCGCTGGACCCTCTTCAGTTTGCCTACCAGCCGAAACTGGGAGTGGAGGACGCCATCATCTTCCTGCTTCATCGTGCCTACGCCCACTTGGACAGACCCGGGAGCACTGTGATAATCATGTTTTTTGACTTCTCCAGTGCGTTCAACACCATCCGGCCTGCCCTGCTGGGGAGTAAGCTGACGGCGATGAAGGTGGACTCTTCCCTGGTTTCCTGTATTACAGACTATTTGACGGGTCGTCCACAGTTTGTCAGACTGAAGGACTGTGTGTCTGACACTGTGGTCAGCAGCACTGGTGCTCCACAGGGAACGGTTCTTTCCCCATTCCTGTTCACCCTGTACACCTCAGACTTTCAGTTCAACTCAGAGTCCTGCCATCTGCAGAAGTTCTCGGACGACTCTGCAGTTGTTGGTTGTGTCAGTGAGGGAAACGATGAGGAGTGGACTCCTTCGTTGAGTGGTGTGAGCTGAACCACATGCAGCTCAACACAGACAAGATGAAGGAGATGGTGGTAGACTTCCGCAGGAGGAAATCTACCCCCACACCCATTTCCATGAAGGGTGTGTCCGCATAAGTTGTATACCTGGGAGTTCACCTGGACAACAAACTGGTCTGGGCCAAGAACTCTGAGGCTGTTTACAAGAAGGGCCAGAGACGTCTCTACTTCCTGCGGAGGCTCCGGTCCTTCAACGTTTGTAACACGATGCTGAAGATGTTCTACCAGTCGGTGGTAGCCAGTGCCATCTTCTTCGGTGTCGTGTGCTGGGGAAGCAGGTTGAGGTCAGCAGACGCCAACAAGATCAGCAGGATCGTCAGGAAGGCTTGCGCTGTCCTGGGGGTCCAGCTGGACTCCTTGTTGGTGGTGTCTGAGAGGAGGATGCTGCGCAAGCTGTGTAGTATCCTTGACAACAACTCTCACCCTCTCCATCAGGTGCTGACCTCATACAGAAGCACCTTCAGAAACAGACTCATTCCACCCAGGTGTACCACAGAACGCCACAGGAAGTCCTTTCTTTCTGTGGCCATCAGACTCTTTAATTCATCTACCTCGGGTCATGAGAGGGACAGTGGAGACTCAGTGACCTGAGGTCAACGCACTGTGTTATTATTGTTTGGTCAACGCACTGTAAATCCTTTCACTGTCATTTTGCACTGTTAATTCAATTTCACTTTTCACTTTTCACATGTCACTTTTTCAGTATTCATCTGAGTTATTTATTAGTATTTTATTACTGCCAATTTGCACTATACGTATTGTTGCATATTGTATATACCTATGTATTACTGCAATAACACTGTAAATTGTGCAATTCATCTGTCAATACATTTAGATTTCATTCAGATTTAATTTAGTTATATTTTGTTTATACTAGTTTAGTTTAGTTTAGTTTGTTGTTATTTAGTTTTTAGGTATTAGTATATTTTGTGTGCATTTATTCCGCCTGTTTCAACTGTTGCACCTTAATTTCCCTCGGGATGAATAAAGTCTCTTGAATCTTGAATCTTGAATATATACATGTGTTGAATTGAAAAAGCATTTCAAAGATACAAGATACAAGATATTTATTATTTATTATTTATTACTATTAATAAATATAAATATAAATATAAATATAGCCACCTCCTGTTCACCTCCAATATCTCAGACTGTAACCAGAGCAACACTGGCAGCCAGGGCCACAGCTATATATATATATATATATATATAGAGAGAGAAAGAACGAGAGAGAGAGAGAAAGAGAGAGAGTACATGTGTGTGTGTGTGTGTGTGTGTGTGTGTGTGTGTGTTTCTAAAACCATTAAAGGATAACCTTTTAACATTATCTCCATATGTCTGCATTTGGAATATAGTGTGAAAAAACGCCTGCCGTTGTTGCCGATGCTCTCTGTGTCTAAAAGGAGCGTGGGGGATCTGGGTGCACAGGGCCACACGGAGGAAAGGTGAACATTGTTCATTTGCATATATACTGCCCGGGTGGAGATGTGCCGGTAAAGTTCCCCTTTAATAGTAGCGATAACAGCCATAGATAACAGCCTAGCAGATAATGGTGTTCACCATCACAGCTCTCACGGTGGGGTGGAAGTTGTAGCACTTCTTCTGGAGACTCTTGATAAATGATATGATAGATAAATATGAAGTGGTGTTTTCCCCCAGAATATTGGATATCGTTTAACAGATTACCTAAACAGTTAAAAAGATACACATCAAATTATTATCAAACATATGTTATTTTTTTACCAAACAGTTGAAAAGATTTCCAAAACAAAGTATAAATATGAAATGTATATTTAGATATATATACAATCTACAAAGTTTGTTCAGAGTTTCTCAAAGAGGACTCTATACAGAGGGGGAAGCTACACAGCTAATGCATTCTGTTTGTGATTACCAAGTCAAGTGGGAGTTAATACAGTTGCAGACAAGCAAATCCCCATCAATTGCCTTTTCAGAATATAGATCAAATATTCACATAATATTGTTATACTAAAGATAATTTCACAGCCAGTGCTCTGGTGCTGTTGTCTGCTTATGTGGCCATAATGACCACTCGGCTGTGTAATTGGACATTTTAAAAGACTTTAAAAGAGTTTAGCGAGTTAGCCGGCGAGGACAGACATGGACAGAGCACCGCATTCGGGAGTGACAGCTGAATATGGAACCCCGATGTGGCGAGTGTCCGACTTAACCCATAAACCATGATTAACGCCACCAATGTCACAATTTTCCGTTAGAAAGAAGGAGAAAAAAAAGGCGTGGGGCATTGAGTAATAGTCTGGCAGTGAGCCATTGAGATGTCCCACATATGACAATGACTGTCGAACGACCACAAGTCGGGAAAGGATTTCAATGGTTCCTTGAGAGTCTCTCTCTCTCTCTGTCCCTCTCTCTCTCTATTTGTTTGTCTTTGTGTGTCTCTCTCTCTGTCTCTCTCTCTCTGTATCTCTGTTCCTTTTGCTATACCCCCCTCTCTCTGTCTGTCTGTCTGTCTGTCTGTCTGTCTCTCTCTCGCTCTATGTCTCTATCTCTCTCTATCTCTCTCTGTCTCTCTCGCTCTCTGTGTTTCTCTCAAATTTTACCCCTCTCTCTCTGTGTCCCTCTTTCACTCTCTGTGTGTCTCTGTCTCACTCTAGCTGTCTCTCTTGCTGTCTCTCTCTCTCTCTCTCTCTCTCTCTCTCTCTCTCTCTCTCTCTCTCTCTCTCTCTCTCTCTCTCTCTCTCTCTCTCTCTCTCTCTCTCTCTCTCTCTCTCTCTCTCTCTCTCTCTCTCTCTCTCTCTCTCTCTCTCTCAGTTAGAGTTAACTGTGACATATTCATTTAAATGGTGAGAATCGCTTGTGGAATTTCCAGCAGGACAGCAAGCAGGCAGGCATAATGCTGTTTGTGATGGCTGCTGACAGCCAGCAACCTGCTGGGGCTTTCAGAAGGTTAGTTAGGCTGTTTGATTTGGATGCATCAGTCTCCCACTACAATCTCTCAAAGTATAATAATCTCCACATGTTCAATAATCATAAAAAAAAAAAAATGGGAAGGACATTTTTGAAAGAATATGTAAGAGGAAGTACTTTCTGTCCAAAAGAAGCAAGAAGAGCATTTATGTAAATAAAGGGTTAGTGTTTCCGAACCACGAATTTCCCAAACTGCCAATCTAATTAAAACATACACTACAATATAACATACAGCATCACATACATGCATCCCCAATGCACGTGAGTGACCAGGATCTCTGGGGCCTCCTGAAGCCCTTGACCCACCATTACAAGCATTGCCTGCTAACTGCTGACTATACCCTATCACCATCAATGTCTTCAACGGCCTTGCACTGTAATCATAACTCCCTACCTCTACCTATTGTTTACATATTTATATTATATTATATTCATTACTATATATATATATATTATTATATGTACTTTACTGTAACAATTGCACTCTGGTTAGATGCCAAATATTTTTCGCTGTACTGTACTTGTGCTGTGCAACAAATTTCACTCTAATCAAATCTAATCAAATCTAATCTAACACGTCGCCGGTGCTTCTGCCGGCTCGCCGCACCATTCCAGAGCGTGCCGCTCTTTAGCTGTTCAGCGTAAGCTTCCCAGGCCTTCCCTCAGCCGTCCAATTACAATTCTGAAAAGATAAAGGATGTTATGGTGAAAACAAGCAGAGTGAAGCGCTAAGTGTCGCAATGACTCTGTAAATTGGATTTTCTGATCAAATCCAATGTTGGATATTCCTCCATCAATGTTGTATTCCTTCCATACAAATATCATATATGTCGGTGTGCCATCCGCCGTCTTCTCCAGGTAGAGGTGTCGAAACTACAGACACATTCAGGACACGCCAGATATTTAAAAGTTATTGTTACAGAAAGCTAAGTATTTCAACTTTGACCACCAGGGGGGGGGGACCTCCGACAGTCAGACCTTTGCAAGAGGGACCTCCGCTATGGGGATAGGATTGCCCCTTTTAGACAGAGATCTCACACTGCTGGATTTTAACCCAGAACCAAGCAAAACATGACGTGGAACACAACAGCACCGGCGTTTAGTGTGACGTATAATACACATACAAGCTATCCAGGGCAGCTTTCGGAACAATAATGACGTATGGCCCCTCTTCCAACGCAAGCAAAGTCGCTTTTTTTTTCACATGTGTCACTTAACAAAGAAAAAGGGGCGGATCCGTAGGGCGTCGTGTTTCTGTGCTCTCAGAAATAAGCCGGAGGTGAGAAATTGAAGAGATTGAGGATATGTGTACACATAACACTTCAAAAACCGATCAAAACGCCCCCCCCCCAACCCCAACCCTTTTTACACAGTCGATTGGGCTTTGTGACTAACTCCGCTGCCAGCTTAAAGGCAAAACATCAACAATGCCCCCCCCCCACCCCCCTGTTCCTGTGTTTGTACGTTTCCGGCAGGAAGAAGGCGAGGCAGAATAATGACGCAACATTCCTGCCTCATTGAGGCCCCGTGTAGAAAGGGGCTTTAGTGAGCTCCATTGAGCCAAGTAATCACAGTTGATCAAAGCTATGTCTGGGTGCATGTTCGGCTCAAGGTTGTTTTCATCCCCTTGTCCATTGCTTGTGAATAATAAACAGCCGCTCAGAGAGGGGTATCATCACCAGGCGGCCGCAAGCGACCCGGAAACCTCTGACCTCGCGCTTTGAGTGCTCCCCTGAAAGCCAGCGTGGGGATTGGTTTGGGCTCAATGATGTTTCGCTCCATTTCCTCGAAAATAACTACGCCGGCGAGAGGTTTTACTCAGGCTTATGTCGCGCTTACTTTATTTCAAAGCTCATTGGCAATTAAACTTTATTCGAAAATGATCTGCAGTCTGTCTTATAAATGGAGAGACAAGGCAGAGTTCCTCCCCCCCTCCCCCCTTCTGGCCAGCCAGAAAAGCTGCTCCGACAGATATTAGCTCCTTAAGTCTTGCTGACCATTTCACAAGCGTCCGATTATAAGACTCCGAAAATTGGATACGGTCACTCAGGGACAGGCAGACAGAGGAACTTTGAATTAATAATTTATTTTCTATGAGATTCGAAGAAAGTCCAGCGGTCCAGTGTTAAATGGGAATAAGAAGATTAAAGGCAAATATAGTGTTGTCAAAACCATGCGGCCTTGCTGGGTGATAGCTGAACACTTTTATTTTGCACGTCAGCTTTACGTCTGGACCCGGGCACCAGGCCCTGGTTTCTTAACTCGGGGCGTCTGTGTGTCTCTGTTTGGGGTTCCTGGATCCATTGCTCGACCCCCCCCCCCCCTAAAAAACAAATAGTGAGATTTTGGGTACAGTAAGAGAGAGGCTAGCTGTACATTCAATTATGTTATAATCATCAACAGTGGAATACAGCAAAACTTGTAAAAAGATTTTTGAGGATGTCTTGATTTATTTATGGAAAGGCAATTGAAATATAACGAAATACCTATCTACCTACTACCAATCCTTTCAAAGTCTCAATATACCAGCCGTGGTCTGGGCACTGGGATCTCAAATCCTCCATCTACATTCTGCATGCAACCATACACTATGGGTGGTCCAAAGTCCCAGCTGCCGCCATCACAACTACCACCCCTGAACTGCCGTCCTGAAGGAGGAGGGCAACGCATTCCAGGCCTGGGGACCGCATTCCAACCATCAGCAGGACCACGAACCAGCCCGCCTTGCTCTGAACCCCGGCAAGGAAGTACCGGCTTCTGAACCAATGTTGTGGGGGGCCACACTCGCACTCTTGCAGAGTGATCTGACTGGGAGTCAGATCACACTACGACAGCGAGTCTCTCCACTCTCCACTACGGTAAGTTGAAGGCTTCTTAATGGCATGCGTGCCCTCTATCTGGCCAGTAGAACGCCAACACGGCCACAAGTCACAAGTCTGTTCCCTTAGTGTCCGCCCTACAAACTTTGGTCTGTATGGAGCTTGTCATCGTTGACACAAAAGCCTATTGCGATGTGTGTGCGTCTCGTGGGTTCAAGCAAAAATGATGGGCTCATGAATGTTGGATTTGTGGTCAGACCAATGTCAAACGACTCGTTTCCCATTCCCATGGCGATGGATGTTCCACTTAACGATCTCATCGGCTTGATGAAAGTCGCAATATAAATGCATTACGTTGTGTGGAAACATTTAAATGCGGCTCTAATGGTGTCGCAGATCTTTTTAGGAACACAACTTATTGTGTGAAAGAATATGGCTTCCTGCATCTCTTTAACGGAACACCGTGGGTATTTTGTCTTCAATCCAGCACTTATTTTCAGACTCAAAGACAATCACACAGGTGATCAACCCCCGCTCCCCCCATCCTTACCTCGACCGCTCATCAAATCCTCGGCCGGTTCCTGATGAGGCCCTTTAGTGTCTGGACGACCTTGTTGTATTGGTTCATGGAGGACCCAATTGTGAAAAAGACGTTCATAAGGGGAACACAATCTAGGCCGTGCAATCGGCCAGGAAGAGATGGTGAAGTTTGTGTGTGTGTGGTGGGTATGACCAGGAGAGGGGGGGGTATGTCTCTGGTAAGGGTTAGTAAGCTTCACAACTAGATTGGCTCAGTGGCGGTGTGAGAGGAAAGAGCCATTACCTAGTCCCAAGGTTGACAAAGGCTATTGGAAGGGAATGCATGGGCAATGTTGTGTTTTATCATTGAATCTATCGCATTTTCTTCTGCAAAATGAAGACATTCAAAAATGGAACCACACAAACTCTCTCTTACACACACACATGATCCTATGAGGGACTAGAAGAAAATAAATTGGTAAACAATCAGCAGAACTGCAGAACAGAACAACAGTTAGACAAGTTCTTAAATACAGGAACTGCAGCTACAACAACAACACCAGCCCAATTCAAAATAGATACATTTTGCAATATTACTCTGTGCTTTGCTCTGTACTTTTCTCTTTCAAATCTCTTTAATCAATCGCACACATCTTGTTTGATGCTGAGACGGGTCAGGTAAGAGAAAGCAGTGACATGTGGACATGTCCCCCATGTCAGTCACTAAAACACTTTACTGGCTACTCTTTGTGCACACAATCGTACTGTCGTGGACGTACAAGGTGTGGATCCAAAAGCACGGATGCAGACACAGTTAACCTACTTAACCTGATCTTACCTTACTATAACTATGAACGTGGACTGTGAATATAACTGTAACGCTATGAGGATATACGAAAATTGCTGGAGAGCTCGGCATAACACACAAGACAATCTGGCAACGAGACGAGTAAATGCCTGGACCTATTTATACCAACAGACCTCACCAGGTGCAAACAATAATGACATCACAAACAATCACAGGGACAGGAAACAGGGGCAGGACTATCAAAATGAAAACCCTGGAACTAAACTAAACATAAAACATGAATGAAACATAAATCTTGACAAACATTTAGCACAGTTGGCGACGCACAACACCTACCTGACCAAAAGCTGCTTCAGAAGACGCCGCGCGTGTGCTCACGATCCGGCACATGCAACAAAGTGCTTAAAAAGTTAATAACTTTTGAAATTAAAAGGGCTTGTCAGCTTTTTAAGCACATCGCATGTAACCGGGGACTGAGGCCTCCGCAAGCTTGCATTTAAATTGGAACTCTTCTGGGATTGAATTAAATGATTTTCCCCTTTATCTGCCATCTCCCAATTCACAATCTGCCTCAATTGCTCCTGCCAACACAGCACCATTTGAATAATGCCCCACACACACACACACACACACACACACACACACACACACACACACACACACACACACACAAGACACACACACACAAAACACTTCTAATAATTAAGACTTTGGTTACTCTTTCCAAATCAACTTTCGACTGCTTTAGCCCCAAATGAGACGCTCCAAAAACCAAGAAGTTTTATATATATTTATATAGTATATATATATTATATTTGTTCTATATGTTCCATAGGTTCTATAATTATGTTCGATATCTTATCTAACAACAACAACAACAAATCGTGAGGATTGAATCCTCTTTATTGGTCACATACATGAAGACATACAGTGAAACGTGTTCTCTGCATTTAACCCATCCTAGTATTAGGAGCAGTGGGCAGCTATTCATACAGCGCCCGGGGAGCAGTTAGGGTTAGGGTCTTCCTCAAGGACACCTCGACAGTTTTTGCTAGGAGGAGCCGGGGATCGAACCAGCAACCTTCCGGTTGTGAGGCGACCGCTCTACCTCCTGAGCTATACTGTAGGTTTTATAAGTTCTATATGTTATGTATGTTCTATACGTTCTATAAGTTATATAAGTTAGATATGTTATATTAGCATATATGTTTTATATGTTTGTTTGATATGTTCCATACGTCCTGTATGTTCTATAATCGTTATAACTTCTATATAATTCTAAATGCTGTCCCATTGCCCTAGCAAGATTCAAGAGTCAAGATGGTTTTGTTTGCCAGTACAATGAAATGCTTTCTCCCCATTCCCTCCTGCAGTGTGAATTTCATAAAACAATATTATACTTAAGTATACATTACTATACTAAACAATACTATACTGTAAACAACACCATATACTACCTATGATATGCAATAATATGACATGCTATACTATATAAACAACACTATACGTATACTAAACTATGTACTATACTATATAGTACAAACAACACTGTACTATAACAATACTGTAATAGTGTACTATAACAATACTGTACACAATAGTAGTCCTGGTGTGTTCCCCTATGGTAGCCTTGGTCCTGTCCTGTGCTGCGCTCCCCCTGCTCCCAGTAGAACCAGCACTTGAAGTCAGCACTTGCTGCGGGCTATTTTTGTTGTGCATCCGCTCACAAATGCTGACATCCTTTATGCATTTTGCCTTCACCGTGTCACACATGTGCCGCAATCTATTTAGATGTATTGGTTACGACAGGCCTATCTATCTATCTATCTATCTATCTATCTATCTATCTATCTATCTATCTATCTATCTATCTATCTATCTATCTATCTATCTATCTATCTATCTATCTATCTATCTATCTATCTATCTATCTATCTATCTATCTATCTATCTATCTATCTATTGCGGGGCCAGATCGGGTCGAGAGGCGGGACCAACCCCACCCAGGGTGGGGGGGTTAGTTTTACGGGGGTTGGGGATGGAAATACGCAGTCTAGAAGAGACCGGGCCTTGTACGAGATAACCACTCAGTATTGCCGTACCCCTTAGCTTACCCCTCGACAAAACGATGTCTACTTTCATAGGCACACAAACACACACACACACACACACACACACACACACACTCACACACACAAACCGGCGAGGGACAAGGCTTTGTTCTCCATCCATCCATATGAACACACTTAATAAGTGTGTTTATACGAATAAACAAGCAAACGTGAAAGGCCATACCCCCCCCCCCCTCACCCCAGACAGACAAAGACGCTTTACAACAAAGATAAGATGGTGATAAACCGTCTTATATTTGTACAGAGAGAACACAAAGTACAATACACAGGGACAGAGCAGCCACATTGACAAAAACAGGAGCGCTCGTTGTAAAAAACATCGTTCAGAAGGAGCTTTAACTGTTCCAAGGTGAGCCAAATAGGTTAAAGCAGCTTCTCCCAATTGCGTGTTCATAAACAGGATATCCAAGGTAAAGCATTCTTGTCAACGAGTACGGTGTAAGGTGAAATGGGAACTTATAACGATGGCTTTGTCAATAAAAGAGTGACAGAGGGGATGTTACAACGATGTGTGTTGGTTGGACCCAGAACACTGACAACAGACCAGTGAAGGGATAACTGGAGGCTTTATTAACGCAAACACAATAATAGAATGGTCGGGGACAGGTCAGGGGTCTGGATACCGGGAGGTCCGACAGGTAGTAGACAGGCGGATGGTCTGGGACGGTCGAGAAGTCTGGATACCGGGAGGTCGAAGTAGCAACAGGTAGTAGACAGGTAAGTATAATTACCGGAGGGCTGGTACAGTGACATCCACAGTGACAATCTAGCAACGAGCTCAAGAGATGCCACGGTATATATACCCCCAGGTGAGGTGATTAACCAAATTACTATCGGCAATTGCCGCAGGTGTGTGTGCGCCACCGAAGCCCGTGCCTTGGCCACGCCCCCCTGTCAACCACCGTAACCGTGACAGGGGAGACAGGGCCCTTCTGCGGGAGCCGATGCTCTGATCAAAGGCCCAAGAGGACAGCAGGGGTCCACAGTTGGCCTCCCAGCGGAGCCAAGGGGATGCATTACCGTCTCCTCTGCCAAACGGCCTGGCCCTGCTTCCAGCGCGCTGCCACCAACACACGAACGCCATTACTAGTGTTTATCTGCTTGTTCTTTCAACAGCGATAGCGGGGAGAGATCCCACTGTGTGTCTTCTCAAATGAGGCCCCGAGAAGCAACAAAAATAACCATGAGTGTGAAGTACGAAGCTCTCCCTGGTACCAAGTTACAACGTCGTCCAAAAACATTACGACGGAAACGGCGGCTAACGAGCTCAAAGGGGGCCTTGCCAATGTCTGCTGTGCCGCTTTACTGTGCCTAGCGTTTTGTATTTTAATTGGTTCACACTAGAACTGGCATGGAGAACAAAATGGGTGGGGCTTACCGTAGATGTGAGCCAGATCACGAGAATGGGCGGGGCTTACCGTAGATGTGAGCCAGATCACGAGAATGGGCGGGGCTTACTGTAGATGTGAGCCAGATCATGAGAACGGGCGGGGCTTACTGTAGATGTGAGCCAGATCACGAGAACGGGCGGGGCTTACTGTAGATGTGAGCCAGATCATAAAAAGGGGCAGGGCTTATTGTTGATTTGAGCCAGATCCTGAGAACAGGCAGGGCTTACCGTAGATGTGAGCCATATCAAGAGAATGGGCGGGGATTACTGTAGATGTTAGCCAGATCATGGGAATGGGCAATGAGCGATAGCGGAACATGATTACAAGACATGGGCACCCTGTTTCATCCTAATAAAATACACCATCATACAGTTTGGCAAATAAATCTATATATCAAATGTAATACAATAGGGAAATACAATGGCAGAGGGAAAAAAAGCATGATACTAAAACCCCCAAAAAACGTGATACATTCCAAAATATCTAAATGATAGCGAGCCATAATTATCATTATCCCATGGTTATGGATGCGGTTTTATACCCATGGCTTGATTTCATGGTCTTTCTGCGGAAACACACACAAGGAGCAGATGTCCTAAATCTAGTCCCCGGCACATCCCGGTGTAAAGAGCTGAATCACTATATACACACAACAGCCGGGCGACGCCCCGCCTGATTGAAGCAAACTGCCTCTGATTGTCAGCAAAACACTCCTCTCCTCCACACGCTCAACTCTAATTAAATCATGTGGAAGTTGTGTTTGGAGTGTGTTCTCCGAGAGGAGACACACCACACCACACCACACCACACCACACCACACCACACCACACCACACCACACCACACCACACCACACCACACCACACCACACACACCACACCACACCACACCACACCACACCACACCACACCACACCACACCACACCACACCACACCACACCACACCACACCACACCACACCACACCACGCCACGCCACGCCACGCCACGCCACACCACGCCACACCACACCACACCCACACCACACCACACCACACCACACCACACCACACCACAACACAACACACCACACCACCACAGCACACCACACCACACCACACCACACCACACCACACCACACCACACCACACCACACCACACCACACCACACCACACCACCACACCACACCACACCACACCACACCACACCACACCACACCACACCACACCACACCACACACACACCACACCACACCACACCACACCACACCACACCACACCACACCACACCACACCACCACACCACACCACACCACACCACACCTCACCACACCACACCACACCACACCACACCACACCACACCACACCACACCACACCACACCACACCACACCACACCACACCACACCACACTACAGCGTCCTCTCTTCGGTTTCTCCCCTTTTCCGTCTGCCAGCCAAGCGTCCAGAGCGGTTACACTCGGCGTGGCCCCGGAAAGGACAAGTGGGGTTCCCCGCAGAAGGAGACGTTGTGTGAGTACCAACACGGGTGGATGTTAAAAGTGGCGCTCGCAAAGTGCCACTCGAAATAAAAGTCCAATGAAAGTGCTTGATACTTAGACAAACGTTTCCACGCTGGCAGGCATTAACATTTCAACCAATAAAAAAATCATACCATGCTTGCATATAAAGCCGGCTGGGACCAAGCTGGCAAGTCCCGCCGACAACGGCGATAAAGTCTTGAGGGATGGGATAACGTATTATGCTGTGCGTCATATTATTACCAAATGAACACTTTGAATACCATTTCTAGTTGAGCCTTAATAATTGAACAGCCCTCTTCGTAGGGATCACATGGCATTGCTTGATCAATTGATAATGCACAATGTAAAAGAGATCCTTTCATTGTTACCCCAGTGCTCTCCCCGCTGATACACACATAAATGGCAATGGGTATAATAACAGACACGATCAATCTGAAAGGAGACGCAGAAGCATCGCGCTGGCTGAAAGTGGGATCCTTCCACCAGCAAGCCTTGAGCAAAGTCACTATAAATACTAAGTGAAGAAAGCACAGATGTAACGTAAGTGTGTGTGTGTGTGCGTGTGTGTGTGTGTGTGTGTGTGTGTGTGTGTGTGGTTGGTGGCTGGTCTGATTAGAACTCTAGGGCTCCTGGGACTCTAGGGCTGCACACTGTGGTGTGTTGAGTGATTGAAGTACACCATCACCACACACACACACACACACACACACACACACTCACTCAGGACGAACTCTGACATGCAATGGCGTTGAACATCTGCTTTTCCCGCAACGTTTGGCCATCTCTCAAATAACATAAATTGGTACGACATCTAGGTGTGTCCTGTGAGTCCCAGGACCCCTGCAAAGCCAATTTGTTTCAAGATTTTCGATTTTTGGTGGAATGGAATGCTTACTCCCCATTCCCTCCCTGAATTATGAATATGAATTTCCTACAATTCAATACTTTATACTATACTATGTACTATACTTATACTATACAACACTATACATATATAACTATACTACTACTACTACTATACTATATAACAATACTGTACACAATACAAATAACAGTAAAAATAACAATAAAGTGACTGATAATGGTTGCTCCGGCCCGTTGAGGTTTACATTTAGGACATTTGGCAGACGCTTTTATCCAAAGCAACTTACAAGGAGTACATTTGTTGAAGTAGACAATAGCATAACGCTGAGGTATGCAAACATAAAAATAGAGCAGTTCACAAGCATTCATATTAACAAGATGAATAACACAATTTCGTACTGCCAGGTCACCTGCTTAAGTAGCTGTGATAAGAGCGTTTTATCAACATTAAGGATATACACTTGCTAGAATATACAACATGCTAAGAGCTATTAATGTCAGGACTTAAGCAAGTTAGGGGTTCACAAAGGAGAAGGAGGGTTCATGGAGAGTCCAGGTGGGTCTTGAGTTTCTTGCGGAAGCTAGAGACTCCACAGTTGAGGTGGAGCCCATCTGTGTCTATTACCGCTCGCCCTTGCTTGTTCTCGACAAACTTAGTTGCCCTGAGAAGGCAGGAAAAACTCTGTGTTTCCTGTTTATCTCCCAGCACCTTCTGCCACATGAATTAGCTTGAAGCTGAATTACGGTGAAACCCCAATCACACTTTCCGTCGAGTCCAAAGACAGTGTGTGGCCGTCTGTCTTCTGCGAGGACACAACTCCAGCGCGAGGACACCGGGCGGTGGAGTGATATTTTAGCGACGGCCCAATGCCTGACATATTTTTAATAGGTTTCTATACTTGCATCTATACCTCAGTCAAAGGGCCCGGATTATAGAGAAGGGTGTAGAGAGGATCTGCCAGACAGAATATATAGTATAATATAATACAAATATATATAATAATAAAATAAAACACAAATGCTTTTACTGTAGAAAGTGGCCCAAAACAGTAGGAGTAGGAGTAGCAGTAGGATTCACCTTGTTGTGCCTCTTTTAAAGAATTCTCAGACGAGATGAAGCAAGTGTTCGATCGCTCTCTCTTTGGAAGAGAAGCAGCGAGGGAAGGTATGACGTGCGATTATGCCAACAATGACCTGGGCCTCTTGTGACTGGGATCAGCAGCCATAGTTTGATGCCTTTTTTAGTGGACTGTGCGAGTCGGTAAAGGATGAGTCCTTCCTAATGACCTGAACTCATTGTTCGATGTGGCTGGATGTACTGACGCCCGATAAAGATCTCCCTCTAGAGCTTCACAACAGTTCAGTTTTCCTAGACCTACCATGGACTATCAGGCTTCCAGCGCTGTGGAGGATGAACCCATGCAGATGGGTAGAACTAGGTTCTTGTTTGAGGAGCGTCAACGCTCGGGACACCCAGGCATGTTTCTACTGTGGCCAGCAGGGCCACTTTAGTCAGCCTTGTCCCATCAAACGCTCCAGTCATCCCTCCGCAGCGGCGCTAGTGAGTAGCACTCTCAAGTCTGCATCTACGTCATCCAGGCAGTTTATAACTGTCTTGATTCATCTACCTGACCAGACGGTTTCTCTTTCTGCTCTTATTAATTCAGGGGCGGTCCAGAACTTCATTCGGGCTGCTACCGTAAAGAAATCTAATATGCTTAAATCACCCACTCTCAGTCCAAGCTCTCAATGGTCACTCCCTCAACCCCGTCTCCCACGTTACTGAAGCTTGCTCTGCAGGTGTCAGGTAATCACACTTACCTGACAAAAAAAATAAATAATGTTTTTTGTTATGGACAAGGCTCAGGTTCCCATTGTGCTGGGATTACCCTGGTTAGCCAAGCACAATCCCCAGATTAACTGGGAGTCAAGCACCATCACCCATTGGAATGTTTTTTGCCTTGCTAATTGCCTACAGGCGTCTAAGTCTCCTGGTCAGTCCACTCCTCTGGCCAACGAAGATTACCCTGTCCGGTCTAGAATTCCCCCTGATTACACAGACTACACAGGTTACACAGGTTTTTAGTAAATCAAGGGCCACGTCCTTACCTCCGCACCGACATTATGACTGCGCAATTGACTTTTTACCAGGCGCATCTTCTCCCAAGGGACGCATCTACTCTCTCTGCCCGGCCGAAAGAGTTGAAATGGAGAAGTTCATTAACGAGTCTCCAGCTGCTGCAGAAATAATTCTTCCGTCATCCTCTCCAGCCAGAGCGGGGTTTTTCTTTGTTGAGAAGAAGGATAAATCTTTACGCCCCTGTATTGACTTAATGATGTGACAGTCAAGAATCGCTATCCTTTGCCATTGATGACGTCTGCTTTTGAGTTACTCCAGGGACCCAGTTTCACCAAGCTGGATCTACGTAATGTTTACTATCTTGTCAGGGTTTGAGACTGAGACGAATGGAAGACAGTGTTCAACACCACAACTGGCCACTACGAGTATCTGGTGGTGCCATACGGGTTGTCCAATGCACCTGCTGTTTTTCAGGCAACAATGTACTCAGAGATTTCATTAATCAGTTTGTTTTTAATTATATGGATGACATTTTTTATTTTTCTGAGAAAGTCATCGCATCCACGTTCGCCAAGTACTCCAGGCTGCTGGAGAACCAACTGTATGTCTGGTTTTTAGGTTTGGCTAGTTTTTATCTGCGTTTCTTTAGGAATAATAGTTCAGTGGCCGCTCCCCATTTTGCCCTCACGTCTGTCAAGCAGCAGTTTGTGTGGAATAGACTGGCTGCAGAGGCGTTTGAGGTGCTCAAGTCACGCTTCACGTCTGCGTCCTGACTATTCCGGACCCTGACCTTCAGTTTGTGGTGGAGGTAGATGCCGCCGAGATGGGAGTCGGAGGGATTCTCTCTCAGAGGTCACCAGCGGACAACAAGTTGCACCCCTGCACTTCTGCAATTTTTATCATCGGATGACGCCTACCGAGAAGAAATATGACGTCAGGAACAAGGTGCGCAATCTATCCCCGGGCGAGCTCCTCAGACCACTACCGATTCCCCAACGACCTTGGTCTCATTTAGCGATCGATTTTGTGACTGGTCTCCCCCCTTCAGATGGTAACACCTGCATCCTAGCCATAGTCGACCGTTTTTCCAAAGTGGCTAATTTCAAGCCACTGCCTAAACTACCCTCAGCTAAGGAGATAGCTGATCTGATGATTGCCCATGTGTTTTGGATTCACGGTCTGCCAACTGGCATTGTGTCTGACAGGGGACCACAGTTCTCTGCTTGTTTTTGGCAGGCTTTTTGTAAGCTGCTGGGAGCGTCCCAGCAGCACCCCCAGACCAACGGCTAGACAGAGAGGACAAACCAGAAGTTGGAGGTGGTCTTGGAGGTGGCCCTACACTGCATGTCGTCAGCTAATGCCACCACCTGGTCTAAGATGTTGCCATGGGTTGAGTATGCTCACAATTCCCTGCCCGCCTCCACTACAGGATTATCACCTTTCCAGTGCTGGACTTTCAACCCCCCATTTTCCCAACCCAAGAAGAAGTGGCAGAATCCTCCTCCCAGCACTTCATTCAGCACTGTCGAAGGACCTGGACCAGAGCTAGGAGGGTGTTACATCAGTCATCACTGCATTATAAGGCGCAGGCTGACCGTTGCCGCACAGCTGCTCCGCACTACAAGGCAGGTCAGAGGGTGATGTTGTCCACCAAGCACATCCCCCTCAAGCTAACCTTGGTAAAGTTAGAGGTTTATAGGTCCTTTCCCCATTTCCAAAATCATTAACCCATGCACGGTCAGGCGGGCTTTTCCTCCTGTCTATGCGCCACATTCACCCATCATTTCATGTGTCACAGATAAAACCCATTTTCTCTAGTCCCTTGTCCCTCCCTCCTCTCCCTCCTCCTACACCTAGGATCATCGATGAAGGAGAGGCATTCACGGAGGAGGTTACTCAAGGTGTGACACTGGGGACGTGGCCTTCAATACCTGGTCGACTTGGAAGGTTACGGGCCAGAGGAGAGAAGCTGGCAGGCACATTTTGGAGCAAACCCTTGTTGTCTCTGAGTTTTACCGGAGACATCCCGATGCCGTGCTTAGGATGCCTGGTAACGTCCATAGAGGGAGGGGTACTGTCACGGTCCAACCCAGCTCTTCTTGCTCCTAGTCCTGGATTTCCGCTGGCTTCCTGGATCCGCGATGTCTCCGCTTCGAATTCCACTCTGGGTTTTCCCTGTCAGCCGTGTCGTACTGGACTCACCTGTTGTCAATCACACCTCATTTATTAGCTGTATTTAAACCATGTCTTGTCTGTCATTCGCTGGATTATCAATGATCTGATTCTCGGAAAGCCTCACTCACTCACGTCTGTTTCAAGTCAAAGTATCACGTATTGTATTCTATTTTTGATTTACCATGTTTGACCATCACCTGGATAATGACCTTGTTTTTGCCTCAGCGTTTTTGTACCTTTGTCTGTTACCGACCTCTGCTTGCCTTGATGACGTTTTTGGACTCTGCCATGCTTTGCGCCCTTCGAGGTTTGTGAGCGATTATAAGATCATTTTTGTTACCCTGTTTCTATTGCTTTGCTTTTGGGTCCCACCTACACTAAGCCCTGACAGTTTTGGCAATATGTTAATTCCAATGACTAATGACTGCACTGTCAGACCTCTTCCTCGTCAAATGGTTGAACCGCAACAGTGATGTGGAATACAGAGCAGGAATAACACACATAATGTACAATGCAACGTAACAGAAAATCCGCCAAAATGTTTGCCTGTAGAAGAGACACTTTGGGCCCTAAACGGTTAGGGAGATTTCTTTGGGAGTGGTTTGAGTCACGTTGAATCGGAGATGACACTTTTTGACACTTTTATGAAAATATAAATACATAAAGAGATCGCAAAAAAATGGCATCGCCAGCAGCAGCACTGATACGATTTGGTGTAGAGTGGTAAAAAATAAACAGAAAATGCAGACAGGTATTATTTTGAAGCAGGGCTGCCTTGGCTGACGTCAGACTGAGGAGAAAATTCAAAGAGGAAGGTGATCAAAAAAAATGTAGGTTATGTCTAGGGAGTGTGTGAGCATTTTTTATACTAGTTTAGTTTAGTTTGTTATTTAGTTTTTAGTTTTTAGGTATTAGTATATTTTGAGTGCATTTATTCCCCCTGTTTCAACTGTTGCACCTTAATTTCCCTCGGGATAAATAAAGTTATCTTGAATCTTGAATTCAGGGGGAGGGGGGGGGCAGAAATACAGTTGATAAAAATTTAATAAGCAAAAAAAACCCTGCATAGTACAACACCACATATAACAGTTTCACATGATCAGTTTGCTGTTGGATTTCATAATATAAGGATGTAATAGTGTGATACAATATGTACTTTCTGCTGGGTATTATGTGTTCTCTCTACTGGTATTGTACTGTTTGTCTACTTGTCGGTGAACCTCGACAAAGGATAACCCTGTTGGAGTGATGGCTCACCCAATTAGCAAAGAAACACACAACGTTTCGTCTCTACATGATCACTGCGCGCGCTCTCTCTCTCTCTCTCTCTCATCTTCACATTCAAGTCTTTCTTTGTCAGACCCAAACACAGGGCATTGAAATTCCAATGACAAGTATCTATTTAGAGCACCTGGTAATAATATTGTAACACTGTAGCCTGGCTCACTATGGGTCTCCCTCCAGGACAAAGGGGGTTTGGGAGTTCATTGGGTGTTGTATGTGTTTGTATTTGATTACCTGCATGTGTACACTATAGAGGGTGTTGTATGTGTACCCTACAGTCAGTGTAAATATTCCCCAGGAGAGGAGGGAGGCCTGTCAGATGAGCAGCGCTCTTCATCACACAAACCCTTCGCTGTCAAGGCATAATGCCCAGGTGTAGATCACCCAGCCTGGTGGCCGTGTTGTTGCCTGCTATGAGGTGCGAAGAGAGGAGGGGGGGGGGGGAGTGGGGGGGTAATGCAGCAGTAATATGAGGGTCAATATGAAATAAAGTACTCTCATAATAATCATGGGAATACTTACAACATGACCTGTCTATGTATCTATATCTAGGTATCTGTATCTATGTATCTATGTATTTATGGGCGGCAGTCTAGCTCAGGAGGTAGAGCGGTCGCCTCACAACCGGAAGGTTGCTGGTTCGATCCCCGGCTCCTCCTAGCAAAAAAAACTGTCGAGGTGTCCTTGAGGAAGACCCTAACCCTAACTGCTCCCCGGGCGCTGTATGAATAGCTGCCCACTGCTCCTAACACTAGGATGGGTTAAATGCAGAGAACACATTTCACTGTATGTCTTCATGTATGTGACCAATAAAGAGGATTCAATCCTCACGATTTGTTGTTGTTTGTTTTACATTTAGGGCATTTGGCAGACGCTTTTATCCAAAGCGACTTACAAGGTGTACATTAGTTGAAGCAGACAATAGCATAACACTGGGGTACGCAAACATAAAAATACAGCAGTTCACAAGTATTCATTTTAACAAGATGAATAACACAATTTCGTACTGCTAGGTCACCTGCTTAAGTAGCTGTGATAAGAGCGTGTTATCAACATTAAGGATATACACTTGCTAACATATACAACATGCTAAGAGCTATTAATGTCAGGACTTAAGCAAGTTTAGGGGTTTCACAAAGGAGAAGGAGGGGTCAAGGAGAGTCCAGGTGGACTCTGAACAGGTGGGTCTTGAGTCTCTTGCGGAAGCTGGCGAGGGACTCTGCCGTCCTGACATGAGACGGGACTTCATTCCACCACTGTGGAGCCAGAGCCGTGAAGAGCTGGGTCTTGGACGAGCGATGTTTGGTTGACATTAGTGAAGGTCGAACAAGTCGCCTGGCAGAAGTTGAGCGGAGCGCTCTGGCTGGGATGTAGGGTTTGACCAACGCCTGGAGGTAGGCCGGGGCAGTTCCATTGACTGCCCTAAAGGTCAGCACCAGAGTCTTGAATTTGATGCGAGCATTTACCGGAAGCCAGTGGAGATCGCGGAAGAGAGGGGTCACGTGGGAGAATTTCAGTAGATTGAATACCAGGCGTGCTGCCGCGTTCTGGATGCGTTGGAGGGGCTTGGTTGCAGAGGCGGGGAGTCCCGCCAGGAGAGAGTTGCAGTAGTCAAGGCGGGTGATGACGAGCGCTTGGACCAGGATCTGCGCCGCTTCGCGTGTGAGGAAGGGCCGGATCCTGCGGATGTTGTAGAGGGCAATTCTGCAAGATCGGGCCACCGCGGTGACGTTGGCATTGCAGGACAGCTGGTCATCTACCACCACACCAAGGTCTCTTGTTGTGGTTGAGGGGGAGACTTGGGTGTTCTCGATGGTGACCAGTAGGTCCATCTGAGGGCAGTCTTTCCCCGGTATGAAGAGGAGCTCAGTCTTGTCAAGGTTGAGCTTCAGGTGGTTGGCGGCTGTCCATCTGCTGATGTCGGCCAGGCATTTAGAGATGTGTGTTGCTATTTGTGTTTCTGAGGGGGGAAAGGAGAGAAACAGTTGAGTGTCATCTGCATAGCAGTGATAGGAGAAGCCATGAGATGTGATTACAGAGCCTAGCGATTTAGTGTAAAGAGAAAACAGAAGGGGTCCCAATACTGAGCCTTGAGGGACTCCGGTGTCCAGGGTGCAGGGTCTGGACAGGGAATCGTTCCATGTGACCTGATAAGTGCGATCTGCAAGGTAGGAGGTGAACCAGGATAGCGCAGTTCCAGCGATTCCAAGCTCGGCGAGAGTGGAGAGGAGGATCTGGTGGTTCACTGTGTCGAACGCCGCAGACAGGTCGAGAAGGATCAGTACCGATGAGAGGGACGAGCTTCTGGCATCACGAAGAGACTCTGTCACTGCGAGCAGTGCCGTCTCCGTGGAGTGCGCAGCCTTGAAGCCTGACTGGTGAGGGTCGAGGAGGTCGTTCTGGGAGAGATAGGAAGAAAGTTGTGAGGAGACAGCCCGTTCAAGGGTTTTGGACAGGAATGATAGGAGAGATACCGGTCTGTAGTTTTGGACATCAGTGGTGTCTAGGGATGGTTTCTTGAGGAGCGGCTTGATTCTGGCAGTCTTGAAGGCTGCCGGAAACAGGCCTGCCTCAAGGGAGATGTTGATTTGGGATGTAAGGAAGGGAAGGATATCGCCCGAGATTTCCTGGAGAAGAGAGGAAGGGATTGGGTCGAGGGGGCAGGTGGTAGGGTGGTTAGATGTCACCAGTTTGTTAACTTCATCAGGGGAGAGGGGGGTGAAACAGGTAAGGTTAGTGGGGGTGGGAGAAGAGGGAGGGAGGAAAGTGGTGGGGGTGAAGGAGGAGGTAATGTCGTTCACCTTCTTCGTAAAGAAGGTGACAAAGTCATCAGCTGAGAGGGAGGAGGGAGGGGGAGGGGAGGGGGGGTTGAGGAGGGAAGAGAACATGGAGAAAAGTTTCCTTGGGTTAGAGGCAGAAGAGTTGATTTTTGTATGGTAGAAGGCAGATTTAGCAGCCGATACCGTGGAGGTGAAGCCAGCGAGGAGACGGAGGTAGTGAGCGAGGTCATCAGAGGAGTCAGATTTCCTCCATTTTCTCTCGGCCGCCCGTAGCTCTGCTCTACGAGCCCGCAGAGGTTCGGACAGCCAAGGAGGTGGAGGAGAGGCTCGTGCTAGGAATCTATGTCTAGGAATCTATATGTATCTACAATGGTACGTTGAACAAAGGTAGGTAAGAGAAGTACTAGTCACCAACAGTCAAACGTGCATTTCATTCATAACAAGTCTCCAATTACTGAACCAGTGGTCAGGGAAAAGTACATTAAGTTTGCAAACAATAGAACTATATCTGACTAACAAGTAACTAACAAGCAAACAATGTACTTAGTAAGACGCTAGTACGCTAGTAAAAAGTATATATGTATCTGTATCTAGGTATCTATGTGTCTATGTATCTATGTCTAGAAAGACACAGGAGCTGCCTCCAGACAATCTTCAGATCTTTGATATATATATATGTACTAGATATCTATATATCTGTATATATGTATGTTGCTATCTTTCTATCTATATATCTGTATCTATGTGTCTATATAATCGACTGTATCTATGTATCTATCTACCTATGTACTTTTGCATTGGTGGTGGTGTTGTTGGGTTGTTGGTGGTATGCACTGCTGTCCTATGCAGGCTAATTCTACTTATTACATCACACAGATTGCTCATGTCAGGACCACCCTCCTCCCCCCATCCCTCTCCTCTCCCCTCCTCCCCTGCCCTGCACCAAGGCAGGTCACGCTGGCTGTGTGTGATTTTCCACCAGTTATGGAATGACCCACCCCTTCCCTTTCCCTCTTCCTCCTACTGTAACACTGATCATAACTGTAGGGTGAATAAGGGGAACGATAATCACCAGATATAACGTTCTCTGTGAATGTGTGTGTTTGTGTTTGTGTGTGTGTGTGTGTGTGTGTGTGTGTGTGTGTGTGTGTGTGTGTGTTATTATTATTATTTGGTTATGTCCGTTTAGGGTTTTGAAGTTTTTTTTAGGAGGAGCCATCGGTGTTGCGAAATCAAAGAATACTTTTTCTATTTGACGGTTAAACAATGGGTTGTGTTGCAGCCAGAGGATGGCTAAAGACAGTGTTGATGGTTAGCGTGTTGGAGCTAATGAGGTCAACCGCTCATCTTACGCACGCTGCCACGTAGCTTGTTTCCTCGCAGGAAACCACAGGTGTTATATATTATTAAAAAGCACTCTGGGAAGTGCTTTTGAGTAGTTACAGTTACAGTTACAGTTAAAGGCTGAAGCAGACACAGTTGGATGAGTTGAGTGTGTCATCCAAGTGTGTTTGATGTCAGTGTATTGACGAGGTCATTTCAACATGGCGGCACTCCTGTTTGAAGCCCGCTCCTCGTTATGAATAGCTTCCCTGTTAAACAAAAGTAAGCTGTCTGTCACACGTGCAGTACATAGGCGGGAAAAACTGCCGTTCCCGACAAAGGTTAAAAGAAGGTTTGGCTCTTCATTCGTACAGTTTGCCCTAGTAAATACCGAAACACAAAACATTTAACCCGGAGGATCATGTGCGTTAACCCTTGGCCGTGTGAAAATAGCTTGTAACAGGCCAAGGTCACCACCTGAACACAAACCACACGGTCTTCTTCTGTCGCTACACATGGCTGGTCAGTGACCTCCTGTTTTACTGAATGAAGGGGTGGGGTGGGGTGGGGGTTGGTGGGTTTCAGGGGGTGGGGGGTGTGGTGACATAATCACGGAAAACATTCTCTGCGCGAGACAATAGTTGGTTGGGAGATGAGACACCATTCATCACCGCCATATTCTCCCTTCCACAAAGACAACCCACACCCACCCCCCCCCCCCCCCCCCCCGCACGCTATTTCCGAGTCTTGTTCCGCCAAAGCACATTTGAATGTGGAATAAAAAACAGTGAGTGAATGTAAACACTTTGAGGAAATTGGGTGAATTACCCTCCTGGTCTCATTGGTTGTGATTAGCGTGAGGAAGACAAATGTGAGCTGGGAACGGGAGGACTCGGATGTTTTGGTGGAATAAACCCCACTACAAACACGACAAATCGGATGCATTTTCTCGTCTGGCATAAGAATGCACTCAATCACATGTTGTTATGACGGCTACTACAACGGTGAGGTTGAACCTTAACGATAATAATATTGTCTTTAATAACACTTTACTTTATGTTCTGGGCCAACCGCGGGGCCAGCATGCAAAATGGTTCTGGGCGGCAGCTTCTGGGGAGCTCCAAGATTTTTTTAAATACTGTTTAGGCTAAGCTGAATTTGTGGGAGCATCTGTTGTGTGCTGTGCTGTGCTGTTGTGTGCTGTGCGTTCTTTCACGTAGGTCTTAAACTTACACGGGTTCAGCGTCAGATGGGAATTCAAGTGGCAAATAATCCTGAGCGGGGGAGAAGGATGTGTAGCGAAAATCTGCCGCGGCTTAGATGCGTATTTGAACGTTGAGATTGTGTTTGTAAGCTCACCGGGAGAGACCAGAGAGAGAGAAGAAAGAGAGATGGTGTACAAAGAGAGAGAGAGAGAGAGAGAGAGAGAGAGAGAGAGAGAGAGAGAGAGAGAGAGAGAGAGAGAGAGAGAGAGAGAGAGAGAGAGAGAGAGAGAGAGAGAGAGAGAGAGAGAGAGCGGGAGAGACGGAGAGAGAGAGGGGGGGAGACAGCGTACAGAGAAAGAGAGAGAGAGAGGGAGAGAGAAAGAGAAAGAGGGGGATTCAACATACAGAGAGAGAGAGAGAGAGAGAGAGAGAGAGAGAGAGAGAGAGAGAGAGAGAGAGAGAGAGAGAGAGAGAGAGAGAGAGAGAGAGAGAGAGTGAGACTACGAGAGAGAGAGAGAGCGGAGACACGTAGAGAGAGAGGGGAGACGGCATACAGAGAAAGAGAGATAGAGAGAGGGAGAGGGGGAGGAGACGGCGTACAGAGAGAGAGGGGGAGAGAGAGAGACACACACACACAGGTGCGGTGTACCTGTCAACTCTTTTAAATGACTTCAGCCAGCGCTGATATCAGCACTGCAACGCTACAGAACATTTTTTCCCCATAGCGCAGTTGTCGCCATGTGAAGTTTGGGCGGAGATGTCGAGTCGGTGGTGCCGGCCCAGATGGACGCCAGGAGGACCTGAATCACGAGAAGATAAGCTTGCTTGTATTTTTCGACCACTCTTGTCCTCAAAACCGGAGCACCCCAAGGCTGCTGCCTCAGTCTCCGGCTGTACACACATGACTGTACTGTCACGCACAGCAATAATCAGATTATCAAGTTTGCAGACGACATCACAATCATCGGCCTTATAAGCGAGGGCGTCGAAACGAAGTACAGAGATGAGGTAGTCAACTGAATGTCAGCAAGACTAAGGAGCTCATTGTAGACTTCAGGAGCCACCGGGGCACCCACTCCACCATCAGCCTGGACTGGACACCGGATGAAGTCGTCAGCTGATTTTCTTGGGCTACAGATTTCCCATGACCTGGCGTGGACCCACAACACGGAGGTCATTCTGAAGAAAGCACACCAGCGCCTCTATGCGCTGCGGTGCCTCAGAAAAAGCGGAATAGGCCAGAGGTGGCTAGTGAACTTCTACCGTGGCACCGTAGAGAGAGTCCTGACGAGTGGCACCACTGTGTGATGAGGCAACACCACTGCACAGGACAAGAAAGCCATCCAGAGGGTCATGAGGATGGCAGAGAAGATCATCGGGTGTGCACTTCCATCCATTGAGGAGATCTGTAGGACAAGATGTCGGAAGAAGGCCATGTCCATCATAAAGGACTGCAACCACCCTGGGCACCATCTCTTCTACCCCCTATCAGCTGGTTGCTGGTTGCGCAGCATCCGTACAATCCGTTTTTATCCACAGGCAGTGCGCCTAATGAACTGCTAGGAGTGCTGCCACTTTCACCTTCATAACTGTCATTAACATTACACTTATATACTTTCTGGACTTTCTGGACTCATCACAGTTACTGCACTGTATTCATGATGCTGCTGCACGACTGGCACTTTAAATGCTTTTAAAGATTCTTGTAAAAAAACCAAAATAAACACATGTACATATCATTTAACAGTCACTTTGCTGCTCTTTTTTTAGAGCTATTTTGTTTATTTTTATTGTATATATTCAACACAACTCGCAACACAACCAGAATGGGACTACCAAAGACTACATGGTGTGAAGGATATGTACCGGTTAATTATCACCACCCATGGATGTTCATACACTGGAAAACCAATAGATTATACATTTGGCCCGACGACAACATACTCTCCGTTTATATTATCTTTGGGCCCTCCCGGGATAAACATAACACATCGATTTATTTTCTTTCTCAGACATAAAAACCCAACAACATCTCCTTGACGGAAATCGGAAGAATTATGAGAAGCGCTCCATTTGTGTGCTTTCTGATGTCATTAATAGACATCTTGCTAACTCTCTTTATAGTTAATCGGCTCCCTTGTACCGCTGGCTGTTTAATAAATCAGCTGGTTGAGCTGCCGTACTGGTAAAGATTGAGTGATCTCCAAGAGAACCTGAGTCATGAATCTTCATAGTTTAGTCAAGGAGAGAGGAGCGGGTTAAACAAGTCGGATTGGTTCATTCATTCCATGTCCGAGGCAAAGTTGCAAGGGGCGGAATTTAGCCTTGTTTCCTGTTTTCTAACCGAGATATTCTAGCGAATAAAACAAATTTGCAAGAGTGGATGCGGCTTTCAGAAGGGAATATTAATATTATTAATATTAATATTAATATTAAAGTGTATTTCTACAGTTGTCTTCACAGTGTTTATTTGAAACCTTTGCCGGCATTTTTTTTCACAATTTCCGACTGCTGGTCGAGTTCTTGTGTTCGCGCTTACGGATTCCCGCCTCCAGCAACACGATTGGTTGAAATAAATATGAAGCAAAAGGAAGTGAATATCTACAGTCTTACTTATAGGAGATTATGAAACTCATGTACCTGTTCTACTCCCATGCTAAGGTCTCTGTGTTGTCAATCCGCATAGGCCCTGAACTCGGATCATATGTATGTTCAATCTATAGTGTAGAGCTGCAGATATACTGTAGATAGAAATAGATCTAGCGGTTTCTATGACAACATTCGGTCAAAGCAGGTTGTGAAATATGGGTCGCAATGTACCAACATAGAACTAATGAACTCACTTTAGTTATCGGACCAGAAAGAAGGTAATAGAAAACAAGGCAACACGGGACTCACCAGAGCAGAGTTGCAACAATGGAACACAACACCAGCCAAGTCCAATAGACCAGAACACCACAACATTATTAGGATATATACTGTACTGTATTAGATGTAAACACTCTTTCATACCCTCTGCCACCTCCCCCGTTAACTCCAAGATTAAAGGTGGATGCCGTGTTAAGTTATTGTATGTTTATTAATTGTTCTTAACTTAGTGCTATATCATTTGTCTTTATCCTTGGTATGGGTGTTGTGTCTACTTGTTTAATGTTGTTTAATGTTGTTAAATGTATACCCCACTGCTGTATGCCTAATTGCCCCATTGGGGAAAAATACAGTGAGAGTTGGTGTTGAGGTTGAATAGAATGAATGAGTAGCAATAGACAGGCCCAGTTCTAGACAACATAAAGTATCAACAGGAGATAGGGGAAAAATCCTATCATTAAACTAGAAAACTAGAAAGAATATAATTTAAAAAACTATCCACTCCCTTAGTGACAGGTGTGCCGCATTAAGGAGTGCCAGCTTGTGTGTTTGGTAATCATGTTCGATTCCCCAGCTGACCCTGTGGGGTCACACACACACACACACACACACACACACACACACATGCACACACAGGGGGAGGACGCCATTATGGGTTGGTAAAAAGACTGCCGTGTCAAAAGCAAGAAGGAGACGTGTGTAGGTAGGGCGATGGACATCCCATTGATTTTCAATCTCCCTCACACACACACACACACCTCTCCATTATAATTTTTGCGGCAGTTACACAGCTGCTTGAGCTCATCGTATATATATATTTTTTTGCCTTTTGTTTCAGTTTCTCAGTTTAAAGACTCCAGCGTCATTGGTGACGCAGACCCTGCCACCTCCACCCTGGTGAGAGGCCACATTTATTATTCATCAAAGCTTTGAGTCATAATCGATTTTGTCCACGTGGTCCGCATCACACAATGTGTTCTTAATCCCCCCCCCCCCAAACCTCCAAGAGACCCTGAACTTTGACACAACAAATTAGGCCACTAGAGATATCCCGCCACCGTGGGCTCACCGCTCACTGCTCCGACGTCCACATTACTGCCACCATCATCTGTGGCGTGCGCTTTTCAATACATTTCCCAGGGGCAATTCCACGCAGTCTCTGTTTTGTTGGTGTCCCAGCGTACTACAGTGTCCTGGTGTAGCCTACATTATTCAGGTGTAGTCTACCGTGATTTATTCAGTTAAAATGTCAGCATGAACAAAAAAGTCTGTTGGGACCTGGCTTGGGAACCAAAGGGTCACCGGTTCAAGCCCCCGAAATGGACCGAGAACGGAGTGAGAACTGGTACTTGGAAAATGGTGCCAGTTCGCTTCCTGGGTACTGCCGAGGTGCCCTTGAGCAAGGCACCAGACCCCCTACACTGCTCCCTGGGTGCTGTATATAAAATTGCTGCCACAGCTCCTAAGACTAGGTTGGGTTAAATGCAGAGAAACTAATTTCACTGTGTGTTTACATGTATGGGACCAATAAAGAGGATTCAATCATCCAGATTTAGATTTAGAATTACTTTTACAGAGAGTAAGACAGTAATTTAAATCTAAAAACAAAATCATCTTACAGACACTTCAAATGTACATGGAAACATTGACAGCAAGGAAATATAAGAATCAAATGATACACACCACATTGCTTTCGGTTTGTGTATCACAAACAAGGCTTCTAAACATCCTTGAGGAATAAAGATCCAGCAGAGAACGGGTTTGCCAAAAGCCAACTGAGCTATTGAAAAAGCACAGTACCTCTATTCTGGGAAATGTTTTACCTATCAATCCTTTCATGGTTTTTTTTTTTAACAGTTACATCCAAGTCCAGGTTCCTGGGTTTTTCTTTTTTTCAGAAGGGGAAGAAATGTTATTTTCATGGCTTTAGTGGCCTCATCGCTCTCAACTCTGATGGCCAACACCTGCCAGGCCTGTCACGGCGGTTGTCACGGCGGTTGTCATGGCAGGCCGACAACGAATGAAAAGAAAGAAAGAATATGCTTATGATGTGTTTTTTTGGGCCGGGGGTGGGGGTGGGGGTGGGGCATGCGAAACTGTGGAATGCGAAACATTTTGCAAGTGTTTTTTGTGGATATGATTGGGGTTCCATACAGATGTCATTCACTCTGTCTGAAATATAAACTTGTCCCAGTTGAAGACAAAGAAATATATCATCCATCATCCATCCATACCGATGAGGAAACCCAATTCAGCAAGGAAATAGAAAGAGAAAGAGACATATACATCTGTGCAACATCTCTTCTCATCACCCAGAAACCCAGAGATGTGTGTGTGTGTATGTCAGCCCACAATGCCTCAAGGTGAAAACCGCAGGTACGAACCAGAGACTGCTACATCGAACATGAGCCGAAAGAACCTAGTAATCTGCTCTTAATCTGGCATCCCGGGTTACTTCATCCCCGTCGATGACTTTCTGTTTAACAAGGGGTGGGAAATTCATGGGAAGGAGATCAAGGGACCGTTGAAGGTCAAGGTGTGCACACATCGTCCCCGGCTGTGTGGAGATATGCAATATGCATGCTGAATATGTTCTGTACTGTACTGTGCTAGATTTCACTTTCATACATTATGTCAACATGTATCTCTGGTGGGAACTGCATTTGCTACTTGAATGAATAAAAAAAGTATGATTTCACAAACAGGTGGACTTAAGAATCAAGAGAACACCACGCGTAAGAAACAACACATACTTTCTCCCGGGGACTCGTGTTTTACATTTTTGTACGGCCTATGTGTTAGTTGAGTGATTCAGATTAGCATTTAAAGTGTTTTTTTGGGTTTATTATAGTATTTAAACAGTAGGCCGGCTAGTAGTTGTTTGTTATAGCAGTATCTCTGGCTAACATTCTCCTTCTTCAGCAGATGGTCAGGCTTGACCCGGGTCTGTGCAGGTCGACTACAATCACACATATCTGACAGGATCATCTGTGTACACTCCAGTGACCGAGGAACCGTTTTACTGGGTTTTATTTATTTGTATTTATGTATTAATTTAATACATTTTTTTTAAAGGGAGGGTTAAATATTTCATATCAGCAGTTTACCAATGAGATTTCCCCCAAAAAAGATAGAAAAAAGAAAAAGAAAAAAAGAAAAACCGACATACCAATAAAACTGGAATCACATTGTACTTCATAAAGTAAGTGAAAGTTGTCTGTGAGAAAACTTAAACTTAAACAATGTGTTAAGTCCCTAAAGTGCATTTAGCTCTTGAAAAAAAGACACCAAACTTCAAGGATATGACATAGGTCCCGTTTCCATGTAACCTTTGCGAAACCTTTAACTTTATGAATCTAAAAACAATATCACTGTATTTTTAAACATTTTATGATCCAAAAACCAACCACCATCTTTTATTCTGCCTCCACAGCCTCAGAGGCTACGCGGCTACGCTGGCCGCATGATTTTAGGGAGAAATGCTCTTTACTGAAAATCCTTAAAGAGGTGGTAACAGGGGGGGCTGGCCTTGAATGATAAATGACAGAATCAGCACAATTCCAGGTTCACTGGGGCAAAGGTGTGTGTGTGTGTGTGTGTGTGTGTGTGTGTGTGTGTGTGTGTGTGTGTCTGTGTGTGTGTGTGTGTGTGTGTGTGTGTGTGTGTGTGTGTGTGTGTGTGTGTGTGTAAAACGTGGACAGTACTGTCAAATTCTATGGTCACTTTATGGTTGTTCTGAATGACCTATGGAACACAGCAGGATAGCTTAGTCTGTTGGGACTTGGCTTGGGAACCCAGAAGGTTGCGATTTCAAGTCCCCGAAACACATGGGCACTGCCAAAGGTACCCTTGGGCAAGGCACTAGACCTCACACTGCTCCCCGGGCGCTGTATATACACAATAGCTGCCCACTGCTCTGAATACTAGGAGGGGTTAAATGTGCAGAAACACATTTCACTTTGTGTGTACATGTATGTGACCAATAAAGGGTCACAATCCAAAGGACTCAATCCTCCAGATTTAAAATTTCAATTTAGAACATGCTAGAATGCAAAGGTATCTGTGGAAAGGCTTCCCTAGGACATTATGTAACTCCAGGGTCACTCAGTGGAAGTTCAACTCCAGAACACAGTGTAAAGAGAACAACAGAGCTTACTAGTGAAATGTCCTACACTAAGTAGACCGTGCACGGAGCACAGAGCTCTACTGAGTATTCCCGTGCAGCGCTGAATGAAAACATCAAAGGTTTATTTGTTCAAGGTGAACGTAAAGCATGACGCTTTAAAACGGCATCAAAGGATCAATCGCGTGCATGAGCAAGGGCAAGGACAGGGTGTTTTTTTCCCCGTAACAAATCAAGTTCATAAACAACGCGATGATGAGGTAACGTGGCGCTTTGAAGTGGTTCACCAGGTTAGTTTACCATTCATGACCCACGGACTCGAAGGCGGTGCTACCGTGGTGCCAAGGTGGGTGCGCTCAGTTTTCAAATGCAATGCGCCAACCCCTGCAAACAATCTTTAAGTGAACGTTTGGTTATTGTTGTTTTTGTTGTTGTTCACACAGCAAACTGCTGCGGTGTGCAGTACGATTGCAGCACGGTCTATATTATAATGAGACCCAGTCGAGAACACGTTTGCATTTTTTTTTCCTTCCGTTACCCAAAGCTGAGCTCCGACTCCGAGAGCTCCAAGCGGCGGTTTGCATACAGCTCTGTCATAGTATAAAGCCCTCGCTGTGAATACAAGGTTGTGTGCACTCAAATTCAGAGATTCTCTCTCTCTCTCTCTCTCTCTCTCTCTCTCTCTCTCTCTCTCTCTCTCTCTCTATTATGATTTATGCAGTGTGAGTGTCAGGTGATAAATGCCGCTGGTGTTAATCTCCCCCCAAAACACGGCGGAGGAGTGAGTGTATTTTGACAGCAACTCGTCAGATAAGGGGGAGGAAGAGAGCGAGCGAGAGACAGAGAGAGAGAGTTTCTTTCTCGCTCTTCCCTCTTGACAAACGGAGGGCGGGAGAATTAGCTTGCTGGAGAATTCAAGTCGTTCAGCGGCGGGAGCGAGAAGGAGGAAGAGGAGGAGGAGGAGGAGGATGAGGAAGAGGAGGGAAACCCAATGGGTTATAATGGGCCGCGCTTGTTGTGCCCCCACGCTCTAATCGATCCCAGGTGTTGCCCATCGTAAGCGGGCCGGCTGAGGCCAATGAACACCTGGGATCTACCCTTCTTAAGGCTG
The DNA here is from genome assembly GCA_027704905.1 of Muraenolepis orangiensis. NCBI lineage: Eukaryota > Metazoa > Chordata > Actinopteri > Gadiformes > Muraenolepididae > Muraenolepis > Muraenolepis orangiensis. The sequence continues at coordinate 26,135,048 of CM051002.1, read as the reverse complement.
CCGAGGGCCGACGTCGGGGCATGATCATTGTGAACCTTACTGAGAATCATCCTGACGAAGAAGGGGGCAAGTTCACTGAGAACTTTATGGCTCCGACTATGTCGCGTCTCGTCCTACCCCCCCCCCCCCCCCCCCCCCCCGGTCTCGTTGGGTCATAACAGCGCAGGTTGCAGGCGAGGGCAGCTAATGATAACGTGTACGGGGAAGACAATTTATATTGTGACGGGAACACACACACACACACACACAGCCAGTTCAGAACATTGCTTGTGATGCCTGAAATGTCAGCATGATTTGCCCTACAAAATTGTTCAGTTTTATTTTTTACCTTTACAGTTACAACCACTTTAACCGGTAGGATAATTGACATAACATTATGGTTACATTTATCAGATGCTTTTTTCCAAAGAAAATCATCCACCAGAAATCATAAGTGCAATCATTGCAATTCACATCAAAACACCTCTGAAAGTAAAACCAGGCACTCAGCGCGCGTGTGTGTGTTCCCTTTTAAAACCGCTATGAATAACTAAGTGTGTACGTCAGCAGTCTGATCAATGAACAAATGTATGGACATAACGCCTGTTGGATGGGTCATACTGGTGTACGGTTTAACGGTTGTACTATTGTAGAGAATGGGGTTTCTTGGAAGAGATTTTTAGAACCCTGTGTCAACGAGTCCATATTTGTTTTGTTTTTCTCACACGGAGGACTTTGCAACTTGTACATCTTGTTACAGGGGGGGGGGGGGGGCACAACACACGCCCCTAGTCCTATAAAAAATCCTGAGACAGCGACACACCTTGAAAATCTTAAGGGGAATAAAAGAGTAATAATCCTATGACAGGTATAGCCTTCCCTTCTCTAGTATAACTCTAATACGTTTGATGGGACAACTCTTGACAGAGAATAATGCCACGCAAGTGGTCATCAAAAACATTACAACAGTGTAAAAAGTGACAGAACACGTCTTTTAAAGTGCAATAAAGTCATGTTTTTACCTGCCACTTACGAGGCCGCACTGCAGCAACACATATCGTGTGTGAGACACATTTCTGGGGGTAGTGTTTTTGTTTGCGGCACATCGTTTTGTCGTAATCTAACCAAATAAGATTATAATAATTTGGTTGTTAACCAATATATGTATTACGAGACAGGGGGCTTATTAGAAGATGAGAAAAGTAACAGTTGATATGTCGCCTAAATTAATTAAATAATGAAGACAACCAAACTTTGCAGACGGCATAGAAATGTTAACGCTGAACATCTGCTGTTGAGGACATTGCAACATCTGCATATGGTAATTCTTGATATGAAACCATCCAACAGTAGAAGCAACTGCGTTCACAAATTGCATGTATTATCCATACTGTGATATACTGTAGATGCTGCAAGGTTTGCTACTTTATTATGGAATATGTTGAGGATTTTAAAAACACACTTATGAAACATTACCTGTCCATGCACTTTGTCACTCTAGAGACGGTTATTTGAGTTTTAAAAAAAGGTACTCCAAGCATATGAATTTGATTTAGAAGGAAACCAGAAAGAAATTTAGAAACGGGCAATTAGCAATAAAAAAACTATTTTCAATTTCAGTTTATGACGCTAAGCTACATTCGCCCGTGAAAAGAATAAAATGGCTGTACGTTTACGTTGTTAGTGCTCGACCTCAGGTTCTGAGAGAGAGAGAGAGAGAGAGAGAGAGAGAGAGAGAGAGAGAGAGAGAGAGAGAGAGAGAGAGAGAGAGAGAGAGAGAGAGAGATATGAATTAACCACAGAACATTGGTGGCTGTCTTATTCATTCCTGCACCAAAACAGTGTAGGTTAGAAAATCCTCCGTCGTCTAACCCAGGGGTTCCCAACCTTTTTTGTGCCACGGACCGGCAGATACATGAAAAAAATCTTGCCGACCGGTTGTCAATTTTCGCGGACCGGTTGTCATGTGCTCCGCGTATGTATGCGGAGCACCCGTAAAAAAACCCGGCTCGTTCGCGAGTGCGAGCCGGCTCCCGTCGTTCACTTAAAAGAGCCAACTCTTTGAGCCGGCTCGTTCGCGACCGACACATCACTAGCGCGTAGTCTCTTTAGTAGCGCGTGCAACTGAAAGTCTCTCGTTATGCCGCCGATATATATTTAATCTATATATATAGATTATACCGCCCATATATTATTTCTTTTATTTATTTAGGCCTTTAAATTCCCAGAGGAACATAGGCCGTCGACGAAGCTCCTCCATCCTCTTCGGTCTTGTGCCCTCCGCTCCAGATCTTGCCAGGACATCCCTTCTTTCTTCATCTCCTGTTCTGTGGTTCTTCTCCAGGTGGTTTTTGGTCTGCCTCTCTTCCTCCTGCCCTGTGGGTTCCATGTCAGCGCCCGCTTTGTGATTGATTGATTTCTTCTGAGTGTGTGACCTATCCACTTCCACTTCCTCCTCTGGATTTGAATTTCTATTGTGTCTTGTTTGGTGAGTTCCCACAGGTTGGCGTTAGAGATGGTGTTGGGCCAGTATATTCCCAGGAGGCGTCTGAGGCACCGGTTGGTGAAGGTCTGTAGCTTATTGAGTATAGTGGTGGTGGTTTTCCAGGATTCTGAGCCATATAGTAGAGTGGTCTTTACGTTTGAGTTGCAGATTTGTAGCTTGGTCTTGAGTGACAGGTTTTTTGCCTTCCAGATAATGTTTAGCTTGTTGAATGTTGTCCTTGCCTATCCAATCCTGGCTTGGACATCGTCTTCCGTACCCCCTTCCACAGAAATGATGCTTCCAAGGTAAGTGAAGCTGTTTACATCCTCTAATGGGTGTTGTTCCATGGTTATGGGTGTGATGTTCTTGCTGTTGATATGCATTACTTTGGTTTTGGATGAGTTTATTTTGAGCCCGAGCAGAGCAGCAGTTTCTTCCAGTTTTCCCGATTTTTCCTGCATCTGTTGATGTGTGTGAGCCAGTAGTGCCAGGTCATCAGCGAAATCCAGATCTTCCAGCTGCTCTGTCAAGCTCCATTGTATGCCGGATTTGGTCTCCACAGGATCGGTTGTTCCTGAAGCCAGCCTGGTTTTCCCTCAGTTTCTCATCGACCCACTTCTGGAGCCTTTCCAGCAGGATGTGGTTGAGCACCTTCCCCGGTGTTGAAAGGAGCATTATTCCTCTGTAATTTTTACATTCCCTGAGGTCTCCTTTCTTGGGGATTTTCACGATGTGGCCATCTTTCCAGTCAGATGGGACATTTTCTTTCTCCCAGATGGTTTGCATGAGGTGGTGGAGCATGTTGGTGGAGGTTTCAATGTCAGCCTTAAGAGCTTCTGCTGGGATCCCGTCTGGTCCCTCTGCTTTCCCTCCTCTTAAGGCCTTAATGGCTTTTCTGATTTCTGTCTTGGTGGGGGGTTGCAGTTTATCTCCAACAGATTTGGGGCTGGTGGGATATCTGCTTCCAGTTGAGGAGGCTGCCTGTTGAGCAGATCTCTGAAGTGTTCAGTCCATCTGTTCAATTGTTCTTCCTTGGTTGTGAGGAGTACGCCCTGTGGGTTTTTGATGTGTGCCTGTGTGTGTCTGAATTTGCCTGTGAGCTTTTTGTAGTTAGGTATAGGTCCTTCAGGTTGTTCTTTCCCGCTGCTTCCTCTGCCTGTTGTGCTAATCCTCATGTATTCTTCTGTCTCTGCTTACACTTCTTTTCACTTCCTTGTTTGCTGCTGCAAATTCTTTCTGTGCTACCGCCTTGGTGGTTCTGGTTTTACTTCTATTTACTGCCTCTTTTTTCTCAATCACTTTTCTGTCTGAATCCCCGGATAGCCAGGGTTTGTTGGCTGTCTTCCTTCTCCCTACCACTTTCTCACATGTGTCTTTCCACATGGTTTTCAGACCCTTCCATATCTCCTCCACTTCATTTAAAGTTTATATTTCTATCGCTTGATACCGGTTGTGTAGTGCCACTTTGTAGAGTTCTGATGTACCTATATCCTGAAAAAGCTGTGTGTTGAATTTGACCCATCCTTCCCTGTGCTTCATGCATTTTAACTTCAGCTGGATCTTTGCTGTAAGGAGGTGGTGGTCAGATCCTGCATCTGCTCCTCTTCTGACTCTGACATCCAGCAAAGAGTGCCTAAACTTTTGGCTTATGCAGATGTGGTCAATCTGGTTTTCTGTGGTGTGGTCAGGAGACACCCAGGTGGCTTTATGGCTGTTCTTGTGTTGGAATACTGACCCACCGATGAACAAGTTGTTGTCTGCACAGGCTGCTGCGAACCTCTCTCCATTTGCATTCATTGTGCCTAGTCCTCCTCTACCCATTACTGGTTCAAAGCCGTTGTATTTCCCCCTATCTTAGCGTTCATGTTTCCCAACAAGATCATGATGTCCTTTCCTTTCCTGGCCTGGAGAATGGTGTATAGTTGGTTGTAGAATTGATCCTTGGTTTCATCATCAGTGTCATTGGTGGGGGCATAGCATAGTACCACTTGGAGGTTTATTTTCTTGTGTGTGGTTTGGAATTTGGCTGTGATGATCCGTGAGTTGATGGGTTCCCAGCTGATAAGGGCCCTCTGTGCTTCTTTGGACAGCATGAACGCTACTGTGTGGTGCAGAGTCCTCTGGATGTCCTGAGTAGAGTATGGTCTCTCCACTCGCCAGCTTGACCTGCCCTGACTGGAGCCACCTGGTTTCCCCCAGACCAAGGAGAGATATCCCGTACCTCTTCATCTCCTCCGCAATCACTGCTGCCTTTCCTCCAGCATACATGGTCCTCATGTTCCATGTCGCTATGGTGGTGGGACGCCTCGAGGTCAGAAGCTTCGAGCGTACAGTCTCCTTGCGGTTTTCCATGCATGCCGTCATAGTCTCTTTAGCTTGGGGCGCTGAAGAGGATTTTTTAAGTTTCGTCGACGTTTCTGTAGCTATAGGTTTTTTTTTACGGGATGGGGTCGCTGGCCCCAAGCCCAACCCCCATCTCTGGGGGAGGGTTTTGGAGTTGGCTTGTTAGTCCTCTTCCCATGCCTATTGTCTTCCAGGTGGTGGATTGCAGCCTCATACCACGTGAGGCCAGACAGGCTGAGGGTTGTGTACAAGCTGTCTTGGCACGTCAAGCCCAACCAACTCCTGCTACTGTGTATTGAAAGCTGCACTAGGCGAGCTAACCCTACCAGCAACGCAAGACAGACCGCCCATATATACCGCTATATAATCTATATATATAGATTATACTATATATATGATCTCTATATATAGATTATACCGCCCGCCGTTCACCTATACTCAAATTATTTGAGTCAAATATGATGATAAACACACAGTTGTTTCGCGGCCCGGTAGTAACACCTCCACGCCCGGTACGGTCCGTGGCCCGGCGGTTGGGAACCCCTGGTCTAACTGACCATTTTTTAACTAACCCTACTGACCCTCTTTCTGCTCTATCCCTTTTATTTGTTGGCCTTCTTTGCCTATTTTCATGAGCACACACACACACACACAAACACACACACACACACACACGTACACACACACACACACACACACACACACACACACACACACACACACACACACGCACACGCAGACACTTACACAGTTTAAAGAGCAATTATCTCTCAATGTCATCACTGGCTGTAAATCTTAAAATGTTCTCCTCAGGGCTCTGACATTCTGTGGGATACCTACTTCCGTAAGGTCATTTTATTTCAAAGTGATGCTAGCAGTACTTTTATTAACTGCTCCAAAGATGCCATGTGGCCTGCATAGCTCAGCCTTAAGGCGGTTATTTAAATTATTTTAAGACCTAACAAGGACCTCTGCTGTGCTTCAGAGTGAATTTGTTGAGCTAGCCGATGTTGTTCATGTTGTTACAACATTATCATCGAGTCATTGTTTTCATTGATGCTGTGGACATTTTATACCAAATTGTTTTGGTAAAGTCATATCAGCAGTAATAACCACCATTGCCGCATATTTTTCTTGTCTATGCTTTCAAAACAGAGCTTGACAAAGTGACACAATGCCTTTTTAATGATAAATTAAAGCAAAACTAGTACTTCAAAAACTATTTAAAAAGTAAAAAGTCAGTCGAAAATATCAACCAATAAGGAAGTGATGGAAGTGATAAGGAGTATATGTTCCCCAAGACCCAGACCCCAGGTCCCCTGGGACACAGACCCGAGGTCCCCTGAGATCCAGACCCCCACACCTGTTCTCCACTTGGGTCTAGACCGTCTGTATTATCTAGAACAACGGGGTCCATAATCTATATTATGCTAATATAGAAAATCCACACAAAAACAACAACAAAAGCCTAAGCAAAACAATAAATATCGCCAATCGATAAGACAAGGGACAACAATACTTTTAAAAGCACCAATAGAATACCAAACAGACAAATATTGTCTGCTTTATCCTAGCGCCATCAAGCTAGAGTACAGCCTTAGCTTCTTGCTCTCTGCTCGCGCCTCCTTGATGGCCTCTCAGAGGTCCAGTCAGATGTAAGGCAGACCAAAATCCATATACTGCATAGCTCCCAGACTGGTAACACATCGTAAATCACATTATCATGGCAATTATCTAACATTTTTCACCATATTTGTCTCCCTGAAGGGGAAAGGTTAGCAGAATTATTTTGGCTTTGCATCGCAATGGCGTACAGTCTATATGTCTTCCTCCACCTCATTAAAAAAAATTAATAAAAAAAAAAAACCCTCCCTGCCGTGTATGGAAAGGTTTGCTTAAACATGTAAATAGGACTTAAGGGTTTTTCTATCTACTTGTCGGTGACTACAGCATGTCCCTCCATGCCAGTGCTTTCCTTACCCTGAGGTCCTGTTCCGTTGAGTTGACCCAGGAACCCAGGTACTTAAAGTCGCTGACCTCTGCCAGCACATTGCCTCCTGCTGTCTTGAGAGATGTGTGGTCCAGGGGGGTGTTGTAGGTGATGACCTCAGTCTTCTTTGTGTTCAGTCTGAGGCCAACCCTGGAACATTCCTCCTCCACTCTGGCCAAGAGCTCCTGTGCCTTCTCCACACAATCAGACAACAGGCAGATGTCATCTGCGTAGTCCAGGTCTGCTAGGACTACAGCGGGGTTTCTTCTGGACTTCCGGGGTGTGATTGTGAAGCCAAGCTCCTGCTCCCGCCCAGCAATGGCTTTCCGAAGTGCGTAGTCAAGGGCTACAATGAAGAGAAAGGGGGCAAGAGTGTCCCCCTGCAACACCCCTGCCTGGATGTCAAACTCCTCACTGTCGCCATCTGGGGTTACCACCTTGGCTCTTGTGTCCCTGTACATGGCATCTAATGAATTGGTGTCATAATATGTGGACATACTGTATGTGGGTCATTGAGTCAGCTATGGGTGTTAAAGCCATTGGACAATAATTATTGAGGCAGTTTACCTTGGTCTTTTTGGTTAACGGCACAATGGTTGTCGCTTTGAAGCACGCTGGGACGACAGACTGTTGCAGTGATGCATAGTAGATGTTGGTGAACACAGGAGCCAGTTGGTCGGCGCAGGTCTTGGAAACATGGGATGGAACTCCGTCTGCGCCGGCTGCCTTCCCTGCCTTCACCAGCCTGAAGATTCTGCGGACCTCGGACCGTACGGACACCTCTGGGATGTTTGTCGGCTCAGGGTCCCTTTCAAAGCCAGCGAAAAACTTGTTAGCATATATACATCTGTATACATTACTGCAACACTTAATCCCCCATCACCACCCCCCCCCCCCCCCCCCCCCCCACACACACACACACACGCTGGGCCAAGGACATTTGGGTCCTTGTCCTCGTTTTTTTTAAACAAAATGATCGGCTGTGTGTGTGTGTGTGTGTGTGTGTTTGCACGCCTCCCATCTCTATTTCACTGCTTCAAACGTCGGTTGGAGGAAACACAACCATCAATTGACCCTATGTATCTCTCTTTTAAAAACTGGTAAATGGACAAAAAAAAGACACTAAAAATACATTTTGAGGCGCTAAGCCCACTCACAGCAACCATGAATCTGTCTTTCTTTCTCTCTCTCTCTCTCTCTCTCTCTCTCTCTCTCTCTCTCTCTCTCTCTCTCTCTCTCTCTCTCTCTCTCTCTCTCTCTCTCTCTCTCTCTCTCTCTCTCTCTCTCTCTCTCTCTCACACACACACACACACACACACACACACACACACACACACACACACACACACACACACACACACACACACACACACACACACACACACACACACCACGAGAGCAGAGCGGGGAGCTGTAGTTTACATCAGCAGTAAACAACTGAATTATACACTGCAAGACCGCCTTTGTACAAATTGCATTTAAATTAAAAGGCATGACTCTCATCTCATGTTTTCCCAACGTGGAAATCTGAAGCAGTCAGGCTTTTTAAATTTGTTCTACAACAGTCAAGTCCTTGTTAATAATTGGCAGAACAGTATGTGCCTACACACATACTGTGTGTAGTATGTGTGCCCACTATTAACAAGGACTTGACTACTTGAGTTCATGCTATAAATATCTTGAGAGCTGCTTTGCTTTATTCATCTGTTTGGATGTTTGATGGTTGGTGTGCCATCAGGGATGGATGATGTTCTTATCTTAGTGCTATATGCATAACATGTAACTCTAAAATGATGGTTTGAGCTATGAATCAAGGGACTGGTGTTGGAAATTTGCTTTGGCTATGGACACACAAACAGTAAAGTGACACCGCCTCTGCAGCTGTCAATGTTTCTCTGTATCCATATACTAACAATCTATTACATAAATTCAATGGAATAGTTGGAAGGTGGGAGTGGACCCTGGCAGATGGCTACACCTTATAGGGGTGCTGTAGCAGCCAGGGAGATGGGTGGGTGTGGGCTCTCTGCCCCCCCGGGAGGTCTGTTTGACTAGCTTGACAGCTTCTTGGGAGAAGTTGCTGCAGAGCAGAAAGCTGGTGTTGGCTGTATATATACATACAACTTGTACCCTGGTTTCCACAGCAAAGTTGTAGAAAAACATGCTGCTCTTCTCCGAAAGATTCCTGGTAATGCAGAAGACTTTCTTTCCGGGACACAATCTGAACACAAAGAATCACGTCCATCCATGAGATGCTCATGCTTAAGGGTTCCATGAAATAATAATAAAGAACCAAATCAGAAATGAATACATTCCTATGATATGCTCACATCAAGTGCTGACTAAAATGGTGAACTCACTTTATAATGCACTAGACAGTGAATAGTGAGTGATTTCGGACACAGCCACGGAGAGAATGCTGGGACATGCCAACTCTCCAGTAAACTAGTTGCAAGAACAATCTACCAGAGTCCTGGTGGGCGAAGCAGCCCAGAAAAGCCACTTTGGTTGCGTCCAGCAGGAGCAACTGCCACAATCAGTGGACAGAGAAGACCAATAGGTGAATGCTAATTGTATGATCAAGACAGACATGTGCTTGCATTTAGCAATGTTGTCTATTTCACACTTGAAGCAGCTATTCAAATAGGGTCACATTAATCACATTTGTTGGATCAGGTTATTGGATTTCACATGCCATTTCATTCAAACCATCCTAGTTTAAGGAGCAGTGGGCAGCTATTTTATATACAGCTGCCCGGGGAGCAGTGTAGGGGTCTGGTGCCTTGCTCAAGGGCACCTTGGCAGTGCCCAGGAGGCGAATTGGCATTTCGGGGACTTGAACCAGAGTCCAGGAAATATTTTTTATATTTAAAATGATCACCTTTAAACATAAGACGCATGATGTGGGCTGTAGGTTAAATAAATGTTAGATTTAAAGTATGCCCATTTTTAGTCAGCATTCATAGGAAATGTTAACATTTTGTTCATATTTTATTTGGGGATAAAACGTGATTTCGTAACAGAGCCGTCCAGAGCCGGCACATTTAGTTAAGATAGCTTCCTAAATGTGTACACAAAAAAATAGGTCACACTTAGTCTTTAACACTTAGTGACACACTTAGTGACAATAAATGCAACAATATTATTAATATAATGCATCACATTTGCTTGATCACATGTAATTGGGTCTTTTAACAAACATCTATACGGTTCTAATTTACAACAGCTGTAGCTCCTCCTGGGTTTTGTTTAATTATATTATTTTAATCTCACTTACACTTAGTATGTAACTCATGAAGGTAATTCATGAAGGAAATGTAAACGTATGTGTGTCAGACGATTAGGCTGTTTTCGCTGGTTCCTCAGGTTGGACCAGACAAAATGGGCACATCACAACATAACACAACAACAACACAATCCAACACAAAACATCACAAGACCCTACAATAAAATTAGCACCCAAACCCCGGCATAAAAACACCACATACACTGCACAACAACAACCCAACAATCACCCTAATGTAACACCACTACGAAGCTGTGACGCAACCCGTGTCACACTTACCACGCTTTACTCGCCCACGCCGCATAAACATCCACGCAGAAATGTTCTCAGAGGCGCCGCTGCCGTTGACGCCTTGCTGCCGTGCTACAGGGGTGCAAAGTCATCTGCTTTAATTACGTCGCCCAACGGCAAGAGACGGGAGAGATAGCTTCCACAATATAATCACTCACTTCAGATACTGTTCGCAGTAGAAGCCTAAAGTGGCCCGGGGAGAACGTATTGTCTCTATGCTATACTTACATACTTACATAGTTGTATTGACATACAAGTAGGATCCAAGGTACTTCAACCAATTACGACACAATGTTCTGATATATTCACCCCCCGCCCCCCAACACACACACACATACACATAATGGAGGCAGGTGATTGTAATGTTGCAGTGTCTTGATTGGTCGGAATACCGGTTTTGGATTTCTGGATCCGGTTATTCAAAATATGGCTAAAGTATAGACTGTGTAGAGACCAAAGTGATAGCGTAGAGGTCACCAGGTCCACCCACAGGTCCAGAATGGCATGAGGGGAGTGGATCGGAACCCCCCCCTGGGGCTATGAGACCAGGCCGCAAAAGAAGGAAGTGACCCTCATTTTGAGAAACAAAGAAGAAAGACATACCCATCGATTCAAGATTCAAGATGACTTTATTTATCCCGAGGGAAATTAAGGTGCAACAGTTGAAACAGGGGGAATAAATGCACACAAAATATACTAATACCTAAAAACTAAATAACAACAACTAAACTAAACTAAAACTAGTATAAACAAAATATAACTAAATGAAATCTAAATGAAATCTAAATGTATTGACAGATGAATTGCACAATTTACAGTATTATTACAGTAATACGTAGGTATATACAATATACAACAATACGTATAGTGCAAATTGGCAGTAATAAAATACTAATAAATAACTCAGATGAATACTGAAAAAGTGACACGTAAAAAGTGAAAAGTGAAATTGAATTTACAGTGCAAAATTACAGTGAAAGGATTTACAGTGCGTTGACCCAAAAATAATAATAATAACCCAGTGCGTGTACCCATCTTTCACGCTTGATCGATCCACCATCATCCACTCACTCACACAAACACACACAAACAAATATACCATTTTTTGCAAACCATTTTTTGGCACACCTACACACATTGTCTACAAATTAAACATCTCGCCCCTGAATGAGATATTGCTACGGCTTCATTCTTCTGTGTTTTTTCACGGGAATTAGATCGTTTAAAGACACACACACACACACACGCACACTCTCACACACACACACACACACACACACACACACACACTCACACACACACACACACACACACACACACCACACACACACACACACACACACACACACACACACACGCACACACACACACAAACACAAACACACAAACACAACTTGTCAATGTGTCAGGAGGTGGGTGGTGGGGGGGGGAGGGGTAAGTGGTGACACATGCACACTCACGAGCGCCGATGTGTGGTTAATAGGTGTCATGCTGATGGAACAAACAAGAGTGGCAGAGTGTGCCACAGACAGACCACCAGTACACCAGTAGCAAAGCCATACCAGTGCGCATGCACACACAAAAACACAAAAACAAAAAAGCGTTAAAAATGCATTATGAGTCACTAAGCCCACTCACAGCAACCATGAATCTCTCTCTCCCACCCACACACACACACACACCACACACCACACACACCCACACATATAAACACACACACACACACACACACACACAAATACATTATGAGTTGCTAAACCCACTCACAGCAACCATAAATCTCTCTCACACGCACACACACACACACACAAACACACACACACACAAACACACACCCTGAATATTGAAACATATAAAAGGGGGCTGAGACACACCGCTGGTTTGTTTATTAATTTTTTGGGGGGTCATTTGTTGTGTTTTATTTTGATGGGAAGCACAAATTCAATGAGTGTGTTTTGGTTATTTCAATCATTTGTTTGCTGTTACAGTTTACCTCCTCACACACCCCACGTCTTCTCTATCCCACCTGGGCTGTTAGACTGGATAAATATGCAAACAAACTGAAAATGAACACAATAAAATAACATGCGGAAATTAACCAAAAAAACCTCCAAAGTGAAGGGTTCCTTTCCATTGTCATATTTGGTGTTATGCGCTACAAATCAAACCATGTGTGATGGACAGCCAGTCAACCAAAATACCACAATAACAATAATATAAAACAGCATAACCACATATTGTGTGTGGGCATCTGCATGTGCCACAATTGCAGAATTCCCAGAGGTACAAGGACATGGTAGAAGGGATGGTAGCTCAACAAACCAAGTGAGGCTACTTCTACATACACGTTCACTGTAGCCTGCTACCATTTTAGACACCTTTCCTCTTTCGTCATCATCTCTCCCTCACTCTCTGCACCTTTCCCTCTCTCTCTCTCTCTGCATCTATCACTCTCTCCCTCTGCATCTCTCCCTCTGCATCTCTACCTCTTTCTCTCTTTCTCTCTCCCTCCCTCCTTCTGCATCTCTCCCCCTGCATCTCTCCATCTCCCTCTGCATCTCTACCTCTTTCTCTCTTTCTCTCTCCCTCCCTCCCTCTGCATCTCTCCCCCTGCATCTCTCCATCTCCCTCTGCATCTCACCCTCTCCCTCTGCATCTCTCCCTCTGCATCTCTCCATCTCCCCCTGCATCTCTCCATCTCCCTCTGCATCTCACCCTCTCCCTCTGCATCTCTCCATCTCCCCCTGCATCTCTCCATCTCCCTCTGCATCTCACCCTCTCCCTCTGCATCTCTCCATCTCCCCCTGCATCTCTCCATCTCCCTCTGCATCTCACCCTCTCCCTCTGCATCTCACCCTCTCTCTCTGCATCTCACCCTCTCCCTCTGCATCTCTCCATCTCTCTGTCCCTCCATTGCTGTCTCTTTCCCTCCATTGTTCTCTTCTCTCCCTCCATCAATATTCTACTTTCCATCTCTCCCCTCTCCCTTCCTCTCTTAAGAACACTTGGCACTAGAACAGCAAATTACAGATAATTGGTCCTACAAACTCCAGCTCATTTACATGCTCCGCTTCTCCTCCCACCCTCCCTCTCTCCTCTCCATGTGTCTCTTACTTCCTAAAGTCTCGTCCTCATCCCAAGCCTCCGCCAGTGTTGCATTGTGGGATTGTCCTCCGACGCAAGCCAGCCACTAAGGCGGCTCAGTGCAAAACCCGAGCTCCTTCCCGGGTCTATCACAAGGAGCATAATGTGAATACATGCATCTAAAATAAATACAGCCAGGGGTGGAATTGACATTGGCACTATCCCACATGGCTAAAACGTCAATACCATCCCTGTAACCTCCTCCAACATCACAAAGCACACAGGGGATTCAGGATAACACTGGGAAAAGTATGTTTACATGCACATACAACGTCCAACTATAGGCAACCTGTCCACGTGCTGGGGATTTCCAACTGTCCTGTATACACTTCATCAGACCGAAGAACAATTAAGATAACCACTAAATAACTGTGGCTCAGCGTCCTCCTAGCCGTGACCGTGGAGAAGAAAATAAATGTAATTCTGGTGTGAATGTGCTCCTCTGGAAGGAGAAAGGGACAGGAGGGTGGGAGAGGGTGATGAAGAGAGGGAACATGAGAGAGAGGGGTGGAGGTGGATACAGGGGAGAATGAACATTTGTTGTGAATTCCCTCGTCAAAATACTGTTTTGTGTGACAGCGCTGTCATAATAAAAACATGTGATTTAACGATTGCTGAGGTGTGCTGCCCATTTGTTTCGACGTCCGTGAAGCGGAAGAGTGCTGATTCAGGAAGTTGTCGTCAAGGTACAAATATCAAATTTTTAATATCAAAATAACCCAAATAGGCTCATCGCTGCCATCAGCAGCGGAAACACCACCATCGCCGGCGCTGGTGAAAAGCCACCCGGTTATATTTGTCATATCCAACGTGACATTTTCCTTCGGAACTGCTGCCTGGCTGATTTGAGGATGGGGGAGGGGGAGGCATGCAGAAATTAAGGAACTCTACCTGAATGCAAAGGAGGTCCACTTTGTTTGAAAAGTAGAGGGGAGGAGAGAGGAATTGCTGGCATGAAACTGACATGATTCACCACGAGACATGAAAAGCAAAATGTTACACAAAAACACACACACACACACACACACACACACACATTCACACAAACACACACAGTAAAGGAGGGCAGAAAGTGCAGTGTATAAAGACGTTTATACAGCTCAAGGTAAATAAGAAAGGGGGATGACGAGGGCACGGTATTCGCACCTATGGTACCATAGGTGCCGTTTATTAGGTATAATTTATAAGTCGTAGGCCTACTACGACATATAAACTCGTTGGGGGAACATCTCTGATAAAAGTGCTCAGTCGCTTTTATTCAGCCATTATTATAAAAAGGTGAAGTGCCATATATTGGGTCATACTAAAATTTTACAAACTGCCAACACTATGCTGTCGCGTCAACGTCCAAGCCGTCGGCTATAGAGGATTGAGTCAAAACGTGAACGACGTTGTCATTAAACATCGCATTTATATTTAAATAGGAATGGACTGTAAGCATTCCATTGTACTTGTTGCATATGGCAAATACAAATCTTAAATCTTTAATTCCAGCGCCCCCTGTAAAAATCATACGGAAGAGATGAAAAATTGTGGCGGGGAGAACAAGAAGTATTGTTTAGATGGCGTGTCTCTCCCGTATCCCATGACATGGGAACGACATGCATCGCCGGGGGAGCAGGTTACAGTATGGGGCAATGTTTAAAATGTCATCAATCACACCCATTTGCACCCATGAGGCTGTAAATAAAATATGTTTGAGTGGCTTTCAGATGCATCGTAAAAGGCAGAAGAGAGAGGTGAGAGAGATGCAAAGATTGGCCTGTGTGTGTGTGTGTGTGTGTGTGTGTGTGTGTGTGTGTGTGTGTGTGTGTGTGTATGTCAGAGAGAGAGAGAGATGGGGAAAAGAGAGAGAGAGAGAGAGAGAGAGAGAGAGAGAGAGAGAGAGAGAGAGAGAGATTGACAGGCATTTGTGTGAGAGGCAGTTGGTTGTGAAACCTCGGAGTGACGTTGACCACATACATATATTTTAGGCCTACATTTATAAATCTAAAGCTGCATGGATAAAGTGTCTCTTTGAACATGACCACATGAAGTCTATTTAGGTGACAATCCATTACCACAATATATCTGGTGTCCAACTGTGATGTTGACAACACACCTTTATGCTTTGTGTAATAATGTATGCAGTCCATGTTTTCAGAGGAATTTGCTGCTGCTGGTGCTGACGAATACAGAGATACAACGCAGGAGAGAATTGTTTCTTTGGAAACTAATTTCCCCACAAATAAATCAAGATCAACAAATACATTTTTTAAACTTGTGTCTTGCACACTGACATCCCCACTTTATTTTAAAACATAATTTTACACCATAACATATTAACATAATCATTTTTAGATTTGATATCCTAAATGCCCCATCTATTGATTTATTAGAGATGGTTTCACAACACTAATAGTGTCATATAATGAATTGTATATGCCTTTAAGAGATTGTTACAACAGTGGCGTATAATGTTTCTAGTTAAACGTGGTGCTTACAACGTAACACATCTGTATTTTGTACTTGAATGCTGAATCATTGTATAGCAGAAATTTGACGTTGTGTGTATTTCTACCCGAAACTACGGAGCCCGGGAAGGGACATAGAATGGGAAAAATGTAAGATGTACTTTTGCGGGATCTCGCAATACTTTTAGCGAGATCTCGCAATACCTTTTGCGAGATCTCGCAAAAGTTAATAATATAGCTCAATGTAGGCAGGCTACTACTTCAACCACAACAATGGAGGCCACACATCCGTGGGAGAAGTTTATAGACTTTTATTTTGAGATTGGTCTAAAATATAAAGAAATGAAGTCTGTGCTTAGCTGCAGGCACGGTGGTCAGTTAAGCGAGAGACATGTGAAGAGAATCGTTAGTGCAAGGGGACACTTGTTGCACAGCGTACTCTGACCTGGTGGTCCTGGTGAATTCATGAGAACCAACTGCAGTACTCTGGACAACTACACGGTCACCGGTGGATGTATGCTAAATCCAGAGAACATGGACTACGTGTGAGGAAAGAGGATGTACGCTTGGTGTTGAAGGAGCTGGATCCTAGAGGAGTGACACTAAGGCAAGCAAGGCGTCTCAGACGTCGGAACAATTTCTCAAAAGGGCCAAACTTTATCTGGCACATAGACTCATATGATAAACTTAAGCGTTATTGCATATGTGTCAATGGAAGTATCGATGGCGTTTCAAGAAAAATGATCTGGCTTAGCGCCTACACAACAAATAGTGACCCGAAGTATTAGAAGGGTATTACATCGAAGCAGTGCAGCGTTTAGGGGGCTACCCCAGAGTCGTAAGAGGCGATCTTGGCACCGAAAATAGCCATGTTAGAGGCTTTGAGCGTTTCCTCGTCCCCGCTCACCCATATCCTTGATAGCTACTTGGAGGGAGCCAGCACCGCCAATCAAAGAATTGACTATTGGTGTTTCTTGCGTTTCTTCGCAGCCAGTGCCCGGAGTTCTGGTTTTGCTTATTCGCAGAACTGAGAGACAACGGGTTATTTATGGAGGGTTTCTGGCATGTGGATGATATCATTTAGTGGTTTATTCTCTATTTAAGTTTACGAATGTACGGTTCTTCCTCAAGGACAGGAGTTGGATGACACTGCACAAGTGTGGAACGCACACACCATCAGGCCATCGAGAAACATTAACGTCCCCAGTGGTGAACTGTATGGAACAAGAGCCTTCCTTTCTCCAGTTGAAGACGAACATGTTCAACTGTGTATAATGAATGTGTCTTTCGACTGACCACACCATGCGATCCAGACATATATGACCTGTGCAATATCATCATGGTGGAGTCCCATCTGACTCCACCAACAGATCCCAATCAGGCTGTGAACTAGTATATGCACCTAAGTGAGGCCATCAGTGCATCTTTGTAAGACAATATTTAGTTGTGTCTTACAGGGGCCAGTAAGTTGAGCTGAAAAGTGAGTAGAGCTGTTATTATCCTTGCCGTCTTCTCTTTTTAGGATTTTCTCAATGCTCATCAACACAGAAAGTCAAAAAAAAGTCAATAAATTGAGTAAATTGTATTTAAGGAACTGGTTCCAGTTTTTTATTGAATGCATTTAATTTGGTATGTTGGTCAGACAAAACAAAACAAATAAAGTAGGAACAAACATGCTACCTTGGTTACTGAATTCCGAATATCTGAATCTGTTGATTTTTTTTAAATAAAGTTGATCTAGACACCAGACCTGTTGAGGTTTTATGAACCTGTAAGATGACTCAAATACTGATTTGTTGAAAGTTTCTGTGCTTGCACAGCCTGGGTTGCCAAGCAATGGAATGTCTTAGAGGGTGTCACGATGAGGGGAGTGGGTTGGACCCCGAACGCAGACAACGACACAGTGGAGCGATACGAATGGCTTTATTCCAAAAGCACACACAAAATACAAGGGTAAACGGGGAGGTCGATCCGGCGGGTAGTAGACCGACGAGTAGTCTGGGACGGGGGAGGAGTCTGCGTACCGGGATGTCGAGGTGCGAAGTACCGAACGGGTAGTAGGCAGACGACGGGTACCAAACAGACGGAAGAACAACGTGCAGTATACGTAACAACCTCACGCTGGGGTAAAGGATAGACAAAGTATATATACCCCAGGTGAGGTGATTAGCAATTAGACAATGTGATCGTGTACAGGTGTGTGTGTGTGCGCCACCAATGCACATGGCTTGGCCACGCCCCCTGCCAACCACCATAACCGTGAAAGTACCCCCCCCCCCCTCAACGGGCGCCTCCTGGCGTCCAACCTGGCTTGAAGGGGTGTTCCCGGTGGCAGTCAAGGGAAAATAACGGATCCAGACCGGGGGGGTGGAGGAGATTTGGTGGGCGGGTGGGGCCCGGGAAGAGAGCCACCCCTTCTGCCCAGGTCGGTAGGAGTCTTCTCTGGAGGTCTCCTCTGGAACATCCTCCAGGGGTCTCCTCTAGGGGTCTCCTCCGGGACCTCCTCTGTAGTCGAGAGGCGGGGGCCACGTGACGTCGTCGGGCGGGTACGGCGCGGCGTCAGCAGACGGGGGCCGCTTGACGTCATCGGGCGGGTACGGCGCGGCGTCAGCAGACGGGGGCCGCGTGACGTCGTCGGGCGGGTACGGCGCGGCGTCAGCAGACGGGGGCCGCGTGACGTCGTCGGGCGGGTACGGCGCGGCGTCAGCAGACGGTGACTGTGTGACGTCGTCGGGCGGGTACGGCGCGGCGTCCGCAGACGGTGACCGCGTGACGTCGTCGGGCGGGTACGGCGCGGTGTCAGCAGACGGGGGCCGCGTGACGTCATCGGGCGGGTACGGCGCGGCGTCAGTAGACGGGGGCCGCGTGACGTCATCGGGCGAGTATGGCGCGGCATCAGCAGACGGGGGCCGCGTGACGTCGTCGGGCGGGTACGGCGCGGCGTCAGCAGACGGTGACCGTGTGACGTCGTCGGGCGGGTACGGCGCGGTGTCAGCAGACGGGGGCCGCGGGAGTGGGTTGGACCCCGAACGACACGGAGACAACGACACAGTGGAGCGATACGAACGGCTTTATTCCAAAAGCACACACAAAATACAAGGGTAAAAGGGGAGGTCGATCCGCGGAGTACCGGCGGGTAGTAGACCGACGAGTAGTCCGGGACGGGGGAGGAGTCTGCGTACCGGGATGTCGAGGTGCGAAGTGCCGAACGGGTAGTAGGCAGGCGACGGGTACCAAACAGACAACGTGCAGTATACGTAACGACCTCACGCTGGGGTAAAGGATAGACAAAGTATATGTACCCCAGGTGAGGTGATTAGCAATTTGACAATGTGATCGTTTACAGGTGTGTGTGTGTGCGCCGCCAGCGCACGTGGCTTGGCCACGCCCCCTGCCAACCACCGTAATCGTTGTTGACAGAACCGTGACAGAGGGGGTAGAATATAACTGCAGAAGTTCATGATCTTTTTGTTATACATTTGTAATACATTTTTATTAACAATTATTTTGTATTGTTTCAGGCCACATATTATATATATTTTAGACCAATCTCAAAATAATGAACTTCTCCCACGGATGTGTGGCCTCCATTGTTGTGGTTGAACTGACCTGGAAGTTGTAGCCTGCCTACGTTGAGTCATATGAATTTTTTGCGAGATCCCGCAAAAGTTTTGCGAGATCTCGCAAGATCTATGTCCCTTGCCGGGCTCCGTATGAAACAGAATGTAATCCACAAGCGTTCCTGTCACTCAGACGTGAGAGTGTTATATTGCAGCTGTCATGGACATGCCAGCAACCACACAACGTCTAGAGCAGTGGTCCCCAAACTAAGGCCCGCGGGCCGGATACGGCCCGGCCCCCTGAACAATACCAGAGACGCATTATGATTTTTTTTTAATTTTTTTTAAACTTTTTTTTATTATTATTTTTTTTTATGTTCATCAGTTCACACTGATGAACATACATAGGTAAGATCACTTTTCTGACTTTTCTGAGTATAAACAAATTTAATCATAATAAAATCTACTGGGATAAAATCCATCTCCACAACCATACTGGTAGTGAAATGTATTGTGCTGTGTAGGTGCTGTATCACTTAGTTCGGTTTCTCAGCCTGCTTGCTTTGTGGTTTTCACAGGGAAGTTGATGAGAGAGAGCTGCAAACAGCGGTGTCTACAAGCCTACTGGAACCTACAAAAGGATTATAAGGAAGGAACACAAGAACTTTGAGAGACTGCTCATATGAGTCATTTGAGTAAGAGATTCTGCTCTGACAACTAAGCTAAACTTTTACTTGTTAAGATTGTGCACGGCACAACAGAAAGTTAATGTTCAGTGGACTTTTTTTCTGTGAAGAACCCAGAGAGGGTTATTTGGTTATTATTTATTTCACAAATAGTGTTATTTATTTCCTGACTTTTTTCTGTGAAGAACCCAGAGAGGGTTATTTGGTTATTATTTATTTCATAAATAGTGTTATTTATTTCATTAATAGTGTTATTATTTATTTCCTGACTTTTTTTTCTGTGAAGATCCCGGAAAGGGTTATTAATATTTGGTTATGTGTGGCTTTCTGGAAAACAATAAATGTTTACGTTTAGGCACCCCTGCGATCGTCACACTTTTTCTGTTACAAACTGACCCCGGCCCCCATCAGAGAAGGGAAAAGTTATGTGGCTCTCACAGGAAAAAGTTTGGGGACCCCTGGTCTAGAGGCTATTAGGGCAGCTACAACCACTGACAGTAACCTAAAAATGGTGCGACAGTATGTCAAGTTGGGGTGGCCAGATAATGTTGGAAAAGTTCCAGTCGCGATCAGGGAGTATTTTCCCCTCAGATGCGAACTGTCTGAGCACACTGGAAATGTCACAAGAGGATAACGCATGGTACCAGACATTCTGAGAGCAGATACACTGGACCAGATACATGATGGACACCAGGGTCTGACAAACTGTAGAAAACGGGCCAATGCTTCGGTGTGATGGCCAGGCATCTGATCTGAAATCAAACAGGTGGTTGAGTCCTGTCAGATCTGCCTGGAGATGAAACACACACTGATCTCGACCCCTCTACCAGACCGACCATGGAAGAGACTCGCGATTAACCTGTGTGAACATAACATACATAAATACCTTGTGTCAGACTATTTTTCCTGATTTCTCGAGGTCCTTGAGGTTGCAGCTTCAGCAGGGGACTCCAAACTTCCCTCTCCCTGGCAACATCAACTAGCTCTGACTGGGGAATCTTGAGGTGTTCCCAGGCCAGTGTGGAGATGTAATCACCCCACCTGTACCTCGGTCTGCCCCGTGGTCTCTTCTCAGTTGGATGTGCCTTGAAAACCTCCCTCGGGAGGCGACCAGGAAGCATCCTTAATAGATGCCCGAACCACCTCAACTGGCTCCTTTCTACGCAAAGGAGCAGCAGCTCTACTCCGAGCCTCTCACGAGTGACTGAACTTCTCACCCTATCCCTCAGGGAGATACCAGCCACCCTCCTGAGGAAACTCATTTTGGCCGCTTGTATTCGCAATCTCGTTCTTTCAGTCATTACCCATTGTTCATGACCATAGGTGAGGGTAGGAATGAAGACTGATCGGTAGATCGAGAGCTTTGCCTTCTGGCTCAGCTCTTTTGGTTACAACAGTGCGCCAAAGTGCACCCAATACCGCTCCCACTGCACCTATTCTCCGGTCAATTTCACGCTCCATTCTCCCCTCACTCGAGAACAAGACCCTGAGATACTTGAATGCCTCACAGGTTGTCATGAAGCTTAAGGGAGTTATTGCTAGATGTGGCTTCCCAGCTGAGGTTCAGACAACTGGCCTCAATTTGCGAGTGCTGAGTTCCAAGAGTTTGCCAGAGAGTTTGACTTTCAGCACATCACCTCCAGTCCACATAACACTCAATGGAATGGACATGCGGAGAGAGGAGTTCAGATCGCCAAGATAATTCTTTAACAAAAGGTGCCTCTACTTGCCCTCATGTCCTTCCGGTCGACACCTTGCAGCACTACTGGTGTGAGTCCAGCTGAGCTCCTTATGGGACGGAAAATAAAGACAACACTTCCAAACTGTATTTAAACCTTCAGCCCCATTGGCCAGACCTGAAAGATATCAGGAGCAGGATAAAATGGATTCTATTCTATTTTAATCGCCGTCAGGTGATTCTGTCCTCATGAAACTGGACCATCAGAAATCCTGGGAAACATCTGCTGTTGTCACTGGAGAAAGCATCACTCCACGGTCCTACATCATTGAGATACACCGGGCGGCCAAATTTAGAGGCAACCGTCGTCACCTGCAGCGAGTCCCTGTGCGATTTGGAGAGGCACACCCTATGGCTCCTGATGGACGGCAGCATGGCACTGCTGTGCTGCAGCCTGTCCCTACTGTCACCAGTGACACTACCTGCCTACAGTGTCAGACCGAAAAAACAGAAAGCCGGGTACAGAAAAATATTCTGTACCCGGTCTGGCAAACTGAGTAAATCCAAAGGTTGAATCTGTGATGGACTGTGGGAGGGGGAACAGGGATGAGTTTAATTAAAGAAGTATTAAAAAGTTAACTGAGTTAAACAGTATCTTACAATGTCATGTTCAACTAAAGTGACATGTTCTGACTATAATGGACATTTTAAATGAATGGCATACGCCTTTAAGAGATTGTTACGTAGAATGTTTCTAGTTTCACGTGTTGCTTGCAATGTAACACATGTGTATTTTGTACTTGAATCATTATTCTTATTGTAAACTCCTGTTGGATGAAGATTGTCTGGACATTGCAATCTTTACAATTCGAACATTCCGATTGTGGGATTTGTGCTTGCATGTATTTATTTGTCTAGTGGCCAGTCTACACGGTGTTGATTTGAATCCGTGTTCACCAATTTGCTGACAGATGTCCCTGACAGGATCACTTGAAACAAATATGACGTGAATGAAAAAAAGAAAGCCCTGCTCACCCAGAGCTTGTCTGCCGTCAGTCTTTAGATATTAATCTAAAATCGGATTTGTGAGACAATCGGGGGAGGGAGGATTAATTGGCAGAAAAGATCTCTAGAAAGCTACAAGGAACAAAGGGAGAGGGGGGTGGAGTGTACTGTGTACTGTATGAGATGAGCTAAGCTGTATGAACAGAGGGAAGGAGTTTTTCTCTCCGCTCGTTGCTCTGCTGGCAGGGATGGAGCGTCCCTCTGTTGACCCAGGTGGAGTCCTCGTTCCTATTGTATGGGAAAGTGAAAGTGTGAGTGTGAGCATTTGTGTGTGTGAAATCTAACCAAAACAGGCAGGGGAGATGTGACAGCACAAATATAAACATACGTACATTTGTACATAGATTTACTTTAATTTATTTCATTTATTAGAAATTAAAAGGTGAAGGTGGGAGTTTGTGCTTTTTTCTCTAGGACATTGATGATGGAATCCACAACACTCCCCAGTGTGCACTGTAAAACCACGAGAACAACAACAACCACAACGACAGCTCAAGACCACAGTTGGTGATAAAAAACGAAATTTGCACGTGATGCATTTCCATTTTCTACTTAGAAACAATCACCTCAACACACACATACACACATGATTTCTGATGACATCATCACCACAACAGCCCTACCGCTCCAAAATGGCAGGCTGTCAAAGGGGTGGCTTGCCTCAGCATATTCAGTCAGAGAGCCAACGTGACAGAGTGCTTGTGGATGTGTGTGTCTGTCTGTGTTAAACATATTCGTTTTGACCCCATCCACAAGATGGGCAAGATGCTAGAGTTAAATTCTGACCTATATTGACATTCCACTTAAAGTGAAGTGTTAATGGACTTGAACTGCACACCTTTCATTTCAAATGGTTTAAACACTTTGGTTATGTAGTCAACCTTTGACACTTTTTAAGTAATTCGTTTTATCATCAACAAGGAAGGCAAGCTCTTGTCAGACTCTGCAGAAAAACAAGCTGATTTACTTCTCAAAATGAGTGCCAATGTACATAGTCAGTGCCTGTATTTATATTTAGATATTGTACCCACAAAAATTACTTTTTTTAATGACTTTTATTTATGGCCAAATGTGGGTTGAATATTCAAGGAGGCATAAAATATTGACCAAATATCTTGCAACCCCAATGTTGCAATATTTTTAAATAACTTTTACATTTTTTTAATCTTTTTTAATGGGAAAATCAATTAAAATCCCTATCCTTTCCTAATTTGTAACTTCCGACATGTGAAAAATGTCACATGCCCATATATAAATGTGCAAAGCATGCATGTTTGACAAGGTTTGTAAACAGGGAAAAAAAACGAACCCACCTTCAACGTCACCTAGACATTCTGACACAACAGTATAGGCCTGCGTGATATTACCACCCAGGGTTTTCGTGTGAAATATGTCAACCGTGCCTTTGATAACAATAAATCCACCGTTGCTAGGCTCCCTGCCAGGTTTCTTCCCAGCCTGTTGGTCATTTGTGGTACATCGACGGCGGGCCATCCAAATGACGTCAATCTTCATGGGGTTCCCCTGAGCTTGGTAAAAGTTACATATCCGACTGATTAGCGCAAGATGTTCTTGTTTGAAGTAAATGTTTTTTTCCCAGAACATCTCCCATATCGTAAATGACAAACAGAATCCTATTTCAAAGCACCGGAAAAACTTGTTTCATACTACCCAACCACCTAAGCAATCCTTAAAACAGGCTCTCAAAACCCACCTCTTCAAAATGGCTTTCCGCTGCTGAACATCCTCCCCTCTATCCCATGACTATAATTTTTCAATGACTCTCTAGCTACTTTTATTTGAATCTATGTTACCATAAAATTATTTTACTGTAATTTCTAACTGTAATTTCTGACTGTAAAGCACCTTGAGTATCCAGAAAAGCGCTAGAAAATAGAATTGTATTGTAGCGTCGCAGCCAAACTCTTAACGCTGTCCTATTCTACTGAGGAACAACAGGAGACACTTGGAACGTCTTCTTTACTCCTTTATCGCAGTTTACAAGTATCACAGTGGCCGGCTCCACCCAACACCTCTTCAGCAGCCCATCCCTCAGCACAACTCCTGGCCCATGAGACACAGGCCCCTGATGGTCGGTGAACATTGGACCACGTCTTCCCAAGGCGGGCGAACACCCTTTTCAACCACTCTTTTTTCAAACCTCTCTCTTTGATGGCCTTGAGATCATGATCGGCCTCTTGACATTGCCTCCATTGAGCAGTCTCTGCAGGTTACAGGGCTTGACCCCTGACTAGATCTGGGGTCTGATCCCTATCTTATCTGGCTTCAGTGCGCTCACAGTGGAGGCACTCTGATGTGCAGGGACGACGAAACAGTCCATCTGCATTTGAATGGATAACCCCCTCTCAATGTTTTTTAGTGTACTGGAATGTTTGTAGTTGTTTGATCCACCAGGCTTGGCCCTCTGGTTCGCTGAAGGAAAGAAGCCACTTCAAAGCAGCATGGTCCGTGCGGATAGTAAAGGGAAGGCCACAGAGGTAGTGGCGGAAGTGCTTTGTGGCATGGAAGTGTGACTCCTGGTGAGTCACACAATAATTCCTTTCAGGTTTGGTAAAACTTTGACTATAGTAAGCTATGACTCGCTCACCATCTGGATAATCTTGGGCCAAGACAGCCCCGAGGCCCTCATCACTGGCATCGGTATCCAGTATGAAAGGTTGCTGTTGGTCAGGAGTGGCCAGCACAGGTGCCTCACAGAGGATCTTCTTGATGGAGTCCAATGCCTGCTGTTGGTCCAATCAATCACATTCCCTTTGTTCATAAGCCGGTGTAAAGGGGTTGCCACTGTTTCAAAATTGGCCACAAATATGCTTTAATAGGAAGCCAACCCTATGAATGCTCTCAACTGTTTTAGGTTTTCTGGGCATGGACAATCCCGAACCTTCTCATCTTCAGTTTTAATGCCCTCATGTTAACTCTATGGCCGAGAAAGGACACCTCTCGTTGTAGCAGCTTGCATTTCTCTGGGTGGAGCTTGAGGCCTAAGTTTGTTACCCTCTTAAACACCTCTTCTAGGGCCCACATTGCCGTCTCAAAATCTGGTCCATGTGCCAGTAGGTCATCAAGGTAAACAACACAGTGTTCAGGAAGCATCCAAGACAGCGTCCTCTCCATCAATCTTTCGAAGGTGGCCAGTGCATTACACAGTCCGATGTCATGGTCTTTCACTGCCACAGCCCCCTGCCGGTGGTAAATGCTGTCTTTGGCCTATCCTCAGGAGCCATGGCCAACTTAAATAGGATATCCCATAACTCCTTACGCTGCTCTGGCTCAAGGTCTCTCTGGCTGTTCTCTAAGACAAGGTTAATGGCAGTAAGAGCTCTGGATTCATTATCCTCCAGGCAATTTTGTTTTGTTGTTGCAGACATAACCGTTGCTGCCTCTAGACACTCTGGAAACGCACCACCTAGATCACAGTGTTTCTTTGTGGCTTCCGTTTATTTATAAATTAGTTCATGGTTCCAGTCAACCAGTCCAAATGTGATTGCCCTTTTCTAAGAAAGTCTAGGCCCAGCAGGCAGCGCTCTCCTAATGTAGCAACCCACACTGGATGACGAGTGGAATAATCACTCACCTGTAGTGTCACCTCACAGGTGACACTACAGTTTCCCGTGTTACGGTCAGCAATGGAACATTGGCTCTTTGGAGTACTAGCTGGGAGGAGTTCAGGATGAGTAAGGATAACGATGGAGCCTGTGTCAAGGAGTGCACTTATTGGGTTGCCCTCAATTAATAATAAGGCAGAAGTTATTATGGATTGCAAAATAGGAAGAGGTAGAATGGGTGAAACAGGAATGGGGTGTTCTGGCCCGGTGAATTTCCCTCTACAACAGGCTGGAGGCATTTCCCGATGGACGGAGAACAGAGACAGGGACGTGACATTGGTAGCGCAGGTGACCCTTCTGGTTGCAGCGCCAGCATGTCTGCTGTGTCACATTGTCAGGAGCCGTAACATTAGGGTGTTGGTTGGTGGGTGAGGATGCTGTGCCACCTAGGTTTAGGGCACAGGGCTGTCACCACTGAGGTGCGATTGTATGCGTCAATACTTCCTCTAGAGAATTAGAGTCCATCACCATCAACCTCACCTGCTGCTGAAGAGGAATGGGAAGCAACCCATGAATGAATGCCTCTTTCGTTAGGATGGATCGCAGTCATCTCATCAAAGTCAGGGAATCCTTTTTGGGCCAGGTAACGCAGCTCTGCAGCAAATTCCCCAGCTTCTTCCCAAATTGTCGTACTCTGCTGTTGAACCTCTGGTGCATGACAACTGCTGGTGTGGTGTCTCCAAATATCCTCTTCATAGCTAACACTAAGGCACTCTATGCAGGTTATAGGGCTTGAATGTTTGCTGCATTGCTAATTCCATCCTTTCATAAACACATTTTCCATGTTTCCCACAATTCTATCTCCTATATCGGTGACTGGATCCGTTGTTCGCCCACTCCAGTCATTGTATTTCTCGCCGTTTCCAACACTTTTCTCAACCACGTCCATACGGGGCGCCGCCATCTTGTTTGGTGTAGTGTGTCTGGTGTAGTGCGCTATCCATCTGTTGCGTTGAAATCTGCATCAACTCAGAACCCTGTTGACTCTCGTATATCTCTCTTCAAAAGATCGCTAAATATTTCCTTGGCAAGATGAAGGGTGTTTCAGTAAGTACGTCCAGGCTTTCCTTCACTTTATCCACCATCTCAAGTTCATGTAGTTAGGACAAGAGCTGGCTAAGCGCTGGAGGCTAATGTAGCTAGCAAGCTAGCGTTAAGTAGCGTTAACGCTGTCCTATTCTACAGAGAAACGACAGGGGACACTTGTTTATGTTTGGAACGTGTTCTTTAGTCCTTTATCACAGTTTACAAGAATCACAGGGTTGGGAGATATGCCAAAAACAAACAGTAAAAACCTGAGAAAACTTTCCGACTTGTCCTCTCCTTTGCGCTCTCCCCTCCCTCGCGCCCTGCCCCCCTTCTACTAACCCACCAACCAAGGCACCTCTTCCCCAACATGTGAAATGTGTAGCATGTGTAGGTTGATGTAAAAGTGAGGGTCGCTACAGTATTATTATTCTTCTTATTATTATTATTATTATTATTATTATTATTATTATATACTTTTAGATAAATCAACTGACCAATAACACTTGATATAAAATGTTGATCGTGCATAATGACGTACAATGCTTTTATTCCAAATCCCTTTAATCCCTTTCCATTAAAACGGAAAAAATCATCGGATGTGCACTTCCATGCATTGAGGAGATCTATAGGACCAGATGTCAGAAGAAGGCCATCTCCATCACAAAGGACCACAACCACCCTGGGCACCATATTTTCTCCCCCAGACCATCCGGTCGCCGGTTCCGCAGCCTCCCGACAAGGACTACCAGCTTCAAGGAACGTTTTTATCCACAGGCAGTGCGCCTACTGAACTGGTTGGAGTGCTCAAATCAAGTCAAGTTTATTGTCACATCAAAGTTATACAAGTATAAGCAATGGGTGAAAATATTATGTGCAATACCCGACAACAGACAGCAGTTACAAAAATAAAAATAATGTAATAAAAAAAGAAGCAAAAAGCACAAACTGTATAAAGTTAAATACATAAAAATATAAAGTGCGTATATGAAGTGCAATATATTATAGGACATATCGGACAAAAAAAGAGCAATATATATATATATAAATCAATGTAATAAAATATACATTGTTATATGCTATACACCATTGTTCAGCAGCCTGATGGCCTGACTGTGGAAGCTGTCTCTAAGTCTATTTTTGCGGCACTTGATACTGCGGTATCGCCTGCCTGACGGTAAAAGTGAGTACAGTTCGTGAATGGGGTGGGCATTGTCTTTTATGATGCGTTTGGCCTTGGCCACGCACCGCTGGTTGTATATATCCAGGATGGTGGGGAGCTCACCTCCAACAATATACTGGGCCGTCCGCACCACCCTTTGAAGTGTGGTACAGTTCCCGTTCCAGGCTGTGATACACCCTGTAAGAACACTCTCAATTGTGCCGGTGTAGAATGTTCTCAGGATGCGGGGGCCCATGCTGAATTTCCTCAGATGCCTGAGGAAATACAGGCGTTTTTGGGCCCTTTTCGCCACGTGTGCGTGGACCATGTGAGGTCCTCGGAAATGTGCACGCCGAGGAACTTGAAGCTGCTGACCCTCTCTACTGCAACATCGTCGAGGGAGATAGGGCCGTGCTCTCCTCTCTGCTTCCTGTAGTCAACGATCAGCTCCTTGTTCTTCTTAACGTTGAGGGCGAGGCTGTTCTCCTGGCACCACTACTCCAGCGATCCAACCTCCTCCCTGGAGGCTGTCTCGTAGACTGTCGTGTTGTCAGCAAACTTGATGATGACGTTGGAGTTGTGCATAGCCATGCAGTCGTGGGTGTAGAGGGTGTATATATATAAATCAATGTAATAAAATATACATTGTTATATGCTATTATGCACCATTGTGGTGCATCTTGAAGACCACGGGAACAACAGCCTAGGAGAGGGAGAGGTTGAAGATATCTGCAAAGACTCCTGCCAACTGGAACCATCAAACCGAGCAAGAAAAGTATTTAGCTCTCCTGGGAGGGAGGTAGAGTTCTCTACACAACTGGTTCTCCCTCTGAAGTTCTTTATCGTCTGTAGCCCCTGCCACATACCCCTCGCGTCGTGGCTCTTGAATTTCTCTTCCACTTTGTCCATATACTCCCGCTTGGCAGTGACGATGGTCTTACGGAGGTCATCGCGGGCTTTCGTATATTCCTCCATATTCCCGGAGCCAAAGGCGGCATTACACGTGTGTAGGGCAACGCGAACATCGCCGTTAAATCCACGGTTTCTGGTTGGGGTATATCCGAACCAACTTGGTCGGAACAACGTCATCTATGCACTTTTTGATGAACCCGGTGACCGAGGACGCGTACTCGTTGATGTTATTGTCTGAGGCAACGCGGAACATGTCCCAGTCAGCGCGATCAAAACAATCCTGCAGCATAGAGTCCGATTGGTCCGACCAGCATTGGACCTCCCTCAGAGCGATTGGTTGCTGCTTCAGTCTCTGCCTATAGGCGGGGAGTAGCTTGATAGAGCGGTGGTCTGATTTGCCGAACGGTGGGCGGAGGAGGGCCTTGTTGCCATCACGGAAGGGAGTGTAGCAGTGGTCGAGGATCCGCTCACCCCTTGTGTTGCTCGTTATGTGTTGGTAGAACTTCGGGAGAACCTTCTTCAGGTTTGCCTTGTTGAAGTCCCCCGCTATGATGAGAGCAACCTCAGGGTGTGCCGACTCCTGTTCGCTGATAGCCCCATACAGTTCCTTCAGCGCTGTGTCCGTGTTGGCTTGTGGGGGATACAGCGGTCACGGTTACCGCTGTAAACTCCCGAGGTAGCCAGAATGGACAGCACATAAGCATCAGGTACTCCATGTCCGGGGAACAGAAAGACTTGAGGGGATATACATGACTTTGGTTGCACCAAGATCTGTTTATCATGAGACACACCCCCCCTCCGCGATCTTTACCGGAGAGAGCCTTTGTTCTGTCCGCCCGGTGGACGGAAAATCCCGTCGGCTCAATAGCTGTGTCGGTAACCCCCTCCGACATCCATATCTCCGTAAGGCAGATGATACAGTTGTCCTTAGTTTCCCGGTGGAATTGAATACGAGCCTGTAGCTCGCTTAACTTATTGTCCAGATACTGTACATTAGCCAGTAGAATGGTGGATCGTGGGAGGCGGATCGACATCTCGGATCGACATCTCAGCCTGACTAGCACGCCGGCTCGCCTCCCTCGCTTCTTCCTGCGACACTTGCGTGTAATCTTGGCCAAGATGGTCGGAGATAATCCAGCTGTGACTTCAGGCGGGACGTCCGAGTTGAAAGAATGAAAAAACTCTGGTAGGCGGCGAGGAGGCGTATCTGATCTCCAGAAGTGTGCAAAAGTTATAAGTGAACGTGCTGCTAATTTCCTGAACAAAGATAGTCGCGATAAAAATAATAAATAACAAAAAACTACGTCGTCGTGCGGGAGCTCGCGACACGGCAGCCATCTTGTACGGCGCCATTCTCCAGTGTGGCATCTTAGAAAATAATACTCAGATGTCATGGAGACAATTATGAAGCTTGTGAACTACTTGAGAGCCTTCTCAGCCCTTCAGTAGGGCTGCTATCAACAATTTAAGTTGAGTTCATAGTAAAGGAAAGTGTGTATGTTCTCTCTCACCCTCACGCACTCACTCACACCAGCTCAATGCAGCTTATGATGATATTCTCCTTCATAACAATGTGAGGTGGCTGAGTAAGGGTTAGGGTTCTGGAGCGATTTTGGGCCATCAGGAAAGACCTGCAGATGTTTTTTGTCGGAGTGTGTTGCCTTTTTTGTGGATGGGACCTCTCATCTTAATGAGCTTAAACTCCAAGGACAAGGCGACACAGTGTGTGACCTGATGTCAGCAGTACGTTCTTTCCAATGAAACATTTGGATCTTCAGGAGTGACAGGACATATCTCCACTTTCCAACTCTATTGGAGCAAACTAATGGTAATCAACATCACACTCATGTTGCATTCCTGGAGAGGCTGGCTGAGAATTTTCAAAAACCTTTTGATGATTTCAGTCTGGGTTAGCAAGTCCTGTTCTGTATTGGATCTCCATGTCTGGTGAAGAATGTTCAAGAATTCTCAAGAGAGGCACAGAGCATCTTCCCGTGGGCAAATGTTTAATCTCTGCAAACTGAGCTGATACATCTCCAGGAAAATTTTGGTCTGAAGGAAGTGGACTGTGACCTTGTGACATTCTGGACAAAGAGGGCTACTGCAGCAAATGTCCCCCATCTTCAGAAGCTGGCAATTAATTTGCTCACCATATTCGGTTCAACATATTGCTGTGAGTCAGGATTTTCCACAATGAACATTTCTCCCACTAGTTCAAGCCACCATACTATACTATGGAATGTGTGTGTACATGTTATTTATGTTAATTTATGACATGCACTTTACTCGCATTGTTCCGGACCATTGACCTATAAGAATAAAATTCACAAGTTAATAACAAAGTTTGAGTACCCCTGGTTTAGGGGCTTCAATTGACTGCATTAGCAGACTGTGGTTAATTTGACCTGATCATAAAAAGAACGGTAATATACACTCATCCAAAACATTTTTGTCTTCTCGAGAGTGGCTTTACTCCATGGTGTGCTATTTACACTCTCCCACTAGTACCCACACGCTCACCCTCAGCACCTCCACGGAAAACGTGGGAATTGTGACCTCAATAGCGGCCAGAGCAGAGTCATTTCCTATCACGGAGGAGAAAAATGACCTTTACTTTGACCTTTTTCAACCCTTTTCCCATACATACTTTTAATTTTAGGAATGCCTTCCAGTTTGGGGACCGGTAGGGTGATGAGGATTCTCTTGGGCGGTGCCCACCCAGAGCAGCCCCTTGCAGATGAGGAGGCTGTTGATTTGCATGCTCTTCTGACCTGCGGCGGAAAGCAGGATAAATGGAGGTGATTATGGTAGTCAATTACAAACAGCAGGATTCAACGAGACCAAAACCTGAGCTTTGGAGCATTTCCAGATTTAGGTTGAGCTGTTGGAGAAGAAGTCAGAGCAGTGAGGTTGAGGCCCCCACTTTAAAGGCCATCCTAAGCACCCCCTGCTTACACTGTTTGTCTGTCTGCCGATGGTCCATTTTAGAGGGGCTTAGGGAGGAGGAGATAGACGGAAGTTCCGGTACAACTCACTTTGCAGCTCCTCTGAAGCCTGGCGATAAGGCAGGGTAGGGCATCATCTCCCGGGGGGGAAATACAGTGCTTAAATATGGATAATGACAACACAGGCCCTCCAGATTAGAGAGGGATAACTTAACCACAGGCAATCTCCCGCCTCCACCGCTGCCGCCACTCTGGAGGTCTGCGGTGGTGCTTATCAAGGAAGACTGTATTTAGCCTTGAGAAGAGAAAAAAAATTTAAGATGTTCAGACTCAACCTAAACACCCTGTTTAATCCCCCACTCCGAGGAGAGGCTATTAAATCCATTTGCAGATAAGAGATCAGCAGTTTCTACCACCTTTGAAAGATTGTGAATAACGTTAAAGGGAGAGGTAGGTATCTTTAATGTCCTGGCAGAAGCCGAGGAGAAGGATACTACCCCCTGAGACCTGCTTGTGTGCCCTAACAATGAGCATTCTGATGTGTGTGTGTGTGTGAACGGTCAGACCTCTCTCAGGTCCTCTCCTCGGTCATGCAAGCTCAACAAATGAGAAGTAAAGTCGGAGATCCTCTCCCTGAAACCTTAAGGCATGAGCAGTGAAGCCCGCCAGGCCATCAGCCACTGCTTAAATGTGTTGCATATTTCAAGGGACGTCCAGGAACAAGGTCAACATATGTCCACCAGACACTGCTCCCTCCGCATCCCCCTTGCCCTCCGCATCCCTCTCGCCGCTCTTGTCCCCAAGCAAGAGAGCCGGCGAGAAAACAATCTCTCTGCGAAGCATGGCACCCTTTTCACACGTCACAACACCTGTGATAAACGTTTTTCTGGCCCGCCGCCCCATTTTTAGGCCAAAAACTATTTTGCAGTCTCCGACGTCTTCTTCTGCATTTTTGTGTGTGCCTGCTTCCCCCACACTTCCCCCAAGCATATGTATATATGCACACCACACCAGGTGATTAGCAGTGGTTTGTGGCTACGAATCATTAGGCTGTTTTTATATACGAGACCTTTACGAGACCTTTGAAATCTTTGAAATCATAACCTGCTTCATCAAAAATGTATCATCAATTATCTTGAGCTTATGAAGTCAGCAGTCTCCAGCGACCCCTTAACACATTTCAGACGACCCCGGAGCGGAGGTTCCGACCCCAAGGTTGGGTGAACAGCACTGTAAACGTGACCTCAGAATAGGGTTACAGAAGTCAGCATCTAACCAGAATGGAGCATCTAACCAGAAGTCAGCACCTAACCAGAAGTCAGCACTTTACAAGAAGAGAGCATCTAACCAGAAGTGAGCATCTAACCAGGAGTCAGCACCTAACAAGAAGTCACCACATACCAGAAAAAAGCATATAAACAGAAGTCAAAACCAAACAAGAAGTCAGCAACTAACCAGAAGTGAGCATTTAACCAGAAATCAGCACCTAACTAGAAGTCAGCACCTCACCAGAAGAGAGCATTTAACTAGAAGACAGCGCCTCACCAGAATAGATTATCCAACCAGAAGTAAGCAACTAATCAGAAATGAGCATCTAACCAGTAGTCAGCTCCTAACCAGACGATGGCATCTAACCTGAAGTCAGCAAATAACAAGAAGTCAGTGCCTAACAATAAGTCAACAACTAACCAGAAGTGAGCATCTAACCAGAAGTCAGCACCTAACCAGAAGTGAGCACCTAACCAGAAGTCAGCCCCTAACTAGAAGTCAGCACCTTACAAGAAGAGAGCATCTAACCAGATGTCAGCACCTAACCAGAAATCAGCACCTTACCAGAATTGAGCATCTAACCAGAAGTCAGCACCTTACCAGAATTAAGCACCTAACTAGAAGTCATCACCTAACCAGAAGTGAGAATCTAAACAGAAGTCAGCATCTAACAAGAATGGAGCATCTTATCAGAATTGAGCACCTACCAGAAGTCAACACCTAACCAGAAGTCAGCACCTTACAATAAGAGAGCATCTAACCAGAAGTCAGCCCCTCACCAAAAGTCAGCACCTAACCAGAAGTCAGCATCTCACCTGAAGTCAGCACCTTTGCTGTGTACACAGAACCTCACCAGAAGTGAGCATCTAACCATAAGTGAGCGTCTAACAAGTCAGCACCTAACCAGAAGTCAGCACCTTACCAAAAAAAAGCATCTAAAAAGAATTAAGCACCTAACTAGAAGTCATAACCTAACCAGAAGTGAGCATCTAACAAGAATGGAGCATCATATCAGAAGTGAGCACATACCAGAAGTCAGCCCCTAACCAGAAGTCAAAACCAAACCGGAAGTCAGCATCTAACCAGAAGTCAGCACCTAACCAGAAGTCTGCACATAACCAGAAAAAAGCATCGAACCAGAAGACAGCACCAAAAAAGAAGTCAACACCTAACTAGATGTCAGCACCCCACTAGAAGAGAGCATTTAACTAGAAGTCAGCACCTCACCAGAATAGAGCATCTAACCAGAAGTCAGCAACTAACCAGAAGTGAGCATCTAACCAGGAGTCAGCATATAACCAGACGTCAGCACGTAACCAAAAGATGGCATCTAACCAGAAGTCAGCACCAAACCAGAAGTCAGCATCTTGCCAGAAGTCAGCACCTAACCAAAAGTCAGCACCTAATCAGAAGAGAACATTTAACTAGAAGTCAGCACCTCACCAGAATAACGTTTCTACCATAAGTCAGCAACTAACCAGAAGTGAGCATCTAACCAGGAGTCAGTACCTAACAAGAAGTCAGCACCTAACCAAAAGTCAGCACCTAACAAGAAGTCGGCACTTAACCAGAAGTGAGCATCTAACCAGACGTCAACACCTATCAAGAAATCAGCGCCTAACAAGAAGAGAGCATCTAACCAGAAGTCAATACCTAAACAGAAGTCAGCATCTAACTACAATTCAGCACCTCACCAGAAGTCAGCACCTTACCAGAAGAGAGCATCTTACCAGAATACAGCATCTTATCAGAAGTAAGCACCTTACCAGAAGTCAGCGCCTAACCATAAGAGAGCATCTAACCAGAAGTCAGCACCTAACAAGAAGTCAGCATCTTACCAGAAGAGAGCATCTTACCAGAAGTCAGCACCTAACCAGAAGTGAGCTTTCAACCAGCAGTCAGTACCTAACCAGAAGTCAGCACCTAACCAGAAGTCAGCACCTTACAAGAAGAGAGCATCTAACCAGAAGTCAGCACCTAACCAGAAGTGAGCATTCAACCAGAAGTCAGCACCTACAAGAAGAGAGCATCTAACAGGAAGTCATCACCTCACCAGAAGTCAGCATCTAACCAGAAGTCAGCATCTTACCAGAAGTGAGCATCTCACCAGAAGTCAGCATCTAACCAGAAGTGAGCATCTTATCAGAAGTGAGCACCTAACCAAAAGTCAGCACCTAACCAGAAGTCTGCACATAACCAGAAAAAGCATCCAACCAGAAGTCAACACCTAACTAGAAGTCAGCACCCTACCAGAAGAGAGCATTTAACTAGAAGTGAGCACCTCACCAGAATAGATAATCCAACCAGAAGTCAGCAACTAACCAGAAGTGAGCACGTAACCAGAAGACGGCATCTAACCAGAAGTCAGCACCAAACCAGAAGTCAGCATCTTACCAGAAGTCAGCACCTAACCAGAAAAGAACATTTAACTAGAAGTCAGCACTTCACCAGAATACAGTTTCCAACCATAAATCAGCCACTACCCAGAAGTTATCATCTAAACAGGAGTCAGTACCTAACCAGAAGTCAGCACCTAACCAAAAGTCAGCACCTATCTTTTTAGAAGTGAGGACCTAACAAGAAGAGAGCATCTAACCAGAAGTCAGCATCTAAATATAATTCAGCAACCTCACCAGAAGTCAGCACCTTACCAGAAGAGAGCATCTCACCAAAAGTCAGCATCCAACCAGAAGTCACCTAACCAGAAGAGAGCACCTAACTGGAAGTGATTACTTTACCAGAAGTCAGCACCTAACCAGAAGAGAGCATCTAACCAGAAGTCAGCACCTTACCAGAAGTCAGCACCTAACCAGAAGTGAGCATTCACCCAGAAGGCAGAAACTCACCACAATAGAGTTTCCAACCAGAAGTCAGAAACTTACCAGAATTGAGCATCTAACCAATAGTCAATACCTAATCAGAAGTCAGTATCTAACCAGAAGAAATATTCTAACCAGAAGTGAGCATCTAACCAAAAGTCAGCATCTAACCAGAAGTGAGCATTCAACCAGAACTCATCACATCACCAGAAGTCAGCATCTAACCAGAAGTGAAAATCTAACTAGAAGTGATCACCTAACCAGAAGTGAGCATCTAAACAGAAGTCAGCATCTAACCAGAATGGAGCATCTTATCAGAAGTGAGCACCTTACCAGAAGTCAGCACCTAACCAGAGGAGAACATCTAACCAGAAGTCAGCAACAAACCAGAAGTGAGCGTCTAACCAGAAGTAAATACCTAACCAGAAGTGAGCATCTAACCAGAAGTAATCATCTAACCAGAGGTCTGAACATAACCAGAAAAAAGCATCTAACCAGAAGTCAGAACCAAACAAGACGTCAGCACCTAACCCGAAGTAAGAATCTAACTAGATGTCAACACCTAACTAGAAGTAAGCACCCCACCATAAGAGAGCATTTAAGAAGAAGTCAGTACCTCACCAGAATAGAGCATCCAACCAGAAGTCAGCAACTAACCAGAAGTGAGCATGCAACCAGGAGTCAGTACCTAACCAGAAGTCAGCACCTAACCAAAAGTCAGCACCTAACAAGAAGTCAGCACCTATCTAGAAGTCAGCGCCTAACAAGAAGAGAGCATCAAACCAGAAGTCAATACCTAAACAGAAGTCAGCATCTAACCAGAAGTCAGCATCTAACTAAAATTCAGCACCTCACCAGAAGTCAGCACCTTACCAGAAGTGATCATCTTACCAGAAGTCAGCATCCAACCAGAAGTCACCTAACCAGAAGAGAGCACCTAACTGGAAGTGATTACTTTACCAGAAGTCAGAACCTAACCAGAAGAGAGCATCTAACCAGAAGTCAGCACCTTACCAGAAGTCAGCACCTAACCAGAAGTGAGCATCAAACTAGAAGTTATCATCTAACCAGAACTGAGCATCTAACCAGAAGTCATTACCTATCTAGAAGTCAACACTTAACTATAAGAGAGCATCTAACCAGAAATAAGCACCTAACCAGAAGTGAGCATTCAACCAGAAATCAGAATCTCACCACAATAGAGTTTCCAACCAGAAGTGCCTGCTTTTTTTTTGCCGGCTTTTTTTATATAGTGCTTTTATCCAAAGCGCTTTACAAGTCATGTAAAGTCCTCACATTACCCATTCATCCACCGACGGCGGAGTCAGCCATGCAAGGAGACAGCCAGCACGTCAGGAGCAGTTAGGGTTAGGGTGTCTTGCTCAAGGACACCTCGACAGTTTTTGCTAGGAGGAGCCGGGGGATCGAACCAGCGACCATTTCGGTTGTGAGGCGACCGCTCTACCTCCTGAGCTATTCTGCCGCAGATGTCAGAAACTTACCAGAATTGAGCATCTAACCAATTGTCAATACCTAACCAGAAGTCAGAATCTAACCAGAAGTAATCGTCTAACCAGAAGTGAGCATCTAACCAGAAGTCAGCATCTAACCAGAAGTGAGAATCTAACTATAAGTCATCACCAAACCAGAAGAGAGCATCTAACCAGAAGTCAATACCTAACCAGAAGTTAGCATCTAACCAGAAGTGATCATCTAACCAGAAGGAAGCATCTAACCAGAAGTCATCACCTAACCAGAAGTCAGCATCTAACCAGAAGTCAGCATCTAACCAGATGTGTGCATCTAACAAGAAGTCAGCATCTTACGAGAAGTCAGCACCTAACCAGAAGTAAGCATTTATCCAGAAGTCAGCATCTAACCAGAAGTGAGCACCTAACCAGAAGTCAGCAGCTTACCAGAAGTGAACATCTAACCAAAAGTCATTATCTAACCAGAAGTGAGCATCTAACCAGAAGTGAGCATCTTACCAGAAGGCAGCATCTAACCAGAAGTAAGCTACTTTTTAGAAGTGAGCACCTAACCAGAAGTCAGGACCTAACCAGAAGTCAGCACCTAACCAGAAGTCAGCACCTTACCAGAAGAGAGCATCTAACCAGAAGTCAGCACCTAACCAGAAGTGAGCATTCAACCAGAAGTCAGCACCTAAAAGAAGAGAGCATCAAACCAGAAGTCAGCACCTAACCAAAAGTCAGCAACTAACCAGAAGAGAGCATCGAACCAGATGTCAGCACCTAACCAGAAGTCAGCACACCAGAAGAGAGCACCTCACCAGAAGTCACCATCTAACCAGAAGTGAGCATCTAACTAGAAGTAAGCCCATAACCAGAAGTGAGCATCTCAGTATAAGTCAGCATCTAACCAGAAGTCAGCACCTAACCAGGAGTGAGCATCTAACCAGAAGTCAGCACCAAACCAGAAGTGAGCATCTACCCATCAGTCAGCACCTAACCAGAAGTCATCACCTAACCAGAAGTCAGCATCTAACCAGAAGTCAGCATCTTACCAGAAGTCAGCACCTAAGCAGAAGAGAACATTTAACTAGAAGTCAGCACCTCACCAGAATAGAGTGTCCAACCATAAGTCAGCAACTAACCAGAAGTGACCATCTAACCAGGAGTCAGTACCTAACCAGAAGTCAGCACCTAACCAAAAGTCAGCACCTAACAAGAAGTCAGCACCTAACCAGAAGTGAGCATCTAACCAGACGTCAACACCTATCTAGAAGTCAGCACCTAACAAGAAGAGAGCATCTAACCAGAAGTCAATACCTAAACAGAAGTGAGCATCTAACCAGAAGTAATCATCTAAGCAGAAGTTAGTATCTAACCAGAAGTCAGTATCTAACCAGCTGTCAGCATCTAACCAGAAGTCACCATCTAACTAGAATTCAGCACCTCACCAGAAGTCAGCACCTTACCAGAAGAGAGCATCTTACCAGATGTCAGCATCCAACCAGAAGTCACCTAACTAGAATAGAGCATCTAACCAGAAGTCAGCACCTAAACAGAAGTCAGCACCTTTCCAAAAGAGAGCATCTTACTAGAAGTCAGCACCTAACTGGAAGTGATTATTTTACCAGAAGTCAGCACCTAACCAGAAGAGAGCATTTAACCAGAAGTGAGCATCAAACTAGAAGTCATCATCTAACCAGAACTGAGCATCTAACCAGAAGACAGCACCTATCTAGAAGTCAACACCTAACCATAAGAGAGCGTCTAACCAGAATTAAGCACCTAACCAGAAGTGAGCATTCAACCAGAAGTCAGAACCTCACCACAATAGAGTTTCCAACCAGAAGTCAGAAGCTAACCAGAATTGAGCATATAACCAGAATTAAATTCCTAAGAAGAAGTCAGAATATAACCAGAAGTGAGCATCTAACCAAAAGTCAGCATCTAACCAGAAGTTAACATCTAACCGGAAGTCAGCATCTAACCAGTTGTAAGCACCTAACCAGAAGTCAGCTCATAACCAGAAGTCAGCATCAAACAAGAAGTCAGCACCTAAACTGAAGTGATTATCTGACCAGAAGTCAACTCCTAACTAGCACCCCACCAGAAGAAAGCATTTAACTAGAAGTCAGTACCTCACCAGAATAGAGCATCCTGTCACGGTTACGGTGGTTGACAGGGGTGCGTGGCCAAGGCGCAGGCTTTGGCGGTGCACACACACACCTGCTGGCAATTGACGATAGTGATTATGATAATCACCGGACCTAGGTGTATATATATATCATATAGAAGCACCTTTAGCAACAGACTCATTCCACCCAGGTGCACCACAGAACGCCATAGGAAGTCCTTTCTTCCTGTGGCCATCAGACTCTTTAATTCATCTACCTCGGGTCGTGAGAGGGACAGTGGAGACTCAGTGACCTGAGGCCAACGTACTTATTATTATTATTTTTTGGTCAACGCACTGTAAATCATCTCACTGTAACTTTGCACTGTAAATTCTATTTCAAATTCTAATTCACTTTTCACTTTTCACATGTCACTTTTTCAGTATTCATCTGAGTTATTTATTAATATATTTTTACTGCCAATTTGCACTATACGTATTACTGTAATAATACTGTAAATTTATCTTCATCTATCAATACATTTAGATTTCATTTAGAATTATTTTAACTATATTTTTGTTTATACTAGTTTTATTTAGTTAGTTGTTGTTTTTGTTTTTTAGCTTAGGTATTAGTATTTTTGTGTGTGCATTTATTCCCCCTGTGTCAACTGTTGCACCTTAATTTCCCTCGGGATTAATAAAGTAATCTGAATCTGAATCAGAATCTGAATATACCCTGGCATCCTGTAACCCCTTTGCTAGATCGTACGTTGTACTCCCTGGATGTCACTATACGAGCTCTCCGGTAATTATACTTACCTGTCTTCTACCTGTCGCTACTTCAACCTCCCGGTATCCAGACTCCTCACCTGTCCCAGACCATCCGCCTGTCTACTACCTGTCGGTACTCCGCTGATCGACTTCCCGGTATCCAGACCCCTGGCCTGTCCCTGACTGTTCTCTGATGCTTAAGCAATAAAGCCTCGCGTTACCGCTTCATTGTGTCTTGATTTGCGTTCTGGGTCCTACCAACACTACACCCTGACACATCCAACCAGAAATCAGCAGCTAACCAGAAGTGAGCATATAACCAGAAGTCAGCTTCTCACCAAAAGTCAGCACCTTACCAGAAGAGAGCATCATACCAGAAGTCATCACCTAACCAGAAGAGTTTAACTAACCAGAAGTCAG
Source organism: Muraenolepis orangiensis (assembly GCA_027704905.1). Classification (NCBI taxonomy): domain Eukaryota; kingdom Metazoa; phylum Chordata; class Actinopteri; order Gadiformes; family Muraenolepididae; genus Muraenolepis; species Muraenolepis orangiensis. The sequence goes on along the minus strand of CM051002.1, from coordinate 26,093,553 downwards.
CGGCTCACCAGAAGTCAGAATCTTACCAGAAGTGAGCATTTAACCATAAGTGAGCCTCTTACCAGAAGTCAGCATCTTACCAGAAATGAGCATCTTATCAGAAGTGAGCATCTAACCAGAAGTTAGCACCTAACCAGAAGTCAATACCTAACCATAAAATAGCATCTAAACAGAAATCAGTATCTAACCAGAAGTCAGCACCTAACCAGAAGTCAGCACCTTACCAGAAGTTAGCATCGAACCAGAAATCAGCACCTAACCAGAAGTGAGCATCTTATCAGAAGTGAGAATCTAACCAGAAGTCAGCAACTAATCAGATGTCAGCATCTTACCAGAAGTCAGTGTCTAAGTGAGCATCTAACCAAAGGTGAGCATCAAACCAAATGTCAGCAACTAACTATAAGTTCAAGATTCAAGATTCAAGATAACTTTATTTATCCCGAGGGAAATTAAGGTGCAACAGTTGACACAGGGGGAATAAATGCACACACAAATATACTAATACCTAAAAGCTAAAAACTAAACAACTAACTAAACAAAACTAGTATAAACAAAATATAACTAAAAATAACTCTAAATGAAATCTAAATGTATTGATAGATGAATAGATGAATTGCACAATTTACAGAATTATTACAGTAATACGTAGGTATATACAATACACAACAATACGCATACTGCAAATTGGCAGTAATAAAATATTAATAAATAACTCAGATGAATACTGAAAAAGTGACATGTGAAAAGTGAAAAGTGAAATTGAGTTTACAGTGCAAAATTACAGTGAAAGGATTTACAGAAAAAATACAAAAATTTAGTAACAAAAATTTACAAAAAATAATAATAATAACAGTGCGTTGGCCTCAGGTCACTGAGTCTCCACTTTCCCTATCACGACCCGAGGTAGATGAATTATAGAGAGTGATGGCCACAGGAAGAAAGGACTTCCTGTGGCGTTCTGTGGTACACCTGGGTGGAATGAGTCTGTTGCTGAATGTGCTTCTGTATGAGGTCAGCACCTGATGGAGAGGGTGAGAGTTGTTGTCAAGGATACTACGCAGCTTGCGCAGCATCCTCCTCTCAGACACCACCAACAAGGAGTCCAGCTGGACCCCCAGGACAGCACCAGCCTTCCTGACAATCCTGCTGATCTTGTTGGCGTCTGCTGACCTCAACCTGCTTCCCCAGCACACAACACCGGAGAAGATGGCACTGGATACCACCGACTGGTAGAACATCTTCAGCATCTTGTTACAAACGTTGAAGGACCGGAGCCTCCACAGGAAGTACAGACGGCTCTGGCCCTTCTTGTACACAGCCTCAGAGTTCTTGGCCCAGACCAGTTTGTTGTCCAGGTGAACACCTAACCAGAAGTCAGCACCTAACAAGAAGTCAGCACCTAACCAGAAGTTAGTATCTTACTAGAAATGAGTATCCAACTAGAAGTCAGCACCTAACCTGAAGTCAGCATCTAACCAGAAGTGCAAAATAGCAGCAAAGTCAACTAAAATATTTATTAAAGTTATTATATCACAGCCAAGGGGAAAGGTGGCGGACGGGGGTTACGGTGACAGCCCCAGGGTGAAAGTTGTTCCTGAACCTGTTGGACTGGGAACAGACACCTGTAGTGCGAGGAGGAGGGCCAACAGTCTGTGGCTGGGTGGGAGATCTGTACCTGCAGACATCGCTTGCGCTGGACAGCCTCAGCGGTAAGGAGAGTGAGGAGCCGGTGGTGGGTCGGGTTGTTTTCACCACCCTACAGTGCGGTTCTCTAGTCTTCTTTGTCAGTACTGACCTAACTGACTCCGAATCTTCAATCCTCCATGTCGGAATAGTCGTTAATACTCCAAAACTCTGGGAAGCATCTAATAAGTACCACAAACAGCTCTCCTAACCTACACAATGTTTCTGTGTGTGTGTGTGTGTGTGTGTGTGTGTGTGTGTGTGTCATATTTCCTGGGGGAAATATTTGCCTGTCTCTCAAGCACCCTAAATGAAAGGGATCACAGCGTTGGAGGCACACCACCTTAATGAGTAGCAGAGCCGTATGGTGAACGTGCATGTGTCTGCGCCCTTGAGGTCCCATGTGTGTGATATGGCTCGGGCTAGGGCACAGCACAGTGCTGCGTCTGCCTCCTCAAAACAAGGTTGGCTGTGTTACTAAAAATGTGAACTTAGGAGACCTTGAGAGAGAGAGAGAGAGAGAGAGAGAGAGAGAGAGTGTGAGAGAGAGAATTCTTCCTCAGACTCCAGTGAAGAGGGATAACCAACTGTTAGCATGACCTTGCCAGGAGGATCCTCTTTTGTTTGAGATTTGCAGGGACTGAAAGGATCCTTTGATGTGTTATTTTTTTCTTTCAGTCCTTAGAAGGAGCTGTTTACAAGATGTTTTGTTATTTTTCTTCTTGCTGCCACACCATCACAAAGAAACATTATTTTAAGTTTAAAAAAATCTGTACAAGTTCAGGAGTTATTTGCATTGTCCTCTAAAAATAACAACGGCCCAGAGAGCCCCTCCTCCACAACAGAATCACTCGCTGAGGAAATGTCGGTGGCCATCTTGCGTACGTTTTAAACTTAAAACCGTTTCAACAGCTCTGAGGTAGACAGAGGTCAAACTCAAACGCACAGCTAGAAAGTTAGCCGTTGAGGACAATCCATATGGATGGCTTTTTATCAAACAGGGCCATGTAAGTTTTTCTCCAAAAAATGAATAAATAAAAATCCCCTTAACTATTGAGTATCCATCTGCGTGTCGGTGAAAGTAACACCGGTGCACAGTTCTCACTAGACACGTTTGAACCACCAAAAAGAGAAAAAGAGAAAAGCTCAGATGAGAGGCTGCTGAGCAACCTGTGGGTTCTGGGAGGGGTCGTGTAGATGGAGCGGGATAAGGACATAGTCCAAAAAAGTAATATTAATAAAAACTCCAAACATTAACGATGAGCAGAATGTGTTGGTGGCGCTAAGTATATGAGCTTAATTTAAACGGCGTGAAAAATGAGGACTACTTAACTGAAGTTGTTTGGTTCTATGAGATATGAAGGGGTTTGAATAACGGGGTCCACAGGATCGGTTAGGAGCGGCCACGTCGATTGTGCCGTGCTCAACACCGTGCAATGCTTCAGAGATTATTAGCCAGCCACACAGGTACATATCTCATTGATCTCGTACGGCAAGTTTATATCAATAGTTTATGTCATGATATGCTATATGAGTTGTGCCTGGATGTTACCTTTAACTTTTAGGAATAGTTTGTATTTATCCAAAGCTTATTGTGGCCTTTGAGGAGCGGAGAGGGGCGTCAAGGATGCCAACAGGAACGTAGGATTTGGCAGGAGTGAGTATGGTTAGGATAATTCATGATAGAAGTGTACATCACGGCTGTATCAAATGATGACATGTCCATATCAGCACCGTCTCAAAATATCGGATAACTGCCACTGACCTGGGGTCGTGCTTACTCGTCATTTGAGGCTAGAGAATTTTGATCTGGCCTAAGCCAATCAGCGGGGACGTGATCGAGGCACGAGGCACGATTCTGTGATAGTGATGACACTGATACGGCAGCTAGCACTGTGACCGCAAGCGTGCTAGTTAAAAACAAACTAATGCAACAGCTGCTGTCTGTGAACGACTCCAATCCGATTGCAGACATTCAGAGTACAATACGATTACGGTTGGAAAACAGGATAGCTCAAGTTGGTTCAAGTCCCGGAAACACATGGGCACTGCCGAGGTTCCCTTGAGCAAGGCACCAGACCCCTACACTGCTCCCCGGGCAGCTGTATATAAAATTGCCGCCCACTACTACTAATACTAGGATGGGTTAAATGCAGAGAAACAAATGTCACTGTGTGTACATGTATGTGACCAATAAAGAGGATTATATCCTCCAGATTTTGTTTTGTGTGTTGGAGGAAGGTATAATTAATGAATGACCTTAAGCATATGTTGAATTCGATAAGTTTACTTTAACTCCTCAATTGAATACCCAGATCAAATTCCCCGTATTTGATTTCCCCCCAAAATGAACCATTCTGACTCTACGACCTTAAAAAGCAGGTAAGATGAGTGAATGACTAAGGTACAAACCTTATCGTATACTTGCAGAATATGGAGAGAAAACATGAATTAGCTATTGCTATTGCTATTGCTTCAATCAGTAATGGCTGCATGACAAAAATCACCCTGTTTGAGGCAATCGATATAACGCCAGATATAATGCTAATTTATTAATTCCTTTCAGTTTATAGGCCTAATCCAGTCTAACACAGTCTAACACAAATATATGAATATCAAGCTTATGAAAGTATAATTAATTGTGAGTCTATTACTCAACCATGCGTATTAGCCTTATACTGTATTCGTTAATCAATTTATTATGTATGAAACAAGAATGGGGGAAAAAGCCATTTGCAGACGATTGGTTCCACCCTGTGGCAGAAGAGAGCGTACCAGCTCATGGCGCATTAGAAACAGTATAAATGCGCTTAATTATACAAGTTGTTTTTAATGGTATAATATAACGTGTATCACCCAATCCTAGTGGTGAACCACTAGGCTTGATCCAATTCAGAGATTAAGTTAGTTTTCATTTATTTAAGCAGGTGGCGGAACTCCCCCACCTCGAGTATTTGCAATGTTAACAGACATCCCTGCAAAACGCTCTAATGCCAGCCCTGTGCAGTGTCACCCAGCGGATAAGTAAAGGTAGCAACCACACAGCATGACACAGTGAGTGGGCGTTACTTACAGAAATGAGTCGGCCGGCCGAGGGTGACCGCTGGTAATACGTCCTCTCTGCCCTACCGCCGCACTGCCCTGTCGCCATAACAACAGAACTGCTTTATGTGGACTTCCACGAGTGAAAAAAGCCGGGGGGGGGCGGAAAAAGAAGGAAAGAAAAAACCCAGACCATAAGGCGGAAAGGATGGAAGCAGCGAAGCCTAACTGACCAGCTCATTAGGACCTTCATTACTCTGGGTGACGAGGTGCAGCTGTCTGCCGTCCCTTCCGGGGAGCGGGGAAAAAGAACGGTAAATCCTCATTCTTCCCTGAGAAGCCGACATGAGAGTGATGAGGTGAGAGAGAGAGCGCGCTGGCGTAGTTGCAAGAGGAAGGGGACAAGTCCTGCCAGTCGCTGTTGATCAAAGGCTGTGTGTCCATGCAAGTCCCACTTAGTTAGGGGCCGGAGCTCAACTGAGGACCGCCTTGTGGTGGCTTTTAGGGGCATTTGCCGGGCCACTACAAGAAGGGTAGAATTAAATTCTCGGGGGGGGGGACAACGTCAAGACCATTTCATGAACTGTGGAGTACTAAAAGATATTGTGTACAGAGGGCTATATACTTTCTATAGGCTAGATAGACAAGGCTATATACCAGGCTATATACCGTATATAGGCTTGATAGACCAAGCGAAAGGACTGTATATAGGCTAGACAGACTAGGCTATAGACTAGGCTATGGATTGCATATAGGCTAGACAGAGTCTAAAGACTTCATGGAGAACTGTGGATATGTACTGTGCACTGTATAAACGAGATAGACCTGGCTAAATACAGTGAATTGTATACAGACTAGACAGACCAGGCTATAACATACAGACTAGAAGTGGTGTACAGTAGGAGGCCCGATAATGAGCATGGCTTGAGGATTTACAAGCAATCCTCTGCATAATGTCTCACCCCTATGGCTCCCTAATGGCTGCATCATTTAATACAGTGGTCTTAAATGACATACCATAATACCACACACACACACCCACACACCCCCACACACACCCACACCCACACCCCCCCACACACACACACACACACATTTTAGAATTATGGATTCAATTAATAATCCTTTAATTGCAATTATAAAATAGTCTCATAAATGCCAAATCGAATTGATAATAATGACTATGATTATAATATCTGGATATGTTTGTATTCCACAGTGGTGTTGTTGACCTAGTTGCAGGCCAATGCATTGCTTTTTGGTCACCAACCTGCCTTTATGTCTGCGTGAACACACCGTTATCCACTTATTTTTAAGTGTACTCTGGACCTTACGCAGTGAGTAAGGGGAGATGAGGCGAGCGGGGGAAGGGGGGGGGAGGTTCACAGTGAGCTGGAACAGTCCCTTTCCAGGAGTGGTGGTGGTCACAGTGCGCCCCCATGGCTCCCCATGCTCTCTGCAGTGGTCATGGAGGTGAGAGAAGGACAAAGACCACAGACGCACTATGTTCTGTGTGATCTCCAGTCGGCAGAGTGGCCGACTGGGCTGCCACTCTGCAGGAGCAAATTTTGCTCTTGCAAAGTGGGTCAGGTTTTTTTATCCAGACACCACATAAGCACAATGCTGACGACCATTTTGACAATTTTTCAGCATGGCGACAACAAAATGAGTGTCCATTCCTGACCATTCAATGGTTCTCCAGAGCGGTGTGGTCCTGATCACACTGGACACTTGTAGTCTATATTTTGGGATTAATAAAAACAATGATTTAATTGAATTATCTTGGAGATAATTTTGACCTGGCTGCTTCTCTGGCACACCTTATTCGTCTGGTCATTTATGAGCACATTTAGCCCCCAATTTCTATTTCAAATATTTTTTGCTATTGAATGCCATTGCAAAGAAAAAATTTACATTTGGGGACACTAGTTGAACCGTGGCTTGTGTGTTTTAATGGGGTTAGCAGGGAGGTAATAATGGTTATTAGCAGAAACTATTAAAAATGCACACAGCAACAACAACAACAACCACAACCATGTGTGGAGACAGGTAGTGGAGAATGGCGCCGTACGAGATGGCTGCCGTGTCGTGAGTTCCTGCACGACGACGCAGTTTTTTGTTATTTATTCTTTTTATGGCAACTATTTTAGTTCAGGAAGTTAGCAGCACGTTCATTTATCACTTTTGCACACTTCTGGAGATCAGATCGACAGTCGCTCGCCGCCTACCGGAGTTTTTTCATTCTTTCGACTTGGACGTCCTGCCCAAAGTCACAGCTGGATTATCTCCGACCATCTTGGGCACGATTACACGCAAGCGTTGCATGAAGAAGCGAGGGAAGCGAGCCGGCGTGCTAGTCAGGCTGGGATGTCGATCCGATCGCCCCCAACTACCCACCATTCTACTGGCTAATGTACAGTCTCTGGACAATAAGTTAAGCCAGCTACAGGCTCGTATTACATTCCCCCGGGAAACTAAGGACAATTGTATCATCTGCCTTACGGAGACATGGATGTCGGAGGGTGTTACCGACGCAGCTATCGAGCCGACGGGATTCTCCGTCAACCGGGCAGACAGAACAAAGGCTCTCTCCGGTAAAGATCGCGGAGGGGGGTATGTCTCATGATAAATACATCTTGGTGCAACCAAAGTCATGTACATCCCCTCAAGTCTTTCTGTTCCCCGGACCTGGAGTACCTGATGCTTATGTGCCATCCACACTGGCTACCTCGGGAGTTTACAGCGGTAACCGTGACCGCTGTTTACATTCCCCCACAAGCCAACACAGACACAGCACTGAAGGAACTGTATGGGGCTATCAGCGAACAGGAGTCGGCACACCCCGAGGCTGCTCTCATTGTGGCGGGGGACTTCAACAAGGCGAATCTGAAGAAGGTTCTCCCGAAGTTCTACCAACACATAACGAGCAACACACGGGGCGAGCGGATCCTCAACCACTGCTACACCCCCTTCCGTGATGGCTACAAGGCCCTCCTCCGCCCACCGTTCGGCAAATCAGACCACCGCTCTATCCAGCTACTCCCCGCCTATCGGCAGAGACTGAAGCAGCAACCGATCGCTGTGAGGGAGGTCCAATGCTGCTCAACAAGTACGCGTCATCGGTCACCGGGTTCATCAATAAGTGCATAGATGACGTTGTTCCGACCAAGTCGGTTCGGATAAATCCCAACCAGAAACCGTGGATTAATTGGCGATGTTCGCGGTGCCCTACACGCGCGTAACGGCGCCTTTGGCTACGGGAATACGGAGGAATATATGAGAGCCCGTTACGACTTCCGCAAGACCATCGTCACTGCCAAGCGGGAGTATGTAGCGGGGAAGGACAGAGTGGAAGATAAATTCAAGAGCCACGGCGCAAGTGGTATGTGGCAGGGGCTGCAGACGATAACGAACTTCAGAGGGAGAACCAGTTGTGTAGAGAACTCCTCTACCTCCCTCCAAGGAGCGCTAAATACTATTTTTTTTTACTATTTTTACTACCTGAGGAGACCAGCCTGCTGAGCATCTCGGAGGCGGATGTGCGCCGCACCTTCAAGCGGCTGAACATCCGTAAGGCGGCAGGCCCCGACGACATCCCAGACCAGTTGGCAGGAGTCTTTGCAGACATCTTCAACCTCTCCCTGTCCCAGGCTGTTGTCCCCACGGTCTTCAAGATGTCCACCATCGTGCCTGTCCCTAAACAACCCAAGGTAACATGCCTGAATGACTATAGACCTGTAGCCCTCACCTCGATTGTCTGCAAATGCTTCGAGAGGTTGGTCAAGGACTTTTCTTGCTCCGCGTTACCTGCCACGCTGGACCCATGGCAATTTGCATATCGTCAAAACAGATCCACGGACGACGCAATTGCCATGGCCCTCCACACTGCCCTTTCCCACCTGGAGGGAAAGAACTGTTATGTGCGAATGCTGTTTGTGGACTACAGCTCAGACTGCATGGCTATGCACAGCTCCAACGTCATCATCAAGTTTGCTGACGACACGACAGTGATGATCGCCGGCGACGACGAGACAGCCTACAGGGAGGAGGTCGGATTGCTGTAGCAGTGGTGCCAGGAGAACAGCCTCGCCCTCAATGTCAAGAAGACCAAGGAGCTGATCTTGGACTTCAGGAAGCAGAGGGGAGAGCACAGCCCTATCTCCATCGACGGTGTTGCAGTAGAGAGGGTCAGCAGCTTCAAGTTCATTGCAAGTTCATTACATTGATTTATATATACATATTGCTCTTTTCTGTGCCGATATATTGCATTTCATAAATTGCATTTTTATTTAAATTTAAAAATGTTTACTTTATTCTATTTTTATTCTATTTTTATCTAGTCTTTTTTTCTTATTTTATGACTGCTGTCTGTCGTCGGGTATTGCACATACGATTTTCACACCACTGCTTTATACTTGTGTAAACTGTGAAGTGACAATAAACTTGACTTGACTTGACTTGACTTGAGACGCTGGCGCCGTCGATGACAGTCACGTAGTTCCCATAGCTGGCCCAGACAAGATCTTTCAGGACCAGCAGGGTCCGGACCGGCTCGGTACCCAGGCTCGCGGACCTGCGGCTCTCCGGCTTCCACAGGTCACTTGATGGATTATGAAGAATGTTCCGGAATAAAGAGTGGATCATGCTGGGGGAAGGGGTTTACTGTTAATTATTATTATTATAGCTAATTCATGTTCCAGAAAGGTGGATTAAAAAATGATTTTTAATTAGGCTCTTAATGTGTATTTTTGAATATTTTTTTTATTCACAAAGACAATTTAGATCAAGGCAATTACCGTATTGACCCGAATATAAGACGACCCCGATTATAAGACGACCCCTCTTTTTCAAGACTCTTTTTTGGAAAAACACCAAATATTTTTTTTATAAAGAAAATATTTTTTTTGGAAAATAATGATAACACACATCACACATTGTGTTCAAATTTGCCTAACTTGGCAAACAAAAACAAAACAGGCTAGATATATTGCAATGAAACAGTAGTGCAATAAAACAGTAGTGCAATCAAATAGTAGAGCAATGAAACAGAACATCAGTCTATTGGTCACATCACGTCTTCTCATTCAGCTCGTCTTCTACATCGCTGGTTGTTCCTCTCACTCCCGCTATCGTCACTCACGGTGTCTGCTCCCCGTCTCCTCCCACATCACGTCATCCTCGCTGCCATCCATGGCATTTGATACGCAACATTTCTTAAACCCATTAATGCTTTCTGGGGAAACGTAAGCCCATGCTTGCAAGATCCATTCACAGAGCAAACGTACTGCAGGCTTTTGGATTTTTCCAGACGGTGTCAGTGCGTGATTAGCAGCCAGGAGCCACTCTGTGGATCTCTTGTGCAGATGAACCTTGAATGGTTTGTTAACGACCACATCCAACACCTGCAGCTGGCTTGTCATTCCGCCCGGTATGATCACTAGGTCACTAGGTTTTGACTGGCTCAGTCAAGTGTCCACTAAGGGCAGGCGCTGGGCTTGTCCTGTGTCGCAATGACAGGTGTCTGATGTCTCTGCTTCGTTTATCACCATTATCTTAAAATTGGCATCGTAACTTCGTCTCTCCTGTTTATTAACTTGCCCTACTTTTGAGCCACTTTTTTCAAGTTGGTCGCGGTGTCTCTCCATTTCTATCTCTCCAGGTAACTGTTTTTATGTACTGTTACTTTAAGACTTTGAGTTACTTTAAGTGTCGCGCGGTGTCTCGGAACAGTCGTTTGGCGCGATCTGTTGTTGCGCAATTACATGTGCAATTACGGTACATCGAAAAGTCTAAACCCCGATTATAAGACGACCCCTCTTTTTCAGATTTTTTTCTTGGAAAAAAAAACCGTCTTATATTCGGGTCAATACGGTATGTTCAATTTTGTCCACTGCCTGCACCAGTGTTTACTTTGAAACTATACCAGAATCAGGTTGGGCAGCTATTAAGTGTCATTAAAAAAGTATAAACTCCTCCCTCCTCTTACACTTGACATCCCTCCAACTTTGCACCTAAATAATGGATATTAACAACCTTACTTTGACTCTCCGGGAACCATAAACTTATCGTGGTGGAGAGGTTTCAGTTTTCCTGTGAACCTGAGAGCTGTGTTGTCTGGAGCCTAGTGCTCCTGGTACGGTCTCCCATGGCAGATTTGTCTCAGGGGAGGGACCACACTAAGAATGGTTGAAATACGTCAATGGATAAAAAACAAAGAAGTGAAGTTACAGTTGCAAGAAAAAGTATGTGAACCCTTTGGAATTACCTGGATTTCTGCATAAATTGGTCATAAAATGTGTTCTGATCTTCATATAAGTCACAACAATACACAAGCACAGTCTGCTTAAACTAATACCACACAAACAATTATATGTTTTCATGTTTTATTGAACACACCATGTCAACATTCACAGTGCAGGGTGGAAAAAGTATGTCAACCCCTATGCTAATGACTTCTCTAAGAGCAAATTGGAGTCAGGAGTCAGCCAACCTGGAGTCCAATCAATGAGACGAGATTGGAGGTGTTGGTTAAAGCTGCCCTGCCCTATAAAAAACACAAACCAGTTTTGAGTTTGCTATTCTCAAGAAGCATTGTCTGTGCCTCGCACAAAAGAGCTCTCAGAAGACCTAAGATTAAGAATTGTTGACATGAATAAAGCTGGAAAGGGTTACAAAAGTATCTCTAAAAGCCTTGATGTTCATCAGTCCACGGTAAGACAAATTGTCTATAAATGGAGAAAGTTCAGCACTGTTGCTACTCTCCCTAGGAGTGGTTGTTCTGTAAAGATGACTGCAAGAGCACAGCGCATAATGCTCAATGAGGTGGAGAAGAATCCTAGAGTGTATGCTAAAGACTTACAAAAATCTCTGACACATGCTAACATCTCAGTTGACGAAAAAAAACAAAACATTGCTGCACGTTTGAAGTTTGCAAATGAGCACCTGGACGCTTTCTGGAGTGGCCCAGTCAGAGTCCTGACCTCAACCCGATTGAGATGCTGTGGCATGACCTCAAGAGAGCGATTGACACCAGACATCCCAAGAATATTGCTGAACTGCAACAGTTTTGTAAAGAGGAATGGTCCAAAATTCTTCCTGACCGTCGTGCAGGTCTGATCTGCAACTACAGGAAACGTTTGGTTGAGGTTTTTGCTGCCAAAGGAGGGTCAACCAGTTATTAAATCCAAGGGTTCACATCATTTTTCCACCCTGCACTGTGAATTTTTACATGGTGTGTTCAATAAAAACATGAAAACATATAATTGTTTGCGTGGTATTAGTTTAAGCAGACTGTGTTTGTCTATTGTTGTGACTTGAAGGTCAGAACATATTTTATAACCAATTTATGCAGAAATCGAGGTAATTCCAAAGGGTTCACATACTTTTTCTTGTAACTATTGTAATGTGAAATTAACGCAGTGTCATTAAAAAGTATAAACATCTCCCTCCCTGTTTATGCAGACACACATCTCACATTGACACTTCTCAATCCCGTGGACCAACCATCTACGGGAAGAACCGCTGGGGTCAGGTGCATTGCCAGTCAGGTGGCAGTGAAGGCAGGGGGCCTCCAGGGGGTTTGAACCAAACCCAGGCAGCAGAGACTGGCATTGGGGACATAGCATGTCACTCTGGGGTGGGAAGGAGCCTGAGCTTGTGCAGGGGGTAGAGCGCTACAAGTTAGATCTGGTGGGGCTTACCTCTATGCACACCATTGGCTCTGGAACTTAACTCCTAGATAGAGGTTGGACTATGTCTTTCTCTGGAGATGCTCAGGGTGTGATGTGCCTGGCGGGTGTGGGGATACTCACAAGTCCCCAGCTGAGACCCTATGCCTTAGGGTCATGGGGGGAAAACTTTGACTGTTGTTTGTGCCTTTGGGCCAAACAACAGTTTGGAGTATTCAGCATTCTTGGAGACCCTGGATGGAGTCCTGCATGGGGCTCCTAAAGGGGACTGCATAGTCCTTCTGGGAGACTTCAACACACACATGGGCAACAATGGGGAAACTTGGAGGGGCGTGATGGGGATTGTTTTGTTACAACTAAGTTAACTAATCTACTTTAAGTTCAAGTAGTTTATCATTTTCTAAGCAATATTTGTGTTTCTGCATTTCTGTTGTGGTCACTTTAAGAATCCCAGGATGTAACAGGAAGTGAGGTCATGTCAGTGACAGGTAGTGATGGGTAAGCAGGAAGTGAAATGAATCTCACGGAGAAGTATGTTTTATTGTTCTGAGCTAATCCAGTGACATCTACCGACATCTTATGCCTTTGGTAGCATCTTGGATATGTTTTCATTCTTTACATTGCTATGTATGATCGCAGATCATTATTTAGGAAATATGAAAACGTTGTGGAGTTCAACTCAATGCTGTAACCTACCACACAGACAGCAAGGTGGTTCTGGGTTACATTTGCAATGAAACCAGGCGCTTTTATGTTTATGTCAGTAATCGGGTACTACGCATAAGAAGATTTTCTCATCCAAACCAGTGGCGCTATGTGCCAACAGATCAGAACCCTGCAGATCATGCAACACGCTCTATCGCTGCAAGCCATTTGAAAGACACCAACTGGCTCAGTGGACCCAGATTTCTGTCTATGCCAGACCCAAGTATCCTGGAGAGCACTTTCAACCTTGTTGACTCAAGTTCAGACCCAGAGATCCGACCTCTAGTGTCATCTTTAAGCACTACAGCATCATCCAAGCAGCTTGGTTCCCAACGATTCGCAAAGTTCTCATCTTGGAAGTCATTAACAAGTGCAATTACTCGCCTCATACACATAGCCCGTGCTTTCAACACAACCAAGAAGAACAGTTCTTGTAAGGGCTGGCATCACTGCGAAGCAGAAATCGCTGTTGAGGAATCAAATCAAGCCTCAGCCGTCATCATCAAAGTAGTACAAGAAGAGGTCTACAGTCAAGAGATCAAATGCATCCAAAGGCACGAAAGTATTCCTAAAAGTAGTCCTCTCAAAAATCTGGATCCCTTCATTGACGCATTCGGCCTTCTGAGAGTCGGAGGCCGTCTCCATCATTCAAGCCTTGATCAGAGTGAAAAGACTCCACTGATTATGCCTGGGAAGCATCACATTGCAGCTTTACTCATCAGAGAGCACCATGAGCGGATCCACCATCAAGGTCGTCACTTTACAGAAGGAGCTGTCCGTTCACCTGGCTTTTGGATAGTCGGTGGGAAGAGAAAAGTGAGCAGCATCATTCACGGATGTGTAACTTGCAGACGGCTCAGAGCTCCACCCAGCATCCAGAAAATGGCCAGCCTTCCAACAGACCCTCCCTTTACGAATGTTGGGTTAGACGTGTTTGGGCCTTGGAGTGTCTGTTCACGTCGGACCAGAGGAGGCCTTTCTCATAGTAAGCGGTGGGCCGTAATCTTTACATGTATGAGCGTAAGAGCCGTTCATATCGAAGTAATAGAATCCCTTGACACATCCAGCTTCATCAACGCCCTAAGACGCTTTCTTGCAGTGCGCGGGCCGGTCAAACATATTCGTTCGGACCGCGGCACTAACATGGGAAAGGATGATCGGGCTTGCAAGGAGAATTCTAGACTCGATGTTCCTCCAGCTGAAAGACAAACTTACCCATGAAGTGCTAGTGACCTTCATGGCAGAAGTAGCAGCCATTATCAACGCCAGACCTCTTGTTCCTGTGACACTTGACCCTGATGATTCATTCATACTCTCACCAGCTGCTCTTCTCACTCAAAAGGTGAATGTTCTTCCTGCTCCCACAGGCGAGTTTGGAGTTTCAGACCTCTACAAACGCCAGTGGCGGCAAGTTCAGCATCTGTCCAATACCTTCTGGGACAGATGGCGGAAGCAATTCCTTCCGTCGCTGCAGGCACGCAAGAAGTGGCAGTCCACTCATCCTAACGTTAAGTCAGGAAGCGTTGTTCTCCTCAAGAACAACCAAGTAGCAAGAAATGATTGGCCTCTCGGAGTAATAACTCAGACCTTCCTTAGCAAAGATGGGAAGGTGCGTCAAGTTGAGGTGAAGATCGTTAAACCTGGAGGGTCAACACTGTTTCTGAGGCCTGTTACCGAGATAGTGCTTCTTCTCCCTCCGGATACTTAAGAAGATGAGGTGTCATGGACTTGTTGGGTGACGTGTTACCACGCCAGACGGGGAGTGTTTTGTTACAACTATGTTAACTAATCTACTTTAAGTTCAAGTAGAAGTCTTGTTTATAATTTTCTAAGCAATATTTGTGTTTCTGCATTTCTGTTGTGGTCACTTTAAGAATCCCAGGATGTAACAGGAAGTGAGGTCATGTCAGTGACAGGTAGCGATGGGTAAGCAGGAAGTGAAATGAATCTCACGGAGAAGTAGTTTATTGTTCTGAGCTAATCCAGTGACATCTACCGACATCTTATGCCTTTTGGTAGCATCTTGGGTATGTTTTCATTCTTTACATTGCTATGTATGATCGCAGATCATTATTTAGGAAATATGAAAAACGTTGTGTAGTTAGGTCTGTTGGGTAGTATTACTGATGTAGCACATGTCATTAGTCCATCACTGTCATTAGTCCATTCCAGAATAAATACTAGACATAAATGCATGTACAATTGATAGGCTACTGTACATATTAAAAAGGATGCAATATGTTACATTTAGGTTAAAATACGTATTCGATAAATAACATGTAACTTGTAATAAATAGTAAAATATGGGATTTAGTTCATATTGAAGATAAGGGAAAATTGTTTAAAGCAAGCATAATAGTGATTATGCACATTTTGTATGTTTCAGTTTTACCCTTCCTTGCAACATCAATAAACCTGTGGACAAGGATTCAAGTGTCTTCAGAGTCGTGGTGTCAAGAGGGCGTTTATCTGGCTGTCAATTTATATAACTGGAACATATAGTGAGGGCAGCACAGGGATGAATGGCCTATCTGATCTGAACTAGAGTGGGGTTTTGTTAATGGATTTCTGTGCTGGTCATGGATTTGCCATTACAAACACCATGCTTAAACATAAGGTACATGGTACCAGAGTACCTTAGGCCAAAGGTCAATGATCGATTTTGTTATTGTATCATCTGACCTGAGGCCGCATGTTTTAGACACATTGCGGAGGCAAAGCAGCGGGTCTGGGAGGAACTCGGAGAAGCCATGGAGAAGGACTTTCATTTGGCAACAAAGCGATTCTAACAAACATTAAGGGTGGGAAACTGCTGCTGGCATAAATTGAGGAGGTGATCGGGCAGTGGAAGGCGCACTTTTAGGAACTCCTTAACCCAACTAACCCACCCTCTATGGCTGGAGGATGATGGGTGGCAAACATCAATCTCCCAGGAGGAAGTCACTGCTGTAGTCAAACATCTCTAGAGGAGCAACCCGGGGGTTAATACGATCCGTCCAGAAATGCTGAAGGCTCTGGGTATTGAGGGGCTGTCGTGGATGAAACGTTGTTTCAAGATTGTGTGAAAGTCTGGGACAGTGCCAAAGGAGTTGCAAACGGGGAGGTGGTACCCCTGTTCAAAAAGGGGGACCAGAGGGTGTTTGCCAATTACGGATGAAATAGTACATAACTCAGCCTCCCTGGGAAAGTCTACTCCAAGGTGCTGGAAAGGGGAGTTTTGCCGATAGTCGAACCTTAGATGAAGAGGAACAATGAACCAGCTTTTAAATCCTGCAAAGATTGTGGAAATCCTGTGGGGGGTGCTGCGGGAGTATGGGTCACTACTGATGGCCATCAAATCTCTGTCCTCCCAAAGTGTTCAGATTCTCAGTAATAATTCCTGCCTGTTCTCAGTGGGTGTTGGCCTCCGCCATTGCTGCGCTTTGTCACACATCCGGTTTGTGATTCATGGACAGGATTTCAGGGCGTAGTCATGGAGGGGAGGGGTTGTAGTGTAGTGGGCTCAGTGATGCGTCGCTGCTGTTTGCAGATGATGTGGTCCTGTTTGTGTCATCAGTATGTGACCTTCAGCACTCACTGGATCGATTTAATTGAGATTGTGAAGCAGCTGGAATAAGGATCAGCATCTCTAAATCTGAGGCCATGGTTCTGGAAGGAAACCGGTGGACTCCAAGTGGAAAGTGAGTCCTTTAAAGGAACAAGATACAACCTATTGGTTGTACAATGGAATTCTTACTCCCCAATCCCTCCAGCAATATGAATTTTTAAAACAATACTATAAAAATAAAAATGTATAAAATAAAAATGAACATAAAAAGAACAATATAGTGATGATGATGATATTTACATGTTTTGATTCATTCATTAATTTAAATTTCCAGTATAACAGCAGCATCATGAATACAGTGAAGTACAGTGCAGTAACTGTATTGAGCACAGAAAGTCTAGCAAAGTATAATAGTTGAATGTTAATGAGAATATACAATACAATAGTGGCAGCACTCTCAGCAGTTCAGTAGGCACACTGCCTGTGGATATCAACTATCCTTAAACCTTGTAGTTCATGTATGGAAGCTGCGTAACCGGGGACCAGACAGTAGGGGAGAGAAGAGATGGTGCCCAGGGTGGTTGCAGTCATTCATGATGGACAAGGCCTTTTTCCGATATATGGTACTCCAGATCTCCTCAATGCATGGTAGTGCACACCAATGATATTTTCTACCATTCTTACGACCCTCTGGTTGGCTTTTTTGTCCTGTGCAGTGGTGTTACTGTACCAAACAGTGATGCCACTCATCAGGACGCTCTATACAGTGCCTCGGTAGAAGTTCACTAGCCACCGTTGGCCTATTCCGATTTTCCTGAGGCACCGCAGGGTGTAGAGGCGCTGGTGTGCCTTCTTCAGCATGACCTTCGTGTTGCGGGTCCACGCTAGGTCATCGGAAATCTGTAGCCCAAGGAAACGGAAGCAACTGACGACTTCCACCGGTGACATGTCCAGGCTGATGGTGGAGTGGTGGCCCTGGTGGCTCCTGAAGTCCACCATGAAATCCTTAGTCTTGCTGACATTCAGTGCGAGGCTGATTACCTCATCATTGTACTCCGTTTCGTCACCCTCGCTTATCAGGCCGATGACTGTGGTGTTGTCTGTAATCTGATTACCAAACTTGGTAATCAGATTATTGCTTTGCATGGCAGTACAGCACAGTACAGCAGGGGACTGAGGCAGCAGCCTTGTGGTGCTCCGATGTTGAGGACCAGAGTGGATGAGATGTTGTTCCTAATCTTCACCACTTGAGGCCTGCCCGTCAGGAAGTCTATAATCCAGTTACAGATGGGTCGCCCAGTCCTAGGTCCTTCAGTTTCAGGACCAGCTTGGAGGGAACAATGGTGTTAAAGGCCAAGCTGTAGTCAATGAACAGCAGTCTGACGTAGGTGACCCTCCTGCCTAGGTGTTCCAGGGCTGTGTGTAGTGCCAGGGAAATGGCATTGTCTACAGACCTGTTTGATCTGTATGCAAACTGGAGTGGGTCTAGGGACTCAAGGTTGGAAAGGTTAATATGCAACATTACACATTTCTCCGGGCCCTTCATGGCTATGGGTGTTAAAGCCACTGGAAAATAATCATTGAGACTTGTTACCTTGGTCTTTTTGGGTAACTTGAAGCAAGCTGGGACGACAGACTGTTGCAGTGATGCATTGTTGATGTCAGTGAAGTAAAGTATCTCCATATCTTGTTCTTGAGTGAGGGGAGGATCGATTGTGAGATTGACCGGAGAATAGGTGCAGCGGGAGTGGTATTGGGTGCCCTTTACTGCACCATTGTGACCAGAAGAGAGCTGAGCCAGAAGGCAAAGCTCTCAATCTACCGGTCAGTCTTAGTTCCTACCCTCACCTATAGTCATAAACAATGGGTTATGACCAAAAAGACGAGATTGCGAATACAAGCAGCAAAAATGAGTTTCCTCAAGAGTGTGGCTGGCATCTCCCTTAGGGATAGGGTGAGAAGCTCGGTCACTCGTGAGAGACTCGGAGTAGAGCCGCTGCTCCTTCGCGTAGAAAGGAGCCAGTTGAGGTGGTTCGGGCATCTACTTTGGAGGTTTGGAGGTTTTTCCAGGCACATCCAGCTGGGGCAGACAAAGGTACAGGTGGGGTGATTACATCTCAACGCTGGCCTGGGAACGGTTAGAGCTGATTGATGTTGCCAGGGAGAGGGAAGTCTGGAGTCCCATGCTGTAGCTGCTACCCCCTTATATCTGCCTTTCATCATTCCACCAACATTCCACCAAGTACAATTGCGTCTTACCTTTGACTTAATTGCTTGGCATGTTATGAATGTCGTTCTCCGTTGCGATTCCCAATATTTTCAATGAATGCGAGAGAAAAAAAAAGACAAATGAAGATGAATAAAGGCCTTTGAAACTTCACGCCTGTACGGGCCGAGCCAAGAAACACCCGGACTTGTGGCAATGCTCCACTGCTCCCGGCTACCCACAGCCTTGTGCCATGAACAAGTGAACCAACACTGGATTTGGTGGCTTTTCCCAGTCCTCCGACAGGCTAAATTAAACAGTATGTGTTGAAAAGCAGCACATAACTCCAGAAGCCCCTGCGTGCGCCTTCTGATTCCTTGAGCCAACCGCGGATTTCCCATGCTTTCTAAAACATGTATTTTGTGTGTTTGTTTGAAGATGGCCGTGTGTGTGTGTGTGTGTGTGTGTGTGTGTGTGTGTGTGTGTGTGTGTGTGTGTGTGTGTGTGTGTGTGTGTGTGTGTGTGTGTGTGTGTGTGTGTGCGTGTGTGAATAATCTGTTACAGCCACCACAGGACGCGCAAACACACGAGGAAACTCCTTTTTTTCGGATGTTTTGGGTAAAGACACATAGTAACAATAGAAAGGTAAATAATTATTCTGCATGCTGCTCTTGCTGCAATTACTCCCCTATTCTGCACTGGTAGAGGAGGAAGAGGAGGATGAGGAGGAGGAAGAGGAGGAGGAAGAGAGATCTGAATGGCTCCTGGTGACGGAGCCATTGTATCGCCCAATTGCGAGAAACACTGAACATGGTGCTAAACCAGTCGCACGCGGTGCTTGTCTAACAGGACAACAAGCTGGTCAAACCGTTTTCTGTGAGGTTGGGAATTACTGAGCGACTTTTTACTGGACAGAATTTCACATGAAGCAAATGCATGTAAAAATGAATAAAAACGAATAACTAACTAATTAATTAACTAATGGTTAATTTGAAAGAAATAATAATCAGAACAAATCCAGTCCAATTTGTAAAATGTATCTGTAATGTATATGTATATGTAAGACAATGTAATCAAGTGAATAAATGTTGTTGTTAGCCAAGTGGAAATTTATTAATTCCACCAACAAATTGCTGTAAAAGTGGGAGCTAAATAAGTCATGGGCATTTGAAATACTATCTGTGAAAAATTGTGATGGTGGTCCTCCATCTCATTCTATACTGTGAAGACAGTGGCGTCATTGTAAATCCTTCCATTCATAAACGTGATCTTAAAAATCCTGGCCATAAATAAACAATTTTTTTTATGAATTCCCAAACCATTTCCACCGCCTCCATTGCCCCCTTTGCCTATCAAAAATAATTAAAATGCAAGTCTTTTACACAGATGTAAAGAATATTCTGACACATTTTGACAGAGGCTTCCATCATCTCTCAGCATTTTACACATGAAGATGATGACGAATGGGCCCCTGTTAAACCCTAGTACTGTCATCAACAAACACACACGTAAAAAAAAACACACACACACACACACACATAAAATGGCAGTCCCACATGACATACCATCGGTTCGTCCATAAACCACCATGGCGCCACTGCGCAGGCCTGCGAACAGGAAGTGCGAGGAGTGTTTGATTCAGAGGACAGGGCAGCCCTCCGTGTGGCACAGGGTCAGCAGACACTGAGCAGCGGTGTCCACGCTGCCGTACACCATGATGCTGAGACGGAGAGACAGAGAGACAGATACAGAGAGAGTAAAGTGGGAGAGAGAGAAAGAGAAAGAGACACAGACAGAGACAGAGACAGAGAGAGAGAGAGAGAGAGAGAGAGAGAGAGAGAGAGAGAGAGAGAGAGAGAGAGAGAGAGAGAGAGAGAGAGAGAGAGAGAGAGAGAGAGAGAGAGAGAGCAAAATAAATAGAGAGAGAGAGACAGAGAGAAACAGAAAGAGAAACAGAGAGCAACAGAGAGAGACCGAGCGGGAGAAAGAGAGAGAGAGAGACCAAGTGTGAGAAAGAGAGAGACAGAGCAAGAGAGATAGATAAAGAGACAGAGCAAGAAAGAGAGAGCAAAAGAGAGAGAAAGAGAGAGAGAGAGAGAGAGAGAGAGAGAGAGAGAGAGAGAGAGAGAGAGAGAGAGAGAGAGAGAGAGAGAGAGAGAGAGCGAGAGAGAGAGAGAGCAAGAGAGAAAGAGAGAGAGAGGGAGAGAGAGAGACATAAAGACAGAGAGAGAGAGAGCAGCGACAGCACAGTGGTGGTGATGAATGAGTGTCATTTGAAATGACACAGTGGCTCGTTTTCATGCTGTTTGATTTAACAGTGTACTTCTGGAGAACAGCGCTGTGTGTGTGTGTGTGTGTGTGTGTATCTGTCTGTGTGTGTGTGCGTGTGTGCGTGTTTGTGTGTGGTGTGGACCACTCCCTCCTTCTCATGTTGGAAATGCCATCTGAACCCTCGCTGTGTCTTATTGTCTTCTTGAGGATGACGAATGAATGCAGTTGTTGCAGGTTTTTTGTGCGGGCCGCAGCATATTCATCTCAAAGAGGATCTTAAGTGGCATCGTGTCTGACAGATTTTTGTTGTTTTGTTGTTGTTGCTGTTTGTGCTGAAACACTTAGGTTCTTGGTCCTCCAGTCCACAGACAGCCACAGTGAAGAAGATGAATCAGCCGGCATAACTAAGCCGCAGGTGTCCCAGCTGATTTGAGACTTCCGTATAAATGCCTCCTCCATCCCTCCCATCCCATCCATCCTCCCACCCGTGCCACACACCCTCAAAACCCCACACATACCAGTCAAAATAATTAATAAAAAAGACGTCAACACATTGACGGCATGCTAAAGTGGTGGCATCGTGGAGTTGTGTGCGGCTTTGTGGCAAAAAAAATTCAATCTCTACGACTCCAGTGACGGAAAACTGCAATTAAACACATCCTCTGTTGCTCCGGAACTATATTGGTTTGTTAACTTTAAAATAGTGATCTGAGTCGGCTCATTGAAACATTGAGTCAGTCTCATGTTAGATTGCGTAAATCTCCGTAGCTGGAAGACAAGGGAGAGCGTCCCAAACAATTAAAGTCATCATTATGAAAATAAACAAAACAAACGAGAAAAAGGATTCGTAGACTTTCTTTGGAGACAAATGGCTCCTAAATGACACAATGAGCTCTAGCACTATTTCTGGGACTCCCCCCGGTGGTGGTTCTAGTTTACGTAGCCGGTTTTGGCCGGTCTCACCTGCCGTCGTCCAGCCCCACGCAAACAGTGTTGCCAACCCCCAGGGGAGAGGCAGTGGCAGCTGGGTGCTTCTGGGTCCTCCACGGGGACGGGCACGGGCACATACTGCAGGCATAGGGGCCAGTGGCATAGTTGCAGACTCTTGACAGCCCGCGGGGTGGACCTATCGATGGAGAAGATCTCCAGCTGGCCGCCCTGGGATCCGTCCCCTTCACTGGCCACCTGCAGAAGACCAACCAGAGGGAGCCTTAAGAAAACGCTGCTGGGAAAAGGTCAGGACTCTGTGGTTCCAACGGATCCAGGGATTGAATTCTCAAATAAATAAAGAAATACATACAGACAAATAAAGGGGAGATTTGCGGAGGGAAGAAGGCAAAGGTCTTTCAGGGGTTAATTTTTGTATTATTCCAGTATTATCGGTAGGTAGGTAGGTGGATTGATGTAGACTTTTGAGAACAATGTCCCGGGTCCCATGTGCCCTCATCAACCGTCGTTCAGAATGTGAAGTGTGTCTTCTATCTGCAACATCAAACGGCTCTTCATGTTGTTGCTTAGATACCTTTTCAAGAGAGAGAGAGAGAGAAAAAAGAGAGAGAGAGAGAGAGAGAGAGAGAGAGAGAGAGAGAGAGAGAGAGAGAGAGAGAGAGAGAGAGAGAGAGAGAGAGAGAGAGAGAGAGAGAGAGAGTGAGAGAGAGAGAGAGATGCTTCTGAAGATGAACAAACTCTTTGAAAGTCTGCAGTGTGAAAGATCTCCACAAGATGGTGACTGATCTGAACGTGACGGGTTCAGAAACTAATAAATGCTTTTGTAAAATGCTAAAAGACCTTAACAGCAGCACAGCAATGCGGAAAAATGGGGCCCACACTCTGGAGGGTACCGCTACGTTGTTGTGTTAACTGTGACCAATTAACATACTGTACACAGCAGAATGGTGCCATATCTCCCAAAGAGTACTCGAGGTCTGTTAAACAGTTTCAGAGATAGCAGAGAGCGGCTCACCTTGGAAGCCCATCAATACACGGCCCGACCATTGGAAGCAGAGTGTCCCAGGGGATCCACACCCAGAAGCGGTGAACGTCTACTGGAATACTGGCCTGATTGTCTACAGGGGCCACATTTATATTGGCCTCGTGTCCCCCCTGTCAATCCTAATGCCGGGGAAGAGCGTGAGGTGTCCATTGATGCACTTTCAATTAGACTCCACTGTTTCTCATTCCCGCGCCACTAAACATGCTGCTGCTGTTGGCTTTTCAATGCAATTCCATTCATTAGCTTGTCAGACCAGACCCGTGTGCCATGTCCAGCCAGAGCAGCAGAAAAGGAGCTCTGCTCAGGGATACCATAATTACACAACTCACTACACAACAAACAAAATAAGAGGACAGAGAATATAAATGTCCAGTATGGATCTCGGTTTGTGAATCTAAACACGGTCTTTAGCTCTCGTCTCCTCTACGCTCAACCCTCATTTGCATGCAATCAATTCATATCAGCGTACAGAATCTGGGAGGGAGCAGTCAGGTCCAGGACCCAATCACCGGAGGAGGGAGAGAAGAAGGGAGAGAGAGAGACACACACAAACACACACACAAACACGCAAACACAGAGGGTGAGAGACAGGGAGAGAGGCAGAACACACACACACATACACACAGAGAGAGAGAGAGAGAGAGAGAGAGAGAGAGAGAGAGAGAGAGAGAGAGAGAGAGAGAGAGAGAGAGAGAGAGAGAGAGAGAGAGAGAGAGAGACGAGAGAGAGAGAGAGAGAGAGAGGAGAGAGAGAGAGAGAGAGAGAGACACACACACATACACACACACACATTCACCACAGGAAGAGGCAGATAGAGAAGACCTATATAGCAGCCAAGTGTCGAAAGACACAAGGCTGCCAGGGACTCTGTGAGCACAGCCAGAGGCTAAGCACACCCTGACACCACCCCTAAACCTCCACCCACACTGTGCTATTTACAAATGCCACACCCCCTCCCCCTACCCTCACCAAGCCATCCTCTCCCATCCACACACTATACTTTGTCCTCTCCTCGAACCAATTTCCCCAGATATCCGGTGAAATGACTGTTTCCTGACAAAGAGTAGTCCCTTAACCAGAGTGACCAGTCACAACCACAACAGACACAGAGCACTGAGCGCTCTGATGCAAGAGAACCTGTGGATCTGTGTGGAACCTTCAAGATAGATACATACATACATACATACATACATACATACTAGGGGTTTCACCAACTAATCGACTAGTCGACTAGTCGACTACCTTTACCACTGGTCGGCGCTGTAGGCCCTAGTCAACTAGTCGTGAACAGCGAGTAAAGTGTTGTGCAATGCGCTGTTGCGCACTGGATTTACGTGGCATTTATGTAAACAGAGTTTTTTGCTGTAGATTTTGGTGAGTCCAGTTACTGTTTGTTATTTACTCAGCCATGTAACACAAATTAAAATGCAGTGTGTAATGTAACTGTATGAGTTCCAATATAAAATACAGTTTTACACCTCTCTTTGTGTGTCTTTATTATGATGTAACAACTAGTCGACTAGTCGACTGCTATTTTGAAAAACGTGTCGACTAGTAAATATTGGTAGTTGTGAAACCCCTAATACATACATACATACATGCATACATACATACATACATACATACACACATATATATAAATATATATACACATATGTATATATACATATACATATATACATATATATACATATATATATATATATATATATATACACACGCATACACACACATATCAGAGGAGGTTGGTCCTCCTGCGATTTTTGAGAGGCAAGAGCGAGATCAAAATATTGAAGAGGAAGAGTAATTTCTTGAAATAAACTAAAACCAAATCTTAGTATAATTTCTAAAATATGGTTTTACTCTTCTTTAGAAAAAAAAAAATCCATCATTGAAATTCATTACTGAAAAAGCCTCAAAAGCGACACCTGCTGGGCAGGTGAGGGGAGAAAGGGTGTGTGAAGTGGTGGTGGTGGTAGTGGTAGGGAGGAATGGGCTACTGCTTTCCTCCTTATATAAAGGAAATTAAATAAATATATAGCATATAACACGGTCCTTGTTATATGCTGATAATGACCATACTCAGACACTGAGTTAGAACGTGAGACTGTCTTTACTGAAGGCTTAGTCAGAACAGCTTTACGGCAACATGTCGCAACACAGGTATATCGTAAAGCATAACATGTGTCACGTTAGTTGCGACAGCATACACAACATTTCCCCCACCCCATAGAAAACAACAAACAAACAACAAAAGCACGGAACACAGGGAACAAAACGTATAAGAGTAGAGAAGCCAACAGGATTTGTACTACAATGAAAACTCAATACTACAATAATACTAAAAGTCAGTAATGTAGTTTTTGAGGTAACTTGGCCACGGCCAGTTCGGTCGGTTCGGCTTGGTGTTCGACCGGGTGGTTGATGGGAGCTGGGGGCTTGCATGCCACCGCAAACCATCAGACAGATGGAATGCTGCTGGCCCCAGTTGCTCGATAACCTGCATAGGTGTAGACCAGAACGACAGCAGTTTGTGGTCCCTATGAGCCCGACAGACTCTGACCCACTCTGTCTTGGGCCGTGATGAGTGGTGTCTTTGCCCGTTATATTCTGTCATAACGTATCTTCATCTTACGTTGGCGGTTGATGACACTGTCCCGCACTTGTGCCGGTGGTGCCGGTGGTGCCGGTGGTGCCGGAGCTCGCAGCCGATCCAATGGCAGCTGGATCTCAAACCCCATCATGAGGAGTGCTGGGGTACTGCCCGTTGTGGAGTGTTGGGTTGCTCGATAGTGGAAGTAAGGTGCAGAGCAGTGCTACATTGAACTGGAAACCGTCTATGCCCGGCCACCACACCAGGTCCTGACATCTGTACTTTACTCTTACGATGCCCAGGTGGCCAGGATGTGTGCCTGTAGGCAACTGGGAAAGACGGTTCGGAATCCACAAGCTACAAAGACCTCGCCCCAGCATGACAGTTCCTCTTTCATCGATAGAAAGGTGCCAGGTCCTTGGAGGAACCTTTGGGGGCCAACCAGTGTGGATAAATGCACGGAGCTGGGAGAACACAAGGTCCTGCTCTGACGCCAGCTGGAGGTCCTGAAGGAAGACTGTAGGAGTGAGGTATGGAGCATTTGGACGAATTCGTATTCTGTGGCATCTGGAGCAGGGTCGGTGAGAAACCGGAGCAAGTCCGCCACAAGATCAAGTCCGCTACTACATTCTTGCGACCCGGGATAAACTGTGGGCTAAAGTTAAATAGCTGGAGCCTCTCTGACCAGCGGTGGATCCTCAGCGGCCTGTGCCCTGTGCCCAATGTCTCAAAAAGGGCTGTGAGAGCCTGGTGGTCAGTCCACACTGTGAGCGGTCGGCATGTGCCACCGTTCACACGCCCAAACACATGCTAGGGCCTCCCTCTCTCCAACAGAAAACTCCCTCTCTCCCACAGAATACGCAAGCTGAGAAAGCACCCCTCCCACAGCCATGTTGAAGGCATGTTGTGAGAAATGTGGGGCTTGAGAGGTCAAAGTGTGTGAGAACAGGTGGTGAGATGAGCTGAGTCTTCAGCTGCTGGAAGGCTGCTGAACAGGCACGTGTCCAGACCCATGGCGCATCCTTCCTTAGCAGCTTGCGTAGCGGGGCTGTGGTCGTAGAGAACTGGGGAAGAAGCGCAGGTAGTAGGCTGTCATCCCAAGAAATGAGGCAACTTGGGCTGGACAGGTGGGCTCTGGGAGACGCTGCACAGCATCCACAGTTGACTGAAGTGGGCTGAGGCCTTCTGCAGTCAGGCGAAACCCCACAAAGTCGACAGCGGTCACGGAGAGGACACATTATTCCTCGTTCAGGGTAAGGTTGTGTTCGACCAGCACGCTGAGCACCCGGCACAGACTTCATGGAGGGTAGGTGTTGAACTGTGCACCACGATGTCATCGAGATAAATGACCACTCCGGGGATAACTGGTGGTGATGGTGGACATAATCTTCTGAAAACAGCTGGGGGCAGAGCTGAGTCCAAACGGCATCCTTGTGTACTGGAACACTCTGGCGTGGGTGACGAATGCGGTGCAGTAAGGGCTGTCAGGGTGCAAAGGGATCTGCAGATAACCGTGGCGGAGGTCCAGCTTTGAGGTGGTGGTAGAGCCGTAAAACTACGTTGTCAGTTCCTCTACTGTGGGCAGTGGGTATATATCTGGGGTGACTTGTTAACAGCCCTGAGGTCGACGCACACGTGCAGCCCCCCAGACTTCTTCTCGGCGTGGTGACTGGCTTGATTTTGCCTGCCTGCTGCAGCATCTGTAGCTCCTCAGACACTCCGTCGCGAAGAGCCAGGGGAATGTGGTGTAGGGGTTGGACGACTGGCCACACATCATGTTTAAGAAAGGGCTGGTGATTGAAAACCAAGAGGTAGCCTAGTCCAGAGAACAGGGTGGAACATGTTTGTTTTTTTTACAAAAATCTTTCAAAAGCATTTAAAGTACCAGTAGTGCAGCAGCATCGTGAATACAGTGCAGTACAGTGCAGTAACTGTGATGAGTTCAGAATGTCCAGCAAAGTATGTAGTGTAATGTTAGTGACATGTTATGAAAGTGAAAATGAAAATGTTAGCACTCCTAGCAGTTCAGCTGCGGGTAAAAACTATCCTAAAACCTGGTAGTACTTGTTTGGATGCTGCGCAACCGGCGACCAGACTGTAGGGGGGAGAAGAGATGGTGCCCAGTGTGGTTGCAGTCTTTTATGATGGACATGTCCTTCTTCCGACATCTGGTCCTACAGATCTCCTCAATGCATGGAATTTGCCGATGATCTTCTCTGCCGTCCTCACAACCCTCTGGATGAGGAGTCGCAATTACCACAGCTCTGGCGTGTGGTTGTGCGCTGGCGCCCCACTAGGTGGACGCCAGAGTCCTCATGAAAGGAGACTGGGCTTGGTGATCGTGAAGGATGTGTTACTTGCTGCGCTGGGAGCCGAGGCTGAGAACAGCATACACAACAGACCGGATCTCTTATATAAATTGAATGTACCTCATGGACCATAAAAGAAGGAATGAGGAGGTTGCCTTCTTTTGAAGCAAGAATGGCTACTGTGGACGGAAGTGATGTTGAGAGAAGTGGGGCGAAGTGGGTAATATCCCCTCCCTCCCAGAAAAACAAACAATGTCATACGTGTGATCAAAGCCAGCGGAGACTCCTCACCCCATAGCCCAGCTCACTTTAACGCAGGCGCTCGCCATCGCCACGGAGCTGTTGTCTTCATCATGGTAACGAGCCACGTGTCAGCCTTTATTGACTTGTTATTGTACCGTGTGTTTGTGAACAATTGACCTTGATCTGAGTCTGAATTTATCGATGCTTTTCCTGTGAAACTTTGAGTAGCGTTGAATGAATCCACATTGTGGGAGATGGACAAACAGGCAGGCAGGCAGGCAGGCGGCAGACAGAAGGGTAGTTAATGGACCGACGGATAGACGGACAGACAAGACAGACAAACAGGCATGGATAGATGGCCAGATGGACAAAGAGACTGAAGATAGACACGGAGACAAGCAGGCAGACAGGAAGACAAACAGATAGACAGGCAGGCAGACAAACAGACAGCTAAATGGATGTATTGATATATGGCCGGACAGACAGACAGACAGGCAGATAGACAGGGAGACAAGCAGGCAGACAGACATGAGAGATACATGGAGAAGCCACTTGCTCTTCCTTCGATTAGATCTGAGGAGGTCTGAGGAGGCGGACACAGTGACCCGGCCAGTGTCACACAGCGCCAACTGTGTCCTCTGTGTCGGCTCAAAGCTGGGGGAATCAAAGCAGTGATGTAACCAGCAGCATTCGACGGTTATTCCTACAGATAAAGGTTGTTGTTCATGTCAGTTGTGTGGGTATTGTGGACATGCCGGTGAAACAGAAAACTCTGAAAGTCAATAAATATCATGACATGAATCATTCTGTAAGGTCTGGAATACGTTTTGGCAAAGGGCTTGTGTCCATATTGTGGACATATTGTGGTGTTTTTTTCTCATATTTTTTCCAATAAGGAAGGGCATATGAGGACAGAGCAAATTAAATATAAAATCTTTCAGCATTGCAGAAAGGCGCCGGTGTCGTAACCATTGCTCCATTTCAGGCAACCAATCATATATAAGATTGAGGGGGAAGGGGGGTGGGGGTTATGATGTTGAGCTAGGAGCTAACATGTCTAGTCGTCTTAGGAAACAGGAAACAAAGCACAGAGAAGCAGCATTTTTTTTCTGGAACTGCTAAATCCAATGATGTATCAGTGAATTTCCTCCAGAAAAAGACTTTGAACATGTAGACACCGACACCCTGGAGTGCTGTGAACACTTATTCCCAAAGCGGAAGCTGAGCAGGGAACCAACAAAGTCAAACCAAACAGACACCTTACGATACCAACCTCAACAACAAACATATTGTAAGACACTAAAACAGATTGGCAGCGGCCGGGGTCTCACTCTCGACCAGCTGGGACGGATTTTCCGGTAAATTGTCGAACCCATTTAGAAATTGACGGGACTGAGGAGCTCAGTCCCACCATCTTGCCTTAACACCCACCCCCACCCCCCAATAGTTTGTTTGTGTGTGTGTGTGTGTGTGTACGTGTGTACGTGTGTGTGTGTGTGTGTGTGTGTGTGTGTGTGTGTGTGTGTGTGTGTGTGTGTGTGTGTGTGTGTGTGTGTGTGTGTGTGTGTGTGTGTGTGTGTGTGTGTGTGTGTGTGTGTGTGTGTGTGTACACGTGTGTGTGTGTGTACAAGTGTGTGTACACGCATTACTTACCCAGAGATAGCCTTGAGGTAATGAGGTGCTGGCGGCAGAGAATCCCAGCAATGCACAGTGGACCGGGTTGTGCAGGGCGGCTTCCAGCTACAAGACAACATGGATATAGATGAGCACAGACCAACCGCACCAAACACAGATCCAGGTCAATAATAGTAATCTAATAATATAATCTGTTCTCCCTTTAGGACCATTTCTCCCTTAAGGCCACTTAGCGGACACTTTTCTAAAACCATGTCATTAACTTAAGGGCACCCCGTAGAGCCCTTACCTCCACCACACCAAAAACTTCCCTGGATCCAGATTCGGATCCGGATCCGAGCCAAAATCCAATCCACTGTTCTTTGGTAATCTAAGTTATCTAACCACCAAGTGTTGTCCTATTCTGTTAACAACTTTCTGAGTTAGCTTGCGAACAGACAAATAAACAGACAAACAAACAAACAGACACAAAAACAAACAGATGGACAGACAAACATCATTTCCTCCCATACTTGATGGCTGTTGGGTAATTCAAGATTCAAGATGTTTATTTTCCATTTGCAACAAGTACAATGGAATGCTTACTCCCCATTATCTCCCGCAGTATGAATTTGTAAAACACAATACTATAAGAAATACTTTACACAATATACATGAACATAAAAGTGAATGAAGGATTGTACGTTGGGTACGTGTGTAGAATTGTGCCAGTAGTGCAGCAGCATAATTAATACAGTGCAGTACAGTGCAGCACAGTGCAGTAACTGTAATATGAAAGTCAAGAAAGTCCAGCAAAGTATGAAAGTGAAATGTTAATGACAATGATATGATAGTGGCAGCACTCCTAGCAGTTCAGTTAGCGCACTGCCTGTAGATAAAAACGATCCTTAAACCTGGTATTCCTTGTACGGATGCTTGTAAGGTCGTTTTTATATACTTATGGACGCTAATGATTACAACAACAACAACAACAACAAATCGTGAGGATTGAATCCTCTTTATTGGTCACATACAGTGAAACGTGTTCTCTGCATTTAACCCATCCTAGTATTAGGAGCAGTGGGCAGCTATTCATACAGCGCCCGGGGAGCAGTTAGGGTTAGGGTCTTCCTCAAGGACACCTCGACAGTTTTTGCTAGGAGGAGCCGGGGATCGAACCAGCAACCTTCTGGTTGTGAGGCGACCGCTCTACCTCCTGAGGTAGGGCATCTTGCTCCGGGAAGCCTACAGGTAAACTGTGGACATCGGTGTTAAAACCCTCGACAGCCACGAGACACACCCTTTCCGTGTCTTAAAAATGAGCATGACTATAACTATCCATATGATCGTCTATATAGAATAGGCTAGCTTGTAGTGAATGTAAGTAAGTCCGAAATTCTGAAAAGGGCAGTTCAGGTACAGGGTTTTTTTGGAGAAAAAAGAGTAACAACAACAACATTTGACAAATGACTAAGGATGTGGGACAGCAGTGCCGCGGGCACACACCCAGGCAGCTAGCGCCGGAGGTACAAACACGACAGGCTCCATAGCTTGAGGCAAACTTTGTATTATTCATCGACGCTGGTAAGATATGGTTGCACATTGGTGTCTTTACACACATAGATTGATGACACAGACTTGTCCGTTTAGACATGGAAAGGGATGCTGAATTATAGCAAGTCGTTATGCATCACATAATTTATAATGTCAAGTCAAGTCAATTTTATTTGTATAGCCGTGTATAACCCTAATATATATAGAGATAAAATAACCCACAGTAAAGGGCAAGAAAAAACTCCCTTAATTATGCAGGAAGAAATCTTAAGAAGGAACGCAGAGTGGAAGGGGATCCCTCCTTCCATGAATGGTTCAGGAGTGCAATGGGTGCCATAAGTGACTTATAGTAATGTACATAGTAAAGTTCAAAGAAAATAATATACACAATATACAAATATTAAAATGAGAATATAATTTGTGTGTGGTGCTGGCCAGTATCGTTCAGGTGGGGATCACAGCAGCACACTGGAAAACAGAAGCAGACTGCTGTATGGTTAGATGGGGTAGGGTGGACATGGAACATGTAGAGAACCTCTAGTCTTGTACTTATCAGAAGCAGGGGTATGCTAGTGCTGGCTACCGGGTCGATTTTGCTATAACAAGAGCTGAAGTGCACTCCTAGGCGCCAAACGACAATGTAAAAAGGTAGGTTTTAAGTTTAGATTTAAATATTTATATTATTGTGATATATATGTTATATTTATAATGTTGTTTTACAATTAAAAAGCGTGGACAGCAAAAGCAATAGGAAGGTAAAGTTTTTACCAAGGCAGACAATCCACATTTGGTGGCAGATCTGTGAATTAGGTTTAGTTAACTCCCATTTAGACTTTAAAATGAACACTGATCTTCTACATGCAAGTAATGTTTTAATCAATTAAACGTGAAACATTTATTTTTCATTTTAACTTTACAGAAACACACAGATTAACTGATATCCGGACGACAAGGCTGGCACGCACATTTTTTAAATTATGCTAATTTAGACCAACAAAGTTCAAGGCATGAGCTATAAATCAATGAGGGATTCAGTTCAGCAAATATTTGGCATTTACCTCCAGAACTAGTCCATCTTAGGAGAAGCGACAATCAGACCCCGGGAAGACTCGCCTCCGGGGGGGAGACGGGCTGACTATTTATGGACGGACAACAAAAGAGCCAAAAAAGTTAACTGGCTGATGCTATTCCCTCGACGTACTGCAGATTCATCGGAGTGAAAGAAAAACCACAGCTTTGGTTCCTTCAGTTCTGTTCATCTGCTGCTATTGTATGGCCAGCCAAGAGCGAATAGTTAGCGCAAGGAGGGAGACCGAAAGTGAGAGAGAGACAGAGAGAGAGCAGCTGCCGCTGATCAGCATATACTCTCTCTCTCTGTGAAGGAATGATTATTATTTTGCTCCATGTCTGGTGCGATAGCCTGTGGCAGAGGGGATATCTAATTGCATAGTATTGGTTGAGGTTCTCTCTCTCTCTCTCTCTCTCTCTCTCTCTCTCTCTCTCTCTCTCTCTCTCTCTCTCTCTCTCTCTCTCTCTCTCTCTCTCTCTCTCTCTCTCTCTCTCTCTCTCTCTCTCTCTCTCTCTCTCTCACACACACCCTCTCTCTGTCACCCTGGGTATGTATGTAACCAACACACATGATCCATCTGGCTCTCTCCAATCCCTCCTCCTTTCCCCAGTCACACCTCTCTCTCTCTCTCTCTCTCTCTCTCTCTCTCTCTCTCTCTCTCTCTCTCTCTCTCTCTCTCTCTCTCTCTCTCTCTTTCTCTCTCTCTCTCTCTCTCTCTCTCTCTCTCTCTTGCTCTCTCTCGTGCCTCGTACCAACTTCTCTCTCGTGCCCTGGATGACTTGGCTTGTCCCTCAAGACCCAGAGATGTTTCCCTGATAGGTAATTAAGATTCAGCGGGGATAGAGGCCCATATGGAGGCCCCTGAGGTTAGGAGCCTCAGACTGGCAGACCATAAGGACCACGGGTACCAGTTGCTGCAGCTGCTGCTTGTTGTTGTTTTGTTTTTTTCTCCCCATCACCATTCCCCCTCTCTCCCTCATGGGCTTCAGATAGTGTGTTTTATCGCTCACACACACAGGACTTCTGGGAGTTGTAGGCCAATCTTTGCGGGAAGAGATTGCTCTGTCTGTTAGTGCTCTCCGGAGGGAGCATTTCTCGCTGCTTTTGAAGAGTCTGGCAGCCGAATTGGGATAGCAGGGGGAAAATGCGCTGTGGTCCTTTACATGAAAAGCAGGTGTGTAAATGAAGACACTTCATTCTTTGCGTCATTGAAACGATTAGAATGGAAATAGGACATTACGCTCACCCCAGAGAAACATATCGCACCTGCGTTGATCGAAACATTACAGGACTTACTGTATGTAGGAATGAACTGACTGTAAAGGCACATAGGGATGATTATTAATCATTTGTCAACAGAGATTATTGTTAAAATTGAACTTGTGTTTTGTTAAACTATGATTTGTACAAATGTCGCACAAATAACTAAAACAAATCATAAATAGTTTTCCTCCTACTGTATGTCAATACGCATTCTCAAATCTACAATCGGCAGGTGAACTGTTGACTTAATCAAAACAATCTCTTGAATTCAGAGAAACATTTCACAGTGTTCCAGGTGTGCGATCCACACTCTACGCTAGCTACCAATCGACACGTTGTTGGTGGAGTGGTTTCTTCGTCACTGGTGAAGTGGTTTCTTCTTCGGTGGTTTCAGTGGAGCAACTCAACTCTGCGCTTGCGGACATTAGCTCGACAAATACCTCGGTCATCACTGTAATAACGGTAAAAATACCACAAAACTCCATGTTATGCATACACCGAGAACTCCACTACGCTTGTCCGCCTGATGACTCCAAATAACTGAAATAGCCGGTGTACGATTTTGCATACATACAGTACACCGATCAGCAACAAGTACAGGCGCATTCCCCATTATATCCCTGATGCGGATGGATAGGAAGAGATAAGGTTGTAAAAGCAGCAAAGTTATCCTTTAAAGAACACGCCATCTTTGCAGAGCATCTCGTCTCAATTGACAAGTAAAGCACTCGTCGAGTGACGGAAAGCTCTTTGAGAAGCTGGCGAAAAAGGAGGCTGGTGGGCACACCAGAGGCAATACTTTACCACTGTACAGGCACATGAACACAGATGGGAGAAAGGGGTAGCCTGATTACCGGCCATTGCGGGGTTGAAAGAAATCAACTGGACAATGGCCGGTAATGAGGCTACCCAGTGTGTATATACTGTACTGTAGATAAACAAGGGGTCTATATGTAAGACTGTGTATGTAAGTGTGTATGTCAGTGTTTATGTGTGTGTATGTATGTGTGTAGGTTATTGTGTGTGTGTGTGTGTGTGTGTGTGTGTGTGTGTGTCAGTGTGTGGATGAATGTGTGTGTGTATGAATGTGCGTGTATGTTAGTATGTGTATGTGTATGTATGGGTGTGTGTGTGTGTGTGTGTGTGTGTGTGTGTGTGTGTGTGTCAGTGTGTGGATGAATGTGTGTGTGTATGAATGTGCGTGTATGTTAGTATGTCTATGTATATGTATGGGTGTGTGTGTGTGTGTGTGTGTGTGTGTGTGTGTGTGTGTGTGTGACTGTCAGTGTATTTGTATAGGTGAAGCTAACTGAGGGGGATTTAATGGAGGCCTCTAGAGGTTGCCGTTAAGAAAAGCGCTGTAACGAGCAGACTGATTAAAACAAGATTTGTGGTTGTGTGGGAGCAAGGACGACCTGGCGGATGCCGAGTACCCACAGAGGACCCCCCTGACCCCGACAGCGGGGCCCGGCCCTACCCCTGACCCCCCTGGGGGGACTCTGACCATATGCTCCTCCAGGTGGTACCACCGCTTTGGTCCATTCGGCTACAATTTGTCCGGCGAGACGTTTAGCAAAAACATATGTCTGGAACCTGGTCGATTGCTTCTGTTAATATCTAGGGCCAACGAGGCTGGAAGGCTTTCATTTTTCACAGTGTTGGGCTCAAGGGCTGTCATACAGGAGTCACCCCGAGTATAGATGATTACTACACACCTAATTAACATCGGTTCACTTCTCCAGGCAACTCAGGTGAGTGTTGATCCTCACAGCGATGTTGCTCCTGTACTGCACTGGTCCAGAACACTCTCCATACGGGCTTCTCCATCACTTACCAAGGACTGTAGACTCCATAGAATCATGGAGCCTTTGGTGATCTTCATCATTCATCATCTACTGGGAGTCTATGTATCTAAATCACAAAGTGACATTGAAATCTAAATCAACATGATTCCAAACCCCAATGATCACCATGATTCTACATCACCATGACTCTAAATCACCAAGACTACAGATCACCATAATTCTAAATTACTAGTGGCCGTGATTCTAAACAACCGTGATTCTAAATCACCTTGAGTGCAAATTAGCATATTTCCAAAACCCCATGATTATAGATCACCATGACTCTTAATCACCTTTCCAGATAGCCATGACTCTGAGGGCGTCTTCTCATTAGGAACGGGTGCTCCGCTCCGTCCTCGCTCCGTCCTCGGGAGCGAACCCCCCCCCTCCCTCTCCCCCCTCTGGTCTGTGTACACACTACAGTCTTGGTTCGCTCCCAGGCACAATTGAGGAGAGCAACACTCCGATACAGCAGGTGACGTATGCACCTAGTTGGTTTTTGCGATCGCCAATCAGCCAATCAGCAAGTTGATACAGCAAGCCTCTTCCGTGTTTTGGTACGGTTAGCTTGCACACCACGCCCCGCTCCGTCGTCGGGGACGCTGGCGCGCACTCGAAACCACCTTTTCAAGCGGTCCCGGCTTGGAGCGAATCAGCGTCCCCGGTGACGGGGGGGGGGGAGCGTTCTCATCACACTTATTTTGGTGCGATCGTGCTCGGATTCGACCCCGAATGGCTCGTGTGAAAGCCCCCTGAATCACCATGATTCCAGATCGCCATGACTCTTAATTACCATAATTATATATCCCCAGGATTCCAAACCACCATGCTTCCGGATCACCAAGATTCCAGATCACCACGTATAGACCCTCTCTCATAACTTACCCATGCTTATATAATAATGATCTCCTTATTGGAAAATGTCCTGCATGAAGTTAAAATTCCTGAGCACACATATTCTATTTTGAGACTTTATCGAATCACAAAAAATACAGAGAGCATGCAAATATTACACTGCATATTATATTGCCAGCAAACAAATAAGCAAATAAACAACCAGCATAGTAAAGGCATACACATAAATACTGCTGGTGTAGGATAAAATAAATAAACAAATAAATAAACAAATAAACAAAGCTGAACTTTCCATTTCCACACTACCCCAAACACACACATACATACACACACACACACACCCCTTCACAATTCCAGACCACAGCTATCAGCTCCCTGCGCTAACAGCTGCTAATAGAAAAGTTCCAGTAATTGACTGGAGTAGGAGATAGAGCCAGAACCGGTGCCAGGGGCTGTGTGGGGGAGGTATGGGGGGAGACCACCGGCAGTGACCCACCGGTCAACCTTTAATGGGTTTCAACCAGGTAATGCTCTCTGCTCTGGACATGGTGTGGCGACATAAGCGTAGTGGGTTTGTTTTGGTTTCCAGCAGGAAAAGACTGTGTGTAGGAGGTATCTCTTCCAACCCCCCCCACCCTTGTTGGGTCAGATATGTGGGTCAGGTTTAGACCCCTGGCAGGTGAGATGATATGTTCCATGTACAGTAGTTTCAATATCCGCGTCCACCTACTCTCACTCTGTCTGTATATCTAACTCCTGTGGGTGACGAAACCTGTGGGTACGGCGACGAAACAGAATACAGAGATAAGGTAGTCCAACTGACGCGATGGCATGAGGACAACAGCATCGCACTGAATGTCAGCAAGACAATGGAGCTCATTGTGGACTTCAGCAGCCATCGGGACACCCGCTCCACCATCAGCCTGGACAGAACATCGGTGGAAGTCGTCAGCTGCTTTTGTTTCCTTGGGCTACAGATTTCCGATGACCTGGCCTGCAACACGGAGATATGCTGAAGAAGGCACACCAGCGCCTCTATGCTCTGTGGTCCCTCACAAAAACCAGAATAGGCCAAAGGTGGCTGGTGAACTTCTACCGTGGCACATAGAGAGCGTTCCGGATGAGTGGCGTCACTGTGCGGTTTGGCAACAGCACTGCACGGGACAAGAAAGCCATCCAGTGGGTCGTGAGGATGGCAGAGAAGATCATCGGGTGTGCATTTCCATGCATTGAGGAGATCTGTAGGACCAGATGTCGGAAGAAGGCCATGTCCATCGCAAAGGACTGCGACCACCCTGGGCACCATCTCTTCTGCCCCCTACCGTATGGTCGCCGGTTGCGCAGCATCCATACAACTACCAGGTTTAAGGATTGTTTTTATCCACAGGCAGTGCGCCAACTGAACTGCCAGGAGTGCTGCCACTTTCACTCATAACATTGTCATTAACATTTCACATACACACTTTGCTGCACTTTCTGGAATCATCACAGTTACTGCACTGTATTTATGATGCTGCTGCACGACTGGCACTTTAAATGCTTTTGTGTACATATCACTTAACAGTCACTTTATTTTTTTATTTTTTTTATTTTTGTGGGATTGTTTTGGAGATGTATACTGCAGGAGGGAATGGGGAGTAAGCATTCCAATGTACCTGTTGCAATTGGCCAGTAAAAATATCTTGTATCTTGTGCACGCCACAAGACATGACATGTGATACAACCGATTCTGCCAGGATGAGATTCGTGTTGTGGGAGCAGGGATGGGGTCTGTTATACTTCCTTCCTTGTAAAGATGAATCACACAGCTGCAGCTTGTCGACAATGGGGTGTTTGTATCTCTTACAGTGTGTTCGTAGGTTCAGATTGGATTCCGAACCTACTGTTTTGTGCATCACCTAAATAAACGTGTGTTTTTGCATTGTGCAGGCGCATGAACACATGCGCACGCACGCACACACACACACACACACACACACACACACACAAACGCACACACACACACACAAACGCACACACAAGCAAACACACACACACACACACACACACACAAACACACACGCACACATGCGGCGTGATTAAAGAGACAACATCATCAACTTGCTGTTGGCTCGTAATCTGTCCCTCCTGACATTTTCCCCAAAAAATATAATTAACACACAAGGACAGAAGGATCAAAGACGAGGCGTGCGCGTCTTTAATGTGATGATTCCATGAGCTGGCCACCACCACCGTGATTTAAATTCTGCCGCTGTTCGCCAGCACAGATCAAAGGGTCCCCCACCTGCTGCACTACCGGGGGCCACCATCAGAGCTGCATATTCAGAGTCATTTGAAGACAATAGAATCTGAAGTCTGTGCACGCACCACACACACGCACACATACACAGGCACAGGCACAGGAACATAGGCACACACACGTTTATTAACTCCATCTCTGTCTGGATGGTGGAGGCGCTTGGCGGTGGTCAGGTCTGATCCCGAGGTGAGCGGTTATATCAGCTTATGTCGTTAAATCGTGATAATTCCCTTTTAATGGTACAACTGCTGGCTGTACAGTAACAATCTCATCTCCCCGTCTGCCCCCGGACCACGCCACGGATCTCATCGACGGCGGCGAGCAGGAAGAGCAAGCGGCTAGTGGGTCCACCTGTCTCTGAGCGGTGGTGCGACATTGACGCAAACTGCTGCTGGTGACTCAGCTGCTTTGCTTTCTCTCCTTGCTCTTTGCGTGTCCTTCACCGCGTCAGCGGGCTTGCTGTTAAAACATGCGGTTAATGTGATGCTAATGCTTTAATGTTGCTCACTCTAGCGTCCTTCCAGGGCCCTCGCACGCCCTCGATCTGCATGTGCGTGTGTGTGTGTGTGTGTGTGGGGGGGGGGGTGTGTGTATATGTCATAGACGGACATATACACACACCCACCTGCAGGCCAAGCACACCAAAGAAAACGACTCATACACACACAAACACAGGACAAATACACACACACACACACACACACATGTTGTTGTTGTTGTGCACCCACATCCCGCAGCCCAGACAGTTCCATCCAGGCTGGGGAAAGCTGCAGTATTGCCCCTGCATTAACAGGTTCAAAGAAGACTAGCAGGCCAGCGGTTCTCCATGCAGATAACTGCAGCCCGAGTGTCCTCCCTCTCCCTTCCCCGTGTCCGACACCAGAGACTTGAGACAACCAGTTCCTCCTGAGACAACCAGTTCCTCCTGAGACAACCAGTTCCTCCCTCTCCCTTTCCTATGTCAGACACCAGAGACCTCAGACAACCCAGTACCTACGCAAGAGCGCAGGCACCAGGTATCTCTTACCTTGGAAGCCAAATGCAGGCAGGGCACACACACACACACACACACACACACACACACACACGCTGTCGATGGCACTTTGCGGCAACGGTGAGACGGGGACCATCGACAACAAACAAAGAGGGGCTCCCCTGGTGCCCACTGAGTAGGAGACGCTGCACGCCGCTAAGTCGCTGTCCTCGCCAAAGTTAGCGGCAGCATGTAAACAGAACACCTCCTGTGTTCCAACAAGCTGCTTACATTCCCAGCCGTGCTGCACCATTAGATTAGATTAGATTCAAATTGATTGTCATTGCACAGCACAAGTACAGAACAGCGAAAAGAATTTAGCATCGAACCAGAGTGCAAATGTAGCAGTAAAGTGCATGGCAATATAGTATAATTTACAGTTTAAATTGACAGGTTAAAAAGACAGTCTAGGTATAAATGTGATGAGCATAATAGGTATATGTATATACAGGTAAGTGATAAGTTAACGTAGTGATCAGGGGTATGCTATTATTGAAGCAGGATACAAATATATATATATAAATGTATATACAAGTGAGCATATTTAAATGTATGGCAAGTATAAATGTATATATATACTGTATACAGGAGTATGAGCAGTCACCATGGGACGTTGCGGAAATCCGCCTAAATACTGATTTGGTCACGGCTGTGGTCTTCCTCTTCGCTTGAAGTCTACCGTTTGCTATTTAGCCACAGCGACGTTGGGTTTAGGGAACAAGGCTTTTCTGCTCAACGCTTCCCTGTGAACTCACGGTGGTCCCGTCTTCCATTACAGGCTCCACGGCGCCCCCACCGTAATCTCCGCCGCCGCCGCGGTAACGATGTGCACCAAATGAGCACAAAATAATTGATTTTCCAGTTACGGACGTACAATTTTTTCCTTGCCGCACACAATCTTTGACAGGGACAGTGTATAAAGAGGAGGGGGGGGGGCACGGGGTCCAGTTTCTAAAGGCGTTGTAGCTCGAAGACCAAATGATTCCTCGCAATTAGCATGTTAACTGTCAAAGCAACAGATCAAGCCCCTGTGCAGAGGACCTCGCTGTCAGGAGCCACGTTGCCACACCTCCTCCTTCTCTCCCTTCTTCTCTCCCTCAGTCCCTCCTTTTTCCTTACATGAGTTATTAAGGTGCTACACTGCCCTCTGTTGGCAACTGTCCTGATAAAGAGGAGACTGAAGCTGAAAGGATTGAGCATGTGTGGAGAGGCTGTTTCATCACCGACCACTCTGTTTGACTGGCATGATCTGAAATCGTCATCTCTGCTCTCGTAACCCCCTACATGAATATCCATGAAAACAAAAGACTTGAGTGGATTTTCTTTCAGTTGTAGAAACATATAGTTTTCAAATTTGTCTTAATATTTTGGATTACCACGAGAATAATATATATATATATATATATATATATACTATACTATTACTATATTATACTATAATATACTATTTTTTTAAACTCTAATTAATCATAGTATCTAGTTTAGACGGCCCCTCCCTCAGAACTTCCAGCGCGCATGTTCACCTGGGAATTAACTGAGAGGCAGGCATGTTAAACTAACAGGATGACTGAGGAGATGCACCGCGGAGTGTTGGGCGGACAATGTTGTACTAATATCCCTCGCAATTTGATTGCGGCAGCAAAGAAACTTCCTTTTGAGCATATGCCCTGTAAAGCGCACATTATACAGAGGTCCATTGCTGTCTCCCTCTGTGACTGTGGATTTGATGCTGCTTTAGCAAAGTGCCGTAAAATAGTTGGACATTTAAAACACAGTCCTGCAAACACAGCGGAGCTGAAAGTCCAGCAAGCCTCTCACAGGCAAAAGGAGGACCCACTCATTCAGGATGTACCCACGCACTGGAATTCAACTTTTGAAATGATAAAGCGGGTCCAACACAACAAAGATGCAATACATGCTACCCTGGCACAAGTTAGTCTTGCTAACCTCAGCTGAATATGAATGACTGGCA
Organism: Muraenolepis orangiensis; assembly: GCA_027704905.1. NCBI lineage: Eukaryota > Metazoa > Chordata > Actinopteri > Gadiformes > Muraenolepididae > Muraenolepis > Muraenolepis orangiensis. The sequence continues at coordinate 26,051,770 of CM051002.1, read as the reverse complement.
AACTTAGAAACGCTGCTTGAGCCATGCAGGTGGGATATTTTATTTAACTCTGCTTTTATTAAATATTAAATTAAATATGAAAAAATATATATTAGTCACTTTAACTGCAATTCAGAAATAATTTCAAGCCATATTGATTTTATCTGAATGTAAAGTGTAGTGATTAATTCTGTTGGTCTTGTGTGTTTGTAGGTATGTCACTGAGCTCCTTGGTAGTGACATATATGCCCTGCTCTGTGGTGTAACCTGCACTCTGCCACCTCTTGCACGATGGAGGTCTCTGATGTAGACCCTGCCTACATAGTGCGCTTCAAGGCTGCATTCACCTCAAGAGGACCTCAAGAGGGGAAAGGAGAACACAAACATATAATGGCTACCACTAGCAACAGCTTTGGATCCGAGATTCAAGGACCTCAGGAGCCTGCCCAGAACCAAGAGGGGAAAAAGCTAAAGCTGGCTAAATGGCTAAAGCTAAGTGAGATGCTGAAGGACAGTCAACCTACACCACAGCCAGAGCCTCTACTAGAGCCACCAAAGAAAAGGATGGGGTCAGAGTCAAAGTCTGATGAAGAGACAATAGCTGGAGACAAAAGCCTAGACAGGTATAAAGCAGAGCACACGCAGGTGGCCATGGTAAGCTGGCCCATATTGCACAGAGATACCTCGCCACACCGGCATCAACAGTGCTATGCCAGAGATAGTTTTCTCTAGCAGGACACATTGTGCAGAAGAAGAGGTCAGCTCTCTCATCTGAAAATGTAAACAAGCTTGTGTGTCTGAGCAAAAAAGAAAAATAGACTACATAAACCTGTTGACTGGACTCATGCCACACAGGTTTGACACTGTTTCAATGTCATTTTACAGCTAAGTATGTGAAAAAGGATTGTTCACTTTGGCACTTTGTTATTCAGTTACTTAAAGTGGCCTACTTGTTGCAACATTCATTTGCATGACATGTTTATTTGAAAAAAATGTAGAAGCTGTTTGTTCAGAGTTTATGTTGCAGACATTATTTTGTAACAGATTATTATGCAGATATCTGCTTAATATTAATGTTATTATCGATGTTTTGGGCAATACTAAGCACTCCCTGAGACATTTTTGCTCAGAAAAACTCAAGTGAAAAATAACAAATAAAATAATAAAAATCTTGATCTCTAACTGCTTTTTGCATTTCATTCTTCCATACCTGCATTTGTTTTGCCTCCCACAAAAAAACAAAACTACAAGTAAATATGTTTCTTTTAAACCTGTGATTAATTTAATTAATCACAGAATTATATTATATTATATATATCCAATTTAAAATGTTGATCTATTGACAGCACTAATATATATATATATATATATATATCGATTTTAAATGGCATTTTTTTGGCCAAACTTTTGGGGGGTAAAAAATATGTCGCCCCTTCCCTGGGAGGATTAACTGAATCCTAGCTGAATCCAATACCTGTGTTTAGCAATCTGAACAGGTGAGAAGGCCTAGTCCCGATAGATAGGACAGCCGAGCGTAGACAGGACATCAGACAGACACTTGTCCTCTGGACAAGCCTGACACCTCAGCAAAGATGTCTGGAGGAACTGTCACAATCACTTCAGAGCCAAAGTCCAATGCTTGATTCCTGCCTTGACCCATTTGAGCGGGTCCCGGGTTGATCCTGGCTTTCCAGACAAGTCAAAGCTCACAGAGGCTGTCTGTCAACTGCCCTCTGTGTCTGTCAAAGTGCCAGGCTCAGTTCCGGTGGTTCGAGTTATACTACTTACTATTTTGTTATCTTGTCAAGCAAAGCCACTTACAGGGACATGTACAACTAATACAACTACTGATACAAGTAATTAAGGAACATATAGAGGTTTAGGCATCATGCGCCAGGATGCTTTACAGGTAGGCATCACACAGTTGCGATTAAATCCAGTGAGAGTGGAACGCTCTGAGATGGGTCTGCCGAGACCTAACAACACAGAGATCACTTTGAACACTTTGACCACTTTCACACTGCGGCCCGATAACCTGCACAGCAAAAAGCTTGTCAGCATATCCCACTTTTAAGTTGAAGGACAACTCAATGGCAATATGTGGACATCCGTTTAAGTTGATATCCGACACACTTTCTGCCTGAAGAAAAAAACACGTCATGAAGTATTCTGGTCAAATCTGTATTCACCGACTTTCACTTCTGTGTTGTACCTCATTGTCTTCCCATTCTGCTGTTTTCTTCTTTTTGACAAGAATTAATTTGTGATGTGCTATTATTTTAGTATTTCTTATTTTGGTATAACTTTGTGTATTTTCATTATTCTGTAGTGCTGTGTTTTGTGTTTGTGTTTCTTTGCTTTGACCTGCCAAGGGACCACATATGGGAATTAGCTTGCAGCTATAATCTGGTACGGTGCATCGCATGGCGGCATTCATGTTTGAACTGTGTACTGTCCCTTTTAAATAAATACAATAAAATACATTAAATGCATTGTTAAAATGGTTGCCTTTCTATGTAATGAAATGCTATAACGAAGACAAACAGTTACCTTAAAATAGTACATATATAGTACTATAATAATTAATCTAGAAAGCGCCTTTGAAAACTGATACATCATAGCAGGTCAGCTCCGGCCACAGATGCAAACAAGGCATGGAAGGTAAGCTGCATTCCCATGCACATTATTAAAAGTACATAATTGAACATTTAAATAAATAGCATTGTATTATTATGCCATTTAGTCTCAGCTTTCTCAAATGGCGCATGGGCGAATGACAATGTAGCATACATCAAACCCACCCAAACACAGGGCTGTAATTTGCATGTAAGAAAATAAAATAGCCTTCCATGTCATCACAACTGAAAGAACAATATCATCTTCTTCCAATGCACCCCTTTGAGGAGGAGGAGGAGGCAAATATAGCCAGGCAACTATAGCCTCCTGGTGTTGCTGTCTTTGTGTTTGCCAGAAGGATATCACCCCAGAGTAAAGAAGATAAGAGGCTGATACGCCCAGGCCTATTCTGCAAAAGGGAGAAAGTGCTTTGAATCTTTGAATTTGAAGCTTTGAGACAAGAGGAAAAGAGACCAGATGAGAAGAGGAAACGGATGGAAGAGAAGAGGCAATGGAACAGAAGGGAAGAGGAGCGACAGGGGGAGAAGAGAGACAGGATGGGAGAAAAGACAAGAAGGTGAGAGAACAGAAGGGAAGACATGAGAGATGGAACAGAAGAGGGGGAGAGATGAGAAGAGAAGAGAGCGAATTATTGCATCGGGTGTCAGCTTGAACACCCGCCCACCCCTCTTCACTTCCTAAAAAACAAATAAACAGCACTTTTGATCCATATTTCATGACCACACAGCAACCATCTCTTGTGCTACACAACAATCCACAGCAATCAACAGCCGCCAGCCACTTCCTTCATGTTGAGTGGGGGTTCCATCGTCCCTGCCTCCTCTTTGAGTCACGATGGCGAAGAATCACTGTGCGACTTTATTAACCGGTATCGATAGACAGAGTTGTCAAAGTGTTTGCCGTCTCGGCACAGCTTGCTATTCTGCTGTCTGCCAGCCTCTGTCCTGCATGTCTCGGTCCACCGTGTGACACATCGCTCTCTGGACGAGATGACAGATGATGGATGAAGATGGTGGTACAGAGGGTGAAAACGCACGCCGGTTG
>CM051002.1:25998110-26043110 GCA_027704905.1 Muraenolepis orangiensis | reverse complement strand
AGTATATGCTTTCTAGGGCTGGGCAATATATCTATATAATATCGATAAAGGTACTGGTCAAAGATTTAGTGATATTTGAATTTCTCCATATCACCCAGACCTAATGTCTGTTTTCCATTGTCATTTAAGTTTTCTAATTCAACACACATTCGGATAATAAGCAGGGTTGCTGATTTATTTTATTCTGTCCACTGTACCTCACTGGCCATGGCCTTCTTGCAGTAATAATCGCTTATAATGGGGGTGATGGAACTCTTTGCTCAGCCACTGCATGTGGATTTAATCAATTTGTTTCCTATTTGCATATGGTGGTCTGCAAAAAGGTCTTGCTGGTAATTTAGCGGCACACGTAAAGTCACAGGTTGGGAACCACTAAACTAGTCATAGTAATGCAAACACTGTGGACACATTAGAGCAGTGGGGTAGGTGTGCTGTATGTTTAGCTTCAAAGGGAGACCTTCTGAGCTCCCATTGTCTTCACTGGGAGACGGCAATGTTAAAGCCACTGGAAACCCAAATCCACAATAGCCTTCTGACTATGCAATGTAGGTTTGTATGTACATAATAGTAGGCTACGCATCATAAAAGTATTAGAAATGTGTTTCAATCCAAATTCGAAAAATTGTCATTTAAGTTTTTGTTAAAGTGCTTATTATTTTTTTTGTATTTGTATTACAATTATTTATAGCTTGTTCTTTTTTATGAATTACTTCTTGGTTATTATTGCAAAACAAATGGACTTCTCCAACTTCTCCGAATTCTACACTTTGGGTTTCATAGTAGGATTTTTTAAAGGATGTGTGGCTAGGTAGATCTTACTCAATCGACACTCCGACACAGCCCTAATCATAGCACTGTCAGCTAAAAAACAACATTTTTTTAACAAACGTTTCTGTATGAACCTTATGTAAAATAACAATAAGGGACTTGAATTTTACGTTAAAATATGCATTTTTTTAATCTTGTAGGGGTGGTCGTCAGAGGCTTTAAATGGCATGTGGATAATGGTCATTAAAAAAGCCCGGGGTTGTTGGCTCCAAATGCAGAAATGGAAGGTTCACGTTGCAGGTGTGAGCCGCGTGAAACACTGAGAAATGATATTTATTCAGTCCGTAATCATTTATTCTCAATTTCTACCTTGTCATCCTAGATTTGTTGTGTCTAAATGAGATTTTCAGCACCTCATCAAATTGTAATTACGCCGGGATTACATTAAACCCAGGAATTGATGAAGCCGGAAGCCATCTTAAAATATTTGAAAGAAATACACGGCCGTCGTGTTTGTAACGCCTCACTCACCATTCTGTCGGGCTATTTGACGACAAAGACAGGCAACCGACACACAAGCAGCGGGCACCCAGACGAGGCCATGGGTTTGCCTTGGACCAGTCGGGGGAATTTTTCTCTCCTGCACCTTTCAGGGAGAAGGCAGACGTTTAGAAGACATTTCCGCTCCATTAGTAGAAAACTGGCAAACCTGCAAGATGAAATGAACCAGCCATTTACATCGAGTGGGTTTAGCGCTGTCACTAAACTGTTTAGCACGGGAGCCAAGCCATTTAGTCCTATAGCTTGACAGAACCCAGTTAAACAGGGACGCTATAGGGCCCTATAAGGTTTAAGGTTTAGCACTATAAGATAAGGTTTAGCACTATAGATAAACAGACAAACAATTTAGCATTATAGCTTAACAATTGAACGTGGCTTTACAGTTAAATTCAGGGGTCTTTAACCTTTTTCAGCACAATGACCCCTTGGGGGATTGAGAAACAGCAAAGGAAAAATGTTCAATAAAATCCTGTTACATTTGATATAATATATTTATAAAGCCTTATTCATTTCTTAATATATCCAACTTTGATGCTTAATTATATGTCACGTCGACATAATTAAAATCAATGCATCAGGCTAAATCTTTTCCATTGTGATGACTGACCCTGGTGTGTGGCAGCATAACAATGATTCTGAGGCCCGGGTCTATCTATGATGATCTGGGAGCAAACATTGACTTGAAGGTGGAATTTGGGTGAAACCTGGGGATATCGTGACTGCAAGCTATATTAAAACAGTGTAGCACTTGAGGGAAGTCCACCACCTTATCTGCTACACTAGCGTGAGCCTCAGTGGATGCTAATATGCCTTTGATGTCAGGGCTCCATTATTCCCACATTCCCACGTATTAATTCAACTTTTATTTTTGGATAACAGACTTTGACTTTGTAGAAAATCACTTGTGCTAATTGATTGTATGTATTCAAGTCTCACTCTTTGCTAGCCTACTTTGGAGTTTAAACTTCAATACTCTTTAAAGGGGAATTGCATTGATTACGTGTTCTTCTTTTCCCGATCTTCTGTGTTGCATGTCAACCCAATGGACACTCAACACAATAAAAGCAATGTAAATTAACAAAACACGCAACACAAAGACAGACCATGTTGTCACTCGTGTAGTACAACCTCTCAGAGTGTATTTGTTTGTAGGTCAGGGCTATACAGCTACCGTCATCAAATTCCTACAATGAAGATCGAGCGATAGGGAAGTTTCAGCACAAATGACAGAAGACCAGATAGCCCTCCCTGCCACAGTAAAGCCCAGCTGCACAGGTCTCTCGTTAGCCAAGGCGCCAACTTCCTCCGACTGTTCGCAGGTATGAGTATGTGAACCTCCGGACTCAGTTGCGAGGTATCGACAGGCCAAGAGGACGGCAGCTTCGGCTGTAGCGGAGGCAAAGCAGCGGGTGTGGGAGGAATTCGGAGAAGCCATGGAGAAGGACTTTCAGTCGGCACCAAAGCATTTCTGGCAAACAATCCGGCGCCTCAGGAGGGGGAAGCGTGGATCCATCCAAGCTGTGTACAGTAAGGGTGGGACATTGCTGACCTCAACTGAGGAGGTGATCGGGCAGTGGAAAGAACACTTTGAGGAACTTCTTAACCCATCTACACCCTCAATGGTAGAGACAGAGCTGGAGGAGGAAGGACGGCAAACATCAATCTCCCTGGAGGAAGTCACTACGGTAGTCATACATCTCCGCAATGGCAAAGCCCCAGGGGTTGATGAGATCCGTCCAGAAATGCTAAAGGCTCTGGGTGTTGAGGGGCTGTCATGGATGACACGTCTTTTCAACATTGCGTGGAAGTCTGGGACAGTGCCTGAGGAGTGGCAAACAGGGGTGGTGGTACCCCTGTTCAAAAAGGGTGACCAGAGGGTGTGTGCCAATTACAGGGGTATCACATTACTCAGCCTCCCTGGGAAAGTCTACTCCAAGGTGCTGGAAAGGAGGGTTCGGCCGATAGTCAAACCTCAGATTGAAGAGGAACAATGCGGATTCCGCCCTGGTCGTGGAACAACGGACCAGCTTTTCACTCTTGCAAGGATCCTGGAGGGGGCTTGGGAGTATGCCCATCCGGTCTACATGTGTTTTGTGGATTTGGAGAAGGCATATGATCGGGTCCCTCGGGAAATACTGTGGGGGGTGCTGCGGGAGTATGGGGTGCGGGGGTCACTGTTGAGGGCCATCCAATCTCTCTACTCCCAAAGCAAGAGCTGTGTCCGGATTCTCGGGAGTAAGTCAGGCCTGTTCTCAGTGGGTGTTGGCCTCTGCCAGGGCTGCGCTTTGTCACCCATCCTATTTGTGATTTTCATGGACAGGATTTCAAGGCGTAGTCATGGAGGGGAGGGGTTTCAGTATGGTGGGCTCAGGATTGAATCGCTGCTGTTTGTAGATGATGTGGTCCTGTTTGCGTCATCAGTATGTGACCTTCAGCACTCACTGGATCGGTTTGCAGTGGAATGTGAAGCGGCTGGGATGAGGATCAGCACCTCCAAATCTGAGGCCATGGTTCTTAGCAGGAAACCGGTGGATTCTCTACTCCAAGTAGGGAAGGAGTCCTTATCCCAAGTGAAGGAGTTCAAGTATCTCGGGGTCTTGTTCTCGAGTGAGGTGAGGATGGAGCGTGAGATTGACAGGAGAATAGGTGCAGTGGGAGCGGTATTGGGTGCACTTTGGCGCACCGTTGTAACCAAAAGAGAGCTGAGCCAGAAGGCAAAGCTCTCAAACTACCGATCAGTCTTCATTCCTACCCTCACCTATGGCCATGAGCAATGGGTAATGACCGAAAGGACGATATCGCGAATACAAGCGGCCAAAATGAGTTTCCTCAGGAGGGTGGCTGGTATCTCCCTGAGGGATAGGGTGAGAAGCTCAGTCACTCGTGAGAGACTCGGAGTAGAGCCGCTGCTCCTTCGCGTAGAAAGGAGCCAGTTGAGGTGGTTCGGGCATCTAGTAAGGATGCTTCCTGGTCGCCTCCCGAGGGAGGTTTTCCAGGCACATCCAACTGGGAAGAGACCACGGGGCAGACCGAGGTACAGGTGGGGTGATTACATCTCCACACTGGCCTGGGAACACCTAGGGATCCCCCAGTCAGAGCTAGTCGATGTTGCCAGGGAGAGGGAAGTTTGGAGTTCCCTGCTGAAGCTGCTACCTCCCTGACCCGATTACGGATAAGCGGGAGAAGATGGATGGATGGATGGGCTAAGATCTGCCAGAGGCCAGTTTCCTGGTGGGGGAAGGTGTAGCCTGGGCACTGTGAACAAAAGGTCTCGATGCTGATTATATCCTCGTTCTTAATCAACAGCCAAAAGTGGTTCCCGGCAGGCATAATAGCACAAACGGCAGGATCCAAAGCTGTTGAAGACAAATTTTGGCCCTTGCACATTAGGTGCATACGCCCGGCCGAGTGTTATGTAATTCACATTTCAAATAATTTCTGCAGCTAAACCATAGAAGAGGAGTTGTGAATATCTGACAAAATGCGTTTGAGTTCCACTGCTATCCATTATCCACTACAGAGTTTACAAAGCTATACAATTGCATAAGGTAGTTGTCCTTTGAAAGTTGAAGACCTAAATCTGCCACTCAATCTAATATCTTGCTTTTTTATAATATTTTTGTTACTGTATTCATGAACAGAGGTAGGGGTCTTTTTTTAAACACAAAATAGGTCAGACCCATACACCTACAGCTATTTTTAAGTACCTACTCAGAACCCAGAGTTCCCCGATTTAGTTTGAAAAGTGCCCAGCCAGCATAGCTTGTTTGATGTGTACTTGTTTACTTGCCTTTTCAGTGGCATTTACAGTACATGGCCAACCTAAGGGCCAATTGAAGCAGCTTGGACAGGCGAGTAAGGTACAGCAAGCTTTTCCTAAATATGTCGAGGGCTTCGCCCCATAAACTGAAATGTCTTTCTGGATGTTAAGTCCATAAAAGGTTCCATTTGCATTTTTGTTGGTACACCTACTAAACTGTTAACCACACCTACAGCAAAACATGTGATCTCTGTCACAAGGGGATAGTTTGGTAGGACCCAGAACGCAGACCAACAACACAGTGAGGCTATAACATGAAGCTTTATTTACACAAAGACAACAGAGTGATCGGGGACAGGCCAGGGGTCTGGATACCGGGAAGTCGGATCAGCGTAGTACCGGCAGGGAGTAGACAGGCGCGTGGTCCGGGACGGGCGAGGGGTCTTGATACCGGGAGGTCGAAGGAGCGACAGGTATTAGACAGGTGAGTAGTCCGGGACGGGAGAGGAGTCTGGATACCGGGAGGTCGGAGTAGCGACAGGTATTAGACCGGAGAGTAACGCGGGAAAGGCGAGGGGTCTGGATACCGGGAGGTCGGAGTAGTGATTCCGTCCAGAATGTACAAAATACAAAGTAGTAAGTACGACCTAGCCCCGAAGTGACTGGACGGCAGGGTATATATACCCGCAGGTGAGGTGATTAGCATAATCACTCTCGGCAATTGCCGACAGGTGTGTGTGTGCGCCGCCAAAGCCCGCGGCTTGGCCACGCCGCCTGTCAACCACTGTAACCGTGACAATCTCAATTGTTGTTAATTATTATTAGTTATTGTTAGTTATTTATTATGTTGTTTGTGAGGAAATTATTATTTTTGTTTACAACCCAAACTGCTGTCATCAAAAGATCATCATCGTTTGACACTTTTGGGCACTATCGGTGTAAATGCTTCGATGTTTCTGAAAGCCCAGCACAGTATGTTGGCTTGGCAGCACCATCGCCTCTCTGTGGCTAGCTACCTACCTGTTTTATAGTCGAGTCCGTCACTCATATGTACAACCCCCTCTCAAGCACCGTTGTGTATTACCATGTGTTGTGGGAGGGGGCGGGGGGAGGCGGACAAACACACAACTGATTTTTTAATACCAACACACACACTCACATACACAGACACACACACACACACCACACACACACACACACACGTCAACGCACACACATATTGTACACATAGCAAACACAAGCCTGTTTGCACACTGATTTTGTAATACCAACACACACACACTCACATATAGGGGCACAAAACCACACATACAGACACATAGTACCTAGCACTTAAATGCGATTTAATTCGACTTATTTTTTATTTATTTTTTTATTATCTTTCAACGGTTGTCCTTTTTTTGTTATTTACACATGATTTCTTCCTTTGTACGCAAACCCTACAGTTCAGGAAGTCTGTTTTCATACAATACAGATTGAAATATTGATGCTGAGGTGGAGGGGTTTAATTTAGAAACAAGTCGATTTGTACACACTTAACACTTTCAGAGCTCTGGGGGCCTTAAAGGTTGACAGAGTGTATTTAAGGGAGGCAATGAAGCATGAACCATTAAACCTGCATGAACCACCAGAAAAAGAGCGGAAATCTTTAAAATTGTGAATGTAGGTAAAGGTACAGCATTTAAAAGATGAACCTCCCAGAACAGCCGAGACCAGAATACAACTCTACCAATTTCACCATTTAGGTTTTGACAAATATCAAAACCTCATTCTTAAACACCTTCCAAATCCTGGCTGTTGAAAAAAAACTAAACAAAAACACTGTCGTGACAAAAGTGAAAAAAATGATTGTGAGAGAGAGTGTGTGTGTGTGTGTGTGTTCACCACAGTGGCACAATTAAAAATCATGATCATCAGGCTGCGTGGGACGCTAATTAAAACGCTGCTATTATTAGCCAGGCTAGGCAGGTGAAGACCAGGTGAGGCCTGGGGGTCAATGGGAGCTCCATTCCAGTTACCGTTACTAAATGAGGACATCACGGGAGGGGGGGGGGGGGGGGGTTGTGAGAGCAGGGGGTGTTGAATACTAACGAGCCACGAGCGTGAGGTCTATCACTTGCACTATTCCTCCACGCTTGCGCTTCAAGTCCTCCACTGATGAAGATTAATTTGCGACACAACGCTCCATCAGAGCCCTGGGAGGCACAAAGGGCAAATATATGGACTTAATGCAACCACGTAGCTGACATTCCCCATGGATCAATGGTGGTTTGGGTGAGATCTGTTAATTAAATCCATGATAATGTTTACTCATCATAAACAACTCTGGTGTTTGAACACCACCAGCCACATAATCCGTCTTCTCTGTCACAGGATTATCTTTTTCTAAAGGAGCAAGGAAGGAAGGAAGGAAGGAAGAAAGAATGAAGGACAGAAGGAAGGAAGGAAGGAAGGAAGGAAGGAAGGAAGGAAGGAAGGAAGGAAGGAAGGAAGGAAGGAAGGAAGGAAGGAAGGAAGGAAGGAAGGAAGGAAGGAAGGAAGGAAGGAAGGAAGGAAGGAAGGAAGGAAGGAAGGAAGGAAGGAAGGAAGGAAGGAAGGAAGGAAGGAAGGGAGAGTGGCAACATAAAGAGGAGCATCATTGAAAGCATAACTTGTCTCCTACTTTCCTCCCCGGGTCAATTTCATATTCCCAAGGGGCGGGTCGTCACACACACACACACACTCACACACACACAAACACACACACACACACACCACAGTTTGTGGCCGATGGTCCACAAACTACATCTCCCAGAATACCCCACAACTCTGACAAGTGTAGGTGGTTAAGCCACCTAATTGAAGCCGCACTGGGGAAACAGACAAAAGCCCAGACTCTCAGGAGCAGAGGGAGAACCGGGAAGCACATGGCTGGAAGGAGCTGGGGATACTTGTAGAAAAGCCTAATTTTTGTTTGATGAACTGTGCTTGGGGAAAAACATTTTTATTTCAACTTTACTATTTTGAACAGTTTTGCCTGGAACTCACGCACCGCCAAACACTAGCCTGCTGAGACGCCTCTCATGATGTTACAGATGGTGGAGGATACGGGAACTGGGCTTAGGTGCTGATGAGTGAGAGTGAGGGAATTGAAGAGTTGACTGAATTGTTTGTAGGACATCGCACAGACGAACCCCAAAATACATGGAGCAGCTGGTGAGGGTGTTGGTGGAGACCCAAAAGGCACAGCAAGAAACAAATGCAGCCATGATGCAGCTGCAAATGCAGGCTAACCAGTTGAAAGAACAGGAGCTTTAACAGTTAACCAGGTCGAAACCCAAGGTGGATGATCTCATCTCGAAGCTGGGAGTGACCGATGATGTGGAAGCTTACCTTTATGCCTTTGAAGCCTGGAGTCTCGCCAGTGTTACTGCTGTGGTAAGTTAGGCCATATCTCTTGGCAGTGTGAAAAGCCTGATGAGCCCATTCCCACAGTCATGTCTTCAAGCAGTCCCCATGCCCAATTTGCTGCCTAGGGGAAAGTGGAGACCACAGATTCTGGAAGTGCCAGAACCTGGATTGGCTTAAAATGAAGCAGACATCTGATTGGCTGAAGACACTCTCCTCTTAAAAAAAGTGTGTGTGAATCTAGCGGCCTCAGGGGAGTCTCAAAAATCCACTGAGCGATTCACACACAAATGCAGAGAGATTCACACACAGAAAGCGTTTCACACACAAATGCAGAGCGATTCACACACAAATGCATGTTTGTGAAACCTTTTTACATTTATAAAATTATGTTTTTGTGTGTGGATGGAGACATTTATATATAAATCTGGAATTAAATTTGTGTATCGTTCTGTGCATTTGTGTATCGTTCTGTGCATTTGTGGATCGTTCTGTGTGCTTTATTTCTTTTTGAGACTGATCTGACCCCATAGGTCCATACCTGTCCAACTACCAACTACACCAACTACAGCAAGCAAAAGAGCTAGTAGACGTAAATCAGGATGTGTTCATCTCTCCCGGGCTGCACCCATGTGGTGGAACATGAAATCCGAGCCCAGCCTGGAAAAACGGTGAACCAAAAGCTGTATCGTGTACCAGAGAAAATAATTGAAGGGAAGGTAAGAAAAAAGTTGGAGTTGAACGTCATTGAAGAGTTGAAGAGTGTCCAGCCCCATCGTCCTGGTAGAAAAACCTGACAACACAATATGTTTTTGTAATGATTTTAGGAAAGTGAATGAAGTGTCTGAATTGAATGCCTATCTCATGCCTCGGGTTGATGAGCTAGTCGAAAGTCTTGGCAATGCCCGGTTCATAACCACCCTGGATCTCACTAAGGGGTATTGGCAGGTTCCCTTGTCTGCAGACTCAAAGGAAAAGACAGCCTTTGCCACTCCGGGGGCCTGTTGCAGTACAGAATGCTACCTTTCGGGTTATGCGGAGCGCCTGATGGATCAGGTACTTAAGCCTTATAAAGAGTATACCTCTGCCTTTTTAGATGATGTTGTGATACAGAGCCCAGACTGGGAAAGCCACTTACCTCGTGTGCAGAAGGTCCTAGATTTCCCTCTGACAAGCAGACTTGACGGCGAACCCCAAGAAATGTAAGCTGGCGTTCAGTGAGACAAACTACCTGGGGTACACCATTGGGCGGGGCCTTGTCAAACCCCAGACGGCCAAACTCTATGCCATTCAAGAGTGGCCAAAACCTGTGACAAAGAAACAGGTTAGATAATTTTTGGGCCTTGCAAATTATTACAGACGTTTTATTCCCAACTTTGCTATGGTAGCTGCCCCTCTCACAGAACTGACCACCAAGAAGCACTCACGGATGGTGAAACGGACCCAGGACAAAGAAGAAATGTTTGGAAATCTGAAAAGGGCCTTGTGTTCCAAACCGGTCCTCATGGCCCCCGACTTCAGTAAGGAGTTTGTTGTCCAGGCAGATACCTCAGAGGTGGGTCTGGGAGCTGTTCTATCCCAGAGCAAGGAAGGTGAGGAACATCCAGTCTCTCTATTTGAATTGTAAATTGCTACCAAGAGAGAAGAACTATGCCACGGTAGAGAAAGAGTGCCTGGCTTTAAAATGGGCCCTGGAAACCCTCAAATACTACCTGCTGGGAAGGAGGTTCACCCTGACCAATCATTCTCTGTTACAATGGATGGTTTTTAGCGCTTCAACCGCCATTCACAGGCCGGGACGGCGCCAAGGAAACGCGGAGGCCCTGTCCCGACGGGATGCCTTCTGGTGTTCCTTTAACCTGCCGATGGCGTAAGGCCCGGGGAGAGGGATATGAAGCATCATGAGGGGACAGGTTATAGAGGGGTGCTTTATTCCCCTGGTGGACCAGCTGCAACATCCCAAAATGGCCGCTGGTCGACAAACTACATCTCCCAGCATGCCCCACAACTCTGACAGGTGTAGGTGCTTAAGCCACCTAATTGAAGCTGCACTGGGGAAACAGACAAAAGCCCAGACTCTCAGGAGCAGAGGGAAAACCAGGGAGCACATGGCTGGAAGGAGCTGGGGACACTTGTAGAAAAGCCTCATTTTTGATTGATGAACTGTGCTTGGGGAAAAATCCCTTTGTGAGGAAATTAAGCCTATTTGTATTTAAACTTTACTATTTTGACCAGTTTTGCCTGGAACTCTGCACCGCCCAACACTAGCCCGCTGAGACGGCCTCTCATGATGTTGCAACACACACACACACACACACACACACACACACACACACACACACACACACACACACACACACACACACACACACACAGTTCTCCTTCAAGCCACGGGGGAACCTGGAGTGATTTGGAGAGCGGTTCGGTCCTCATTGTTAGGGCTATCAAGATGTGTGCCTTCACACCCCCATCTGATAGAGCGGGGGCCGCCTCTGTGGTCGGAAGCAATTCATTCTGCTATCAGAAAGCCCATTAAATAGGGCCATGCTTCTGGCTCCTCCATGATGAAGATCCTTCAGGACCAGCGCGAGGAGAGGGGAAAAAAGAAGTCTAAAAGATGCTGTGCTGCACACCCCAGGTCCCAGCAGCGTATTGAAGAAGCCCGGGGGCTCAACAGCGACACCACATCCAGAGCCTCTCTGTTTCTTAAGATCCCCCCCACCGCTAGACCGCCGGAGTATGCAAAATGACGGATGCGGCCCCGGTGAAGATAAGCCTTATTGGGCCTGGCACTACAGTTCCATCACCTGAGTAGGGCAGGTCTGGCACCGAAAGATGATGTACCTTGATGTGACGGCACGCCTCGATCTAGAAAGCGTAATTTGTACAGTAGTTTCCGTACAATGCAGATAATGTGCATTGGTCTCTAGCGTGTGGGCGCGCGCATGTGTGTGTGATCATGTCCATCCCTCACTTCTGGGAAAGGGGGTGGACTGAGGACAGGGCATCGCATGGGGAAGATTTGCAAATGTCCCTCCTAGACATTATCAGTGTACCCATCACATTTTAAGTTAATTAAGTCATTCAGTAAGTAAGATAATTAAGTAAGCTAGATAGCTAGGCAGATGGAGATGGAGAGACGCATAGTACATGATACAACCACACCAACACAACAGTTTCCTTTATGCAGAGTGCATACAGGGTAAACACTACGACCGCATGGAGAGGAGGATGGGACTCTGGAGGAAAACAGGCCTCCGCGACGTTATAATCACTCAGCCGTGACAACATTCACTATCCCCCACACTGTCCAGTCCGGCACGCTTGGGAGCCAGGGGCCATTCTGAACTAACCCAGGCCACAGATCGCTAACTTTGAAATGCTGATTCAACTGCGGCTCTCACTAGGGTGGCCCCCCCACCCATCTCCATCGCCAGTCTACAGTGACGAGAGAGAGAGAGAGAGAGAGAGAGAGAGAGAGAGAGAGAGAGAGAGAGAGAGAGAGAGGCGGCCCCGCAAGTAGCAGGCCATCCGTGAAATTGAATCAACAACTCCCTTATTGTAATTACATTCGGTTAAATGGGAAGGCAAAGTGTGGGTGTAATGCAATTAACATGTAATTGTCATCCGGCCCAGGTTGGGGCTGATCTATTCCTCCCGAGAGAGAGACACTTGGCCAAGTTTCTCTGTGTTTAAATGAACCGTGAGATGGTCAAATGAGTGTCTCAGTGAGCTGTTAGGTGGGGCCACGAGGTGGCCACTCAATAGCACCATTTCCACTAATATTTGCCTAGAGCGTCCCTTCAGAACGGCCGAGTCATTGTGTCTTTACTGCCTTCTTAATTTGCGTGGCGAAATGCACAGAGAACGATTTATCCCGTTGAGCAGAACCCCCCCCCCCCCCCTTGACCCCCCCCCAAAAACATCCACGACCATGTGTTGATGACCACGTCGCTGGCCAAGCTCATCAAGAGCCGGTCGTGGAGGGGGGAGGGGGGGATTAAATGAAAGTGGGGGGAATTAAATATGCTTCAACTTTATCCAAGAGCAGACCTTTTGCAGCCACGATAGGGTGCACTTTGCTTGGAATTGCTGACTTCCGGGGATAATTCTGCACATGAACCCAGCCCTGGCCTCCTGTAGCTCCTCTTAAAGACCCAGCGAGGCAATTCTAACCACAAATAACACTGACTGCACCGTCGGGGGAAGGGTGGGGGGGGGGGGAGATCATCAAACTAATCACACTACCGCAAATGAGATCCTGAAGGATGTCACATACTGTGCGCTTAGCCCTTAGATCTAGTTTACTTTAACTTGAGAACAGCTAGAATATTACCTGGCTCTGTCTTAAACAAAGTGGAATGGGAGCGGCGTTTCCGGCGACTTTGTTACACTCTTGCGAGGAAGAGTTAAGATATCTCTTACATCTTGAGGCGCTTTCCTGGCTCAATAAAGGTAAAGATAAAATGGCTGTGTTCCCCTCCATGAGGCTTCACACCCTCGCTTTGGGTGTGGCGCCCACGGAACGACTAACAGTTTTTTTTCCCTTGGTTTTGGTAGTAGTGTGGGCCATGTGCGCACGCCGTCTGTCAGAGGCAAGGAGGCGTGTGTGTGTGTGTGTGTGTGTGTGTGTGTGTGTGTGTGTGTGTGTGTGTGTGTGTGTGTGTGTGTGTGTGTGTGTGTGTGTGTCTCACGAGAGAGAGAGAGAGAGAGAGAGAGAGAGAGAGAGAGAGAGAGAGAGAGAGAGAGAGAGAGAGAGAGAGAGAGAGAGAGAGAGAGAGAGAGAGAGAGAGAGAGAGATGGGAGAGAGAGAGAGAGAGAGAGAGAGAGAGAGAGAGAGAGAGAGAGAGAGAGAGAGAGAGAGAGAGAGAGAGAGAGAGAGAGAGAGACAGAGAGAGAGAGAGAGAGAGAGAGAGAGAATGGCTGTGTGGATCTGAGCTGGAAAAAAGTGAGACAGCGAACAAGCAAGAGTTAGAGAGACAAACAGAGAGAGACCTCATTGATCTTGGTCCCTGTGTTGGAAAACAACAACATTAGTAAGTCTGACTGTTCACGTGAGGAACGTTTTTCATTGGAATGCGTTTAAAGTGCTGAGAGAGAGAGAGAGAGAGAGAGAGAGAGAGAGAGAGAGAGAGAGAGAGAGAGAGAGAGAGAGAGAGAGAGAGAGAGCGAGAGAGCGAGAGAGAGAGAGAGAGAGAGAGAGAGACTAGAGACTAGAGACTAGAGATCAGAGGTCTAGGACCCGGCTTACTGACACTGGGACAAAGGAACACCTGTAACATCTATAGCCCGTTTTAACAAAAGGCTACATGGCATCAAATTGACCCTGTAGGCTACCAGGTAACTTTTTACTTTCTCCTTATTTTCATCGTGTCCTCTGCTGCCGAGTTGAATTCATTAGTGTCTAAGGTGTCTTTGCAGCTTGCAATATGCATAAGCCGCGTCACTCTCTCCTCTTCCAGACGACTCCGCAGTGATGTCTTCACACGGTTCTGCAGGGAGAAGCACCTCTCTGCTGGCACGATTGACACGGGCAGAACAAAAGCACTTTTAGCCAGTGTAGCTGTAGATGTCAGGGTACAGCTCACTGAACTCATAAATGAGCACTTTGCAAGCTGTCGCAAAAGTTCAACCCCCATCGCCATAGAGCACTGTCATCAGTGCCACTGCATCTCGTCGGGCACAATCAATGAGAGGTGCGTCAGCTAATTCAGTCACTTCATGGCCAAAATGGGCCATGAAGTTTTGTATGAGCATTATAACCGGACATTTTGACCGGCAGGTTTTGAATTTATTGGTTTTTAATATATTTTACCAGCTAAAAAACAGTAATTAACGGTAATAACAGAAACCCTGGTGTGTGTGTGTCTGTGTGTCTTTGTGTGTGTGTGTACTTATGTAATGTGATCTTAGAGCCAGATGCAGTCAGTTGACCCAGGAAATCTTGGGAGTGTTGAAAACGACCATGAAGCTCACAGGACGTCCTGACCTGAAGAACACACACGCACACAAACACAAGCAGAGACACACACACAAGCAGACACACACACAAGCAGAGATATACATACACACACACAAACACAGTGCTTAGTATTTATCAAGTTCACTTCAAAGTGAAGCAACTGCGGCTGTGAAACAACACACATTGGATAGCAATTGTTGAGACTAAGATTAAAGAATCTGTTCAACAATAAAAACATTCATACTAAAGAGGTAATAAAAAATGTATATGAACAGCTAAATATATACGAATGCTTTTAAAAGCACAGCCCACGGCATTGTTTCTGCTGGGACTTGCAAATGGTTCAATATAATATATGTATTGAACGTACGTAATAATGAAAGTCCTGTTTTTTTATTAACTTTTTGTTTCTCCGTTTTGTCTGTTAGCAAAAAACTCTAAATGTGTTATGTACGGAATTGGACAAAATTGAGTGGTGAGATTACTTATGGGCCAAGGCACTGTTGATTTTGGCACAGATCGGGTTAATAACAGGTAGAAAAGAAGATAAATATGAAGTGCAAATTATGAAGCCTAAATGTACCTAGATGTGGCTTTTACCGAGCAGAATTGAAACAGAATGAGTAAGGGGACATTTATCTAATGTATTGTTTGAGTTCACAGGATGAACATTTGACGTTGTTGGAAGGCACAGGTAATGGCTCTAGAAACAGAGGTAACATGCATAGGAGCGTGAATCTGACGCCGTTTTAAACAGTGATAAACCAGAAACACATGGAACAAAGATTAAACTTAATCAACATATAAAAATCCCTTTTACTTCACAGTCAACCGTTGTCAATGTCGCCAATTGTCATTACTGTGGTAGCCGACAAATAGCATTAGCCACCCAGCATCTGCTACATAGCATTGGTTACCTAGCATTGGGGGATTACTCCAATGTGCGTCTCCAAGGGTTTCAACAAGTTGCACCCATTTGTCTCAGAGGTCAGATTTCCCTATACTCGTATTATTATAACATTGTTATGCCACATATTTTTACCACCTGTTCCCAGTACCATTCTGTGACAGCTAGGCCTAGTTGTTGTTAGAGTTCATTGAACATCATTTGGTTTCACAATGATGTTTGAAAACCAAATAAAGGCTCCCCCAGAATGATTTTGTTGTCCATCCATTCTCCCCTGCCTCTGTCTCTGCCAATATTCAAGAGATGTCCGAGCATGCAACACAATCATATGTGTGTGTGTGTGTGTAGACAAAGGAAGAAGGGCAGAATACAAGTTGAGTGTGGATGAAAAGTAAATGGTTCAGTAGTGGTTACAGAGTTATGTAACCATGGTGACGGAAAACAAATATAAAGAAATAAATATGAATACAAAATGTGTGTTTGTGTCGAGGCAATTTAAAGATATTTGCTTGCCCAGGAGTGCTGCTGAAAATGCACAGCAGTCTGCAGGAACAGAGTCTGAGGTGAAACTAGAGATGGGTAGCTATCTGTAGCAGAGGCTTACTTTCTTTGTTATCTTTCTTTACTGGGAGGAAAAGAAGAAGAGGATTTGTGGAATTTCTTTATCTTTGACGGCACACTGCACAGGATTATCAACCTTGTGGATATCTGTTAAGTCGGTGTTGCACCGTGTATGACAGAGAGTAAGTGTCTGAGTTCCAGCTACATTGTCTTGTTCATATTTGGTATGGGCCTTTGAGCCCAAACAAAGGAAAAACTGACAGGAAAGCAGGTTTGAAAGAGAGAAGGACCTGACTAGATTTTTACATAAAAGACGACTTCCAAACACGTATTTGCAGTCCAAAAAAATGCGACGGTTCTCTCTGATGTCAGGGTGTCAAAGACTGGATTTTCTTGGTCTAGAACCAGTCACAGAGTCCAAGATTGTTTCAGAACCGATTAGATTTTGTCGAGAGTCCTGGCTGATTTACCAAAATACCAAAATTGGGTATGATTAATACCCAAATAAACCCAATAGAAATAGCAAAAAACATCAGGGATGGAAGCATCTTATTTAATGATTTTATGACTTACCTACACCCTGTTCTTTGATGAGAATATAGCTCGGTATGAACAACGCATGACAATATCTGATTTGATTTTTGCTTTGAAAATGCAGGGACATTTTATTCAGTTTCGGGAGTCTCTTACATATGAGAAACAAGATGCATACTATTATAGCCATAAATGGCATGGCTATAGCCACCCCTGACTCCTGTAGCCATGGTAACTGTAAAGGAGAATTCTAACTCTTGATTTTAAGTCCTGTATAAATCCTGTGCTCTGAGACCCCTGGGTAATTCTCTCTCCAACCCCCTATGTCTTCGAGTGTGTGCCATACAGTGTCATAACTTCTACAAAGATTGTGGTTAGGTGTGAACTGCTCTCCTCAGATGGATATTGTAAAGTCCTGTAGCGCCAGCTTCTAACGTTGTAAGAATAGTCGTTAGATACACAACTAATCTTTCCAACTGCCACTGAGACTTCGGGGGTCAGCAGAAATCATTTATTACACAATGTTTGAGATATTATATTTTAGTAAATTGTACAGCATTGTCAATTGTTGCTGTTGCCGTTACTGGTGCACCTACTATAATGCACACACCATTAAGAGTCATTAATTGTAAACTAAACTGTCTAGGTGACTGAAGCCAAACAATAGCCAGTGTCTACTATGAGACGAGGCTGCGTCCTTGGTAGGGCACATCCTTGGTAGCACTGTCCTATAAAGGTTCCTCAGTGACATCATAGAAATGAGAAAGTCTAACAATGTTGCAGGCTAAAATAGTCCAAATATGTTTTTTTCCACCAATTACTTAAATAAATGTCGGGTGACAAAAGGCTATGAAGAACACACAGTTGTTATCTTCAAATTCTACTAAACAAAGGCTGCATACAAAGGACCCTTCACATCAGCCCATGATGTAGCAGCCCAGAAATTACTCCCACAGATGCCCATTTCCCTTGACGATTGTGATTAGACACAATTTTTCTATTTCTGTTTTTCCACAGCCTATTATAAGCACCTGAGGTTGTCGGTTCCTTTAGAGTTTCTGCACATTTCTCAAACTTACTCTATAAGTTATTTAAAACAATTTGTTTATTTCTATGCACTTTAATACAACATTTGCACTCTGGTTAGATGCCAAATTATTTTCGCTTAACTTTACTTGTGCTGTGCAATTACAATCAATTTGAATCTAATCTTATCTAATATAATGTTTGCCAGCAAACTGCAACTGCAACATTTACTTCGCACAGTCTATTACTGTACAAGAACAAAGACATCAAATAAATCATGACAGAGCGAGAGAGAGAGAGAGAGAGAGAGAGAGAGAGAGAGAGAGAGAGAGAGAGAGAGAGAGAGAGAGAGAGAGAGAGAGAGAGAGAGAGAGAGAGAGAGAGAGAGAGAGAGAGAGAGAGAGAGGTTGGAAAGACGCTGGGAAAAAGAAAATAATTAGGAAGAAAATATTGGAATGTTCAAGCAGAAGATGGGTTTGAGAGGAAACGTCAGCACATAAATGGACAGCACATACCAATGTAGGAACACATAGGAACAAAATATACACCAAGACAGGTTGGTGTTTAACCAGATTCAGTATAGTGGAAAGCAATTATCCCCAAGCAACTAGTTTTGTCATCATGTCAAAATATTGCTTGAGTTAGTTTGTTCTTCTATTTACAATTGAGTCATTTAACAGTCAATTTATCATTTAGTAATTTAAGAGTCTTTGGATGTAAAGGTTAAGGCGTCTTGCCTTAACCTTCATGCCTTCAGGTCCACATTGGGCATCAAACACCACTCAATTAAACTACCAATTAAATCTCATGCTATATTAATGAGGAACAAGCAGCAAACAGGGATTATTCCAATGAACATTAAAACACAGACTGATATTCAAACGAGACACTTTGGCTTTTGGATTGAATTTTACATTTTGGAAAATGATATCATACTCTTCCAGCGACTTCAGGCTAAAACATAATCAATGCAAAGGCTGCATATTTCATCACCTCCAGTCCAACCCCATCAAAGAAAAGGTTCCCCAACGTGTAGTCTGAGCATAACAAGAGAGTGATGAATGCAAGAACCGCAGACAGTAGACAGAATGCATTGTCTGGATTGAATCAGATAACTTTATTTAGGCTGTCTGACAATCGGAGAGACATTCCTGTTCCGATCACCCACAGGGCGATGGAGCAAGAAAGACAGATTTTTTTTAAACTATTTCTACACAATATGTTTTTTTAACACCTTTTTATGGTAAGAAGATAACAAATATAAATCAATACAATAAACCAATACAAATAATGAATACATGGTATAATAATGGTGTGCAATTTATAATAGCGAGTTATGAATCAAGTTACAATGAGTTATTATGAGATTAAAATTGAGTTTCACCTCAACAAAGCCAGGACTCTGTTAAGGTTAAAATGACAGAGCATAGGCGTTATCTCAGCACTAGAGAGAGAGAGGTAGAGAGAGGTAGAGGTAGAGAGAGAGAGAGAGAGAGAGAGAGAGAGAGAGAGAGAGAGAGAGAGAGAGAGAGAGAGAGAGAGAGAGAGAGAGAGAGAGAGAGAGAGAGAGAGAGGTAGAGCGAGCGAGCGAGCAAGCGAGCGAGCGAGAGAGAGAGAGAGAGAGCGAGAGAGAGAGAGAGAGAGAGAGAGAGAGAGAGAGAGAGAGAGAGAGAGAGGTATAATTAAAATGAAGAGAGAGACAGAAATAAAGAGAGAGGGGGATACGGAGATAGACATAACAGTAATGGGAGACTTAAGCCAGCTCACAGGTTGGCTAGCGATGCGTCGTGCCTAGTTTGCTCAGGACATGCTACACTAAACGCCTCATTCTTCTCTGATTGACATCCGCAGTGCAGGTGTGATGCACTGCCAAAAGACATGTGCAAAGGCAGAGAAAACACAAGGGTACTGGAGAGGAGAGAAGGGTGAGGAAAGGAGAGAGGGGGATGGTGTGAGGGTGAGAGGTGAGGAGAGAAGAGAGAGAGAAGGAGAGAAAGGAGAAGACAGGGGAGAGGGGAGAAGAGAGAGATAAGAGGGAGGAGAAGACGGGGGGGAGGATATGTGGAGAATAGAGATGGCAGAGGAGAGGAAGGTAGAGTAGGACAGAAAATAGGACAAGGAAAGGGCAGATAGGGGAGAGAACATTGAAGACAGGGGAGAGGGGATAGGAGGAGAGCAGATGAGAACGGAGAGAGGAGGGAGAGAAGAGAGGTGAGGAGGAAATGTGGATAATACAGAGGGGAAAAGGAGGTGAGAGGAGGGGAGAAAGAGACCAGAGGACAGCGGAGGTGATGAGAATAAAGGGGAGCAGAGGGGATGATAGAGAGAGCATCTGTACAAGGACTACCTGTTATGCCACACATGGATTGTTGCTTGCGGAAGCCCGGGGTAGTACAGACAGAGTCTCAGGCAAAAGGAGTTCAATAACCCGTAGGGGTCTTTATTAGATATTGCTCCAATGAATGAACTGATATGAGATGTGAACAATCAAGATACAAGATAAAAGATACAATATTTGTATTGGCCATTTGTAAGTACATAGGAATGCTTACTCCCCATTCCCTCCCGCAGTATAAATCTCAAAAACAACACCATAAAAAATAGTATAATACAAATAAATAAACAAAAAAGAGCAGCAAAATGACTTAAATGATATGTTTGGAATATATGTTGTTGTTTTATTATTTATCTTTCAAAACCCTTTAAAGTGCCAGTGGTGCAGCAGCATCATGAATACAGTGCAGTACAGTGCAGTAACTGTGATGAGTCCAGAAAGTCCAGCAAAGGGAAATGGCGTCATCTACAGATCTGTTTGGTCTGTATGCAAACTGAGTGGGTCTAGGGACTCAGGGATGGACAAGTTTATATATGAAATTACACGTTTCTCCTGGCACTTCATGGCTATGGGTGTTAAAGCCACTGGACGATAATCATTGAGGCATGTTACCTTGGTCTTTTTGGGTAAAGGCAAATGGTTGTCGCTTTGAAGCATGCTGGGACAACAGACTGTTGCAGTGATGCATTGTAGATGTCGGTGAACACAGGAGCCAGCTGGTCAGTGCAGGTCTTGAAGATGCGGGACGGAACTCTGTCTGGGCTGGCTGCCTTCCCTGCCTTCACCCACCTGAAGATTCTGCGGACCTCGGACTCTGACAGTTGTAGAACATAGTCCTCCGGGCTGATATTCAAGTTGTTGATCGGCTCATGGTCCCTTTCAAAGCAAGCAAAAAACTTGTTTAGGTCGTCTGGTAGGGTAGGGTCGTTGTTGGTGACTGCCCCTGAGCTCCCCTTGTAGTTGGAGAGGACCCTCAGACCTTGCCACATACGACGTATTCATGATTCTGCTGCACACTCTAAAATGCTTTTAATTGCTTTTTGCACAATTGAACACATATATCATCCATCAGTCACCTAATTGTTATTGTTTTTATTGTGTACAGTGTTATATAGTATACGTATAGTACATAGTATAGCATATAGTTTAAAATTGAAGGTAATTCATAATGCAGGAGGGAATGGGAAGTAAGTATTCCTTTGTAATTGTTGCATATGGCAAAAATATATATTGAATCTTGAATCTTGAGAGAAGGCAAAAATATACAATAAAAGGGTCAGGAGAGAGGAGGACAGGGGAAGAGATGAAGGGCAAGTGAAAGAGGAGAATACAGGGAAAGGAGAGAGGAGAATATGTGCAGAGAGAAGAGGTGCTAAAAGAGGAGATAAAAGAGGACATGTTCGAAGTGTGGAAAAGGAAGAGAAGGATGAGGTGGTAATCAGTGGTTTTAGGGTCAGGGCTAGAGTTATTTGCTGCCACTGACACACAAGGACAAGCCAGAGAGAGAGTTAGAAGAGAGATAGAGCTGAGGCAGTGTTTCCTGCAGCCCTTGTGAGTTAAATAAACCCTAGGCACCTTCACGGTTCTCGTTCGTCAGCCATTGAGGTGAGGTCAAAGAGGTGCAAAACAGTGTCCCCGTGGGAGCTTGTTTGTCTAGTGCGCGATGGACTCTGACATTCACCCTCGTATACACTTCACATGATGACATCCTCAAGGGGGAGGCTATGAAGTGAGAAGGGTTTCCTTTTTAGCAAGTCAAAACGCCGCCTGTTCCAAGTCCCTGTACCAACTGGACAATTAAGCTCACACACTCACTGCGTTCTTCCGGAAGCATCATTAAAGGGAGGTAGGGAAACTTCGACGTACAAGTAAAAGAAAAAGGCCTAAGACCCTTTGCTTTGCCTTTCAACACAACACTGCCTAGAGGTATCGCCATAAATATAAATGACTGCTCTGTCATTTCACCAGAGGAGGGAAATCGCAGCATAACTTTTACTTTGAAAACTTGGGATTGGTGCACCGCTGACACGACAAGCGATGAGCTCCCTGCTAAAGTACTCGGAGGACAGTCGTTAAAAATGCACTTGTTTTGATCTGGGCAGCTCTCAGGTCATTATAGGTCCAAGAAGAAGAATCAATATTGCACCAAAAAATATAACAAAAAGAAACGGAATAGAACAGAAGCCAAACACGTTCACACATGGATAAACTGTTATCAACAAAGACTGTGTGTGTGTGTGTGTGCACGTGTGTGTGCATGTGTGCGTGTGTGTAACCCAGCATATGGAACATCTCTGTCCACCCATGACCTCAGCTACAAACAACATAAGCACTAGTAATGTGACTGTGGATACTTTTAAAAGTTAATTTAAACAAGTTCATATAACAATAACACATCGATTTGGTTTCATATAACATACATGTAGCGCTATTATTTAAGTTTACCTCTGCTGGGACCACAGTCACACAGTAGCAGGGTTTCACTACTTGTGTGGTTGATTAATTGACAAATTTGGTCAGTCCATTTCAACAGCAAATTTTACAGGAAATAGAATACATCCATATTATATCGACATTCCATTAGAATATATTAATATGGATATATATATAATTTTAACTTGTATAAAATATGAAATATGATGATGAATATGATGATATAAAATAGATTATTGTTTGTGTTCCTCCCCTCATGTGTAATTTAGTTTGACCAATTTAGTAGAGTCTCCCTCATAGTCTCCATTGTTGAATGTATTTATGAATATGTATGAATGTATTGTATGTTCAACACGTTTTTGATTTTGGTAATAATAATAACGTTTTTTGGTGTTATTTGAATAAATCCCTTTTTTCTGTCCGGCATTCTTCATAGTAACATTTTAATAACAACGACCACTATCTGCAGGCTGAATGCTGTTTAGCAGCTAAACTCTTCACTCTGTAGTCCTCACTCTTTGTCTCCTTCTCTCTCCTCTCTCTTCTCTCTGTCACGGCCAGGTGTTGGTGGGACCCAATGCAGGAAGAACAGAACGCCAGATGGACAGTTTGTGATATATTTAAACTATCACACTGATAGGGGCAAGCAGAGACGTAGTCCGGGACAAGCAGGTGATCAGGAACCGGGCTGGGTAGACAAACCAGGCAGGGACAGGCAGAGGTGTAGTCAGGGACAGGCGGTGGATAGGGAACCAGGCAGGGACAGGAAGAGTCGTAGTCAGGGACAGGCAGTAGATCGGGAACCAGGCAGGGCAGAAGAACCAGGCAGGAACCGGCAGAGACGTAGTCAGGGACAGGCAGCAGATTGGGAACCAGGCAGGGCAGAAGAACCAGGCAGGAACCAGCAGAGATGTAGTCAGGGACAGGCAGCAGATCAGGAACCAGGCAGGGCAGAAGAAACAGGCAGGAACAGGCAGAGACGTAGTCAGGGACATGCAGCAGATCGGGAACCAGGCAGGGCAGGCGGAAGCGTAATCGGGGACAGGCAGTGGATCAGGACCATGAACAGGAATCAAAACGCTAGAATGTCTGCATAGTTCGGAACAATCTGGCCCCATGTAAGTGTACGGGGTAGACGGTAGGGACGTAATAATGCTGCGCAGCTGCGGGTGAGAATTAACAAGGGGGGCGTGGCTATCCGGTAGTGCGTATTGGGAGCGAGGAGACGGGAATGTGGAATGATATAAGGGGGCGTGGCTATTCGGGCAAGTGCTGTGGAAACGGAGACGGGAATGTGGAATGTGATAAGGGGGCGTGGCTATACGGACGAGGGCTGTGGAAGCGAGGAGGCAGGAGTGCAAACTGTGACACTCTCGTCAGGAATATTCAGAGAGCTGTAGAGAAAGTAGACGGCTGGAGAGACATGGGGCTGATGTATGTCGGCATTGAGGAAGAGCACCTTGAGGATAAATAGAAAGAGGCTACCAGGCTGTGTCTCTCCCCACGCTGACGTGACGTCAGACTCGACAGTCTTCAATGAGACACGGTCAGGTCAAGCTCTTCATCTGACCATACAGGAGGATACACTGGTCGAGTTCACAAAAAACATGAAGGACCTCGGGCTGAGATCTGAAGACACACATCTTTGCCATGTTATTTCACAGGCATACACGTGAGTCCTCTGTCTTTGATTGTGTCTTTTATTCACTAGCTCCACATACAGCCATCTCGCTCCGCTCCTAGCCTAGCCTGCCCTAGCGTACCCGCCCGTGATGTCACTACGGTGGCCTGTACTCTGTGTTGTATAAACTATTAACAATAACACCACATCTCCCTTTCTAGAATCAATGAGTAGACTGTCAATGATTCACCAGACCTTAGAGGAATATTCTGCCTACCTTAAGCCCTATATAAACATAGGCTATATTAAACACTGTGTTCATCTTTACAAACCCTCATATCTAAACGAACATTTCCGAACATGAACACATTTCTTAGCTTAAAATAAACTTCTATTACGGGAATGTCTCTATTTATTTTTAGTCCAACCTAGTTGGTTTCACCACGACTCTCCCAGACCTGGTTCTGGGAGTAGCTGGTGGTTGCAGGACAATCTGCTTTGGAGGTTCTGCCGAACTCCTTCCCAGAAGTTGCTCAGTAACACCACTTCCACTCTGCGCCGGTGACGACTCCATGGGGATCAAATGGCGGCGGTTTCGCCTTACTGTCCCATGATGTCCATCCACAATGTGTGAACGCGGCGTAGAGTGGCTGCTGCCCACAACTCCAGTTGCACTTTGATCTGTGACCCACACTTCCTTTCCGGGAGTGAGCCCGTCGAGGCTTCGTGCACGATGACGCCGGTTTTAGCTTTGCGCATCTCTCATTCTCTTTTTCTCTTCTTTCAGGACAACCACCTCACTGTTAGGAAGAGCAGGGACCAGTAGAGCAGGAAGCGTTGGCACTGTTGTGCGGAGTCTCCTACCCATCAGAAGTTGAGCTGGACTGTATCCGTTATGCAACGGGGTGGCCCTGTATGCTAGCAGAGCGCGGTATGGGTCAGCTGCTTTCTTCAGAAAACCTTTTACTGTCTTGACCGCACGTTCTGCTTCCCCATTACTTTGCGGATATCTCGGGCTGCTTGTGACATGGCGAAACCCGTAGGATGCTGCAAACGCTGTAACGGCCATTCCGGAGAACTGCGGCCCGTTGTCCGTCACCAGTTCCTCCGGGATACCGTGCCGTGCGAAGATCGATTTGAGGTGGTGGATGACGTCTGTTGATTTTGTGGGAGTCAGCAGAGCGATCTCCACGTATCTCGATGCATAGTCCACAACCAGCAGGTAACTCTTGCTCTCCAGCATGAACAGGTATGCTCCCAACTTCTGCCATGGTCTCCCCGGGTATTGAGATGGCATCAGCGGCTCCTTTTGGTTTTGTCTCTCTTTGCTGCATGTTCGGCAGTTGAGAACTAACTCACTCAGCTGCTGGCTCAGTCCGGGCCACCGTACAGACTATCGTGCGCACTCCCTGCAGTTTACCACCCCCTGGTGGCCTTCATGCAGCCTGGCAAGCACATCATTCCTCATTGTTGAAGGGATGACAAGCCTGCTTCCCCTCAGCAAGAGTCCATCCTCTACTGTGAGTAACGCCTGTTCCGCCCAGTACAGCCTAAGAGCCGGTTCACTGTTGTTGTGTGCTGGCCATCTCTCTGCACTCAGCTGCTTCACCCGTGCGCACACACTGTCCCTCCCCAGCTGCTCTCTCAGCTCGTCCAGGTAGGCGGCGCTCGCTGGCAGGTTCTCCAATATCATGTCCACGTAGATGTTTGTATTCTAAAACAACTCCTTCTCATCCGGTGTTTCCCTCCTCTTCACAGGAGCACGTGAGAGCGTATCGGCAGTCCACAGGCACTTTCCTGTCACATGAGCAATGGAGTAGGAATAGCACATCAGGCGCATCCGGAAGCGCAGAATCCGCGGAGGGAGAGCTTACAACGCCTGAGACCCCACGAGACTCAGGAGAGGCTTGTGATCCATCTCTAGCTGGAAGTGTCTGCCGATGAGAAAGTTGCGAAACCTCTGGCAAGCCCAGGTCAGGCCTAAGGCCTCCTTCTCGACCTGCGCGTATCTCTGCTCAGTTTGTGTGAGAGACCGCGACACATAGGCTACTGGTCTCCACATTTTTGGAGGAGCACACTCCCTAAGCCGTAAGACGACGCGTCTGCTGAGACTTTGCACTCCCTGTGGGGATCATACATGGCCAAAACTGGTGGGGATATTAGTGCATCCTTCAAATCTTGGAAGGCTCTGGCCTGCTCGATGCCCCACAGCCAGCAGTTCTTCTTTGACAGAAGGTCTCGCAGAGGCTTGTCTCTCTCCGCCAGCTGCGGGATAAACTTCCCCAGCTGGTTTACCATGCCGAGAAAGCTTCTCAGCTCACTCACGTCCGTCGGCTCCTCCATCCTCCTTACGGCCTCCGTCTTACTCGGGTCGGGGCTAATGCCGCTGGTGGAGATGATATGGCCTGGAAAGGTCACCACTTATCTATGTTTAGGGTGATTCCTTCTCGATCCTGCCCAACACGACATGCAGATGAGCATCATGTTCCTCTTGTGTTCGGCCCCACACTAGCACATCGTCCATGTGGCAGACGACACCCTCCAGCCCTTCCGTGACCTCAGTCACCATTCTGTTTTGGAAGTGTTCTGGGGCGGAGGCGATGCCGAAAGGTAGACGATTGAAGTAATATCGGCCAAAGGGCGTAATGAAGGTTGTATACTTTGACGAATCTTCAGTCAGAGTCCCATATTTAGGTCCAACTTACTGAATATTCTGGCTCCAGCCAGCATTCCCAGTGTTCCCTCCACTTTCCATGCGGGACAGTTCTTTCTTTACTTTGTCCATCAGTGGCAATGGAATCCTTCTGGGCGTCTTCAGCGAGAATGGTTGGGCCCCAGGTTTCAGCCTGATTGCATACGGCTGTCTCATCTCACCTAGACCACTGCATATCTTCGGGTAGGTTTTCTTGAGCGTCTCCATTGTGATACTGTCTAGACGTGCCACAAGCTCCATCTTACCGATAGCAGGCCTCCCCAGCAACGCTGTGTGCAGGTGTCGAGTGACATACACATCCTCCAACACCTCTTTCTCTCCCCTCCTCAGCAACAGCGTGGCGACGCCCACAACATCTAGTGGACTCCTCCCAGGTCCCATCAGTGGCTTAGTTGACTTCCGGAGGGTAGGTGGATTTATGTCTCTGTAAATCTCTTGGAATACAGTGTGAGGCATCACTGTAACATCAGCACCGGGGTCTATTTTGAATTGCCCATGACTGTCACCGATGTCTATGCTGACCATCCATGGCTCACCATCAGCTGTGATGCTGCCTAAGAACATACAGTCCTCGTCTTCTTCACAGGAGCAGGAATCGTCCTCTTCAACCTCATGTACATATTTGGATGACTTACACACACGCTTGTAATGTCCCATCTTCCCAAATGAATGACATTTCACTTCATGAGCAGGGCAATCGCGTTGTGGATGGGACAGAGAACTGCCGCATTTATGACACTGGACACTTTTCCCCTTTAAGTATTGGGCACTGTGTGGCTTGGCTGGGTAGCCGTTAGCCTGTTGAGGTTTGTTTCTAGCATATTTCCTGCTACTGCTCTTAAATACTCTGTCCACAGATGTAGCATCACTTGCCTCTGTCCTGGTGTCCCCTCGCAGAGAAGATTGCTGTCGTTTCACCTCTTCACTCTGCCTCGCCATGTTTATTGCCTTTTCCAGGGTCAAGTCCGGGTCCAGTTGCATGTGTTCGGACAGCCGCTTATCCATCAGTCCGACGACAAGCCTGTCACGAATAAGCTCATCATGTAGCACTCCATATGTATAATGCTCCGCCAGCGCATACAGTGCCGTCACAAATGTGTCCACTGTTTCACATTCTCCCTGCTTGCGCATGTTAAATTTGGCACGCTCGTAGATTACATTTTTCTTGACTACGAAGAAACCCTGTAATCCATCGCGCACTCCTTGGTAAGTACGTCTTAGATCGTCTGTCAGATTTTGTCCACGTAAAATATCATCCGCCTCATCTCCCATGCAATATATTTGCGTGTTGACTTGATTCTCTTCAGAGCTAGCATTCAGGTTACTTGCCAGACGGAATCTTTCGAACCTGCGTATCCATTTGGCCCACTCTTGCAGCTTTGAAATGTCAAAGGACTCAGGAGGCTGGATGCTGAACGTAGCACTTGAGCCTGGCGCCGCTCTCTGGGCTGCAGCTGCTCCCACATCAGCATTTTCAACTATGGTGTTCGTCCTCCCTTCTCACCGTCAACCAGCTCCAAATTACACTAATTGTCCGACTAACTTTTAACACTTCACTCACAGGACTTCTGACACCATGTCGTGTTATTTCACAGGCATACACGTGAGTCCTCTGTGTTTGATTGTAAGTGTCTTTTATTCGCTAGCTCCACATACAGCCGTCTCGCTCCGCTCCTAGCCTAGCCTGCCCTAGCGTACCCGCCTGTGATGTCACTACAGTGGCCTGTACTCTGTGTTGTATAAACGCACACCTATTAATAATAACACCACAATCTTCTCTTCAAGTCTCACACAAGAGATGCTTTTATTGGTGTTCAATGCCGTGCATACATTCTTGGAATTGCTGGCCCCAGTGGGAGTCTAACCCATAACCCTGAGTTAATGCCATGCGCTACCAGTTAAACCTCAACAAGTCTTCTCTGTCTCTTTTGATGTCTTCGTCTGCATTTGCATTGTTGACATTTGACGTATCTACTTTCCCAAACAACATTAACCGTACACTGAAATAAACGCAGATCCATACATTACCACAAGCTTGCAGAGGCAAGCATTCTCTGCTCCAAGAGCAGAGAATGTGTGTTTTTTGTTTGTCCATATATTA
Organism: Muraenolepis orangiensis; assembly: GCA_027704905.1. NCBI lineage: Eukaryota > Metazoa > Chordata > Actinopteri > Gadiformes > Muraenolepididae > Muraenolepis > Muraenolepis orangiensis. The sequence continues at coordinate 26,014,441 of CM051002.1, read as the reverse complement.
CAGTATAAACACAGTATATATATATATATATATATATATATATATATATTATTATGTGTGCGTGTGTCGGTGTGTGTGTCCCATAGACCCATGTACTTGGGAGAGAGACAGAATCCACATTACTTTTCACAGTGCTTAACAGGTACTCTCAGTAACCTCCCCCAGGGAGAAAGACAGAGAGAAGCAGACAGAGAGAGAGAGCGATGGAGAGAGAGAGAGAGATAGTGCCACATGTACCAATGCAATTGTTTTCTGTGTTTGCATCAGTTGCGGCTGAGAAATAATTAATGTGCCTCACGAGAGAAGGAGACGGTGAAAAGTGCAAGCGACCGTTGGACACCGCTGCCGCCGGTCCCGCGGGCAGCCAAAAAAACAGCAGCCAACCGCCGCTAATGAAGTTCTGTGCCCGCGGCGACGCCACAGGTCGGGATTCTGTCAAATTATTTGGTTTTACGTTTGGTATTGCGTAATAATTGCGTAAAATCCTATGTGATTTTTGTTATTAGTTGTTGTTGTGTTTGGACTATTTAATTTACATAATCATCTATGTATTATTTAAGAATCAGAAACGTGTATTTATGACAGCCTAGGTCTGCACCTATTGTATTCATTATTTATGTTCACATGCAAATGCCTCTTTGTATTTTCCGTTGTTATATTTCAGCTATTTAATTTGGCCTCAATAGAAAACAACTATTATGCTATAAAATCAAACATTGACTGTGCCTTTTGCCCTTTGGTTAATTGATGCAAATGCATTAACCCATAAATGGGCTGCACTGACGTGCAGGCGGGAGAGAGGCTGGCAACAAGCTACAAAAGTATCGCACACACACGCTTGTGAGTGAATATGTGAATAGAATGTTTATGTGTGAGACCTAACAAACACACATGGGTGTCGATATGCATGGATGTACTTCATACAAGAGTTTGAATGTGTTTGATTTGTGTGTGTGTGTGTGTGTGTGTGTGTGTGTGTGTGTGTGTGTGTGTGTGTTAATTTGGAAGAAACGTCTGCCGACTCCCACTTCCAACCTGGTGGGCCAACTGTCCCACCCATTTCGCCCCGGGAACGACAGCCCTCTGCCTGGCTTCCATCACCACACAGCCCCCAGCTACACAACCACCTCTCTCAAAAGCACCCTGTGTTTTTTATTCCAGAAGCCACCTCTCTGTACTGCATGTTTATATGCAACCTTTTTTGCTGCTTGACTGGGGAGGTGCTCGCCAGACCGCAGTAGCTGAAACAGTCCATTGCGGGGGTGGGCGAGGATCCTTCCTGGTCCTACAGGCTCTGGTCCTGCACCTCCTGGAGTGGAGTGTATGTGTTGTTTGCTTCCTCTGTGATGTGGACCCCCAGGAGTTTAGAACGGCTCACCCTCTCCACAGTAGTCCCATTAATCCAGTCAGATTAGTGGCGTGTACGTCCTCTGTTGTGGTGCTCTTCAAGAGTGCAGGAGGGGGAGTACAGTGGTACAGTGGGCTATCTTTTCTCAAGATGGAAAAGTGTGGTGCACAGTACCTGAGAGACACCATCATCCGTGGATTTGTTTGAGCTGATATGTAAATTGCAGCGGGTCCATGGTGCAAGAGAGGAAGGCATGGATGTAAGCCTCTCGAAGCGTTTCATGACAACTGGGGCCAAGGAAGTCATAAGGCTGGAGAAACATTCTTAGGCATAGGGACAATAGTGGATCTCTTGAAGCAGGTGGAGACCATGGACATAGCCAGGGAGAGGCTGAATATTGTGGTGAACACGGTGGCAAGCAGATTAGAAACCGCCCAGATATGCCATCTGGACCTGCAGCTTTCACGGTGTCCACACGCATTAGCGCTCTCCTCAAGTTGTGCTCAGTGACAGCGTGGAACTCACTGCGCTGCGCAAACAATATCATGATTAGACTGCCAGCTAGCGGGGTTGTTCTAGCCTCAAACCATGCATAAAATGAGTGCAGGTCACCAGCCTGGGACGCGTCGGCACTCACCCTAGGGGGGGGACTGACTGGTAGTCTGTTATAGTGTGTAGTCCCTGCCGTGGGCATCTGGTGTCTCTTGACTTCCTCTTAACATTCTTCTCGGTCTGTAGGACGCCGCCGTGTTTGTGGGTCAGAAGGCCAGAGCAACGGACAGAGCGGCAGTACGGCCGTTGAAAGCCTCACAGATGGATCCATTAGTAAATGCCCTCACTCATCCCGCGGGGACGATGGTGCCGGCCAGCGTTATCCGTGAACCTCACGACACGTCAGCGAGCGAGAGAAACCTTGTAGCCTCTTTCTCTTTCTCCTCAATGTACTCTTCCTCAATGCCAACATACATCAGTCCATGTCTCTCCACCCTTCTACTTCCTCTAACCTTGTAAGTTGAACTAAACTGGGCTCTAAATATACCTGACGAGAGAAGAGAAGCTGCTATCCACACATTCCAAGTCTTCGCAGTTAATTACGTGCGTCATAATTGCCCATCACTACAGATGAGATCTGCAGCAGGCGCTTAACACGGGTAATGTGAGGGTCTGGATGAGGAGAGCCGTGTCAGGATCTCTTAGCGTCAGCTGATCCTGGGGCTGCGGGGGGATGCGCTGCGTCTGCCCTGCTTCTTGTCTTCTTCACCGGGTTGTTCTTGTTCTCTGCTAGAGTCAGACACACCGGGGACAAGCTCCACGGACAGGCGATAAGAGGCTGCGGTGTTGACACTGCCAGGGCGTAGGAGCCTCAATATTTGACTCAATATTTGAAGTGGTGTTGAAGTGAAGGGGTTTTTAATGCAGCATCAGGACCAAGCCACGAAATGGAGAGATGCTGGTGCCTCCAAGTCCCGGCTACAGCACTAAGTATTCATCACACGCTCGTATTAAAACTGACCCAACCCATTAGGTAAAAAAATATTTATATATTTTATTCCTTGCAATTCATTCTCAGGCTTGTGTATACATTTTTTTATTCATATATATTTTTTTAAGTACAGTCCCCCGAAGTCGGGGTGCTGCGTGGACATATCACCTCAATTTATTTGGGGAGACAATTCCTCTCTTCTTATAACCGCCATGTTGGAGAGTGACACGTCGGCCGTTTGGAGGCAGGACAGCGCCTCTCCTCCTGAGGTCAACCGGCTCATAACAAAGGCAAAGGGCCGCCATTAGCCTGATAGGCTCTCCGATGATTGCCTGAGTTCACTTCCCTGGAAGTGTTATGATCTCTATCGCGGCACTAATGTGGTGGAGATGGACTGCGGAGGCCCGTGTTGTTGATCCAAACTACCCGCGGGCGGTGAAGGAACGGGAAAAAGGGAACAGCTATGCTTATGTTTGTAGCGATTCTCCCCCCCCCCATCCCTGTGCATCCATTGGCTGGCACTCGCCAATGGTGATGCAGTTGCCGTGGAACCATACAGTAACCATGGCTTCGAGGCTTTTTGGAATCAGAGGGGCCCCCCAGGAGGCGTCCGAGGCAGGGGGGGCAGTCTTTGATCAAATTTTTAAAACATCTTCAATTTCCTTTTTGCAATTACTTCAAGAGGAAGACCTAGTGTATTCTCCCCCCCCCCCCTCCCAAAATATGTTCCATGGTACCGGTATCTTGCTCTCCGCCTAATAATAATAATAAATAAATAATACATTTCCGACGCTACATATTCTCTTTCCGGAATTTCTTGTTTTTCAGTTCTCACACGTGCGTAGATTTTGGCAGCTAACAATTCATCGTTCACACATTTTACAGAAATATAATCAGGAGACGATGATGAATGATTCATAGCGCTTCAGTGTCAGTGTCACTTGTGGGCAAGCATGGTTCTGAGGATGAGGATAAGGATGTGACTTATGGGTTTATGGGGCAAGGCTGACAAATGAAGGCATGATTTGTAGAGCACACATGTTTACTCTTCACAGCCCATTTGGCTGTGAGGGGACCGGTTCCGCAGCATCCTTAAAAGGCCTACCAGGTTCAAGGACCGTTTTTATCCACAGGCAGTGCGCCGAATGAACTGCTAGTGCTGCCACTATCATAACATTGTCATTCATATTACATTACACTATCATACCATTCCATACCATTAGACTTTCTGGACTCATTACAGTTACTGCACTGTGCTGCACTGATGCTGCTGCACTATACTGGCACTTAAAACTGCTTTTTAATGCTCTTTGCACAATTCAATCACTTTATTCAGTCACTTTATTGTTCATTTTATTGTGAACAGTATTGTCATAGTATAGTGTTGTATAAGTATAGTAAAAAGTAAAGCATATATTGTTAAATTGTAGGAAATTCATACTGTGGAAGGGAATGGGGAGAAAGCATTACATAGTACTTTAAACTGTGCGTTGCGTGTGCGTGCATGCGTGCATGCGTGTGTGTGTGTGTGAGAGCCGGGTTCAAATGAGAACCAGAAGCCCTTAACTATAACCGGAAGTGACATGTACCTGGTAGGTTTCCTGCAGGGTGCCCACCAGTAAGGTGACCTGGTCCTGGTACAGCCTGGGAGGTCCAATGATCGCTTTGCCTACAAACAAACTATTGACTATTAACTCATTTAGCAGACGTTCTTCCCCAAAGTGTCTTATGGCGAATTCAGAGACACTGTTAGGGCATCTCACTCAAGCAGGCTGCAGACATGAACCCAGTGGATTTGGTTGGCCTTGGAGTCAAACTTTCCAATCACAACACAGCATCAGAACCGACTACTACAGCCCACATAAACAATAAAACAATAAAACCAAGCAGAGGATGATGTTGTACATCCCTCCATCCAAGCACACACATACACACAGACACAGACACACACACAAACACACACACACACACACACACACACACACACACACACACACACACACACACACACAAACACACACACACACACACAGACCCCTCCAAAGGCCCCTCCACTTCACTAACGTGACGACCAAGATGGCGGCACGTAAACATCGCGACGCCCAGCGTCTGACCAGCTTTTGTAAATGAGCGGTAATACACCTAATAATTCTTAGTCTTTTCACACAAAACAGTCTTGCTTTTATAACGTAGACCCGACACAATATTTTTGAAATTGGATTTCATCATTCTGGCAACTTAATCGGCAATCTTCAACTCCACGCTGAAACTTCGGTGAATCTCACCCCAGCACAGGAGTGGAAGCCGCCGAGGTCTACGTGCTAAGCTAAGAGCTAACCCACATCGCCCGTTGCTACCCAGCGTTTCCCTCACCAATGTACGATCTCTGGCGAACAAAATTGATGAACTGCGGCTGCGGATTATCAACCATAAACGGATTAAGGATTGCAGCCATGTTTCACAGAAACATGGCTTAACAGCAAAATCGCCGACAGTGCTATTGAGCCAACGGGGTTCACTATACACAGAGCAGACAGATCAGCTGAGGGCTGTGGTAAAACCAGGGGTGGAGGTTTGTGTATCTATACTAACAAGGCTTGGTGCACAGACACTACCATCATTGTGAGCCACTGCTCTGCTAACGTAGAATACCTAATGGTTAAATGTAGACCCTTTTACCAACCCAGGGAAATTACAGCGACCATTATAACTGCACCTTACATACCTTCAGATGCTAAAGCTAAGCTAGCTATGAAGGAACTGTACTCTGCTATTAACCAACAGCAGCACTCCCTCCCAGAGGCAGCCTTTATTATTGCAGGCGATTTCAATCATGCCAACTTAAAGACTGTGCTCCCCAAATTTTACCAGCATGTCTCCTGCTCCACAAGAGGAGAGAGAACATTAGACCATGTTAACACCAACAAGCCTGATGCTTACAAAGCCGTCCCTCTTCCCCACCTTGGAGAGATCATGATCGTGTCTCTTTGTTCATGCTGCCTAAGTACACGTCACTCATCAAGCGTGTGACGCAACAGTCAAAGTGTGGCCTGAGGGAGCAAACTCTAAGTTGCAGGACCGGTTTCTACACACAGATTGGAGCCTGTTTGCCTCCCAGTCTACTCTAGACTCCCACACCGACATCGATTCCTATGCCTCCTCTGTTTTGGATTACATAAACTCCAACATTGACACTGTCAACACCCTCAAACATATCTATTACTCCTAAAGGCACGTGACGCTGCTTTTAGGTTGGGCGATGCACGTGAGAATGCTGTTCATAGACTTCATCTCAGCATTTAACTCCATCATCCCCTCTAAACTCATCTTCAAACTTTGTGACCTCATGAAAACAAAGAATCTTGACATTAATCCCTCAGTTTGTAACTGGTTATTAGACTTCCTAACCAACAGACAGGTCAGACCATCTCAGACCATCTCAACAGACAGGTCAGACCATCTGAGGGCTGTGGTAAAACCAGGGGTGGAGGTTTGTGTATCTATACTAACAAGGCTTGGTGCACAGACACTACCATCATTGTGAGCCACTGCTCTGCTAACGTAGAATACCTAATGGTTAAATGTAGACCCTTTTACCAACCCAGGGAAATTACAGCCACCATTATAACTGCAGCTTACATACCTTCAGATGCTAAAGCTAAGCTAGCTATGAAGGAACTGTACTCTGCTATTAACCAACAGCAGCACTCCCTCCCAGAGGCAGCCTTTATTATTGCAGGCGATTTCAATCATGCCAACTTAAAGACTGTGCTCCCCAAATTTTACCAGCATGTCTCCTGCTCCACAAGAGGAGAGAGAACATTAGACCATGTTAACACCAACAAGCCTGAAGCTTACAAAGCCGTCCCTCTCCCCCACCTTGGAGAGATCATGATCGTGTCTCTTTGTTCATGCTGCCTAAGTACACGTCACTCATCAAGCGTGTGACGCAACAGTCAAAGTGTGGCCTGAGGGAGCAAACTCTAAGTTGCAGGACCGGTTTCTACACACAGATTGGAGCCTGTTTGCCTCCCAGTCTACCCTAGACTCCCACACCGACATCGATTCCTATGCCTCCTCTGTTTTGGATTACATAAACTCCAACATTGACACTGTCAACACCCTCAAACATATCTATTACTCCTAAAGGCACGTGACGCTGCTTTTAGGTTGGGCGATGCACGTGAGAATGCTGTTCATAGACTTCATCTCAGCATTTAACTCCATCATCCCCTCTAAACTCATCTTCAAACTTTGTGACCTCATGAAAACAAAGAATCTTGACATTAATCCCTCAGTTTGTAACTGGTTATTAGACTTCCTAACCAACAGACAGGTCAGACCATCTCACCTCCTCCACCCTCACCTTTAACACCGGCGTTCCAAAAGGCTGTGTCGAGCCCTCTCCTCTACTCCCTCTTCACCCACGACTGCACATGGTACGAACACCATCATCAAGTTTGCCGACGACACAACGGTGGTGGGCCTCATCAAAAACAACGGTGAGGCAGCCTACAGGGAGGAGGTCCAGCACCTGGTGGTGTGGTGTGCTGACAACAACCTGGCCCACCAAGAAGACCAAAGAGCTCATCGTCGACTTCAGGAAGAGAGGTTGAGCGTGTCTCCAGCTTCACTGGACTGGACTTTTACTGGTAAAAAAGGCTCACGAGCATCTCTTCTTCTTGAGGAGACTTATGAAAGCACCTCAGATTCTGGAGAACTTTTACCGGTGTGCTATTGAAAGCATCCTCACCAACTGCATCGCAGTGTGGTATGGCAACTGCACTTTGTCCGACCGGAAAGCGCTGCAGAGGGTGGTGAAAACCGCCCAACACATTGTTGGATTACCCCTCCCTGCAATAAACACTAGCCACCACAAACGGTGTCTGAGGAAGGCACAAATTGTGGATGAACCCTCTTACCCCAACCATGGACCTCCTCCCAACCGGGAGGCGCTATAGAAACCTTTGTTCCAAGTTAAGCAGGCTTAGGAACAGCTTCTTCCCCTCAGCCGCCATCTCCCTGAACTCTAACACCACGAAGACAGCCCCCACCCTCCCCTGCTGCCCCCCCCTGCTGCCACGCCCCTGCTGTTCACCCCCCCCTGCTGCTGCACCTCTGCTGCCCCCCCTCTGCCGCCGCCCCCGCCCCGGTTCCCCCCCACTGCTGCCACCCCCGCCTCTGCTTCCGCCCCTGCCCCTGCTGCCCCCCCTCACCCCTGCTGCCGCCCCTGCTCCTGCTGCCCCTTCCCTCTGCTGCCCCCACCCCCTGCTGCTGCCCCCGCCCCTGCCCCACACCTCTGCTCAACACCTATAATAATCAACACCAACGTCTTTGACTAACTGTAAAAAAAACTATAAACTTAAAAAAAAACTGTAAAAAAAAACTGTATCACAACTACCTACCTCTATATACTTTATATATTTCTTAAAAAATACCTGTTTACTGTAGCTGCAATATATATTTAAATCTCAACTGTTGATAGAACTCCTTCTCCTGTATATACATTTATACATGCCATACATTTTTATATGCTCACTTGTATATACATTTACATTTACAGTATATATATTTATCCTGCTTTCAATAACTGCATTCCCCTGATCACTATTTACTTATCATGCTCATATCGCAATACCTAGTAGACTGTCTTTTAACCTGTCTTTTAACCTGTAAATGTAAACTGTAAATTATATTACCATGCACTTTACTGCAACATTTGCACTCTCGTTAGATGCTATCTTATTTTCGCTGTACTGTGCATTGACAATACATTTTAATCTAATCAAATCAAATCTAACAGCTGCAAGCCTAATGAGCCATTAGGAGTACCTCGCCCTACATGATATCACATCCTGAAAGATTTAATAAGGACACATCAACTCCACTCAAGCCTACAGTTGGTACACAGTTCCGTCCCGGCGAGTGGCTGAATGACTGAAATAATCAGCCCTCGAGTGTGATGATGCTTAAATTCGGTTCGATACGAAAGCTGTAATTTGAGCGTCAGTCACAGGATTCAACCGAAAAAACAGAAAATGTTTGCCTGCAGCTACAGTAGCATGGAGTCCATGTGTGACCGGCAAATCAACGTCAATTATTTTGTTATTTAACGTTTGCAAATTCATGAGGGGAGAGACGTCACCCACCAGCTTCCGTAATTTGGATCTAGAGCCAATGCAGGAGCCAAATGCAGGTGTCTCATTAGACATCGAATCCGCCATGGACTGACTGGGGGGGGGGAGGGTAGATCGTGGTGGGTAGGGTCGGCACCGACCCTCCCCATCACGATCTACCCTCCCCCCCCTATCGTCTGCACCACTGCCATGAGCGTCTAATTAAAGCACACACAGGTACATTCTGCTGTTGACTCTCATCAACGCTGGCCACTCATCGATGTGTCTGCTCAGGTGTCTCTTCTTGTGCAGCGGTTGTAATAGTACAGGAGGGGGGAGGACAGGGGAGGGCTTGAGGCGAGTGGGGGAAGGGGGGGAGATATGCGGCGAGGTCCGAGGCGGACCCTTAGATGGAATTATTCTCATTAAGAGAGAGTTCTGAGGTAACCTTTGTGTTTTTTTATTGGGGTGGCGGACGAGCACAGATGGAGGAATTTGTCATCCGGGTGCGGCGTGGAGATCGATAGCCAACACATCGGTGGATAAATGGTTTGTACAGAGAAGGGTGGTCGTGGTGTCTGGGGTGCTGCTGCTGCTGGTGCTGCTGCTGGCCCAACATCCGCTGCTAATTCTGATGCCACTTCCCAGAAGACTAATTTGAATCCTCCTCACACTGCGTCATCTTGCGGCGTTGTTGGGAATTAACGGACTCTTTCACGCTATGAGCTCTGAGCTAAAAAATATGTTTTGGACCCGACTGACATCCAGGTTTGGAAGAAACAAACCCAGGGCTGGTTACCATGAGGAGAACGAGATGGAGGAGAGATACAGAGAGAGGGAGAGGGAGAGGCAGACTATAGTATTACATTTTTTTTTACCATGTCATATTTCGCTTCATCATTCATCCTGTTTGTTGGCAGTGTAAATGTTTACCTCCAGTGCCAATGCAAAAAAAGAATAAACCGTGAAGCCATCTGCTGCTTCCTCGGGCTGACAGCTCTGAAGGCCTGTCCACACACATCGTAATATATATATACGTATATATATACTGTATATACTGGATGGTGGACTGATGGATAGATATATATATATATATATACCTATATATATACATATACATATACAGTATATATATATAGGTATATATATCTATATATCTATCCATCCATTGTCTACCGCTTATCCGTGGTCGGGTCGCAGATGTAGCAGCTTCAGCAGGGGACTCCAAACGTCCCTCTCTCTGGCAACATCAACAAGCTCTAACTGGGGGATCCCGAGGCATTCCCAGGCCAGCGTAGAGATGTCATCACCCCATCTGTACCTTGGTCTGCCCTGTGGTCTCTTCCCAGTTGGATTACCTGGAAAACCTCTCTCGGGAGGCGACAAGGATGCATCCCTACTAGATGCCCGAACCACCTCAACTGGTTCCTTTCTATGCAAAGGAGCAGCGGCTCTACTCCGAGTCTCTCACGAGTGACTGAGCTTCTCACCCTATCCCTAAGGCAGATACCAGCCACCATCCTGAGGAAACTCATTTTGGCCGCTTGTATTCGCAATATCGTCCTTTCGGTCACCCATTGTTCATGAACATAAGTGAGGGTAGGAACGAAGACTGATCGGTAGATCGAGAGCTTTTCCTTCTGGCCCAGCTCTCTTTTGGTTACAACGGTTTTGTAAAGGCCAAATACCGCTCCCACTGCACCTATTATCCGGTCAATTTCACGCTCCATCCTCCCGTCACTCTAGAACAAGAACCCAAAAATATTTTAACTCCTTCACTTGGGATAAGGACTCCCTGCCTACTTAGAGTAGACAATCCACCGGTTTCCTGCTGAGAACCATGGCCTCAGATTTAGATTTGCTGATCCTCATCCCAGCCGCTTCACACTCCGCTGCAAACCGATCCAGTGAGTGCTGAAGGTCACATACTGATAATGCAAACAGGACCACATCATCTGCAAACAGCAGCGATTAAATCCTGAGCCCACCATACTGAAACCCCTCCCCTCCATGACTACGCCTTGAAATCCTGTCCATGAAAAACAGGATCGGTGACAAAGCGCAGCCCTGGCAGAGGCCAACACCACTGAGAACAGGCCCGAGAATCCGGACACAGCTCTTGCTTTGGTATATGCTTTGAGTACAGAGATTGGATGGCCCTCAGTAGTGACCCCCGCACCCCATACTCCCGCAGCACCCCCCACAGTAATGCCCGAGGGACCCGATCAAATACCTTCTCCAAATCCACAAACACATGTAGACCAGATGGTGGATTAGTTGGGTTAAGAAGTTCCTCAAAGTGCTCCTTCCACCACCCCATCACCTCCTCAGTTGGTCAGCAATGTCCCACACTGTACATAGCTTGGATGGATCCACGCCCCCTCCTGAGGCCCCGGATGTTTGCCAGAAACGCTTTGGTGCCGACTGAAAGTCCTTCTCCATGGCTTCCCCGAATTCCTCTCACACGCACTGCTTTGCCTCCGCTACGGCTGAGGCCGCCGTCCTCTTGGCCTGTCGATACCTTGCAACTGAGTCCGGAGTCTCACAGGCTAACATAGCCCGGAAGGCCTCCTTCTTCAGTCGGACGGCTTCCCTGACCACCTGTATCCACCACGAAGTCTGAGGGTTGCCGCCCCTTAAGGCACCAATGACCTTGAGGCCACAGCTCTCAAACGCAGCTTCAGAAATAGAAGCTTTGAACAATGACTCCGGTTCAATGTCCCTAGCCTCCACAGAGATGCCGGAAAAATTCTGCCGGAGATGAGAGTTGAAGGTCTCCCGGACAGGAGCATCCACTAGACGTTCCCAGTTCACCTGCAATACACGTTTGGGCTTACCAGGTCTGTCCAGATGCTTCCCCGCCATCTTACCAAACTCACGACCAGATGTTGCCTCAAGTCAAACATGATAACAAAATCGATCATTGACCTTCAGCCTAAGGTACTCTGGTACCATGTACACTTATGAGCATCCTTATGTTAAACATGGTGTTTGTTATGGCCAATCCATGACTAGCACAGAAATCCAATAACAAAACCCAAATCCGGTTCAGATCAGGTAGGCCCCTACCTGGGGGGGTGTCAACCCCATCACGCCTCTCCAAGTTTCTCCATCGTTGCCCACGTGTGACTTGAAGTCTCCCAGGAGGACTATGGAATCCCCTATAGGAACCCCATGCAGGACTCCATTCAGGGTGTCCAAGAAGGCGGGATATTCCAAACTGAGTTTTCCCCTCCAAAGACCCTAAGGCGTAGGGAGGCAACCCTCTCATCCACCGGGGTAAACTCCAACATAGCGGAACTTAGCCGGGGACTTGTGAGTATCCCCACACCCGCCAGGGCCTCACACCCTGAGCAACTCCAGAGAAGAAAAGAGTCCAACCCCTATCCAGGAGTTTAGTTCCAGAGCCAATGCTGTGCATATAGATAAGCCCCAACAGATCTAACTTGTAGCGTTCCACCTCCCGCACAAGCTCAGGCTCCTTCCCCCCCAGAGAGGTGACATTCCACGTCCCTAAAGCCAGTCTCTGTTGGCTGAGTTTGGTCCGTCAAGGCCCCCTGCCTTCACTGCCAGCTGACCAACTGGTAGTGCACCCAATCCCCAATGGGTCCGTGGGAACGAGAAGTGGCCACGTTACATTTTTGGGCTATGCCTGACTGGGCTCCGTGGCTAACCCGGCAACCAGGAATTCGCTGACGGGCTCTCTTTTCGGGCCTAGCTCCGGAAAGGTGCCCCGGGCTTTTTCCGGGTATCCTCACTTATTTTTGTTTGTTTGTCCATTGATGTCTTTGAACCATTCTTAGTCTGGCCCCTCCCCTGAGACCAATCTGCCAATCTGACCCTACCAGGAGCAATATGATCCAGACAAGATAGCTCTCAGGTTCACAGGGACACCCAAACCTCTCCACCACGATAAGGTGATGGTTCCCGGAGAGGTATATATATACGTATATATATATATATATATATATATACGTATATATATATACTGTATATATGTATATATATCATTTTTTTTCTAAATATAGGTCCATAACACAGTGACACAATACGGTGACAAACAACTAGAAGTTGAGATCAGATTTTGAGCAGCATAAACGACACTACCACTGACAGCCAATCAGAACTCCCCTGGGTCTAGCAGTACCACAGCAGTCAAAAACAGCTGACAATAACAGGTCATACAGGTCCACAATAGCATGACACAAACCCGACACGGCCTTTACACACAAGGAGACGACACAAAAAATGATACATATAAAAGGAGGCGCCGCTAAGATATAAGTCGGGGGGGAAGCTGCAACTGTAAAAGCTTGTACTGCTACATCCTGATAAGACTTTATCTCCTCTCTGCTCCCCCTGGTCGTTCTCCTCAGCCCCTATCTCTCTCTCTCTCTAGCCACCCTCTCTATCTCTGAGAGGTAGAAGAGACATAGGATGTGGAAGAGAGAGAGAGAGAGAGAGAGAGAGAGAGAGAGAGAGAGAGAGAGAGAGAGAGAGAGAGAGAGAGAGAGAGAGGCGGAGAAAAGGGAAAGAGAGCGAGGTAGGAGAGAGAGAGAGAGAGAGAGGAGAGAGAGAGAGGCGGAGAAAAGGGAAAGAGAGAGAGGTAGGAGAGAGAGAGAGAGAGAGAGAGAGAGAGAGAGAGAGAGATAGTGTTTCAAGCAGTGATCTTCATCTTTTTTCTAGCGCTGCTGTCGTCCTCTCTAATTGGAGCTGGGAAAAGACAGGAATAATCTCAGCCAAATTGTTGACTCCAATCGGGGACGTGTTTGTGGTCTATCAAAGAGCAAAATGAGACTCCAGTGGAAACTCACACACAACACCTCTCTCGCTCTCTCTCGTTCTCTCTCTCTCTTCACGGTTCGGTGTGTGTCTTTCTTAGTGGTGTAACGATGCATCACTCTGACTCTGTCCTGTTTGTACATTTTCTTCTATTTTTTTCTTTGTGTTTGCACCTTTGCTGGTTTTTCGTGCCTGTATGATTTATTTTTTATTTTTAACGTCACCGTTGATTTAGTTGTTGTGACTATTGGTGAACGTTTTGCTTTTGCTGGTTCATGTTTGTCGGCGCCATGTTTTGGTTCCAAAAAGTTATACTTGGTTATTACTAAACTATTTGGTCAGGTCTAGCCGTGTGACAGCAATAGGCTGGTGGACCTCTAGCTGTTCTGAACACTGGGGTTTGCTGTGGTTCACTTTTTTTTCACGTCATGTCAATGGGACACTTTCTCAAATTTGACCTTCACCACATACATTAACATTAGATTAGATTAGATTCGATTAAAATGTATTGTCATTGCACAGCACAAGTACAGTACAGCAACAATAATTTAGCATATAACCACAGTGCAAATGTTGCAGTAAAGTGCATGGATATATATATTGATCAGAGGTTAAATAACAAACATAAATAACGTTAAAAACTACTATTAAAAAACAGGTATAAAATAACTAATAGAGTAGGTATGACATATGTGCAGATATATATACACTGGTAAATATCCAAGTACAAAGAGGTAGTGAGCAGGGGTATGCAGTGATGTGTAAGTGCTTGCCTGCTTGTACTTTTGGTGAACTCTTGTATAAAGTCATCAGGAAGGTGTGTGTGTGTGTGTGTGTGTGTGTGTGTGTGTGTGTGTGTGTGTGTGTTTGTCTGTAGATTTGGGAAGGGGGGAGAGGGGGTTACCTGCAGTACAGCCAGTGGAGGGGCGCTTGGCTCCGCCCGGCTGGAACAAGCTGTCCTTGCCCTGGGTTCCTTCCTGGCCCACCTCCACCACCTGCACCAGCGGCAGCTGGTCACTCCACTTCATGGTGTACTTGGGCCCCACGGGGACCAGGCTGCTGATATCAGGGCCCCCCCTGGTGGACAGGAGGAGAACAAAAAGTAATTTATTCCCTTAGTCATCAGAAATGGAAGCTTGCATGTTTTTGTTTGTATGTCTGTCTGTAAGCAATATAACTTATTTACGGAATTGGACAAAACTTGGTGGTTAGATCACTTAAGGGCCAAGAAATAGTTGATTCGATTTTGGCACGGATTGGGATCCGAATCCGGATCCAGGGGATTGGGATTGGTGTGTCACGTATGCACTCTACAGAGTGACCTCAAGTTTTTCTCATGTGTTTATCTTTTTTTATTTTATTTTACCTGGTGACGGCAAAAAAAGATCGAAGTGGAACAGAAAGGAAAGTTGGGTTGAAAGTTGGGCTCCAAGTTTTGTGGCTAGCGCATTCATTTCCAAACCAAAGAATAATTAGAATTTTTTTCTTTCTTTTGTTCTGTGAGAGAGAGAGCGAGAGATAGGTGGGAAAGAGAGGTGGGAGAAGGAGAGATACAGGGGAGAGAGGTGGGAGAGAGAGGTGGGAGAGGGAGTGGGAGAGAGTACCCTCATAGCCAGTTGGTGGCATGGTTCTTAAGACATCCTTTTGAACGAGACTACGAAATAGACTTTGGAGCATCAATTACCATCTGATCCTCCATGTTCAACCCAACATTACCAGCATCCCCAGCACCACCCCAAATCCCCCCCCCCCCCCCCCCACACACACACACACCCTACCTCACCTTCTCACGAAAAGCAGAGAGAGAGCACCCGCTCCTAGCCTTATGTTTATAACAGAGGTGCGGCTATGTGATGCAGAGTAGACCCATGGGCAAACTATACCGAGTATAGTTTGCAAGTTTAAACACGAACAGCATAACCTCTTTCAACGTTAGTCACCAAAACAAAACACAACCGGTGGCGACTCCTGGACAGAAGAAGGGAGGGGCGTTAAATTGACGGACGGCCAGTTGATTGGTCCAGAACGGGTGCATGAACGATGACGGATAGGACTGCAGGCCAACCAATCGTGGGCGGACACCTGTAGTTTAAGAGGAGACATAGACAGCAACCCAACACAGCCCGACAGGAAAACCCACACGCCTCCAGGATGAGGGACGTAACAGCGAGAGAGAGGGAGAAGGAGAGGGAGAGAGAAAGGGGAGAGAGAGACTGGAGATAGAGAGAGAGATAAGAGAGAGGGAGAGGTGGGAGAGAGCTAGAGAAGAAATCCTTCCCTGTTCACATCTGCCGGAGATAGCCCTTATCAATGGAGCTCTCAGCCAGGATCCATGGGAGGGAATCAAGCAAATATCTCATGCCAGTGATCTAGTACCTGCGGTGCCTTCGTTAGGCCGTTGTTGTTTTTTTAGTGCCCAAGGGAGCTCCTGCTAACAGACATTGCGTGCCTGTCTATATGCCTGCTAGGCATATTTTCACTAGCGTCGGGGGCCAAGAATACACTTTCAGAACCCGTGACTTGCTCTTAGCGCTGCGGCTAGCGGGCCCCTGGCTAATGGCCAGTATGATGCACTATAGTGTGTGCTCTGCCAAGGCAGTGC
>CM051002.1:25810610-25993110 GCA_027704905.1 Muraenolepis orangiensis | reverse complement strand
CCCCCAATTAAAACAAGATGACAACACGAGACTCTACTTTAGGATGTGCAGAAAATACATTATACAAAGTTGACATTATCAAGAGTCTGATGACAGTTGAAAAGTTCAGGTTTGTAACTGTAGGGTGAGTTTGCGTCTCTAATAAAGTTGTTTGTGTCTCTAATAAAAGCACTCGGTCAAGGAGTTTCTTCCACGCAATTATTTGCATAAAAGCCCTTGGAGCACCAGATTGCTTTATTGGCCAAAAAACCACAACTACTAGTCGTGGTTATTTTTGATTTCATCTTTTCATATGAACAAAATAATTGCATTGTCAATTCAGATTTTAATTGAAATGAAACAAGCAGCCAATTCTTGCCCTTATTTGTGGGGGGGGGGGGGGCAGTAGCTAGTAGTCAGTTGGGACTTGGCTTGGGAACCGGAGGGTTGCCGGTTAAAATCCCCAAAACACCTTGCCACTGTCGAGGTGCCCTTGAGGAAGGCACTAGACCAGAGGTATCCAAACTTTAAGCGCCACATACAAAAGAATATGCGAAAGGTTGGGCCACTCACTAATGTTAAGGTATATCGCCTCACTTCTAGTGTATTAACAGTAATAAAAATGAATCAATCAAATGTAGGTAAATTATGCTTGATAATTGAATATACTTATGAAGGCTACTTATGTTGTAGGTTGAAAATAACAGCCTACAACATCTTTCCATTTATGGGTTTTCATTTATCTATTTCAAAATAAAATCATTCAAATGTAGTTACATTTATAAAATTAATCAAATGATGCTTGATAATGTAATATACTTAAAGAAAAGCAAACGGCATAAATCACATGGGATTTAATTTGTCAATTACTTTTATTTTTACAAAACGGGTTGGATGGGGACCCCATTCACAGACCAGTATAAAGAGGGAAACATAAGAGGACAAGGGGAAGGGTAGGCTTTATTTAAGCTAGTTGTGCAAATCATTTATTGCGGTTGTTAACACATCAGCTAACGTTTTTAATAAAAATGTCAATCAACTTTAATTGACTTTAATTTATTAAGTAATTGGGCTTTTGAACGCATGAATACTGTGTAATATATTTTTACTCACCTTCAATGGGAACAGAGTTGCACTTAATGGGAGCAATGATGCTGCGCTTTGGACTGAAGGATGGCCGGTAGGTCAGGAGTAAGTTTGGTGGTTGAGATGCGAAGGATATCACAGAGATGGCTGTCGGTCATTTTGGTTCTCAATCTGCTTTTGTTCAGATTTAACAGAGAAAATGTTTGCTCGCATTTGTATGTTGTGCCAAACAGACTCGTCATTCTATTTGCGTGGCGTGGCATCAGAGGAAACTTGGCCTTTTCCGAGCTCCGGTAGAAGTCGGGAAGGGAGAGGAGCTGATGTTGGTTCTTCAGAGAATCATCACACTGCATTTCGATGAGTTCTCATTGCAGACTCTCTTCCACTTCTTCTGCATTCATCAGGAAGGGATTTGAGAACAGCTTGATATCTTTCTCAATGACAGAAAATTCTTGGAAGCGCTGATTGAATTCTGCCATAAGAGATGAGATCACAGACACATATTTCCCCTTTTTAGCAGAAAGGGCGGCAGTATAGCTCAGGAGGTAGAGCGGTTGCCTCACAACCGGAAGGTGGCTGGTTCGATCCCCGGCTCCTCCTAGCAACAACTGTGAAGGTGTCCTTCACACCCTAACCCTAACTGCTCCCCAGGCGCTGTATAAATAGCTGCCCACTGCTACATCCTAATACTAGGATGGGTTAGCTGCAGAGAACACATTTCACTGTATGTTTACATGTATGTGACCAATTAAGAGGATTCAATCCTCATGATTTGTTGTTGAAAGGTCGACCTTTGGAAGAGCACATTTGATTTTGGACAGCGTAGGGAAGTGCGCAAGATTGATGTTGCGTAGTTGCGTCTCAAAAAGACGAAGCTTCGCACAGAATGCCTTCATGTGTGCATAAAGTTGTGGTACAAGCTGGTCTTTGCCTTGTAGGCTCTTGTTCAGTGAGTTAAGATGACCAGTAAGATCAACTAGAAAGGCCAGGTCTGCCAACCATAGAGGATCACTCAGTTCATGAAGAGGTCGGTCCTTTTCTTTCTGGTCAAGACAAAAACTGGTCAATTTCTGATCTCAGTGAATAAAACCGCTTCAGCACGGAGCCGCGACTAAGCCAGCGCACTTCACAATGAGTATTCAGCATCAACATCAGACAGGAACACTTGAAATGATCTGTGGTAGAAACCTCGTGCTCAAATTATGTTGACAGTTTTCACAACTCTGGTCATCACATCGCCAAGCTGGAATGTCTTGGCAAAGAGAGCTTGGTGGATGATACAGTGCATTTTAACAGCCTCGCCTCCAATCTCTCGCACCTTGGCGCACGCCATAGAAGCCATTCCTTTTTGCTCGCCTGTCATAGCTGGAACCCCGTCCCTTGCAACTCCACACAGCTTGTCCCATTTAAGTTGCTTCTTGTCAATTGCACCTGACACAGCTTCAAAAATGTCCTTACCCGTTGTTGTGCCCTTTAGACTCCGAAGACCAAGCAGCTCCTCCGTAATGCAAAAGTTGTCGTCAACTCCCCGCAAAAAACAGTAACAGTTGTGCAGTCTCTGTGGCATCTGTGCTTTCATCACATGCAATCGAGTAAAAATCAAAAGCACAAGCCTTATGTGACACTTGATTTTGTAAGTTAGCCGACAAGTCTTTGATTCGCCACACAATTGTGTTTCTGGACATGCTCACGTTGAATTCCTGCATCTTTTCCGGGCACATTATTCCAGCTACTTTAGTGAGGCACTGTTTAACAAAGTCCCCGCCTGAGAAAGCTTTCCTGTGTCGCGCTATCAGTTGAGTTACCTCGTAGCTGGCTATTGTAGCGTTTTCCTGTGTTTTGTTAGCGCGGTGAAAGTAATGTTGTTGAGCCTGCAGGCTAGCTGCCATTTGCTTGACTTTCTCCTCTCGCTCAGCAGCAGTGTAAGATGTGTAAGTTGGATGCTTGGAACAGACACACCTCCCCTTGATTTCTTAGAAGAAATATAAATTTTCCCACTGTATTTGAAATTTTCTGCGTTCACTTGCTATCTTGCGTTTCTTTCGTTCTGTAATTTTTGGTAAAAAAAAATCTGTGATTAATTTGTTTTAGTGGAGAAGCTGAATTAGTACTGCGGGTAGTGAGTAGCTCCACCTACTGGTCAAACTAAGAACTACAATACAGTCAAGCGCAAGTTTCATGTGTGGGCCACATTCCATTCTATTTTTTGAATTTGCTGCGGGCCAATAAAAAATGGATTGCGGGCCGTACTTTGGACACCCCTGCACTAGACCCTTACACTGCTTTCCGGGTGCTGTATATAAAATTGCTGCTCATAATACTAGGATGGATTTAATGTGTGTGACCAATAAAGTGGATTCAATCCTCCAGATTTAGATTTAGATTTAGATAATTGGGGACCGGACAGTGTAGGGTGTTCGACCGCCAGTCGAAAGGTACTTAGTTCGATCCCCTCATCTCTTACAGCCAAACCCAAGTAAGCAGTAACCCCCTAACCACTCCTGACTTCTCAATTGCCTATACTTGAGTACCGCAAGTCACTTTGGATAAAAGTGTGCGCTAAATGACTAAACAGTACTACAGTTTCTAAACTTAAGACAAATAAAAAATTTGACTACAGATTTCCGATGACCTGGCATGGACCCGCAACACGGAGGTCATGCTGAAGAAGGCACACCAGCGCCTCTATGCTTTGCGGTGCCTCAGAAAAAGCGGAATAGGCCAGAGGTGGCTAGTGAACTTCTACCGTGGCACCGTAGAGAGCGTCCTGACTAGTGGCATCACTGTGTGGTACGGCAACACCACTGCACGGGACAAGAAAGCCATCCAGAGGGTCCTGAGGACGGCAGAGAAGATCATTGGGTGTGCAATTCCATGCATTGAGGAGATCTGTAGGACCAGATGTTGGAAGAAGGCCATGTCCATCATAAATGACTGCAACCACCCTGTGCACCATCTCTTCTCCCCCCTACCGTCTGGTCGCCGGTTGCATCCGTACAAGTACCACCAGGTTTAAGGATAGTTTTTATCCACAGGCAGTGCGCCTACTGAACTGCTAGGAGTGCTGCCACTTTCACTTTCATAACATTGTCATTAACATTACACTTACATACTTTGCTGGACTTTCTGGACTCATCACAGCTACTGCACTGTACTGCACTGTATTCATGATGCTGTTGCACTTCTGGCACTTTAAATGCTTTTCAATCTTTTTGCACATTCAACAGATGTTTTTCCATCTATCAGTCACTTCGCTGTCCTTTTTTTGTTCATTGTAATTTTTATTGTATATATTATTTTTATGGTATGAATAATCTGAATATTGCTTTGCGTGGCAGTACAGTCATGTGTGTACAGCGAGTACAGCCGGGGACTTTAGGACCAGTGGATGAGATGTTGTTCCCAATCTTCACCACTTGAGGCCTGCCCGTCAGAAAGTCCATAATCCAGTTACAGATGAACTCCCCTCCATGCACTACAAAGGATTTGGTATGGAACCAGCTCATCTCATCCCTCGGTAAGCATTGATTATGTTGTTTTTTGAGATGTATACTGCAGGAGGGAATGGGGAATAAGCATTCCAATGTACTTGTTACAAATGTACTACAAATTATAAATATATATATTACAAGTTACAAATATATTGTATCTTGTACCTTGTGTACAAGTAAAAAAGCCAGCAGCATCAAGAAAATTATGAGGCCAGCATGTCTGACACGTCTGGGCTCACTTTGGATCACCACTTGGCCATTCTGGGTACGTTTTCTCAGTGCCAGGAGTGCGGGCCTACCTGCAGTAGCAGTATGAACTGGGGGAAGCACTGGATGGGTTTCACCATCAGGCCGTACAGCGTGATCTGGTCCACGCTGGAGGCTTGCTTCTTCTCCGTGTTGGCCCCCCTGTGTGGGAGTGTGTGTGTTTGTGTGTGTGTGTTTTTTGTGTGTGTGTGTGTGTGTTTGTGTGTCGGGGAAAACTGCGGAAAGACAAACACAAAAATGTGCTACAACATACTGTACAAGAAAATACATCATTGAGAAGGTGCCCTGTGCCTGCCCGTCTTCAAACATGAATAAAAACTTCATTGAAACTACATTGAATTATAATGAGCTCATTTTTTGTAATTTGACTTAGCAATTGGTTTCATCCTGGCTTTGTTCAGTTGTGTGTGTGTGTATGTGTGTGTGTGTGTGTGTGTGTGTGTGTGTGTGTGTGTGTGTGTGTGTGTGTGTGTGTGTGTGTGTGTGTGTGTGTGTGTGTGTGTGTGTGTGTGTGTGTGTGTGTGTGTGTGTGTGTGTGTGTGTGTGTGTGTGTGTGTGTGTGTGTGTGTGAGGGTGCACCGCGTGTGCACGTGCGTTTGTATGTCTCTGCATGCATGTGGAATAGTGTCTTTTTCAATTAAACCCAAGGTAGACTTAACAGAAACTTTACCACCAGTGTTGTCAAATTGCAAATAGGAATTAAAGCTCTTTGTTGGGCAGACTGTGCCATCCAAACAGGCATCATTACCAAAACAGCAGGTGACAAACACAATCTCAGTGGAAGGAAAACATTTCCCAGTCCTTCTCTCTCACCTCTTCCCTTCCAGCGAGGTCTCCCATACTGAGGGACCTTGATGAAGAGGAGGAGGAGGAGGAGGAGGAGGAGGAGGAGGAGGGAGGAGGAGGAGGAGGAGGAGGAGAGCTAGGGAGGTGGTTTGGAGAGGAAGAGGGGAGGAGGGAGAGTGGAGAGGAGGAGGAGGAATTGGAGGAGGAGGAGGGATGGGGGTGGGTGGCAGAAGAGGAGCAGGCAGGAGGAGATGAATGGCTTTCTGAGAATATCTATGGGACACTTTGACCAAAAAGTTCCTCTAATAGACAAAAAATAAGTCATACACACGCACACACAAGCACACACGTACGCATGCCTCTCGAAATGAAGCAAGCGCACAGACATGACACGGAGCAGTGAAGAGCGCGTGGAACACTTGTGGAAACCGTGTGCCGATCCCTGGGAGAGAGAGTGGCAGAGGCGGTGGTGGCGGTGTCGATGTTGTTGATTCCAGCTGTAATTGACTCCATGTTTGGGGTAAACTATGCTGTGTGTTGCTCCATCTCTGAGCTGTAGCTCATTAGGACGGCAAGCAGTGGGAATGGGGAGAGGGGGAATAGGGGGGAAGGGGCTTTTAATGTTGGCTATAAAGCGTTGAAAAGTCACGCATTCCCCTGCGCCATGCAAACACCTCTCTGATTGGTGGCAGAGCCACTCGGAGCATGGGTAAACAAACACTCTGCACGCATGCACAACCGCCGTGTAGACAAAAACAAACACACACACACACACACACACACATATCAGCGGATAAGGACACACAAAAATATCCAATTCGTCATTATTTTCGTATCCTTATTTGACACAGGCCAGCAGGACTCACAACTGCACACATATAACAACTCACACACACACACACACACACACACACACACACACACAAACCGAGGCAACAAACAAGTCTCCGATCTTCTCGGTGGAGTCCCGGGAGGCCAGGACGATCTGGAACATGGAGTGGCACTGGGTGATCTCTCGCAGGCGGTAGAAAATGGGCCGGATCTTCCTGGGGCGTGTGTGTGTGTGTTTGTGTGTGTGTGTGTGTGTGTGTGTGTGTGTGTGTGTGTGTGTGTGTGTGTGTGTGTGTGTGTGTGTGTGTGTGTGTGTGTGTGTTCATGAAAAAAGTCAGAGAAGACAATAGAGGATTTTCTAACCAACATTTTACAGAGAGAAAAATGACCAGAAAAATTGATGGTGGGGGCAGTGGGGTCAAAACCATTAAACCACACTTTAAACTTTTTCCATCTCGGTGCCGTTGAACCTGCCGGAGCTGGAACAACTTCCGGGACTTTGTTCACAGTGACTTTCACAACTCACCTTAAAGTTAATGAAACCAAACTCTTTCAAGAGTGGATGGCAAAGGTTTTATTAACCGGGACGTCCCGGTGACACACACTGGGGACACAAGCCTCCCCACCACTGTTTTTTAAATGGATTATTTTAAAAATAGGTTGTGCCAAGAAATGCTAACTAAACAAATGAGTACACTTTAAATAAAAGCTAAAAATAAGCTAAAATAAAAAAAAAATCCATCCTGGCCTACCGAAAACTAAAAGACCCAAAAACATCCTTTTGAGGTGCCGTTACACCACCGTTTGTCCTGACCACAATGATCTATTCTGATCTCATACTGATCTCCCCATCATTCCCTTAAAGACAATGTCAACTATCTCTTATCATCCGAGCCTCTCCCGACCCACCACTTTAACACAGAGTGACGCCCTTGATGAATGCTAGAGAGAACAGGGAGCGGTCTTATATCATGTTAATAAATGACAAACATACCGGCAGGTGTTCCAGAGAAAACAAGCAGGTCTACCAGCAGGAGACGTGACATGACAACTGAGTCACAGCACTATAGTAACAATCAATCATCTTCATCATCTACCTGATTTTCCAATTGGAGCTCACACAGATGTGACATAAAGCAAGCAGGGGGGGGGGGGCTGTGCCACTGACACAACCAGCCAATCACCAGCCAGAGGCTCATAAATTGGAGCAAATGTCTCCAAAGCAAACTCGATTTTGGAAGAAAATATGTTCCTCGTAACCATATAAAAAGTGAAATAGGCCAGTCAGCATAAGCATTAAATCTGTTTTTAGAGGTTATTAATATTCGCCAGGGAACAGTTTCTCTGTGTGGCACAGTGTCTGTTTATGTCAATTCACCCCCGCCTCAAAGAATGTACTTCAACGCAGCAGCAAGAATAGTTTGCTCTCTGACAAAACTTCAGAACAATGGGGTTTATTTCAAGGTTAATATCTTCGAGCGCCATAAAAGTTGTCTGTAAGCTGTAAATAAAAATGTGAGAGCAGACTATTCCGCATAACAACAAATAAGAACAGCATGTAAATGGCGGGCCACTGTGCCTTTGAAATGGGTTCTTCTTCTTCTTCTTCTTCTTCTTGACATGACGCGCAGGGTATGTGGCAGGGGTTACAGACGATAACGAACTTCAGATGGAGAACCAGTTGTGTAGAAAACTCCCTCCTAGGAGAGCTAAATACTTTTTTTGGTCGACGTGAATGGCAGCCCGCCGAAGCCAGCGCCACATGAGGAAACCAGCCTGCTGAACATCGCGGAGGCGGATGTGCGCCGCACCTTCAAGCGGTTGAACATCTGTAAGGCGGCAGGCCCCAAAGACATCCCGGGCCGCGTCCTCAGAGCATGCGTAGACCAGTTCGCAGGAGTCTTAGCAGACATCTTCAACCTCTCCCTGTCCTAGGCTGTTGTTCCCGTGGTCTTCAAGATGTCCACCATCGTGCCTGTCCCTAAACAACCCAAGGTAACATGCCTGAACGACTATAGACCTGTAGCCCTCACCTCGATTGTCAGCAAATACTTCGAGAGGTTGGTCAAGGACTTTATTTGCTCCGTGTTACCTGCCACGCTGGACCGATGGCAATTTGCATATCGTCAAAACAGATCCTCGGACGACGCAATTGCTATGGCACTCCACACTGCCCAACTGAAAGGAAAGAACTGTTATGTGCGGATGCTGTTTGTGGACTACAGCTCAGCGTTCAACACGATAGTTCCTGCCAAGCTCGACACCAAGCTTAGAGGTCTAGGCGTGCCCCCATCCAAGTGCAGCTGGATAATGGACCTCCTGTCAGACCGCCGCCAGGTGGTGAGGATGGGCAGCACCACCTCAGAGCCACTGACCCTCAACACGGGAGCCCCCCAGGGTTGCGTGCTGAGCCCTCTCCTCTACTCCCTCTACACCCACGACTGCATGGCTATGCACAGCTCCAACGTCATCATCAAGTTGCTGATGACACGACAGTGATGGGCCTGATCACCGGCGACGACGAGACAGCCTACAGAGAGGAGTTTGGATCACTGGAGCAGTGGTGCCAGGAGAACAGCCTCGCCCTCAACGTCAAGAAGACCAAGAAGCTGATCATGGACTACAGGAAGCAAAGAGGAGAGCACGCCCCTATCTCCATCGACGGTGTTGCCTTAGAGAGGCTCAGCAGCTTCAAGTTCCTCGGTGTGCACATCTCCGAGGAACTCACATGGTCCACGCACACCGCACACTAGGCACACACGTAGTGAAAAGGGCCCAACAACGCGTGTATTTCCTCAGGCGTCTGAGGAAATTTATCATGGGCCCCAGCATCCTGAGAACATTCTACACAGGCACAATCGAGAGTGTTCTTACAGGGTGTATCACCGCTTGGTACGGGAACTGCGCCGCACTCGAGTGCAGAGCGCTTCAAAGGGTGGTGCGGACGGCCCAGTATATCATTGGAGGTGAGCTACCCTCCCTCCTGGATATATACAACATGCGGTGCGGGGCCAAGGCCAAACGCATCATAAAAGACAATGCCCACCCCAGCCACAAACGGGATTCACTTTTACCGTCAGGCAGGCGGTGTGCCTGCCCGTCAGGAAGAAGACATTTTATTTCTCTTCCAAAAAGTGAAAGAAGAAAGCAGAAAGCAGCATCTTAGAACTCCCTCTTAAGATGGGTTTTCCCCCTTAAGGCTGACGTTACACGAGACAACTTGAGAGGAGGAAGTAACTCAGCCGAGGGCCGAGCCGTGGTGTTCTGAATGGACTCTCGCTGTCAGTCCAGAACTAAATAGTTGATGTAATTTATGGATTGTAAAGGTTTATTATTCTGTTTATTAATACTTACATTTCTTGGTCCGGCCTCCCCCTCTTCAATTTCTTGGTACAGTCTTCCTACCCACTAATATTACATGGTTTGGTCCCCCCCTTCTATTACTTGTTATGTTCCAACCCCCTCATTTTTTCTTGGTTAGGCCTCCCACCTTTCATTAATAATGTTGTCCTTCAAAGAAGTGTGGGCATAAGGAAAACTACAGCCTGAAACCAGCGTATGCTCTAAACACTTCTTTCTGTATTATGGAAACTTCTCTTGGCAAAGAAGAAGCAGGTGCCTTGCAACAAAGATAAGACGATGCTTTGTTGAACGTGCTGTCAAATGCTGAACGCTAGTATTTTAGCAAGTGTCCATTTTCTTGGGATTGGAGCACAACTCGCGATCCAAAGGGGAGCCATTATGCAGGCAGAACATATCTATATTCCTCACGGGTCAGGGTCAGTCCTGGCCCTTGTTGTTCATGACAACTCGACAGTACAATTTCTAAACTTCTAAACTTTCGGCAGCCAATGAGAGACCGCTCTCTGGCTACACACCGTGATTGACACCGCCGAAAGGTTTGAGCAGCAAAGACGTGGCAAACAATGTTTAAAAAATAAAATATATAAAAACGCGTTGAGTCATCTAATTTCTTTGCAAAATTGTTATATCATGTGCAGCTCTGCAACTATAAAAAACACAGATTCGACACAAAGTCGTTAGGGCGGTTAAACGCGTCCGCAGTCGATGCAGCTGTTCCCGGCACCGCTATTGGTGCTAAACGACTATAGTTGTAAAAAAGATCTGTCATAGGTGTTAAATGAGCTGTTGTAGTTGTTAAACTGGCACACGCTCGTCTAAAAGTTACCCGGTGTGACACCGGCGTTTAGCACCGCATTAAACCGCAGCCGAGCTGCTCCATCCCGACTGTCTGCACACAGAGACTTTGCCGCCGTAATGTGATGGATACGGCTTCCTCCCCAGTCATTCATAAACCATGCTTAAACAAAGAAGATGATTGCATGTGGCAGGGGAAGGGTGGTGGAGGCTGGTGGGTGGGGATGGGTGGTGGTGGTGGTGGTGGAAGAAGCGGAGGGACAAGGAGGTGGTGGGGCTGGAGAAGGAAGGAGGGAGGGAGGGAGGGAGGGAGGGAGGGAGGGAGGGAGGGAGGGAGGGAGGGAGGGAGGGAGGTTAGGGAGTTAGATTCAGGTGGAGGGTGACTGCATGGGGCAGAGGCAGGGTGGTGGAGGCTGGTGGGTGGGGGTGGGTGGTGGTGGAAGAGGCGGAGGGACAAGGAGATGGTGGGGCTGGAGAAGGAAGGAGAGAGGGAGAGAGGGAGTAAGGTTCAGATGGAGGTTGACTGTGGTATAAGAAGGGTGGTGGAGGCTGATGGGTGGGGATGGGTGGTGGTGGTGGTGGTGGAAGAGGCAGAGTTAGGTTCAGTTGAATGATGACCACATGTGGCAGAAGAAGGGTGGAGGCTGGTAGTGGAAGAGGTGGAGGGACAAGGAGCTTGTGGCGCTAGGGAGGGAGGCAGTTAAGGAGTTGGAGGAGTTAAATTAATATGGAGGATGACTGCATGTGGCATGATAAAGGGGGGTGGAGGCAGCTGGTCGGGGGCGCGTGGTGGTTGTGGTGGAGGAAGAAGCGGAGGGACAAGGAGGTGGTGGGGATAAGAGAGAGAGGGAGGTGTGGGAGTTAGGTTCACATTGAGGATGATTGCATGTGGCAGAGGAATTGTGGTGGTGGATGAGAGGGGAGGGTGGTGTTAGGAGGAAACAGAGAGAGGAGGAAGTGGGTGGAGCGGAGGAGAGGGTAAAGAGAGGGGTAGTTAGGCTCAGAAGCAGGATGCTTACATGAGGCAGAACATGGTCGAAGGTGGTGGGTAGCAGTGGAGTTGGTGGTGGAGGAGGAGTTAGTGTCCTGGTTTTGAAAGGTGCTGTGGTTTTATCCCCAAAGTCTGCTGCCAAATCATCTGTAGGCATCAATGAGCATGAGGTCCTAACCCACTACCTGCTTCTTTAAAGGGGAAATTTATCGCTGTTTAACCTTATCTCCATCGATCTGCATTAGGAATATAGTGTGGAAAAACACCTGCAGGTGTTGCTGCTCTCTGTATCTCTGAAGAACAGCTCAGCGTAGATTTCAATTTGAACCCCGAATGACTTGAGTGACCCAGCAGTCGAAAGTAACTGGGAGATCTGGGGGTGGGCAACACGAAGAAAAGGCACATGACCATCATGTTCATTTGCATATACTCCCCACACTGAAATGGTACGAAGTTCCCCTTCAATGACTGTGTTAGTGTAAACGTTTGCTGAATGACAGAAGAGCAAGACGAGTGAAGAGGCAGGGAGCACGGAAGAGGTACTTAGGAGGGCTCACCTGCAGGATCCTTCAGAGGGACTCCAGGTAGCTGCGCTCGTTCTGGATGATGGATCTAAGGATGTGGCGCTGGGAGCGCCTGGGACAACCTGGGAGAAGACGCAGAGCAGTCTGACCGTGAGCTACCATTGTGAGGAAGGGACCGGGGCGGGAAGAGGTGGGGGCCGATGGATCTATAATCACGCGTTGGTCACACAAAATGTTACAGAACAGAAGCAGAGACGCTCAAGGGAAGCTCAAACTGACTTCAGTTAAAGGTAAATTGATGCCTACTGTGGCCTTTCATTGATTATTATGGCAGCGTTCTCCATCCGCATGAACAGATTGACTGATCGCTCATGGGACGCAATGCTGGCTGGCTGGCTTGCTGGCTGGCCGACCAGCTGGCTCTAAGTGTGAGATGGACTGGACACAAGAGCAAGGCCACCCCTCCCCCACCCCCACAGGCCCAGGACACAGTGTGTATATAAGCTTGGCCTCCATTATTGACCTCATTTCCTGAAGCAGTGGCGGGATTGTAAAAAACACTACAGTAGTGTTTTTACAATGCCGCCACTGCTTCGAGAAATTAGGTGTTTATGGAAGTTAATGTGGAAGATTACTTAATAATGTATGTATTGTGTATCCTATTAAAGCCCACTCAAAGAGACACACTGAGAGAGCAGAGAAGAGAGAGAGAGAGAGAGAGAGAGAGAGAGAGAGAGAGAGAGAGAGAGAGAGAGAGAGAGAGAGAGAGAGAGAGAGAGAGAGAGAGAGAGCAGGAGATCGAGAGACTCCTATGGTCTAAAAGGGCAGCAACTCTAAATAACAAAGATTAGGAGGCCAGAGACGAAGGGGAGAAACATGTCAGCCTGGGTAAGTGCTGGAAGGCGGGTCACACCAGGGAGCCCACGCAGTGCATGTCCCAACCTGGCGGAACCGATTAAATTCAACACACAGTACATTCAGAGGGTATATTTGGCCCGGGCAGTCAGAGGGCCCTCTCCTCTACTCCCTCTACACCCACGACTGCATGGCTATGCACAGCTCCAACCTCATCATCAAGTTTGCTGATGACATGACAGTGATGGGCCTGATTTCCGGCGACGACAAGACAGCCTCCAGGGAGGAGGTTGGATTGCTGGAGCAGTGGTGCCAGGAGAACAGCCTCGCCCTCAACGTCAAGAAGACCAAGGAGCTGATCGTGGACTACATGAAGCAGAGAGGAGAGCACGGCCATATCTCCATCGACGGTGTTGCAGTAGAGAGGGTCAGCAGCTTCAAGTTCCTCGGCGTGCACATCCACTCAGAGGACCTCACATGGTCCACGCACACTACACACGTGGTGAAAAGGGCCCAACAACGCCTGTTGAGTGTTCTTACAGGGTGTATCACCGCCTGGTACGTGAACTGCACAATACTCGAGCGCAAAGCGGACGGCCCAGTATATCGTTGGAGGTGAGCTCTCCTCCCTCCTGGATATATACAACCAGAGGTGCGTGGCCAAGGCCTAAAAGACAATGCCCACCCCAGCCACGAACTGTGCTCACTTTTCAGGCAGGCGATACCGCAGTATCAAGTGCCGCACAAATAGACTTAGAGACAGCTTTCGCAGTCAGGCTATTTTTTATTACATTGATTTATATATACAGTATATATTGCTCTTTTTTTGTGCTAATATTTAGCATTTCATATATGCACTTTTATATTTTTATATATTTAACTTTATACAGTTTGTACTTTTTACTTACTTTTTTATTCTATTATTTTTATTTTTGTAACTGCTGTCTGTCGTCGGGTATTGCACATAAGATTTTCACCCATAACTTATACTTATATATACTTTGATGTGACAAAAAACTTGACTTGACTTGACTTGACTTTACTTGACTTGAGAGAGAGAGAGAGAGAGAGAGAGAGAGAGAGAGAGAGAGAGAGAGAGAGAGAGAGAGAGAGAGAGAGAGAGTGAGAGAGAGAGAGAGAGAGAGAGAGTGAGAGAGAGTGAGAGAGAGAGAGAGAGAGAGGCGGCGGCAGAAGTATTTAAGACACAGCGCTTGGTCAAAATGTGTTACCACGACCCAGACTAATAGAAGCCAACATGGAAACAAATAGGAGACTGCGGCAGGCAAACAGCAGACAGGAAGGAAGGAAAGTCTGTCCCCATCTCACAAAGACATCCGCTGACACTCACCTCCGATCACACACATCTCCACTCACAGACACCTACGATTGTGTGATTGTGTGTAGGTGTGTTTCACACACACACACACAACTCAACTCCCCTCACAGTCAGCTCCTATCACACACACCTCCACCACAGACACAGACACCGCCGAGCACACAAACACAAGGCCTCAAGTGATGGACTTCCTGACGGGATTGCATTGGCCCTTAGACTGAATGAGAGCGTACGTTTGGATTGACAATTTGATAAACCAATCATATAGTGATTTGTAGCCAATGGGCATATTCTTTCAGATTTCCCCACAGCTCAATAGGGAGCTAGAAGGCATACATGCTGGAGCGAGAGTGGATCTAGCGTAGTGCTCCGTTTTTTCTACATAGGTTTTTTACGTCAAAATGGCAACAGGCGAAGATGATGTCATTGCAGATTTATTGTCGGAACCATTTTCAAGACGACCATTCAATGTAAAGATGGCTTGAGTGGCGCGCTCCGCCTGCCCATTGGACTGGGGGTGGTAACCCAAGGATAGGCTGGCCGTGGCCCCAATTCCCTTACAGAAGGCCTGCCACACATTGAAGATGAATTGGGGACCACGGTCGGACACAATGTCTGAGGGGATGCCATGTAGGCGGACCACGTGGAAGGTCAGGAGGTCCGCTGTCTCGGCCGCCGAGGGAAGCTTTGGCAGGGAAACAAAATGAACAGCCTTGGAGAAGCGGTCGACCACGGTCAGGAGGGTGTCACAGCCTTGGGACATGGGAAGCTCAGTAATAAAGTCCAAGGCTATGTGGGACCATGGGCAATTGGGAACGGGAAGGGGGTGCAAGAGGCCTGCTGGAGGGCGATGTGAGGCCTTGCTCAGGGCGCAGGTGGTGCCGGCGGCTACAAACCCCCTGACATCCTTCCTGAGGGTGGACCACCAGAACCTCCGGCTGATGAACTCCACCGTCCGCCGCTCCCCGGGGTGACAAGCAACGTGGCTGGAGTGGCCCCACTCCAACACCTGCGGCCGGACATCAAGAGGCTCAAACAACCGGTTACAGGGACCATTAACTGGGTCTGACTCGGCCCGCTGGGCCTGTCTCACCAGCTGGCCGAGGTGACGACACCCACCACCCGGGCTGAGGGAAGGATGGTGTCGGGGTTCACCTTGATGGCAGGACCATCTCCCGAGAACTTACGGGAGAGGGCATCAGCCCTGACGTTCTTGGAGCTAGTGAGGGTGAAATCGAACTGGCTGAAGAAAAGGGCCCAGCGGGCCTGCCTGGAGTTCAGCCTCTTCGCCGTCCTCATGTAGGCCAGGTTCCTATGATCCGACCACATGATGAACGGCAGCTCTGCTCCCCATAGGCACACGGGTGGACCCTGTGATCCTCCTCCGACCGCTGAGAGAGGACGGCTCAGACGCATCTACTTCGACGATGTACTGCCTCGCCGGGTCGGGGTGGATGAGAACCGGGGCTGTGGTGAACAGGCTCTTTAGTCAGAGGAAGGCCGACTCCGCCTCAGGAGTCCACACGAACGGCTGAGAGGGGAGGTGAGGGCATTGAGGGGGGCAGCCGCTTGGCTGAACTCCTTGATGAACTGCCACACAAAGCCTGCAAAACCCAGGAAGCACATGAGCTGCGTGCGGTCAGTAGGGTGCGGCCATTCTACTACTGCCTTGACCTTAGCGGGGTCTGCACAAATCTGTCCATCCTCCACCACGTGGCCGAGATACGTCACCGAGTTGGTGTGGAAGACGCACTTCTCTGCCTTAACGTAGAGCCTGTTCTCCAACAGCTGTTGTAGCACCAGACGGACGTGCTGGTGGTGTTCCTCCATGGACCTAGAGAAAATCAAGATGTCGTCCAGGTACACCACCTCAAAGATGATTAGCATGTCCCTCAACACGTCGTTCACAAGGCTTTGGAAACCCCCAGTCTTCCACTTGTCACCCTCCCTGATCCTGACCAAGTGGTAAGCGTTACGAAGGTCCAATTTGCTGAACACCCGGGCTTGCGTTAGAGGCTCGAAAGTGGAACTAAGAAGAGGCAGGGGGTACTAATTCTTCACCGTGATGTTGTTAAGTGCCCGATAGTCTATACAGGCCAACGTCCTTCTTAGTCACGAAGAAGAAGCCCGCTGCGAGGGGCAAAGACGACGGCTTTATAAGACCTGAGGCTAGGGACTCTTAGGTAGGGCGGCCCCAGGAAAGAGGTCGATGGGACAATCTTAAGGCCGGTGAGGGGGGAGTGAGAGGGCTCTGTCCTTACTAAACGCCAGAGAGAGGTTTTGATACATGTGAGGCACCCCAGTGATATCTGGCAGAGAGTACACAGGCCTGGAACCGCTGGACGGAGACAGGGCGGAGCGCAGACAGGTAGCGTGACAAGCTGTACTCCACCCCATGACCCGTCCAGACGCCCAGGACATGTGAGGGTCGTGCCTCTCCAGCCAGGGTCTACCCAACACTAGAGGCGCCTTGGGGGCGTGCAAAACAAAGAAACAAATTCTCAGAAGTGATGTGAGACTCAGAGTGATTTCCCGAAAGAGTGAGCGTGAGAAGTTCACAAGCATGCGTATATGGCCCGGGGAGAGAGAGTGCGATCTAAAGGAACGAACGCTTGGCTCGGTCCAAACGGCGTTCATGCAGCCGTGAGTCCATTCGGAGTGCCAGGGTGATTAAATCCTTCAGAGTCTTCGGGCTGTCTCGAACGATGAGGTCCTTGACGGCGTCACTCAAACCCTTGCGATAGAGACAGAGAAGAGCTCTATCATCCCAGCCACTCTCTATTGCTAGGATCCGGAACTCCACCGTGTAATCGGCCACTGAGCGAGACCCCTGATTGCTAAGCCTTTTAGGGCCAAGCTGGACAAAATCAGTAGCCAAGTAGTAGCCAAATGTGTTCAAGATATTGATGTTTGCCTTATGCACAGTCATACTTTTTAATTTGGACAGGTTTAGACTCGATTTTATTGTTTAACATACATATTTTCCAATTAAACTTAATATGATCACGTCTCAACCAGCCTGCAGAGATAGTCTTAGGCCTATCAATTCAAAATGAAAAAAAGCGGGGTATGCGTGGGTGCAGTAGACTGTTTGAAGTATCCTAGTGTGCCTTGAAAACCAGTAAGTAAAGTGGCAAACTGAATTTTAAAATGTTCTCTACAAAGTAATCAAAGCAATCCATACTGAACAGTGTTTTGTTCTAATGAGTGACCGTGTTAACTGGGGACTCTCAGCCGAACGATTTTGGATGCTCGTAGTAGGGGCGGCCCATGACATAGACGACATAGGCGGTCGCCTAGGGCGCAAAATATAAGGGTGGCACACTACTCACACTACCCTGTCTTAAGTCATTTTGAAGAGTTCACTAAAACGGAGCCATCTTGGTTAAGGCGTAAGGTGTATTCATATACATAACGTATGAGTCATTTATATTGAACATTCAATAACTTATACCAATGAATGCTTAGTGTGTTGCCGGCGTTCACAACTTATGCCGAAGCGTATCGCCAAAGATCACGAGTCATAGCCGAAAAAAAATGCTGGCCCTCGATGATTCAAATCATAACCGCACTAGACATTGCAGTATCAACATCACCGTCGAAACCATCTATTAACTTCACCATATCAATATGCCGAAGAAAACTTAGAAGAACGCCAATACGCCAATATACGGTAGCTGTACTTTAGAAACACATTATGTGGTCGTCCGGAACACGTCTACATACGTCTACATACGTCAATATGTGTTGGAGATAAGTTACACATACGTTCAAAGAACGTTACTCATAGGTTAGAAATAAGGGTACGGGTACGCTAGACATTATCTCAACGTATTAGTAACTTACAAGTAACGTGTGTGAATGTGTGTCAACTTACGTACAACTAATGCGTTGTAGGTTGTCAACTTAACTTAACACCGTGTATGCCAGTGTATGGCTCATACGTCTAGAAATTTCTCCCCGTACTACGACGTATACCAGCGTGCTTCAGCATGCTCTTAACTTCTACAAAACTTACCCATAACTTATTCGACGTATGCCAGCGAGAAATGTTGGGCGTCGGGCATACGCTGGCTAAATCGTCAAGGTGTGACAGTGCCTTTAGTCTAGAGCAGTGTATATCATAGCTAACACTTTCATGAACAAGCTAGATAACTTCATGTTGTTTCTTCATGAGTTTCTGTCACATCAACGTCAGGTGTGTAATTTGTCTCCCCAGTTAACTCATGTTAGCACGCAGCCAAGGCTGTAAAGTCTGTTGCAATCTAAGAAGATAACGTTAGCTTCTTTCTTTCTTCTGTCGTTTGTTGATAAACTGACTGAAGATATGAGTTCTTCCAATGTACTGCAATAAACAACTTCGAGGACACTTTTAGGACACACACGTCCATGTTGGTGTTGAAGAGCTCATTTTTGATAACTCAGTATCAAATCAAATGCTGATCCGTTTTTTGTAATACTAACATAACCAAAATACTGTTCCATCCTCCTCTGGAGTTAATCTGTCTGTTCTACTCTACTCTGACAGTCAGCTAATTGTGGATGTGTTTAATTTGGTGACCACATTTGGCCTGCGGCGACAGACCATAGTAAAGACCTGCCCGCCAGTGAACGAGATCCTGGACCTCTGGCCTGCTCTAAAAATGGAGTCTGAGGTAATATGGATTAGCTATCTTTTTCCTGTTTTCCTTTGTTGATAACATGTTAAACATTATGTTTAGTTTAAAGTCATAGTTGTGGCTCTTACTCGTATATTGGCTATTTGCTGACTAATTGATATTACTTCTGATATTATTATCCTTCTGCCCTGTTTTTAAATGTAGGTGTGTGCAGAGTTCCAACTGATTACAAACCAGAACCTGCCCAACACATTTTAGGTGGTGCTGCTCATCCTCACCACCTGGCGGCAGTCCGACAGGAGGTCCAGTATCCAGCTGCACGTGGATGGGGGCACGCCTAGACCTCTAAGCTTGGTGTTGAGCTTGGCAGGAACTATCGTGTTGAACGCTGAGCTGTAGTCCACAAACAGCATTCGCACATAACAGTTCTTTCTCTCCAGTTGGGAAAGGGCAGTGGCAATTACGTCATCCGTATCTGCATCTGTTTTGACGATATGCAAATTGCCATGGGTCCAGCGTGGCAGGTAACACAGAGGAAATATAGTCCTTGACCAACCTCTCAAAGCATTTGCTGACAATCGAGGTGAGGGCTACAGGTCTATAGTCATTCAAACATGTTACCTTGGGTTGTTTAGGGCATGATGGTGGACATCTTGAAGACCGCGGGAACAACAGCCTGGGACAGGGAGAGGATGAATATGTCTGCAAAGACTCCTGCCAACTGGTCTGCGCATGCTCTGAGGGCGCGGCCCGGGATGTCGTCGGGGCCTGCCGCTTTACGGATGTTCAACCGCTTGAAGGTGCAGCACACATCCCCCTCTGAGATGTTCAGCAGGCTGGTCTCCTCAGGCAGCGCTGGCTTCGGCGGGCTGCCGTTCACGTCGAACCGAGCAAAAAAAGTATCTAGCTCTCCTGGGAGGGAGGTAGAGGAGTTCTCTACACAACTGGTTCTCCCTCTTAAGTTCATTATTGTCTGTAACCACTGCCACATACCCCTCACATCGTGGCTCTTGAATTTCTCCTCCACTCTGTCCTTGTGCTCCCGCTTGGCAGTGACGATGGTCTTACGGAGGTCGTAGCGGGCTCTCGTATATTCCTCCAAATTCCTGGAGCCAAAGGCGGCGTTACGCATGTGGAGGGCAGCGCAAACATCGCCGTTAATCCACGGTTTCTGGTTGGGATATATCCGAACCGACTTGGTCGGAACAACGTCATCTACTTCTTGATCAACCCGGTGACCGAGGACGCGTACTCGTTGATGTTATTGTCTGATATGTCTTGATGACCTTATTCAGACAGAAGGCATCCAAAACTGGGAAGACAGCAGATGCTTTGGCTGAGATTTTAAAAATCCACGATGCACAGGTGAAGAGATTATTATTTATTTCATAGGTTGAACCTCTAACGTTGGAGAGGTTAAAAAAAATTAGATTTCTACAATTAGTCCACTTAGTCCACTCTGTTTTTGTACTATTTGTCTGATTGCATTAAATATGTGAACAGGTTATGTTTGTTTAAAATCACTGTTGTTCAATAAACTTCAGTCAACAGTATGTACACTGAAATGTTGTATTGTTATAGGAATTGCATGACATCCACACCAGACGAACCACTCTTCTCCATGCCCTTCCTGTGTATCTGCGTGACAACGTCTCACAGTGAGTCTCCTTGAATAATTAACATTACCACTCATGCAGTAAAGTCTGTGTTTTTTTTATAATATTTGTACTACTTTTTGTTATTAACCCAGGACCTGCACAAATGTGATAGTGATCACCTGTTACAAGCACCTAATTGCTTACCTTGCTAATGACAGTACAAAGCAGTATAATCATGGTTTGTAGAATATTGTACTTCATGATTAGCATTTACTTACTTTGTGCCGGACCTGCAGTACTTAATTGAATCCTAAACTTAAAACAATCCTAAAAAAAATGTAACTCTCTAGTGCATGGATTAGTTTGTGATTAGTATCTCTCTTTATTCATTCAGGACGAGTCTGATGACCCAGAGCTTGAAGATGTTGCAGTGGCCCTCCTCACAGTCATCAGTGATGATAACAAGTCCAGTTCACTACCAGCCTGAACATATGTATGTTGTCATTGATAATGACATTGTGGTCAGCCTCCCCAGACATGCTAATGCCTTCCTGGTAATGTTTGGACTGCTCTATGAACTACACCTCAGCTATCCCAAAGCACTGAGCAACACCTTTGAATTTACTCAGAATATGTTACTTGGTCTGGAAGATGGAAAATTGTCACCAAAATGGCAGAAGTATGACTTGATGATGTAGAAATCCATCTGAAAAGGGGTTGTGGGGTGGGGCGTTATTGAGACATTGTGTGTGTGTATGTGTGTGTGTGTGTGTGTGTGTGTGTGTGTGTGTGTGTGTGTGTGTGTGTGTGTGTGTGTGTGTGTGTGTGTGTGTGTGTGTGTGTGTGTGTGTGTGTGCAGGTGTGTGTGTGTGTGTGTGTGTGTGTGTGTGTGTGTGTGCGTGCGTGCGTTTGTGTATTAATAATGTGGCTATGTTCTAAAGTTGCTGCACTCTAATTATTTTTGTCTGTCCTTTGACAGACAATTTTTTCTGTCTTTTGAATATTCACAGTAGTGTGTTAAATTGTTTTAAGTTGGTTGTACTCAGTTTTCATACATTCAAACGTTTTGAGTGATTTTGATTTTGAGTTAAAAAGGTCAATGTGTTCGACTTATAAATTAATAAAATAATAGTAATAATAGAGACAAATAAATATTGATTTATTTTTAACGAAAAATATTGTGTTGGACTACTTATTTTTTTTAAGTTGTGTTAACTTAATCCAATAGGCGAGAATAATTACAACGTTAAGTCACAGTAACTGAAAATGTTTAAGTTGATTGAATTATAAATATTGAGTTCAGTATATATAAATTGTATCTGACTACTTATTTTTTTCAAGTTGTGTTAACTTAATCCTATGGGCAATACGAATTAAAACTTTAAGTCACAGTAATTGAAAATATTTGATTTGACTTAATGAGACATTTCACTTTTAAGTTCATAAACTTAAAAAAATTGAAGCAAATGATTACCTAAATTTGTTCAAGTTCTGTTAACTTACTGGGGTTTACAGTGTATTGTATGTTTCACAATGCATGCTAAAATCCATAGGCTGTGCTCACACACAATCATCGTGAACAAATATGTCAAAAAGGAGGCGTCGTGAATCCATGCATTAATAACCTCATGACTCAGCAAAATTCTTTATCATCATCTTCATCATCATCATCATCAACATCGCCG
Source organism: Muraenolepis orangiensis (assembly GCA_027704905.1). NCBI lineage: Eukaryota > Metazoa > Chordata > Actinopteri > Gadiformes > Muraenolepididae > Muraenolepis > Muraenolepis orangiensis. Next base: position 25,970,904 of record CM051002.1, on the reverse strand, counting down.
TTGTTTGAAGATGTCCTTTTACCTGTGCCACATGGCACACACATATACACACACACACACGCAGGCACAAACACACACATCGTGCAGAACGTAAACCTTGCATGCACCAATAGAGCCACTAGGAGCAGAGCAGACTGCTGAACCACGGGACCTTCTGGCATGGAGAACTGAACAACTTCTGTTGTTTTGTTTTGTTTTGTTCGACTTGTTTTTGTGCTCATGGGCTCTTTTTATGTTTTCCAATTCGATACATCATTAAGTAAATATTTGCACAGGAAAGAGGAAAAGGAAATATTCTCAATGGAGAATATTTGTGTTTGAGTCTTTGATTGACCGGGCAGGGGGAAGAAAAACAGCTCATGTGAGGCAGTTGGTGAGGATGCTTTCAATGGCACACCTGTAAAAGTTCACCAGAAGTTGAGGGGACAGGTGGGCTGGTCACACTTGTGAGCCTTCTTGACCAGTGAGGCAGTGTTGCGGGTCCAAGAGAGGTCCTTGGAGATATGTACCCACAGGAATTTGAAGCTGGAGACACGCTCGACCTCTGCACCGTTGATGAGGATGGGGGCGCGGTGCGCCAGCTCTGGTCTTTCTGAAGTCCACGATAAGCTCCTTGGTCTTCTTGAGCTTGTGTTGAGGGCCAGGTTGTTGTCGGCACACCACACCACCAGGTGCTGGACCTCCTCCCTGTAGGCTGCCTCATCGTGGTTTTTGATGAGGCCCGTTATGTCGTCTGCAAAGTTGATGAAAGTGTTTGTACCATGTACAGGAGTGCAGTTGTGGGTGAAGGGAAGAGGGCTCAGCACACAGCACACAGGGTGAGGGTGGAGGAGGTGAGACTGTCTAACCTGACTGACTGGGGTCTGTTGGTTAGGAATTCCAATAACCAGTTACAAACAGAGGGGTTAATGTCAAGATTCTTGGTTTCCATAAGGTCACCAAGTTTGTGGATGAGTTTGGAGGGGATGATGGTGTTGAATGCTGAGCTGAAGTCGATGAACAGCATTCTCACGTGGGTGTTGCTCTCATCCTGGTGGGAGAGAGCAGAGTGAAGAGCTAAGGAGATGGCGTCCTCCATGCTCCTGTTCTCACGGTAGGCAAATTGGTATTAATCCAGTGAGGGTGAGAGGCCAGATTTGAGTTGAGCCAGGACCAGCCTCTCGAAGCACTTCATGATGATGGGGGTGAGTGCAACAGGGCAGAAGTCGTTTAGGCTCGCTGCAGAGGAGTGTTTTGGCCCTGGCACGATTGAGGTAGTTTTAAAACATGCTGTGACAACTGCCTAAGCTTGTGTCGTGTTGAAAATTTCAGTTCGGACCTCGGTCAGGTGCTCAGCGCAGTTCCTGAGCACGCGACCAGGGATGCCATAAGGACCAGCTACCTTATGCGTATTTGTTCTGTTCAGTGCCGCACACACATCTGTGGGGGAGAGGGTGAGGGGTTGGTGGTCAGCGGGGAGAGTTGCCCTGGTGGGCAGTTTGTGGTTATCCCGGTCGAAGCGGGCATAACAATTATTTAACTCGTCAGGAAGGAATGAGTCAGTGGTTTGGGGGGAGTTGTTGAGAGTTTGTAGTCCGTAATGGCCTGGATGCCCTGCCACATGCGTCGGGGATCAGAGTTGTTGATGTGGTCTTCAACCCTGGTTTAGCTTGGCCAGCTTGATGCCCTTGTTCAAGTTTGCCCTGGATGAACTGTAGGCCTGTGCATCACCCGACCTAAAAGCAATGTCACGTGCCTTCCTTCTTATCCACAGGCAGTGCCCTACTGAATTGCAAGGAGTGCTGCCACTTTCATAAAATTGTCATAAACATTACACTTACTTTACACTTATACTTTGCTGGACATTCTGGACTCATCGCAGTTACTGCACTGTATTCATGATGCTGCTGCACTACTGGCACTTTAAACGCTTTCAAAGATTGTGTACAAATTGATGTACATTCAACACATGTACATATAATTTAACAGTGACCTGCACTTTTTTTGTTTATTTTTATTGTATATATTATTTTTATTTGTTATGGTATTGTTTTGGAGGTATACTGCGGGGGAAGGGAGAGTAAGCATTCCAATGTACCTGATGCAATTGGCCAATACAAATATCTTGTATCTTGTATCTTGTATCTTGTCTCTTGTATTCAGGAGTAGGCAGACCTCTCTGTACATCCATGGCTTCTGGTTAGGGAATGTTGTGATCTGTTTGAGGGTGGTGACAGTGTCAATGCTGGAGTTGATATAATCCAAAACACACTACATGGCTGTGTGTTGGTACTTAGACCTTTTTGTTGTGGTTTTCATAGTCCTCAAACTCACTGGAGCTCCAGCCGTTATCAGCTCCCATAGAACCTCCTCTCTGGACATCCTCATAGATTACATCCTCGAAGAGACACACACACACACACACACACACACACACACACACACACACACACACACATAAATACATACACATACACATACACACACACACACATTGAGATAATAATATTTTCTCAAAGGAATGACCCAAAACACACTATACTCACACACACACAATTGTGATAGGCGTCATTATCTTTTGGAATGAGAAATATATATGACAAAAAGCAAATACACGCACACATACACACACCTATACCAACACAACAACACACACACACTACTATATCAATACAAGTACTACCACCAATACAACACACACTATACCAACACACACACACACACACACACACACACACACACACACACACACACACACACACACACACACACACACACACACACACACACACACACACACACACACACACACACACACACACACTATACCAACACAACACACACACACCAAGCTATATCAACACAACAACACACACACGCAATACTAACACAACAACACACACACTTCCTGGGTACTGTCCTTCATCAGGAGATAGTGGGTGGTCCTCACCTCCAGACTGTCACTCTGGGAACTGTACACACACACACACACACAGTAGTAAACAGTTGTAATGTTTTTTTATGAAAAATATACCCGTTAAGATATAAACATACTCTTAACAGATTGTCACGGTTACGGTGGTTGACAGGGGGCGTGGCCAAGCCACGGGCTTTGGCGGCGCACACACACACCTGTCGGTAATTGCCGAGGCTGATTATGGTAATCAGCTCACCTGGGGGTATATATACCCTGCCAACCCGTTACTTCGGGGCTAGGTCGTACTTTGTACTTACTACTTTGTACCTTGTACATTCTGGACGGAATCGTTACGTCGATGTCCCGGTATCCAGATTTCTTGCCTGTCCCGCGTCACTCGCCGGTCTAATACCTGTCTGACAGCGCCGCTCTTCCCCGTCTGCCGACGTCTCGCGGTCCCTGTCTGCCGACGTCGCGCAGTTCCCGCCTGACGACGTTGCGCTGCTCCCGCCTGCCAACGTCGCGCTGTCCCCATCTGCCGACGCTGCCGACGACGCGCAGTCCCCGTCTGCCGACGTCGCGCCATACCCACAGACGTCTGACAGCGCTGCGCTGCCCGACGCTGCGCTGCCCGACGCTGCCCGACGCTGCGCTGCCCGACACTGCGCTGCCCGACGCTGCCCGACGCTGCGCTGCCCGACACTGCGCTGCCCGACGCTACGCTGCCCGACGCTGCGCTGCCCGACGCTACGCTGCCCGATCCTGCACTGCCCGACGCTGCGCTGCCCGACGCTGCACTGCCCGACGTTGCGCTTCCCCTGTCTGCCGATGCTGCCGACGTCACGTTGTCCCCGTCTGACAGCGCCGCTCCTCCCCCGTCTGACAGCGCTGCGCTGCCCAACGTTGCGCTTCCCCCGTCTGCCGACGTTTCGCAGTATCCAGACTCCTCGCCTGTCCCGGACCACGCGCCTGTCTACTACCTGTCGGTACTTCGCTACTCGACCTCCCGGTATCCAGACCCCTCGCCTGTCCCGGACCATGCGCCTGTCTACTCCCTGCCGGTACTATGCTGATCCGACTTCCCGGTATCCAGACCCCTGGCCTGTCCCCGATCACTCTCTGTTATCTTTTGCTTTAATAAAGCTTCACGTTACCGCCTCACTGTGTCGTTGGTCTGCGTTCGGGGTCCTACCAAACTATCCCCTTGTGACACAGATAACATACAAACCTCCCACATACAGTACATTCAGGAAGCTCGTTATTCATGTACATGTAATGCTAGATCATACCCTAGAACATATCATATGCACAAGCTCTCTCTCACTCTCACTCACACACACACACACACACACACGCACACACACACTCAAATAACTTGAAATGCACGTATGCATGTTCCTATCCTGTTGCATAAATCATATGCATTCAATGTGGCACACGTTTGTGCATACACATCCTGATATCATTTTTAAAGTTCCGGTTATACCTTGTGTGTTTCTCTCTCTCACACACACACACACAATTCTGATGAACACGCTAGCACAGAAACCAATTTGGATGAATGTATGTACACACACACACACACACACACACACAATTCCGATGAACACGCATGCACAAACACCCAATGTATGCACACACACACACACACACACACACACAGACCACACAAAAATCCCATTCCAATATGTGTTCCCGATAAAGCCTATGCATTCATCATAATGCGCACACACACACCGTGTGTGTGAATCAAGAGATCCATTGAGGAGTGGAGCGGGCAGGCGAGGCTATCCACCTTGTTCGGCGTATTGACCCGTATTGAGAGTGTTTCGGGCCTAATTTAGCTTTGTGGGCTTTATCGATGCCGCCCTTAAACTGTGATTTGTTCGGAAGCGCAGCATTCTAATGCTCCCCACATGCGCACGTGCGCACACACACACACACACACTCACGCACACACACACGCACATACACACACACACACACACGCATGCACGCACACACACATGCGCACACGCGCACATACACACATACACACACGCAGACACATTCACAAACACACACGGAACAGCAACTATATCAGTTTTTTTCTTTCCAATTAAACCAGCAAGGAGATGAATCGCTGGAATGTTTGTGTTCATTCTGAACCGGATGGTTAACCTTGGGAGTCCAAAGAATTCCTGCCACTTACAAAATAAAAGCACTGGAAAGCATAGGCTTCTTCTTTCTTTTTTTATCTCATTGCTATGCATCACATTGACTTACATTTCAAGGGGTGCAATTCAGAAGAAGAAGTGGAAATAAATACTAAAATAAAGGACTGTATAGATTCAATTGGAACTAGATTCACTTGCGTTTGCCGTGGCTATCGGTAACCCTGAAATGACATCGACAGCAAGGCCTCTTGGGAATAACTTTAGAATTATACAATCTTTCTGAAGGCAGGATATATAAACACATAACTTACCCACAGCAGTACAATGGTAGTACAGATATACTGATCATAAGGTAAGCAGATATAAAAAGTAACATAATATAATGCAATATCACAGAATATGGAGATGTTTCTCTCATCTATTCAAAAGGACTGTGTGTGAAGTGATCCCAGGGCTAATCATTATTAGAAATTGATCCTACACAAATGGCGCTAGCATGCAAGATGAAAGCAGGCTTATAGGTAGGAAATATTGTTTAGAACATAACGAATGATAAGTGAATAATTTCAAGTTGTTATTTCCCTGCAGTGGCCTCAACGGAAATGCTTTGGTTCACTGGACGGGAAGAACCATTCCTCCCACTTGACCTGTTGGACCAACTCAGGAACGCTTTGTTATGTATTATGTAGGAATGTCTAAAAGTGGGACGTAGGACGAATACAGTCGGCCTCAAACCGCTCAGAACTTGTCGTTTTATCTTTCAAAAACTCACAGAAGTGGGAGAGGCCAGATAATACAAGGGTTAGGTTGTAATAATTGCTATGGTTTTGCACATGTATACTCGGTTGTGAACACACGTTCTGGTCTGTCTTCACAGTCCTGGCGCAAGAGCCAAGAGATAAGAGATAAGATAGATGGTACTGTATTTCTTTATAAACTTTGCGGATTGGTAGTTGGTAGTATTACTATGGTTTTGTACTTTGTACTGCCCTCCTTGGTTCTGACCAGTGGAGTCTCCTCCATTGAGGAAAGGGAGGATCATCATCCATAACATTTCAGAGAAAAATAAACTTGCAAGAGAAAAATAAATACACATAAATGCAACAGATTCATCTTTGAAAATACTGATAATATTACTATTTTAACACTTAACGAAGGCACAACAATCATGTCCTATTGTCAAAATACCAACAGCTCCCCCTACCGCTAATTGAAAATGACTGTACGGAGGTCTACCCAGGCTCCCCATTGAAGTCCATTATAAAACTGCTAGACGCGAGCGGCCAGTGAGTCCTGGTTTTAACATGAGTGTGTACGGCAGTAAGGGATGACGATCCTCCCTTAGGGCGGGTCTAGCCAGAGGCTCTGTGAACCAATCAGCAGAGCTCCCTGTGCTGGTGAATACCCAATCAGAGTTCTGGGGGCAGCGTTATCATCATGCAAGGATCTATCTTGTGACATTAACTATATTTTATATATTTCAGACTTAAAACTTTCGAGTTACAAATTCAAAAAGTAGTAACTCAACGCCAAACGTAAACAGAAAGCATGACTGACCGTGACAAGGTGGTGTTTCTTAGGGACGTGATTGGACAATTTACGTGATTTACGTGCATGACTGGTTTTACAATGATAGTATTTCTTATTTTAATTAAATACAGGTAAACATACTTTACACAAATAACGCTTCTCCCTCAAATCTCACTCAATTAAAATTCTGTTAAGTTTGTTTGGTAGTACCAGACTTCTATTCCGATTTTTCCCATTTTCATCATTAATAGTAAAAGTAGTAGAAGTAATCGCTAAATAGCTCTTATTCATCAAAACAATGCTTCTTCCCCCTCAGATCACAATCGGTTTTAATTCAGTTTGGCTTGTCTGCTAAAATATGTCTGCTAAAAAATGATAAACTTCCTACACAACTATACAAATTGAATCCAAACACACGCATACAGTTGAATCTACTGGGCCATGACCAAACCACAGGGACAGGGACAGGGCAGGACATTAAAAAGGCATGAGGATATGAATTGAGACCAAATCGTGACTGGAGCCCTGTTTGAAGCTACCTTCAGACAGCAGCCACCCCCGCGGCCACAGTCCAAATCCAAAAGCAATTTTCCCTCGTGGAAAATTGCATATTATGTGTGTGTGTGCATGTGTTGCTGTTGAATGTATTCACGTGGTCCATCTAACTATGCTTTTGTATCTAAATCCTTCAAAGCCCGGCGTACAACACAGGGCAAATATGGTCTTCATGCAGCCTTAAATCAAGGTCAGTCACAACAGTCCGCCACAATTGCATACACACACACACACACACACACACAAACACACAAAGCGGCGCTACCTAAAGCCACTACCACTACCTAAAGCTCTGAGGGATAGAATTCACAATTTCACTTCCTCTTCTGGGTCACATGATAATGATAAAATGTGAAATAATATTGAAGTTGAACACCCACCCCGGTCTCACCGGAGGTAGCCGCAATTTGAGCACTTGATCCACCAGGTGCCTGATGGGCAGCTTCCGGTCCAATGTAGTTTTCCCTACCTTCGGAGGACTCCCTCAGGCCACTGTTCTCCTTGACCGTGTCCTGCACCTCTGGAGCGGTGTTCCTCTACCCGGGGGTGGTGTGGGACTCCTCTTCTACAGCCGGAGGAGGAAGACGAGGAGGAGGAGGTGGAGGAGGGGGAGGCACAGTGCTGGGTTCATCCACCGTCGCTGCTGCAGTCGCCACAGTGGAGGAGGAGGAGACGGGGAGACGGAGGACGTGGTGGAGGCCATGGAAAACAGAGGGGGTTGGAAGATGTTGAAGGAACATTGAGGGGAAAGGTGCACACCCCATTATTAGTCAAGTTCCTGGGGGGGGAAAAGGGAGTGCAGAAAGCCAGGAGGGTGGAGGAATTGGTATGTAGAGTTGACTGGAGAGCACATACGGCTGCTGCTACTTCTCGCAGTTGAGCAAGCATCACAGACATGGTTAGAAGAAGGACAATGTTGAGGCTTTTATGATAAGTGATTAACCGTTGACTATTTCATGTAGCAGACAGGTTATTTCAAAGCGACTTACAGTTAAAGTGGCAGTAGGAGATATATTTCTGTCAAATAATATTGAAGCTACCCATCAGAAAAAATTCTGTACAAAGTAAAGTTTCTGGTCACCTTTCTCTGACAATCTAAACTGACCTGTGTGTGTGTGGGTGATTGGACATTGTTTGGGAGGAGGGGCTTAGGGCAGGGGGACGTTGTTTTTTTGCCTTCTGTCTTTTACATTTTTTGTCGGTTGGTGAAACTTCCTTTAAAATCGTGCCTCCTGCTCCTATGTCATTAAGAACAAGGTAGGTGTTGTGCACTGCTGACATTAGGAGATGGAACCCAGAACCTTTTGGCTGGGTGTCAAACACCATAACCACTACACTTTCATGCTCACTAATGGAATGTGAAGATATTGATTTGAGTTGTACTGTTACGGTCTCTGTTGTGACCTGATGCATACTTGTGTTCATTCCTGTATTCATGTGTTCACCTGACGCATATTTGTGTTAATTTCTGTATTCATGTGTGCCGCATGTTTTTGTTTCTGTTCCTGGACGAGTACGTCACTCTCCTGGGGATTCCCTCCAGGTGCAACGCTCCCAGACCGCACACCTAAGGACTTCCAGGCCCATGTTCTACCCCTGGAGCGGTGACGGCCAGGACCAATGGGATCGGTCCGCTCCTCACATAATGTGTGGCGAGCCGCACCGCGGGAGGGACAGTGGTTTAACCTGAGCTGTCCCCCGTGCTGTGTCCCTCACTTTGTTAAGACTATTTAAGACTATCTGTGTTTTGTATGTCTAAGCTGGTTAGACTCGTTATATGTGCTACCGTAACTCGGCTCGTTGCTTTGCGTGGTTTTGTTGGAGGTGGGTTCTTTGTTCTTTTATCGCCACTTTGTAAAGGCCATGTTTATTTCCATTTTGTAACCGTTCTTATTTCTGTTGTGCCTTTCAACACCCGACTAACAAATATTGTGATTGGCCCGACTACATCGGCTCTTATGTTGCTGCCCTTACCCCTAGACGCACTAGGGTTGTAACATGTACCCATCTCTAAGATTTAAGTCAAAGCACCAAAAAAAAAACACAACCTCTAAAATTGTGATTTATCTCTCCACAACAAATTCCTCCCTTTATCTCTGTCTTTTGCTACTGGGAGAGGTCCGTTAGGTTGAACAACCATAAAAAACTAGACAACACAATAACGTAACAACATCATTTTCATCATTTCCTGCAGCGGCGATAAAAGTTAGACTACAGTATCATAACAATGTTGTAACCTTTACCTGGAAAGCACCTGCGCAAGGTGCTTACTCTTGGCTATAATACCCGCCATTATTTTTGTACTTATTTACTTTCACAACATACAAATAAACACACATTATTAAAATGTTGAGGTGGGTTGAAGGCCCATTGCACCATTACAGTAACCGACCGGGCAAAACAAAAAACAACCATCGAGATCCAGAGCTGCTTCAGAATGCTGGTGTGGACACACATCAGCAGCAGCCACTCCCCCACATCATCAGCACCACACACACTGGGTCTGAGTATTCAGTGACGGAGCCTCCCATCAACAGTAATTAAAGACCGCGTGAAGACAACAACGGCACATTAGGACAGGACTACGCGTAGGAGGGCTGTGTATTGATCTCACGGTAGTGAAGGTGGGGGTTACTTATGGAGGACGGCCCCTAACTGTGTTATCGATGCTATTTAGGTAATATCACACGGGGTGGGATGGGGCGTGCTGTTATACTGAGCGTCGGCAAGGTTGCGAGAGAGCATTTCAGCAAAGTTCTACAAGCGTCAATTATTGGCGGACAATGACACGTGACAATAGAACACGACTTGTTAGCTTATTTAATCGTTTGGCTCCGCCAACACAAACAGCTACGCAGCTGGGCTGGACCTGAACTGGACTGTTGCTAAGCAACACATAAAGCGTCCTCTCCTAACGACATAATTTAACATGAAATGATATGTGTGGCAATATGTTCATCTTTCTTAGTTTCTTTTCTTAGTTCCTTATTTTCCCTCGGGATAAATAAAGTCATCTTGAATCTTGAATCTTGAATCTTGAATCTTTGCGGTGCAAATTCTGTTACAATCTAAAATAGGTGATGTAATTAACGGTTATTAGAACATCTATATAGCGGAGTGATCTCATGTAGAGTTTATGTATAGTTGTCCAATCAAATTACTTGGTCAGAACTAACCGTTATAATCACAGAGGTACTGCAGAGGATCCGCAAACATGATTAATACAGGAACCAATTCTTGCAGTCATCTTACCCTCAAATTCCACCTTTAAGTCAGTACTTTGCTCCACAGGGAGGTCCAGGTCATCAACATAGATAGACCCGGGCCTCAGAATATTGTTTATCCTGCCACACACCAGGGTCAGTCATCGTAGCCTGATGCATTGATTTTAATTTTGTCAACATTGCTTATAACTAAGCATCAAAGCTGGATATATTGAGAATTTAATAAGGCATTATACATACATATTATTTGGCCTATAGGCCTAGGATAAAAATATAATAGTATTTTATTGTAATAATATATAATGGGTCCCTGCGCTTTTTTCAGGCGTCTCTGGGCTGAAAAATGTTTAAGACCCCTGCTCGTAATGGTAAGGGAAGAAACCTTGAGATGGACGAAGGGAAACATTACATTACATTACAGTCATTTAGCAGACGCTTTTATCCAAAGCGACTTACAATAGTGTGTTTCAACAAAGGAAGGTAAGAGAACAACTCGTCACCAGAAGTCAAAAGTGCATTTCATTTCTAACAAGTCTCCAATAACTCAACCAGTGCTCAGGTAGAAGTACAATAATTCAGTCAAAAGTGTAAGGTAAAAGTTCAATAACTATATAAAACTATATATAACAATATATAGAACAATTTCTACCTATCTATAATATGTAATCTACTTAGATAATCGACTTAGCGCTACGAGGAAGGATCCAGGAAGTGTGTCCTGAAGAGATGGGTTTTCAGCCTGCGGCGGAAGATGGGGAGTGACTCTGCAGTCATGACATCCGTGGGGAGTTAGTTCCACCAAATTGGGGCCAGGACGGAGAAGAGCCTTGACCGCGTAGATCGGCCACACGATCCCCTACGTGAGGGACAAGCAGACGGCCCGAAGACGCCGAGCGAAGTGGACGGGTTGGGATGTAGGCCTTGACCATTGCCTGGAGGTAGGAAGAAGCAGTTCCTTTTACTGCATTGTAAGCTAGCACCATGGTATTGAACTGGATGCGAGCAGCTACAGGTAGCCAGTGTCCGTGAGTCCAGTTCTGCCTCCCCGTGTTCACAGCCCTCGTCCAGGTAGCCACGCCCCCTTTTCATGTTCCGCATTTATGTCACAGTTTCCCAGCCCTCACCCGGGTAGCCACACCCCCTATCAGTCCCGCATTCATGTCACCGTTTCCCCAGCCCTCGTCCAGGTAGCCAAGCCCCCTTATTACGTCCCGCATTCTTCAGAATAGAATAAAATAAGTTTAAAAAAAAAACTACGATCTCCCAGATCCAGCCCCTGACCTTACCTGTGTGGGTGGCGAGGTTGTTGTCTGTGGAGGATTTCTCCTCCTGTCCAACCGGGGGGGCATAGGCTGGCATATATATCGCTGGCAGCGATGGGGATCAGAGCTTGCTTCGGACGGGTCCTCTGACTTGGTCGGCTCTCGTCCATTTTGGTTTTGGCCTCGACCGTCACAGAGCACGTGGAGGAAAAGCTGAAGGATACAGTGGTGTTTCCTGTGTTCACGAAACGAGAGAGATAAAAGCTTATATTAAAAGAATATTCAATAGAGTCACACTGTATTTAATATAAAATATATGTTGTATTTCAAATAAAACAGCACTGTACTCGTGTGAGCCCAAAATAACTAGCCTACATTAGAAAAACACTCTTTCCACACTGTCAACACAAAAAAACCTTTTAAATGTGCAATGAAATGCTTAGGTTCACCGATCCTAAAGTCCTGCTTGTCAAATTACTACCGATACAACATGGGGAACCAACTCTTAGTGTTTGGTGCCCTTGCCTCGGTTTTTGGACAGGGCAGGAGTCGCAGGTGTTATGATTTGTGGTGTGTGGGAAACTGCAGCCCCCAGACACGGATAGAATATGCAAACTCCACACAGAGAGGCAGAGTGCAAAGGCCTTCTGGTGGCAAGTGAACTGGGACATTGTCAAGATTTAAGATTCTTTATTTTTGCACAGTACAAAGTACAATGGAACGCTTACTTATCATTCACTACTGCATTCTGAATTTTAACAACAATACTATACCACAATACACTATAGCAGAGGTACTCATTTTTATTAAAGGTCCACTTGTGAATTTTATTAAAGTACAATGGTACAATGCCAATAAAGTGCATAAAACATAAACATCCATAACATATACACACACATTCAATATCACAGTATGGTAGCTTGAACTAGTGGGATAAATGGCACGGTTTGCCTGTTGCCAATGTCTTGAACCTCACTGACCCAAGTGTTAATTTGCGGTATTTGTTTTCACAATGTTCATTGTGGAAAATCCACTCACAGCAATTTGTGGAATCAAACATTATTAGCAAATTAAAGACCACCTTTTGAAGGTGGGGAAAATTTGCTGAGCTAGCCATCTTTGTCCAGAACGTCACAGGGTCACAGTCCACATCCTTCAGAGAAACATTTTCCTGGAGATCTATTAGCTAGGTTTGCAGAGATTAAACATTTGCCCACGGGAAGATGCTCTGTGCATCTCTTGAGAATTCTTGAACATTCTTCACCAGAAATGGAGATCCAATACAGAGCAAGACTTGCTTACACAGACTGAAATCATCAAAACAGTTTTGAAAAATTGTTGTGACTCTGTTATGTCACTCCTTAGGCTCTCCAACTTTCTTTGGAAGGAAGGTATTGCTGACATCAGGTCACACACTGTGTTGCCTTGGCCTTGGAGTTGAGCTCATTTAGATGAGATGTCACATCCATCAAAAGGCCACACAGTTTATATTTTCAGAATGTCATCATAAGCTGCACTGACCTGGTGTGAGTGAGTGAGTGAGTGAGAGAGAATGACACTCATTTTTCTTTACAATGAACTCAAAATAATTTCGCCAAATGTTATCTACTCACATACAGCAAAATAAGAGTAAACCTCAGTCTGTTTAATACAGATGACTGGCCATTATACCATACAATCAAGAGTCAGAAACTTACCTTTGTCAGAAATGCACGCAAAAGGCAGTGCTGAAGTGCTGAGGAGGCTAGTTCACAAGCTTCATAATTGTCTCCTTTTTCTCCTAATCGACATCTCCTGTTTCTCCTTACCCTCCAACAAAGCCTCAGTTACTTCAGTTATGCACTCCTTCACTACTTCTGAATCAGAAAAGGGCTATGTGTGCTTGCCCAAAACCCAGGCCACTTAGAGTGAGGCTTCATTTGCTCTCTCAGGCATTGTCATAGATCTGACAGTCTGTGGCTTGACAGTAAGATTTTAACTGAGAACGTTTTGCTGTCCACACCGCTTTGTTCTGGAGATACTGCTGTTTAAAATAGCTGTGATTTATAGTGGCATTTCTCTGTCCATTCTTCTTTGAATTCTCGGTTATTTTTTATCAACTTTCCTTTGCTTTGGGGACTTTGAGAACGACATGATGCCAGCATTCGCAATAACGTGTGCAGGTCCCTGACTAACAGTGACAACTAATTGTCATAACAATGACGCTGCGCTTCTGATTCGGGGGAAAAAACCTCGCCCTCCCCCTCCCTAATGCAACCAATGGGAGCATTAGACTTTCGCTTTCACGGAAGTAAAAACAAAAGTTAACTTCTCGGTAACTTCCGGTCTGCAATTTGAGTCAGGCTTGTGCACACAAGTTAATATATTCACGTCATTCTCACAACGCGTCAGACACAAGAAAATAAACTAAATCATTACAAACTATTATAAACTAAATATAATTTACATCTTATGTGACACGGGGTCCGGTGCGGATTGATTTGCAGTTCGGTCCGGATCCGGACATCGATCCGGAGTTTGAGAACCCCGTGGAGCAACTTAAAGAAAGACACAACAAGTTTGTTTGTTTGTAGCCTTTATTTAACCAGGTGAAAAGCCCCTTGAGATCAAAAGATCTCTTTTTCAAGGGTGACCTGCAGCACATTGGTTACACATGTAACATAAAAACAACAGAACAACAATAAGGACGACATACAACATAAATTACAGGGTACAGTTTACAAACTCTATTTACAGTGACAGGTACCATGAGTATCAAACAGCATGTCACCCAGCCGAGTTTTAAAATGATGCAGGGGAACCAAAGTGCTCAGTTTTAAACATTTTTGCAGACTGTTCCAAGTTAGTGGAGCTGCACAACTAAAAGCTTTCTTCCCTAAGACAGTCCTAGCACTTGGCACATTTAATAAAACCACATCATGAGATCTCAGGCAATAAGTACTTTCAATTCGTCGAGAGATCAGAGAGCAGATATAAGAAGGTAGTTTACCCAGCATGGCTTTGTAGATGAACATGTACCAATGACTGAGCCTCCGTACAGTGAGTGAAGGAAGACCTGCCCTGGCATACAGGGTACAGTGATGAGTAAGTGCTTTACAGTTAGTAACAAATCTCAGAGCACTGTGATAGGCAGCATCTAACTTTTCCAGGTAATGGGCAGGTGCATTCATATAAATCAAATCACCATAGTCCAGCACAGGTAAAAAGGTCACAGTGACTAGCCTTTTCCTGGCTTCAAATGAGAAACAGGACTTGTTTCTAAAAAAGAAACCTAGCCTAACCCTCAGCTTTTTAAGCAGATGAATGACCTGAAGTTTAAAAGAGAGACAATCATCAAGCCAGATACCAAGGTATTTATAACAGGTAACCACGTCAAGTACTTGTCCTTGCATAGTAACAATATCCAAAGCAGTCTCTGGAGTCTTTTTAGCTTTTGAAAAGAGCATTACCTTGGTTTTCTCAACATTTAAAAGAAGCTTAAGCTCAGCGAGCTGCATCTGAATAATGTTAAAAGCAGCCTGTAATTTAACAACAGCCTCCTTAATGGAGGTGATTTCCCACTCTCACCAACGGTGGCAAACACACACACACACACTCACACACACACACACACACACACACACACACACACACACACACACACACACACACACACACACACACACACACACACACACACACACACACACACACACACACACACACACACACAATAACAAAAACATAACACACACACTAATTAGCCCACAGATGATTTGTAACACAACAAGAACAACAGAACAAAAGAAAACAAAACCCGAAACCCAGACTACCCACAATCCCCAGTTCCCCCACGCCACTTGCGCGGCTATATGGCGGCCACGCCCCCCCCCGGCCGCTACAATACTATACAATACTATACTATAAACAACACTATCTACTATAACAATACTATACACAATAAGAAAAAACAATTAAGTGTAAATTATTGATATAAACAGTGCAGAACAGTTCATTTTCGCTGTAGGCAGGAGTGCTATCCGCCGTGCCACAAAAATATAGGAATATACATCCCAAACACACATACACACACACATACACACACACACACACACACACACACACACACAATACATTTAGCGTAGAGCGAGACAGAGGTGAAGGCCACCACGTTGGCTCAAACAGCAAGACATATGGCTTTAAGAGAGGCCGGTAGCCACAGCCTGAGCAGCAGAATAATGAAGATATATACATTCATTTAAGCTGATGACAACATGTGCTGTAATCAGAGACCTCTTGCACTTCCATGCATTGAGGAGATCTTTAGGACCAGATGTCAGAAGAAGGCCATGTCCATTATAAAGGACTGCAACCACCCTTGGCACAATCTCTTCTCCCCCCTACCGTCTGGTCGCCGGTTGCGCAGCATCCGTACAAGTACTACCAGGTTTAAGGATAGTTTTTATCCACAGGCAGTGCGCCTACTGAACTGCTAGGAGTGCTGCCCCTTTCACTTTCATAACATAGTCATTACCATTACACTTACATACTTTGCTGGACTTTCTGGACTCATCACAGCTACTGCACTGTACTGCACTGTATTCACGATACGGCTGCACTACAAAACAAACCATGTACATTTAAGTCCCTTTGCTGCTCTTTTTTTTGTTTATTTTATTGTATATATAATTTTTATTTGTAAGGATTGTTTTTAAGATTTATACTGCGGGAGGGAATGGGGAGTAAGTGTTCCTATGTACTTGTTACAAATGGCAAATAAATCTCAATTATATCTAACGTTTCATCGTTCAGTTCATCAAGAAAAATAAGTCACTGCAGCCAGGCGATCCGATGATTTTACCGTCTATAATTAGCAAAGTTTGTCTATTTGGATTTAATTTAATAGACTTGTCACCAAACAAGGCCAAGGTCAAAATAAATATGTGACAGAATACATCGCCCATAGTAAACAAAGTGAATTAATGTCAACACTTAAACAAGTCAGGACATTTATTATTTTATTATTCCTGTACACAGTAGGGACTGGGCTTGGGAACCGGAAGGTTGCCAGTTTAAGTCCCCGAAACGCATGAGCACCAGACCCCTACACTGATTCCTGGGCGCTGTATATACAATAGCTGCCCACTGCTCCTAATACAAGGATGGGTTAAATGCAGAGAAACAAATTTCACTATGTGTGTACATGTATGTGACCAATAAAGAGGATTCAATCCTCCAGATTTAGATTAAAATGCATGTACACACACACAAATTCATGTGCACACACACGCACAAAAACACACTGTAAGATAACGAGAGGCCGTCTCAGCGGGCTAGTGTTGGGCGGTGCAGAGATCCAGGCAAAACTGTTCAAAATAGTAAGGGCTTTTCCCCCAAGCACAGTTTAAACAAAAATGTGACATTCCTTCTCTTTTGAGGCTTTTCTACAAGGGTCTCCAGCTCCTTCCAGCCATGTGCTCCCCGGTTCTCTCTCTTCTCCTGAGAGTCTGGGGTTTTGTCTGTTTCCCCAGTGCAGCTTAGTGGCTTAAGCACCTACACCTGAGTTGTGGGGCATGCTGGGAGATGTAGTTTATGGACCAGTGACCATTTTGGGATATTGCATCTGGTCCACCAGGGGAATATAGCACCCCTCTATAACCTGTCCCCTTGTGATGCCACAACACACACACACACACACACACACACACACACACACACTGATCTTACCTGATATTTGTCCTTCAACATGTCTGGCCCAGGTTGTTTTAGTAGTTTTGTTTAAGGCTAAAGGACTTGGATGCTGATTTGAGTAGTCCACTGTGTCACGGTTACGGTGGTTGGCAGGGGGCGTGGCCTAGCCACGTGCGCTGGCGGCGCACACACGCTCCTGTCAACAAACAATCACGTTGGTTGGCAGGGGGCGTGGCCAAGCCACGTGCGCTGGTGACACACACACGCACACCTGGACCTCCCTGTCTAATTGTTTATCACCTCACCTGGGGTATATATACGTTGTCTTTCCTTTACTCCAGCGTGAGGTCGTTACCCTTTACTGCACGTAGTTCTCCCGTCTGAGACCCGTCGCCTGCCTACTACCAGGCCGGTACTTCGCACCCGACGCCGCCTGCGGACCATCGGAGTCGATGCTTCGCACCCGTCGCCTGCCTACTACTCCTGCCGGTACATCGCACCCGATTCCCCGGTACTCAGACTCCTTCCCCCATCCCGGACTACTCGCCGGTCAACTACCTGCCGGTACTCCGCGGATCGTCTCCCCTGTGCACCCTTGTGACTTTGTGTGTTTCCAGTCAATAAAGCCGTTCGTATCGCTCCACAGTGTCGGTGTCTGCGTTCGGGGTCCAACCACTCCCTCTCTCGTGACACACTGTAATATACTGTATATTTGTGTGACATGATCAACTAAAATGTACACTAAAGACACAAACTGCTAAAAATAGCTTGAAATAAACACTACCTTTCCACCAGTTGGGGCGACTGAGTGATTCAATTGTATTCAATGATATTCATGACCGTAGAAACAATATTAATTAATCCATGAGAACTGAAAAAACACAATATGCAAGAAGCATCTGCCTCCACTGGTTCCTTTCAAATAGTTGGTTAATACATTGTTTGCAGCTGCTTGATGTTCTTTGTGACTTTTTTTTTTTTTCTCTCTCTCTCGAACACGTCTTGGCAGCAGGGCCTCCATTATGTAGAACAAATTCCAGGTCCGTACCAGACTCTTTTCAAGTGCGGCACCTTGATGGTGGAACAAGCTTTGTAGGTTGGCACAATGCCTTCTCTAAATGTGTTCCTTATTACTTGAATTCACATCTGAAAGCTACCTTGCTCCAAGTTGCCTTGGATAAAATCATGAATGACTGTGTGAATGTGCTTAAGCGGTATTCTCCTCACATGGTCCCATTGGTTCTGTACCAGCCGATGCGTTGAGGTATCTTTGACTAAAACCAATACAAATGTATTTTTTTTTTATTAGTCAAGGTTGTGAAAACCATATCGTAGCTTAAAACAGGGTTCATGTTGCAGTCGCAGTCAAGATAAATGGCCTTAATCGTTTCTAAATCAAATGTAATTTAAATTTATGTAATACAGACATACAAAGATGCGGATGAGTTGGGATGTCACACACATGAGTGTGTTCCCACCCAGAGAATGTACTTGTTCTCATACCTGCCATGGCTCAATGTAAATCAAGGTCAAAAGGTTTTATGTGCAGAGCTACATGGTACTGTACAACACACAGCGATCTTAAAGTCTTCCTCAAGATCATGTGGGTGTATTTCCTGGAGACTTTCTGTCACTGCACACATTTCTCCATTGATGTTTGCGTCGTTGTAATTCCTGTGCCGAGCAGTCACAGACGACATCGGGTGTGTAGATCAGGATTGTGTCGTACCTCTGGAGAACACCAAATCTCTGTTCACATTTTCTTCAAGTAAATTCAGAAATAAATCTGATTATTATAGCATGTACCAGCAACCAAGTAAGACACCCCTGAAAACTATGAGCGTGTGCTGACGTGTCACTGTGTTCAAACGGGTATAAAACGCGGGGAAACCACAGTGGATTCAGCTGTTCTTGTCACGAGTGGATAGTTCGGTGGGACCCAGAACGCAGACCAAGACACAGTGGAGCTATAACAGAGCTATATTTCAAGCAAACACAACACAAGAGTGATCAGGGACAGTCCAGGGGTCTGGGTACCGGGAGGTCGATCCGCGGAGTACCGGCAGGTAGTAGACCGGCGAGTAGTCCGGGACGGGAGAGGAGTCTGGGTACCGGGAGGTCGGAGTAGCGACAGGTACCAGACAGGCGGATGATCAGGGACGAGCGAGAAGTCTAGATACCGGGAGGTCGGAATAGCGACAGGTACTTGACAGGTAATTATAATTACCGGGAAGCTCATATAGACCGGCGTAACGTGAGACAGGCGGGTGACGCGGGATAGGCAAAGAATCTGGATCTCCGGGACATCAGCGTGGTGATTCCGTCCAGAATGTACGACGTAACATGAACAAAGTATGACGTACGACCTAACGCGGGGGTAACAGGAAGCCAGGGTCTATAGACCCCAGGTGAGGGGATTAGCAATCAGCCACGGCAATTGCTGACAGGTGTGTGTGTGCGCCGTCAGTGCACGTGGCTTGGCCACGCCCCCTGTCAACCACCGTAACCGTGACAGTTCTTCTGGATATTGAACAGTGCACATCATGCCCCCAAGAGGAAAAAAGCGTGTGAGGGGGGCTACTGCTAAACTCCATCTCCATCTCCATCTCCATGTCGTCTGTACTCCATCTCAACTCCAAAATAGGCACACAATGTCGAATGAGTGTATGACTATGAGCACTGGTCCTGACCCACACACACACACCATCTCCAATCCGAAAATAGACACACAATGTCGGATGTGTACCAGTGAGTCGTTCACTGCAAAGCAAAGATTGTGAACGATTAATAACAACCAAGTAACGCTAGCGTAACGACTGACTAACAATAGCCGAACGCGTGCAACGTTCGGCGAACGTTAGTACAACTTCCACGAACGTTCTCCAGCGTTCTCCAGCATTTAACGTTAAACGTTGAAGAACGCTGGTCTCCATGAGAACTTTTGTGCATGTTCAAAACTTTATTTTCGGACCAGCATTCTCCGCCGATCACCGACGATCACCGACGAAGTGATAGGGAGAACTACATTTGCATTCTCTACTAGAACCCTGAGGTCAATAAACAGAGTGATAGAAGGGACAACATATGATTTTTCCATTACAGTGTGTAATGGAGACAGTTACTGTAAAATGAATGTTCTCCTGAAGCTACAATTACAATTTCAAGATGATTGACTGGATGCCTTCCCCTTACAATAATCTGTAATCATCAGTCTAAAAATGGCTGACAGCTAACTAACATCAAACTGTGCTCATGAGAATGGCTTCTTATGACACCTCAATTAGTACGCAACTGCAGAGTCACCAGGACAATGGTGTGTGACCTTTGGAGTGTCACAGGGTGAAGGACATTCAGTGTTACCAGCACATACTTTTATACCTATAAATTGGAATAGGATTATTTTAAGGATTCTAGCAAAGCACACAATACATCAAGACTCACAACAAGATTTGTATTTTATGTTGGGATGTTGAATCTCATTAAGGGGTGCAGAAGTGCATGCTAGAATGTAAAGCGGTTGACTTGCAAAATGTAGGCCTCACTGCATCACTTTGACCAGACTGTTTACATAAATGGTTAGCAGCTAATTCTGTATTCAGGATTCTGGATTGGCTGACAGGCTCATGAAGATGTGGTGAGTTTTCATTCATGAATATGTCATGACTAAGCTGTCTATGGGTGTTCCAGCCTGGGGGGAATACAATGTGGCTGCAACATTTAGCTAGGTAGGTGTGAGTAATGGAGGTTTGAGTTTTATTTGACTTTGGATGCGACAGAAAGAATAATATCTTGTGTTGTGTTGTGAAATAACAAAATGTCATGTCCAAGACAAATCCATTTACAATGCAGCCTTTTTGACTGCTCACACACTGAGTCAAGTGAATTATCTTCAGACATAAAATTATTCACAGCCAAATTCATTCAAGTATTATTATCAATAGAACAGGGAAAGAAATTAAGCGGTTTGGTCCAAATAGAGAATATAATATGCAGTATCATAAAATAGTGTTGTGGTGGGATAATTCCTCTAGTTGTCATCCTTTTTTATAAACAAGTAAATGTTTTACCTTCGGTTTACTTTAAGGCCTCTGAAAAAGCCATTTGCTGAGGAAATCCGACTCCTGTTCTTTTTCTTAGTATTATTCTTTTCTGGTGCATCAGGTGCTTATTGTGTGTGTCTAAAAAGCATAGAGAATTATTGAAATATTTATATTTGGCTATCAGTCGGATCGCTGGAGCAGTGGTGCCAGGAGAACAGCCTCGCCCTCAACGTCAAGAAGACCAAGGAGCTGATCGTGGACTTCAGGAGGCAGAGGGGAGAGCACAGCCCTATCTCCATCGACGGCGTTGCAGTAGAGAGGGTCAGCAGCTTCAAGTTCCTCGGCGTGCACATCTCCGAGGACCTCACATGGTCCACGCACACCACACACGTGGTGAAAAAGGCCCAACAACGCCTGTATTTTCTCAGGCGTCTGAAGAAATTCAGCATGGGCCCCCGCATCCTGAGAACATTCTACAACGGCACCATCGAGAGTGTTCTGACAGGGTGTATCACCGCCTGGTACGGGAACTGCACGGCACTCGAGCGCAGAGCGCTTCAAAGGGTGGTGCGGACGGCCCAGTATATTGTTGGAGGTGAGCTCCCCTCCCTCCTGGACATTTACAACCAGCGGTGCGTGGCCAAGGCCAAAAGAATTATAAAAGACATTGCCCACCCCAGCCATGAACTTTACTCACTATTACCGTCAGGCAGGCGATACCGCAGTATCAAGTGTCGTACAAATAGGCTTAGAGATAGCTTCCACAGTCAGGCCATCAGGCTGCTGAACAAGGGCGTATAACATATAACAATGTATCTTTTATTACATTGATTTATATATATATATTGCTCTTTTCTGTGCTGATTTTTGCATTTTATAAATTGCATTTTTTATTTTTATTATTATATTCTTTATTCTATTTTTTATTCTATTTTTATCTATTTTTATTTTATCTTATTTTATTTTATAACTGCTGTCTGTCGTCGGGTATTGCACACAAGATTTTCACATCACTGCTTTATACTAAACTGTAAACTGTGAAGTGACAATAAACTTGACTTGACTTGACTTGACAGTCGGAAAAAGTAGGTAATGTCAGAAAATAATTCAGGCAACAACTGAAAAGTCAGTTTTAAAAAAAATGAACCCCAGCAGCAACGAGTGTCACATTCTACTTATCCTGTGACAATAGGAGCAGATTTCTGGAAATGTTGCGGGAGCCCTTTGCCCGGGGAAATCTTTGCTATTCTCATGGCTGATGCAAACATCGCATTGGACAAACTATACATTAAAGTGAGCAAACTTACCCCGAGGCAGTCCCCATTGTAGCGGGGGACTTTAACCGCTGCAATTTAAAAACGGTACTACCAAAATAGTATCAACACATCTCATGTCGGACCAGACAGAACAAGACTCTTGATCACTGCTACACCACCATCAAGCACACTTATTGCGCTGTTACGCGGCCGGCTTTTGGCAAATCAGACCACGCCTACTTCAGCCTCCTCAAACCCTCACCCCAGACATCTCCACTGATCGATGCACTGACTTTTTGCAATATTTTCACTCTAAAATGAATACCATTCACCTACAGCTGGCTTCATCATGCACCTCCTCGAGTGATCCCTGGATGGTTACCACTGGCCAACCACTCATCAGCTCCCTCTCCAACTTCACCCCAGCATCGGAATACACCATCTCAGAGCTCATCCCTAAAGCCAAAACCACCACCTGCCAGCTTGATCCTCTTCCCAGCACCCTGGTCAAGGCTTGTCTACCAGCCATATCACCCATGGTCACTGACATAAATAACTCCTCCCTCACCTCTGGAATTGTACCCCCCACCCTCAAAACTGGCTGCAATCACTCCCATTCTCAAAAAACCTGGTACTGACCCAGCCGATCTGAACCACTACAGGCCCATCTCCAACCTACCCTTCATCTCCAAGACCCTTGAGAGGGTGGTTGCCGCACAGCTTCAGTCCCATCTGGAAATAAACAACCTCCATGAACCCTTTCAATCCGGTTAAAATCACTAACAACCTCCTCCGTGTAGCTGACTCTGGACTTCTCACCATCCTCCTCGACCTCAGCGCTGCATTCGACACCATTTCCCACCCACTACTCCTGGACCGTCTGGCTGGCATTGGGATCGCTGGTGTTGCACTCTCCTGGTTCACATCATACCTCACTGACAGACAACAGTTTGTACAACTCGGGAACCAAAAGTCAGGGCTGTTGCACTGGGTGTCCCCCAGGGGTCAGTACTGGGTCCACTCCTATTCATCACAAATCTCCTCCCCCTGGGCAAAATCCTCCGTCACCATGGGGTTCACTTTCACTGCTACACCGACGACACACAGGTCTACATTTCCTCCAAACCCACCACTGCCCTGCCCCCCACCTCCCTCACCACCTGCCTAGAGGACATCAGGAGCTGGATGAGGAGGAATTTCCTCAAGCTCAACGCTAGCAAAACTGAGGCCCTGCTCATCGGCTCCAAATCCACCCTCACCAAGTCACAAAACAACCCAG
Organism: Muraenolepis orangiensis; assembly: GCA_027704905.1. Lineage (NCBI taxonomy): Eukaryota > Metazoa > Chordata > Actinopteri > Gadiformes > Muraenolepididae > Muraenolepis > Muraenolepis orangiensis. Next base: position 25,947,036 of record CM051002.1, on the reverse strand, counting down.
ATCCAAAAATCATCATCGACGGCTTCCCCATACCATTCTCTTCCCAAGTAAAAAGCCTCGGTGTCATTCTGGACGGCTCCCTCTCATTTGTACCACACATTAAAAACATCACTCGCACTGCCTTCTTCCATCTTCGGAACATTTCCAGAGTCCGCTCATCTCTGTCCCAATCCAGTCCTGAAATCCTGGTCCACTCATTTGTCACGTCCCGGATTGATTACTGCAATGAACTTCTGACTGGCCTTCCATCAACTCCTCAACAGACTTTATTTTATTATTATTCAGAACTCTGCTGCCTGGATCATCACCCGCACTAACTCCTCTGACCACATCACCCCCGTTCTCATTCAACTACACTGGCTTCCTGTGCGCTACCGGATTGACTATAAAAATATTTTACTCACCTACAAAGCTCTCCACAATCTAACCCCATCTCTCACTGACCTCCTTCAGGAGTACACCCCCTCCCTCACCCTCTGCTCTTCCTCCGTTGGACTTCTCACCGTCTCCAGCTCACGCCTCAGTACCATGGGTGCTCGAGCTTTCAGTTGCTCGGCTCCCAGACTCTGGAACTACCTGCCAGTACACATCCGACAGTCTGACTCTATAACAACTTACAAAACCCAACTAAAAACCCATCTGTTTAAACTGGCATATCCCTTATAAACTGTACCATCTTTCTTTTACTTCCTGTTGTTTGTCTTGTTTTATACCCTGCGGACACTTCGTGAAGTCCACTGTTTTCTATCTTAATTTTACTGTAGCATATACGTATGCTCTGTAAGGTGTCCTTGGGTGTCTTGAAAGGTGCCCCACAAATACAATTTATTATTAATATTAATAATAACAGGCTAGTGGAGTAATGCATCCCGACCAGGACTGTTTGCTCATTCCCGAACCGCAAACCATGGATGAATGCTGACCTACGGAACAAACTTAGTACCGCTTTCACAATCGGCGACTCCGATCACTACAAGAAGAAATAAGAAGTATGAACTTTAGAAAAGCCATCGAGAAGGATTCTAAAAACAAAATTGGAATCACAGTTTGGGGGATCTGACACCAGACACATATGGCAAGGTCTGAGGGTCCTCTCCAACTACAAGGGGAGCTCAGGGGCAGTCACCAAAATGACCCTAAACTACCAGATGAGCTTAACAAGTTAAGATCTTTCGGACCAGATGTCGGAAGAAGGCCATGTCCATCATAAAGAACTGCAACCACCCTGGGTTGCAGTTGATCTCTGATCTCTTCTCCCCCCAACCGTCTGGTCGCTAGTTGCGTAGCATCCGTACAAGTACTACCAGGCTTAAGGATAGTTTGTATCCACAGGCAGTGTGTCTGCCTGTAGGAGTGCTGCCTGTAGGAGTGCTGCCACTTTCTTTTTCATAACATTTCATAACAACGTCACATTACATTTACATACTTTGCTTGACTTTCTGGACTCATCACAGTTACTGCACTGTACTGCACTGTATTCATGATGCTACTGCTCCACTGGTACTTTAAATTCTTTAAAAGACTTTTGTAAAAAAACATGAAAAAAACATGTGCATATCATTTAAGTCACTTTGCTGCTCTTTTTGTTAATTTTGTTTTTGGCATTAAGCATTCCTATGTACAAATGGCAAATACAAATCTTTTATCTTGTATCTTGTATGTTGTATCTTGCATTTTTCAAGACTTATTTTTTTCATAGATTGGCGGCCGGTGGAAATATCCTGGGATTTCTTTGGGATGGCAGACTTGCTTAGTCACAGTTTAGGCAGGTCAATAGACACTAACAGCCATGCAACACTGAGGCGGGTTCAGGGCAAATGGGAGAGGGACAACTCAATCCATATTTACACAACATGGATTGGTCATACTATAGTGGAGTCTTTCTGAAATAACATAATCAATGTGGCCAAGAATACATGTGCTTAACAGAGGTTTCACATGCTTGTGAAACACCATACACCCAGGCTAACTCCTTTATCAAAGTTCTGACTATGAGATGTACATATTTTATATATTTAAAGATTTATACTTACCTACCTGAGAGCTACATTGCAGGATCTAAACCACAACACGACTGTTCATAATAGCAATTTATATATATATATATATATATATATATATATATATACTGTATATATATATATATATACTGTAAATATATAATTATATGGTCTACTTGGTCTATTTTCTTTGTCTGGACAAGGGCACATATTTTCCATCACATGCCTTTATAGACTCACAATCACATTTGTATGGACTCAAATCAAACGGGACAGCTTGACAGTGAAAGCCTCCCGATGGCAGCAGCCATAGGAGCCCATAAACCAAGAGGACCCACCGGATATTCAGATTTGCAGCAATATGTTACTTCTCCTCCGCCATTTGGACCGCAGTAGGCAGCAAGGCAAAAAGTATACAATGATACAACACCCCCCCCCCCCCGACACACACACACACACACAACAAACAGGAAACAAAACCCAGCGTCAATAAATCGGCTTACTGGACAGAATTAGGGAGGTTTGAATTCAGGGGTAGGATTATGGAAAATTTTGTGATCAGGAATAGCTGAGTGTGCATCTGTGTCTGGAGGGAGGGAGGGAGAAAAAAGAGAGGAAGAGAGAGAGAGAGAGAGAGAGAGAGAGAGAGAGAGAGAGAGAGAGAGAGAGAGAGAGAGAGAGAGAGAGAGAGAGAGAGAGAGAGCGAGAGAGAGCACTTCTTGACTGAGGAGCAGATTTTCATTCCGACCCATCCGTTTTTTTGACTCCACGGCTCCCGGGGCTGAACTGAACGTCCGTTTAGGTCCACATGTTCAATTCTGTCACTCTTCACGTGTCATTTTGGCGAACTTCACCTATTTTCCCACTTGTACTTGAACTGCATGATGAATAGTTGGAGAGCATCTCTCGGTCGCATACCTTTGGCATGGTGGGGATTACGCAGCCCGAGAGCAGAGAGCATGTGAACGCAGATGGAGTTTGGGATTTATCGTGAAATAAGGGAAAGATATACAGTATGTAATATATATATAGTAGATAGATAGATATATAGATAGATAGATAGATAGATAATACATACATACATACATACATACAAACATACATACATACATACATACATACATACGTACATACATACATACATACATACATACATACATACATACATACATACATACATACATACATACATACATACATACATACATATGATGGATATATAGATACATATGATGGATTGATCAGCCTACCAGTTACACTGAGTAGGCTGTATGGGCTGACCTTATCTCTCATACATCTAGGTGGACACTCCCACCTGTGATGTCACCATCCGATTCAACTAGTGTGAAGACCTTTGAGTCACCAAGAGTCAAGTCATGATCTCCCAAACATCATTTAATCATTAATTCCAGCCTAGTTAGGGTTTGTCCGAGCCATAATTTCACGCTTGTGATGCCAGAGGCAGAGTAGAGTTGTATTGATCTCATTGTAAACAGCAGTGAAGATGGGGTTCAGGATTTGGAGTGTGTTTGATTTTGCCCACGTCACACCAGATCAACGCCCCATCTATGGGGCATTGATCTGTGTTTGGTTAGCTTTGCTTCTCAAGTGTTTGTCTTTGTCTTTGGAATTGTGTACCAAGAAGGCAGATTTGTGCCTATACTTATACTTAGTGTGAAATTGACCAATTTCATATATCAATACCAGTACCCATCTCTCTATGCTTGCAAAATAATACCAACCGGGTATTCATTTTGGGCTGAAGGTTCAATCAAGTGTTTTAGTGGTCATGCTTTGATATATATTAATGTCCTCATGCACTAAACACACCATGCTCAAAAGGCTTGCACTTCAAATGTTGTGATATGTTTTTAGAAACCACCAGGTACTCGTTCAATTCACCAGTGGTTATGCAGCACTCTTACCACTCAACAACTTTGAGGGTACTTAAGGTCGGCGGCTATCGGACTTTCCCCTAAAATCCTAGGTGTAGGTCCTAGGGATCCTAGAGATCCAGTTACAATGTGTGTTTTGGAAAAGGTGAAAGTGACTCCACATTGGTAAAGATACAAACGTGAAACTTTCCTTGTGTTATCGCCCTCGTTATCTAAATCTGAATCTAGAGGATTGAATCCTCTTTATTGGTCACATACATGTACACACAGTGACATTAGCTTCTCTGCATTTAACCCATCCTAGTATTCGGAACAATGTCAGCTATTATATATATATATACAGCGGTTGGAGAGCAGTGTAGGGGTCTGGTGCCTTACTCAAGGGCACCCTGGCAGTGCCCAGGTATTTCGGGGACTTGAACCGGCAACCTTCCGGTTCCCAAGCCAAGTCCCAACAGACTGAACCGTTATGAATGGATAGAGGCCTCCGATTCCTATTGTCAACTTTAAGAACTGGCCAATCTGTCTATCAATCTGATGCACTGATCTTTGTTGTTTCCTTTTTTCTTCTACCAAGGCCTAGATCTCCCATTGCCATTGAAACCACCAACATATATATATATATATATATATACTGTATATATGTAAGAGATCCGGAAAACATCATGAACACGTGTGTTCTTTGGAGACAGACACACCCATATGATAGATAGATTGAAAAAAGTCAATAGATGAATGAATGAATGCGATATTGGATGAACATAAATATGGATAAGGATGGTTGAACTAATGAATGCAATTGGGGATGGATGTAAGGAGGAAATGGATGAATAGGTATGTTCATGTACTGTATGTATTAAAATGTGGTGAGGGTATAAGGAGATATATAAGGATAGCTCCCTGTTGTCAAAGTAGAATGCTGCAGAATAACGTTTCACACCAGAATACTCAGACACCATTGTCAACCAACTACATTCCCCATTTTGTTTTCTTGCTTTGTACTCCCCCCCCCCCCATACACTAATTGGTAGGTTTGCTTTAGTCAATCCTCCGTCCAATTTGTCTTTGTGCCTGTTGAATAAAAAATATCCTGCTGGCTTGGCCTTTGACGAGATGGACTCCTTGGGCCAGCGGCCACTTATTTAAAGCCCTGCTCTATCCACAGCCTTCCCTCAGTGTCCTCCTTCCCCCGGAACTCACTGAGTCACCGCAGGTAAGAGCACATATTGCTTTGTTTTTTTTTCTGACTGCAGTCACAATCGTCAGAATTGATTTCACCGGTCCGCGCTCAGCAGTTTCGTAAAATTATTACATGGAAATCGCAGACCTCCCTTGTTTCATTTAATTGACATTCCACCCCGGAATTGATTTTGGAAATAATCCGACGTGTTCCTTTCCTTTTCCCTTTCCCCCTCGTAGGGTTTCTCAAAGGTGCTTCTCTAGGCAGGTTTAAAATGAAAGCAAAGATCAATGCATAGAGGATGTACTATGGAGGTGTGATTTGTTGCACATCTCTATCATTTACAAGGGTCTTTTACCCCCCCACCCCACATGTGAGGAATACGCCGTATAATTTAAAATAAATTAATCAATTATCCTCGGCCCCTCAAAGAATACCGTTTGGCTTGAAGCAGCCAAATTTCTCATTGGCAACTCCTCCATTCTTTGCATTTAATCTGCAATTCTTAACCAGGAAGTGTCCACAATGCCACTGCTGTGGCAAAAGCTAACAGAGTTATGGCGAGGGAGTTGGTAGTCATCTGCAGAAAATGGTCAATTGTTTTCTAATATATATCCGCTAAAATGGGTGCCCTGTAGGTTAGAAGAGTGCTCAGCTACATTAGAAAAAAAGGCCATTGGCTCAGGTCAGGTGTCAGACTCCCACTAGTGAGCACTGCCAACACCTAGTGAACACTATAGTGGCCCCTCGTGGCCGGATAAGGGATAGAAGGGGATAGGTAAAGGTTAGCACTTCTGCCTCACAGCAAAGAGGGTCCTGGGTCCAACCCCAGGGGGAGGGGAATTAATTGAAGTAATTCACAGGTCTACTTTCACACCAAGTTTGATGTCAAACCTAATCCTTGAATACGAAAGACTCTGAAACACAATGGGAAAGTGGCCCCCTAGTGGAAAGATGTTCATGTCAAGAACCAGACAAAGAACCGAAACATATTTCTGATTTCACTCAAACATTATTTCTGACTTTGACCATTTAATTTAAAAAGGGCTAAAATGTAATTGCTGGTACCTGGCATTCAGGGCATAGTATTTTCTTGAAGTTTTTTTTATATGCTGGATGGGAAGTTTGTCCACTTACTTTTCATCCCCGATTATTTTCAAATGTAAATCCCCGATTGGCATGCAGTGGAGTAATAGCCTCAGCAAAACTTGAAACAGGATGGTGACCCAAATGGGGATGGGGATCTGTGGGTGGCATATGGGTGGCATATGGGTGGCAAAATGACATATGTCATTTTCACACCTACCCAGGCTCTTGTATGCACCCCAGACAGTTTTTAGGTTGCTTGCTTCAATATTTAGATATTTGATTTTGTGTGAGCACCCCCCCCCCCGCCAATTTTACATCAAGGTCCACGTTAGACTAGTTGTAAACACGCAATAAGTCCCAGCTTTTCATGAATGTGTCAACCTTTCACTTTAAATGCCTAACGTTGTAAACAGAGACCGTTATTTTTCTGCGGAAGTACCGCTTGAAATCACAGTTTCCGTTTATTTCTTTGTTTTGCGACAAAGTCAAGGAGAACCTTTTGCAGATGTCAGTCAATTAACGGTGTGATAATGAGGTGTTTGGTACCCGGTTTTTATAACGGTGCCATGAAAGCACATTGTCATAGTTTTCCATGCGATGCAAACTTTGTGCCAGAGACAGCTGGGCATTTGGATGTAATAGCAATGTTTCTCATGACGTCACAGCCAAAGTCACATGTTATTTTTATGTGGTTGGCAAAAAGCGACGTGTGACCTGAACTTTACATGCAAATGAATGTGATTGTAAGGAAAAGTAACCATTGTTTTAGGCTAATGCCGGCAAGTTGTTGTGTTATTGGTTGCATAAATCGGTTTCAAAATGGTTGGCTGGCTAGTATATGTTCCCTGAGGATTCCAGAACGAGAACCAAAGCAAGAGGCTTGATAAATGCAATTCATAGAAAGAACTGGGAGCCATCGGGTCACTAGCGACTTTGCGGTATTCACTCAAGATTCAAGATTTTTATAGTCCATATGCAACAAGTACAATGGAATGCTTATTTCTCATTCCCTCCCGCAGTATTATAACTAATAGTAATTTTCCAAAACACTAAAGGCCTACTATAGAGATTCTGTAGACAATAAAGAAAATAACAATAAAGTGACTGATGGATGATATGTACATCTTCCTGTCATGTTGTGTTGTGTAATGATTATGTTCAGTTTATAAACTTTTGATGACGGTTTACTTTATTCAATGTTTTGGTACGAATTATCTTGGTTATTGGAATTAAAATCGTTTGAAAACTAACTCTAACCCACTAAGGAAAAACGGATAAGCTTCCAGTGATTTGAAAGGCTTGAGAGACTCCTTCTGTCTCTCCCTGGCAGGTCGATCAGGTGTAAATATTATTATTTACACCTTATATTATTATTTGAGTTATTTTGCCATCCTTTCAATGCATACGGGTCTGGAAGTTAAGCCGAACCTTTATCATGTGTTAGTTTAGAAGAATCTAAAACTAGCGACTTGATGGAGAGTTTTTACCTATTCAGAGACAAACAAATTGCATAAAGCAGTCATACTCCATACGCCATACTTTCAATGTAATAAAAATGATCTTTTTCCAATCGTAAAACAAGTCAAGTCAAGTTAAGTGAAGTTTATTGTCAGTTCACAGTTTACACAAGTATAAGCAATGAGTGAAAATCTTATGTGCAATACCCGATGACAGACAGCAGTTATAAATAACTGAATAGGATAAAAAGAAGTTAAAAAGTACAAATCTGTATAAGTTAAATATACAAAAATGCAATATATAAAATGCAATACGTCAGAAAAAGAACAATATATATATATATAAATCAATGTAATAAAATGTACACTGTTTTATGCTATACACCCTTGTTCAGCAGCCTGATGGCCTGACTGTGGAAGCTATCTCTAAGTCTATTTGCACTTGATACTGCAGTATCGCCTGCCTGACGGTAAAAGTGAATACAGTTTGTGGCTGGGGTGGGAATTGTCTTTTATGATGCGTTTGGCCTTGGCCACGCACCGCTTTTTGTATATATCCAGGAGGGATGGTAGCTCACCTCCAACGATATACTGGGCCGTCCGCACCACCCTTTGAAGCGCTCTGCGCTCGAGTGCGGTGCAGTTCCCGTACCAGGCGGTGATACACCCTGTAAGAACACTCTCGATTGTGCCGGTGTAGAATGTTCTCAGGATGCGGAATGCACATGCGTGGAAATGACGTCATTGTTGTGAAACATGGCTAATATATAACCCCCCCCCCCCGACTACTATGGCGACCGTCTGAAGCATGGAGCTGTACACCCCATACACACAGTTGATCCCTTCGTTGGTCGACCCGCTCCAGGTAGGCACTAAGCGGGCTGGCTAACGACGTTGCGTCAGTCTGTGATCCATAGGATATCAAGATTTTTGCCATGTACAACGGAATGCTTACTTCCCATCCGCTACCACAGTACAATAACAATAACAGTGGAATACCTTACTTTAAAATATATTTTAAAATATATATATATATATAAAATATATAATATATAAAATATAAAAAATATAAAAATATATTTTAAAGTAAGGTCCATTGCGATTTTTATTTTATCTTCATATACATATGAAGATAAAATAAAAATAAATAAAACTACCACGACAGAAACAATAATAAGAATAACGAACAATGAAGAAGTGTGTAAGTAGGGATGGTCGATGATCTGGTACATATGGTATTTTTGAAGTGACCTAAGTCTGATGTCTACGGTGACAGGTAGACAGTTAATTTGTGTATTCGCACCAGCGATTCTGCTGTGCATTGTGGCTCGAATCAATAGGACACAATTATATCTCACGATTAAAAACAAGAGTAGTCTTGTAGTGATACAACACCATTTTTTAGGACCAACCTAAATATAATGGTCTGCAGCAGGTACGCCCAGGTCAGAAGTCACATCAGCTCAATGACTCATCTAAATTTAAATTTAAATAACATAGTGAAGTAACAAATCGAAAGATGAACACATTCATTAAATTGGAACACATTCATAAGAAGGGCAATGTCATTCATGATAAGCAGGGACGTGTTTCTACATGGAGTTTGTGTCATGTTGCTATTACTGTGTTTAATTCGATATATGCATTATCATTATTAAAACAAATATTTTCTTCCTGTGAAATAACAAAACTGAGTCTTGAAGTAAAACGGTTGTTCTCTAAATTCTAGAAGCTCGATTTCTAAACTGAATTAAAAGTGCAGCAGGAGAGAACAAGTATATCAACTAGCACATTGTTCTGGCCTTTCTGTCTCGTTGTTTTGTGATTTATAGAAGACCGCTACGATGTAAATAGCGGTGACATTTAGTTCCTCTTAAGCAGACATAAATGGGGATTTCTATGGCAGTAAATAAGGCCAGTGGATTCAATATCTGAATTATTTTGCAGGGGCGGCTTACTGATTCACAAGCTCACATTGGTTTCAAAGCGTAAAACATGTTGATTTATCAGGCAGAGGGTTGTTCTAAAAACATGTTCTCCTGAAGGAATCCAATTGTAAAGCAATGCAATTAACTACAAGGTATAAACATACTGTAGAGGCTAAGCCAACGATTTAAACCTCTGAGGATCCGCTATCTTGGGCGTCCGATACAATTAGTCCAGTTGGAATACAGTCCATTTATTTCCTTTTACTGGTAACCATTTAACTTGCTTAATTTTCTCATTCACCATACATAATATTACGGTACACACAATACCTTTTGCGATATGTGTGTGCTCTGTAGTTGTGTTCCATTTCAGGGGCTGCATCCTTTTAGGGCGCATTTGAAGACCGGTTACGTTAGCAGCTGCGACAAGGCTGTCCCATTTCGTAGGCTCCTTCAAATGCAGCCCTCTCCCCGAAATTGAAGTGTGCATCGATGCAGACTTCTGCAGCCTTCTGGCCCAGCATATCCCAGAATGCATTTAGCACCAACCAGTACAGAATTTGAGCCTGGCTAAAAGCTGTTTTAGATTTCGCTGTAGGACTGTAATTAAGTCACTTTATTAAGTTTTATTATTTTATTACGCGACAATGTACCTATGTAGATTATACATATGTTGTCAGTTTATCCAAATAAAGCCTGTTTAGAAATATGCTACGGCGATTTCGGAGATGTCGGGAGCCGCATATGGGAAGCGCTGGCGCGGGCCAGCTGGTCACCCAGTCCGCCACAAACCTAAACCTTCCTTAAGTTTATCAATTAAAATGACTAATAAACTAAACAAAATACGCCTGTCTGGGTCCATTTTTAATAAGCAATCGATTTCCCTAATATCAACCTCTCAAAACAAAATCTTCTGGGACAATTTCTGTGGCTCTGGTCAGAGCACGGCGACGGTGGGGGTGGCGCTTTGTGCTAGCTGGTGATGCATACACAAAGTACTCTGTAGACTAGACGTCCCATTTAACAAGTTTTTGAAGCAGCCTTCGGAAGCAGCCTTAGGAAGCAGCTTTCGGAAGCAGCCTTCAAATGCGCCCTTAAGGCTGCAGCCCCTGAAATGGAACACAGCCGTGTGCGTGTGTGCGTGTTCGTGTGTGGCCAAAAACTGTGTGGGCTTCCGGCGGAACCTCTAACCACAAACATATGGTTCCTACCTTTATACCCACAGTGTTAATTGCTCCTACACATACAGTTCACGTATCTGCATGATTTGTATATTTTGACTAGCAAACCGTTTATATTTATCTTACAGCAAATATTGGACCATTGATACTTCTTCTTGAGATACATTACACTAAGCCTATCTGCCGTCCCATGATGCAAGCTTAATATTCTATCTTTTTATCATTATTTCTGGCAATTTAATGCTACTGAGGATCCGATAACATCTATCCCAGAACCCCTTTGAGACACAAGGTTAACAACGTGGAAACAGCACGAGGGCGAGGGCCAAATCTGCACTTGTTAGATAAGAGAAATCTCTGTGAGATTCAAGTTGTTGATTGATTGGATTTGTGTTTCCCAGTTTTTGAGTGTGTAACCATTTCTTATAGATTGTATTGGCGCGGCTAACAAGACTGCTCTTAGGGGTTGAACAATCTCAGTTCATTGTGCGAGTGGATTGATTCCCTTTTGGTTGTTTTCCTTCTTCTTCTTCTTCTTCTTCTTCTTCTTCTTCTTCTTCTTCTTCTTCTTGTCACGGTTGCGGTGTGTGACAGGGGGCGTGGCCAAGGTTCGGGTCTTGGCTGCGCACCTACACACCTGTCGGTGATTGCCGCTAATGACAATAACCTCACCTGGGTGTATATATACCCTGGCATCCCCTAACACCATTGCTAGATCGTACGTTGTTCTCTCTTTCGATGCAACCGTTCCCGGCTACTTCTAGATTCCTCGCCTGTCCCGCACTACCCCGCTGACCGACTTCCTGGTATCCAGACTCCTCGCCTGTCCCGCACTGCGGCAGGCCGACACACACATATAGTACACGCACAGACGCAGACTCCTGGCCTAAATAAAAAGATCCCTTCCTATGTACCCCCGTGCGTTTTTTGAGATTGTGGTGGCAGCAACGACTCAATATCGTTGATATGTTGTTGATGAGCATATTGTGGACTGAAGGAAACCACGCTGGCTGTTATTAGTGTTCAGGCTACGATAATCTCAGAATAATTCATAGAACTAAAATGTGTCAGGCCTATAGGCTTGGATGGATGGGTGGGTATCCGTCATCCCTGCTCTTCTGCCATTCCATGTGAGGGTTGGTTGATTGTGGCGGGTGATCCCATTGTCCAAGCCCCACCCATGTGGAATGGCTACAGAACATATTATACTGGATGACTGATAGGGAGAGGGTAAGAGAGTGACATAGAAGCACCAGACCTTTGATGTTTATGCTTATGCAGATTTGAGATGTGCATTAAAAATAGGTTGTTGAGTTTATGAGTTTAAGAGTTTATTTACAACACACAAAAACAGACACAGAAAGACAGACTGCAGCACACAAGGTGTAAAAATACAGACCCTTGTGGCACATGAAGCACGCCACAATTACGACCGTTACCAGGCAGAATGGCAAAAACACAAGATGGCTAACCCCAATGAAACAAATCAATCAAGTCACAAGTCACAAAACCATTTTAACATACAAAACACTAGCTATAAATACACTAACCGGTAATTCACAAAGAGCATATATACAATTACTTATTTTTTTCATTTGATATATCCAAAAAGAGCAATGTGCAGCAGTGATGGATGAACACCAGGAGGCTCTGTGTGTGAGAGATGTTAACACAATCATCAGGTGATATCTGCACAGGAAGTCAGATCCTCCTTCAGTGTGCCCCCTCGAAGGAGTGGTTGAGCAGGTTCTAGGACAAGTCAGGAGGGGCGCTTCATGAGATTTAAAATCGTGTTACCGACTTCTATGGCAATATCTATCAGAATAAATTGAATCTATTAAAACATTTTTAAAAAGTATGCAGTTGAATTGCGCAGGTCTAATTCGAGTGGGTTGTCATGGGGCCATAATAAATAACATCATGTATTAACATTTGTTGGGGGGGGGGGTCGGGGACGTTGTGGAATTGGAATTGTAAATTCGAGCGACAATAAACAAAAATAGGGGTATGGATCAAGTCTGTCAGATATAAAGGGATAGCAGAAAAATAAATATCCTTCGCCTTTTGAAATTGAAAAGTGTCCTAGCTAGAGACTTCCATGACAGACCATGGCGACCAACCCAGCTAGTTATGAAAGATAAAAATAAACAATGCACTCCCAACTCAAATACCGTGTTGCCACCAATGTTTAAGTGGTTTCACCCAAAGGCTCTACTCCACCCAAAACGGTGTGTCGAAGTGTCGAACTGTTCACTGTTGAAAAAAAGTACGAATACGCAGACAAACCGGTCACAATTATGGCACTCCCTGCATCAAGTTGTGAAACATGTTCACAATGATAATAAGGTGCCAACTGGATTTCAATGGGGGTAATTTATTTAGTTGGTTTATATTTGTGTTTGCTCAATGAAAAATGGGACGAAAAGTCTTTGTTCACCAAGATGATTAGACAGATCACTGTAAGGGTGTGATATGTCATGATGGCTATCGCTGCGAGCTTACTGGGCACACTGTGGGGCATGGATGCAATCTTGGGTTCTTACCGGCTTGTGATATGGTCAAGGGGTGGATGTATGACTGAAATAACCAGCCTGGCCTCAGTTGGTTTGAGTGTGGAGGGAATTGGTTGATAATGGTTGTAATGCGTTGGCATCACAAATCATATTAAAGTATATATATTAATTATACAATTAAACAATTATTAATTATAATGTTGTTTTAAATGTTTGATACCTCTGAGGTATCTTATGGTTTTAGGCGAGGAATGTGGACTTTGACATCTTAAAAAAACACTGGAGCATAAACCCTTTCAACTTTCAATATTCTTCAATACATGAAAATCTTATTTTAATCGTAATTGTGATCCAATTTTCTGATCTCGGGACAGAGAATTACCCACTCGAGAATGATAGCGGCTCACCGTGGATTTAAGACATGCCCATCTGTACATGTTCAACACCGGGCCCAACACGACTAATCCCTCTGCAACAACAACAAACAAAATTGGCATGGCATATGCCAAATAGGTGTCATTTAGTATAGTCCATAGTATAGTATATAGGGTTACGTTTCGTATATCTTATCATAGGTAGGATATAGTGTTGTTTATCGTATATGAGTATTGTTTAGTATAGTATTGTTTAGTTTAGTATAGTATTGTTGTAGGACATCCATACTGCGGGAAGGAATGGGGAGTAAACAATGAGTAATTTAACTTGTTTAACTCGTTGCACATAAATTGCAATACAAATTGTCTTGAATCTTGAATTCCAACAATACAAACAATACAACCTCCACATAACACTATTGTATGTAGTATTGGAATGTGTAATTGTAATTGTAAACTGTCAGTATTGTAATGTTTGTCTCAATGAGTAATTGAGCGGCAAAATAAACTGGACCCGAGCTTCAATTTTATTTAGTTTGGCTGAGTCACGTGGAAATATAAGTAATTTTTAATGCGGGCGTCACACTGTCACGAAATTGACACCAGATGGACACACGATAAAGGAAATGTTCAAATTCGGCTCTGATCATAAAAACATCAGGCCATTCGTGAGGGCACCTTAAGCCATCGTATGACCGCCGGTGGAGTTTCTCATGCTCCGGCAGCAACTTTGTGAGCGGTGGCAAAATCTTTGGCATGCCAAAAAATTGCCGAAATACTTTGTGTGTCCATTTTGCCCTTCGTAAGGCCATCATGAGGGCATCTTGTCAAATCGTGTCATCTTCGTCTTTACTTCGTGTGATCATCGGTGCCATCGGGCATTTTTTTTGCCTCGCGAAGACAATACGAAGGAAACAAGAAGCTGCCCGATTGCCATAGGAAGGCAACACGACTACGTGAAGCCCTCGCAATGCCGTCGTGTAGCCAGAGGGAGAACCAGTTGTGTAGAGAACTCCTCTACCTCCCTCCCAGGAGAGCTAAATACGTTTTTTTGCTCGGTTCGACGTAAACGGCAGCCCGCCAAAGCCAGCGCCTCCTGGGGAAACCAGCCTGCTGAGCATCTCGGAGGTGGATGTACGCCGCACCTTCAAGCGGCTGAACATCCGTAAGGCGGCAGGCCCCAACGACATCGGGCCGCGTCCTCAGAGCAGACCAGTTGGCAGGAGTCTTTGCAGACATCTTCAACTTCTCCCTGTTCCAGGCTGTTGTCCCCACGGTCTTCAAGATGTCCACCATCGTTCTTGTCCCTAAACAACCCAAGGTAACATGCCTGAATGACTACAGACCTGTAGCCCTCACCTCGATTGTCAGCAAATGCTTCGAGAGGTTGGTCAAGGACTTTATTTGCTCCGTGTTACCTGCCACACTGGACCCATGGCAATTTGCATATTGTCAAAATAGATCCACGGACGACGCAATTGCCATGGCCCTCCACACTGCCCCTTCCCACCTGGAGGGAAATAACTGTTATGTGCGAATGCTGTTTGTGGACTACAGCTCAGCGTTCAACACGATAGTTCCTGCCAAGCTCGACACCAAGCTTAGAGGTCTAGGCGTGCCCCCATCCATGTGCAGCTGGATACTGGACCTCCTGTCGGACCGCCGCCAGGTGGTGAGGATGGGCAGCAACACCTCAGAGCCACTGACCCTCAACACGGGAGCCCCCCAGGGATGCGTGCTGAGCCCTCTCCTCTACTCCCTCTACACCCACGACTGCATGGGTATGCACAGCTCCAACATCATCGTCAAGTTTGCTGACGCCGCCTGATCGCTGGCGGCGACGAGACAGCCTACAGGGAGGAGGTCGGATCGCTGGAGCAGTGGTGCCAGGAGAACAGCCTCGCCCTCAACGTCAAGAAGACCAAGGAGCTGATCGTGGACTTCAGGAAGCAGAGGGGAGAGCACAGCCCTATCTCCATCGACAGTGTTGCAGTAAAGAGGGTCAGCAGCTTCAAGTTCCTCTGTGTGCACATCTCCGAGGACCTCACATGGTCCACGCACACCACACACGTGGTGAAAAGGGCCCAACAATGCCTGTATTTCCTCAGGCGTCTGAAGAAATTCAGCATGGGCCCCCGCATCCTGAGAACATTCTATAACGGCACCATCGAGAGTGTTCTTACAGGGTGTATCACCGCTGGGTACGGGAACTGCACCACACTCGGGCACAGAACTCCCGAAAGGCAAACTGGGAGTCGTATGCTGAGGAGACTGGAAGAAGGTCAGCTGGCCTGCCAGACCCAGACACAGCCGACCTGGATGCGGCCTATGCAGCCTACTGCCAGGTCATCCTGGGTGCGGCAAAGAAGTTCATCCCACGTGGCTATAACAGGAATTACATCCCGGGTTGGGACGAAGAATGCAGCCGCCTTCTGTGTGACCACCAGAGGGCTAGCTCCAGATAAGAGGTGGATGTCACCCGCAGGGCCAGATGGACAGAAGTCGTTGAATCAATCGACTTCACCCATTCTAGTCACAAGGCGTGGCAGACCATCAACCAGCTCACAGGCAGAAATACAACACCCCACAGCTGCCCAGTCACAGCAAACGCCATCGCATCCCAGCTCCTGAAGAACGGCCGCTTCCCGGATGCTGACAAAGACTTTGCCCGACTGACATCGCGTGAGGTGTCTTGCATCTCGGGAGCGGCCAGTGTCGATTCCAACCTCTCGGGAGAATTCACAGCAGAAGAACTCAGTGAGGCCATGAGCAAGCTCAAGCCAGGCAAATCCCCTGGCCGTGACAACATCCACCCGGAGTTTGTCATCCACCAGAGCACAACAACATCTTGCTGGCTCTGTGCTTTCTATACATCATGCTACCAGAGATTAAAGCTCCCAAAGACATGGCGCCGTGCCTCTGTCATAGCTCTGCCGAAGCCAAATAAACCTGCAGAAGACCCCAAGTCATACAGACCAATCTCGTTGCTCTGTGTCCCACTGTCTCTGTGTTGCTCTGTTTAAGATCTTGGAGAGGATGATCCATAGCCGCATCGAGTGGTGGACTCACAGCTCCCACGGGAACAAGCTGGTTTCCGTCGTGGAAGATCAACAGCCGACCAGGTAACACTACTCTGTCAGGACATCGAGGACAGCTTCCAGGACAATGAGAAAGCTGGGGTAGTGTACCTGGATCTGACTGCTGCATATGACACCGTGTGGCACCGGGGACTCCACCTGAAGCTGCTGAGGACAATACCAGACCGCCACATCTTGAAGTTCATCATGGAGACACTTTCCAACCGCAGCTTCATCCTCCATACCAGCAGTGGCCAGTGCAGTAGGCTCAGAAGACTGAAGAACGGGGTACCGCAGGGGTCTGTTCTCTCGCCGATGCTGTTTAATGTTTACATCCACGACCTACCTGATACAGCATCCAGAAAGTATGGCTACGCAGACGATCTTGCCATCATGCTGAGCCGACCAACGTGGAAGGCGATGGAAGAGGGGCTTAACGAAGACATGGGCACACTGGTAGCGTACCTTCGAAGGTGGCATCTACAGCTCAGCGTCGGAAAATCAGTCGCAGCGGCATACTACCTTAGCACCAGAGAAGCCAGGAGGGAACTTGAGGTGCGCGTCGACAACAAATGTCTGGAGGTCCAGCAAGCCCCGAAGTATCTTGGAGTGTGTCTGGATCGGACATTATCCTTCAAACAAAAAAAAAAAAGCTGATCCGCCGCCTCACTGGAACAACCTGGGGAGCCTCCGCTAAGACGCTCCGAATATCCACCCAAGCCCTGGTCTTCTCTGCAGCGGAATACTGCGCCCCAGTCTGGAGCAGTAGCCCTCATGCGAGAAAGGTCGACGTGGCTATCAATACCTCCCTCCGAATAATAACTGGATGCTTAAAGCCTACCCCTGTGTCCCTCTTGCCAGTCCTCGCGGGAATAGCACCGGCCGGCCTCCGACTGGCACATCCTGCACAACACCACAATAACACCAGCACCTCCAAGCAGACTCAAGTCCCGCCACCCCTACAACAAGGCAGCACAAGAGATGCTCAACTCCACCTCTGAGGACATCTCCAGAGATGCATGGGTGGCAGCAGCTTGGAAGCAGGAGTGGGAGTCAGCCGGGCCCTCCCGAATCCACTGTTACATCTGGGATCCAGGAGATGGCGCCATTGGAGGAGACCTACCACGCCGGCAATGGACCACACTGAACCGTCTACGAACTGGGGTCGGTCGCTTTAAAACATCAATGAAGACGTGGGGCTTGGCGGACAGTGCGGCATGCGAGTGCGGTGACCCTGACCAGACTGCCGACCATATAATCACCATCTGCCCCTTATATAGACCACCCTCGGAAGCCAGCCTCTTCGACCTAGGACCAGAGATGCAGGCATGGCTACACGACACAGAGTTGGACCTCTGACGTTACACGAAAGAAGAAGAAGTGCGCAGAGCGCTTCAAAGGGTGGTGCGGATGGCCCAGTATATCGTTGGAGGTGAGCTCCCCTCCCTCCTGGATATATACAACGCATCATAAAAGACATTGCCCACCCCAGCCACGAACTGTACTCACTGTTACCGTCAGGCAGGCTTAGAGATAGCTTCCACAGTCAGGTCATCAGGCTGCTGAACAAGGGCGTATAGCGTATAACAATGTATATTTTATTACATTGATTTATATATACATATTGCTCTTTTCTCTGCCGATATTTAGCATTTTATAAAAAAATGTAACTTTATTCTATTTTTATTCTATTTTTATCTATTTTTATCTTATTTTTATAACTGCTGTCTGTCGTCGGGTATTGCACATAAGATTTTTACATCACTGCTTTATACTTGTGTAAACTGTGAAGTGACAATAAACTTTACTTGACTTGACTTGACTTGAGTACAGTGCAGTAGCTGTAATGAGCCCATAAAACCCAGCAAGGTATGTAAGTGTAATGTTAATGACAATGTTATGAAAGTGAAAGTGGCAGCACTCTTAGCAGTTCAGTGGGCACACTGCCTGTGGATAAAAAATATCCTTAAACCTGGTAGTTCTTGTATGGATGCTGCGCAACCGGCAACCAGACGGTAGGGGGGAGAAGAGATGGTGCCCGGGTGGTTGCAGTCCTTTATCATGGACATGGTTTTCTTCCGACATCTGGTCCTACAGATCTCCTTAATGCATTAAAGTGCACACCCGATGATCTTCTCTGCCGTCCTCACGACCCTCTGGATGGCTTTTTTGTCCCGTGCAGTGCTGTTGCCGTACCACACAGTGACGCCACTCGTCAGGACGCTCTCTACGGTGCTACGGTAGAAGTTTGTGAGCCACCGTTAGCCTATTCCACTTTTTCCGAGGCACCTCAGAGCATAGTGTCATAGGCGCTGGTGTGCCTTCTTCAGTATGACGTCCATGTCGCGGGTCCACGCCAGGTCATCGGAAATCTGTAGTCCAAGGAAACGGAAGCAGCTGACGATGCACATGACTGGTGTCATGGTTCAAATCTTCGTGTCCTCCCCAAGTTGTGCCACATATGTTTTGTTAAAAGCTGCTGATGACAACCAAAATCTCTATCCAGAAGAAGTCATAAACACCATCAGGAAGAATTTATATGTTGACAATTATTAATAATAATAATAATAATAATAATAATAATAATATTAATAATAATAATAATACAATATAATATTTTATTTTAGGCTCCTTTCATGACACCCAAGTTAAATGAAGAGGCAACAGAACATGAAAAAAACACAAACATGAAATCAAGGAGGAGATTATTTAAGTGACGCAAATGATGACAGGATGACAGGTTATCCAGGAGAAACAGATGAGGGGGGAGCACTACAGTTAGTAAGCTGATTTGAACAGGTGGGATTTTAGTTGGGATTTGAATATGGTAATAGTTGTTGTGCCCCCACGCTCTAATCAATCCCAGGTGTTGCCCATCATAATCGGGCATGCTGAAGCTAATGAACACATGGGATCTTTGAGATCTTTGAGATCATTGAGAACCTTATGGCTCCCACCTACTCGAGAACCTGTGTCTCCAGCTCCGACTACGTCGCGTCTCGTCCTACCCCCCTCCCCCCGCTCCAAGGACCCTCTCCCCGTTCCACCCTCTGGACCATCTCCCTGTGTCGACCATACCTCGTAACCTATCCAACCCTACCCTGTTGTTTTGGAGTTTGTGGATATTTCAGTAAAGACATTATCCGTTGTATTGGGTGTCCTGTCTCTTCTTCTGGGTTCTCTGGCACATTTGGCTAGCCGGTCTCGTTGGGTCAACAATAGTGTCAGATTGTCGGATGTGCGGGGCGAGGGAGTTCAAGAGTCTGGGAGCATTTTAGCTAAAAGCCCAAGCACCCATGGTGACGAGGCGCGGGGTGGGGACGATTAGCAGAGCAGCAGATCTGAGCGGATGGAGCGAGAGGGGGTTTACTCCTGAAGGTCAGCCAGATAGAGGGAGGCCAGGTTATGTAGGGCTTTGTAAGTGAGCAGTAGGTTTTTGAAGTTGATGGGATTTAACAGGGAGCCAATGCAGTTGGATGAGGATGGGGGTGATGTGTTCAGAGGACTTGTTGTGGGTGTTGATCCAGGCTGCAGAGTTCTGTATGATTTGACTTTTATTGATGAGTTTGGTGGGAATGCCTGAGAGGATGGCATTACAGTAGTCGATGCGGGATGTGACGAATGAGTGGACAAGGACTTCAGTGTTTTATTGAGACAGGGATGGGCGGAGTCTGGAGAAGTTGCGTATGTGGATGAAAGCAGTCCGGGTGATGTTATTTATGTGAGGTGCAAATGAGAGGGAGCTGTCCAGGATGACACCAAGGCTCTTAACTTTGCTGGAGAAGGGAATGTAGTAACCATCAAGTATGAGGTTGGAGGCAGGGGAGGATGGAGTTTTGGGCAGGGCTTCGGTTTTGCTGCTGTTGAGTTTAAGGAAGTTGCTGCTCATCCAGCTCCTGATGCACTGGAGGCAGTTGGTGAACATTATGATGAGGGAGGATAGTGCCAAGGGGGAGTAGGTCAATAATGAACAGGAGTGGACCCAGTTTTGACCCCTGAAGGACACCATGTGAGACAGTGGAGCAGCTTCACTGCTGAGTGCTGAGTCAGACATACTGTTTTCGGTCTGTGAGGTAGGATGAAAACCATGAAAGTCTAATACCAGTGATCCCAATGGCAGTTTGATGAGTTGTGGGTGGGAAATAGTGTCAAAGGCAGCTGTGAGGTCGAAGAGGATGAGGATGGTGAGCAGTCCAGAGTCAGCTTCATGGAGGAGGTTGTTGGTGATTTTTACCAGGGCTGTTTCAGATTTTGCAACATTTGTGCAAAATTAAATTAGGGATCGGATTTAATGATGGGATCGAATCCCAGTGGAAATCGCTCAAACCTGGAAAAGAGGGTAAGATGATTTGGTTCTGCTAAATTAATTTAGCATTAGTAGATGCTTTACACACAAAGGATTTGGTGAGATAACCACGGCACATTTACACCACTTTTGCGACGCTAGTGAGGCTGGATACGGAGCCGTGTCATACCTTCGGCTATCAACTGAAGAAACAAGTGTGCGTTGCCATTGTTATTGGGAAAGCAAGAGTGGCAACACTTAAACAAGTAACCATAACACGTCTGGAACTGGCAGCCGCAGTTTTTACCGTGTGCTTAGACAAAATGCTGTCCGCTCAACTACAACTTGACCTGAGCGAATCAGTCTTCTGTTCAGACAGCATGACTGTACATTGCAAACACAACAACCAGATTTAAGACCTTTGTTGCCAATAGAGTGTCCATTATTTGAACATTTTCAAAAATGACTCAGTGGAGACACATCAGTACCAAGCTGAATCCTGCTTATGTAGCCTCACAGGGCATGAGGTTTGGCCCTTTCTTCAGATCTCAATCCTTGACCAGTGGCCCTGACAGAGCACTGGAAAACCGTGAGAGAACAGGCGTCTACTTTAAACTGTCACCTATGCTAACTGTCAGAATTATATACCCAGACCATTAGTGTAGCCCCTAATGTGGTAGTCATGTGGTTTTGGACATGGCATCGAATGGTTTGACCAGAGAAAATACATGCCTAATATCGGCATAACTTACGCAAATATTACATTTGAGTTTTGGCTGTTGAGGAGTTAGATGGGGATTGTATTGTACACAACGTGTGAGAGTAATGAATTATTGATACAAATTACTATTTCATGACTTTCCATTCAGGCTATTTTTGGAAATGTAAACGTTGCACATTAAAGTTAAACATCCCGTTATGCCATAAAACAAACCATTTGTTATGCCACACACAGATTGTTGCGTGCGTAATATATAAACAGAATAAATGGATATGAGATGTGAACCAACTATGGGTGTGTAAATTACGGAAGTAATAATACAATATGTAAAGCGATGTGTAGCCCTCCCAGTCCACCAGGTACTGGAATCCCCTGCCTCGCCGGTGGACAGCCAGGAGCTCCTTAACCGTCCAGACCTGGTTGCCATCTGTGAGGACAAGGGGAGGTGCAGGGGCTGGGGTGGGAGTAGACTGGGTGCTGACAGACACAGGTTTCAATAGAAAAACATGGAACACGGGATGAACATTCATGGAAGGTCGAGACGTACCACAGAGGGGTTGAGGACACAAACAATGGTGTATGGGCTGACATACTGGGGTTGAGTTTAGGGGAAGAGGTGCAGAGGTGTAGGTCCCGAGCCAACAGCCAAACCCTCTGACCTGGATGGTAGGCAGGGGCTGGCCTCCGTCGCCGGTTTGCTCCCTGTTGAGCCTGTTGGGTGGCTGTCAGGAGAGCAGTTTGTGCAGACCTCCGAATCCAGTGACAGTAGCGGAGGTGAGCGCTGGTTGAGGGAACAGCCGCATCCAACTCTTGCTGGGGAAACATGGGGGGTTGATAACCGAGGGAGCACTCAAACGGCGACATACCCATGGCAGCGTTGGTTATGGAGTTGTGAGAGTACGCCACCCAGGGCAGGACCTTGCTCCATGATGCAGGGTTGCTGGTCGTTAGGCATCTGAGAGTGGCCTCTATGGACTGGTTTGCTCTCTCCGCCTGCCCGTTGGTCTGGGGATGGTACCCGGAGGAGAGGCTGACCTTGACCCCAATTCCCTTACAAAAGGTCTGCCACACCTTGGAAGTAAACTGGGGACCACGGTCCGAAAGAATGTCCTGTGGGATACCATGGAGACAGACAACGTGAGTCACAAGGAGATCTGTGGTCTCAGCAGAGGAGGGGAGCTTGGGAAGAATAATGGAATTACCGTGGGACATAGGAAGGCCAGTGAGCAAAAAGAAACCTGCTGCCACCGGGTAGACGAAGGGCGGATGATTCTGGATGCCAGGGATTCCGTGATACAACCCTAAATGATGGTCTTCTCAGGAACCGAGAGGTTGTATTGCTGTCTGGAGGGAAGGGAGGGGAGGTACCCTCCGCCCCGGAGGTGCCAGAGGTGTATGGGGCAGTCATAGGGACGATGAGATGGTAAGGAAAGAGAGCCCTCCTTGCTGAACACCTCAGCCAGGTTGTGGTACATGGACGGAACTCCGGAGAGATCAGGAGGGAAAGGCGCGGCTCTGGGGTCTGAGGCAGGAGGAGTTACTGACCGCAGGCAGTTGGCATGACAGGAAGAACTCCACCCGATGATGCTGCCCGAGGTCTAGCAGATGTTGGGATTGTGTCTCTCAAGCCAGGGTCTGCCAAGAATCAGTGGAGCAGTGGGGGGGGGCGTGAACAACTAGGAACCGGGTGGACTCGTGGTGGTTTCCAGAAATGGACAGGCTTATGGCGGCAGTGCTCTGAGTGATCGGGACCAGGGGATGGCCATCCAGGGCGTGAACTGTGAGGGGTTTCTCGAGAGATAACAAGTTTCCTGTCCCCAGGACAGCGTGACAGGGAAAAGTCTGTTCCCAGACGGCCACTGGTTGGGAGGAAGGATCATCAGGCTGACCAGGGTTCCCAGACCTAGTGAGCCTGGCCTTTTGGCATTTGGGGTCGGTTAGGAAAGGTTTTGATGAGGGACCGAGAGCCCTGAGAGATGGAGTGGAGTCGAGTGGCAGCCTCCTGCCCATCGGAGGTGTGGTCAAAAACAAACTTTAAATCCTCATTAAATAAATGGTAATTGGAGGATAAATAGCGGTGGCCCCTTCAAAAAAAAAAAGAAATTCCCCGTCAAATGTTCTGGGATTTTCCAACGAGGGTTATGTCAGGGGACGTGAAGGGGAATGGGTGGTCGGAGCAGAGATCTCTCCATTAGGAGGGATTGATGGGGTAGACTGGGGATCGACAGCAGGCGGGGAGGCGGGGACAGGGCAAGCAGCTGAGAGCGTCTGGATCTCTCACTCGTTGATTGAACGCGATCTCTAGCCGAGCAACCATCTCCTGGAACGAAACTCCTTGCTGCTGTGTGGTCTGGATCAACGCTGCTAGGTCCTTAGAACAATCCGACCCGTCTACTGTACTACCGGGTTCCATGTTGGCCAGAACTTTCTGTTATGCCTCACAAGGATTGTTGCTTGCAGAACCCCGGGGTAGTACAGACAGAGTCGGGGGCAAAAGGAGTTCAATAACCCGTAGGAGTCTTTATTGGATATTGCTCCAATGAATAAACAGATATGAGATGTGAACAATCAACTATGGGTGTGTCAATTGCAGAAGTAATAATACAATGTGTAAAGTGACTTACGTGAGTGTGAAATGGAAATGTGGTATGCATTCATAAGTATATCCCTGATTAATCAAACTTTAAAAAATATTATAGAAATCATATTTATTAAAATGTTTATGGGAATAGTGAAATAGATCCGATATGAAGTTTTTGTCAGTTTTTGTCAGTTTAGAGCTACGTTTCTTTGGTAGCCTACGCTACGGTAGCCTAGAACGATCTTTAGAATTGGTTAATTAATCCAATGTGGAAAATGAGGATTGGAGATATAGCCTACCTAACTACCTTAATATATTGGAATGACAAAAATACATATAATATGCACAGTATATTTGGCTATTATTATCATAATTGATTTATATATTAGAAAAAAGTAATACTTTAATACTGAATACAAAAAAAGATATACTGGGCATGTACTGTATCAACTTGCCCATAAGTGCATCCAGTCCTTTAGCTTTCCTCTCCAACTTGGAGCAAGTAGGACGGCATCTATCGCTAGATACAGAAAAGTAAACTCAGACAGACAGACAGACAGAGAGAGTGTTGATGCAGTATACACATGCAGAATGGGCTTACCGTCACACTGAGCGCATGCCTTTCTCAGACTGTGCATGAATAAACAAGAGATGCAATGATTAATCTCTCTCTCTCTCTCTCTCTCTCTCTCTCTCTCTCTCTCTCTCTCTCTCTCTCTCTCTCTCTCTCTCTCTCTCTCTCTCTCTCTCTCTCTCTCTCTCTCTCTCTCTCTCTCTCTCTCTCTCTCTCTCTCTCTCTCTCTCTCTCTCTCTCCCTCCCCAGACTGGAACAGCATGGGTTAGGCGAAGGCAGCTCAGGTCTTCAGTTAAGAAGGGCTGCAGGATGTGTTTGTGTGTTGACCTCCTAAACGACACACCCACCATCGGAGTAACAGCAGTTTAACAAACCCAAAGGTCACAGGGTCAAGAGGAGTGGGCGTGTGCATATCCCTGTATCCCTGAGTCTTTATTTATTTGATTTACTTTTGGTTATATCTTGCCTTGTGTTGGCGGTTGTGTTCCGGCCCCACAGTAGACTCCCACATAAAGATTATATTTTAGTGTTGGACCGCTGGGAGTTGGACTATTCCAACTCCCAGTGGTCCAGCACTGTTCCATCTGTACTTTCAAATTCTTGTTCTTTCGGTGGCTACGCATTATCTTTTCCGGTATTGATTCATTCTTCCTCATTTCCACCGCTCATTCCGGACCTCCGTACTGTCTCGCTATGCATTATTATCATTATCATCCATCGTCAACCTATCCCTTGCTTTCATATATCGGTTCATCCAACCCTCGTCCAACCGTTTGTTTATCTTCCATCATCGACGTATCCGTCCACCCATCTGTCTGTCCCCTTTTTCCTTCTTACATTTCCTCCTTTCATCCATCTGTCCCTCTCTCCATCACTCCTCCCCTCCCCCACTTCTGACTATTTACTGCTCAAAAGAAAGAAAAAAAAGGTCACACGGGGAACAGCAGGAGGGGGGGGGGGAGAACAGATGGAAGGCACCGCGCTGGCGGTATCACTGGGGAGACTGCGTAAATGTGTCTAATATTCATGAGTTCCTGATGCCAGTTTGCAGGCTGCTGTAACAATAAGCAGAAGTACCTCTCCTGTCTTTTCCCTTGTCTATTCCCCTCCCCCCCATACCAAGTACAGTAAAACACGCCACCCCCCCACCGCCACACTGCAGTCCACTACACTCCATCATTGTTCTAGCAATCTGCCACGGTACATCAAACAGCTCCTGGCTTTTACATTATAAAGATAATTAATGTGACTTCACTGTGGATGGAGGAGGAGGAGGAGAGGGAGGAGGCAGTGGGAGAGCAGCAGGCCATTACTCTCCCATCCCCTCCCCTACAGGATCGGCAAACGGTCACCCAAAGACGGTGGAAGGAAGGGGGGATAGTGGTAAATATTTACCACCGAAATGCCTTAAATCAGCTTGTCTGACAAGTGTTTTTTGTGGATAGTGCCGCTCACGCATCACGTGGATGCAAATGAAATGTCCAGTCGTGACGGTCGTTCAACAGATGCAGAGCTAACAATAAATATAGTGGCTCAAAAGGGACATCTGTCACACGTGTGTTAAGCCTAAAATTTAAGGGAAGACAATTGAAATGGACAGAGGCACTGCGGTTTCTCTAATTTTCAAAGAATTGTATGACATGCCACACTTGCCATTGCACCAAACCAAGATCATACTGAAAACTTACACTGGTGAGATGATTGCATCAGAAGGGGTCGTCACAGTCTCAGTAAAGCTGAACAAGCAGAGGGCTAAGCTGCCACTGTATGTGATAAAAGGGGCTTCGCCACCACTTTTTGGCAGGGAATGGCTAAGGGAAATACAGATTGACTGGCGAGAAATTAAGACGGTTCACAAGGAGACAATTGAGGGGGTGCTACAGAGGCACAATGAAGTCTTCAAATAGGAGCTGGGCACACAGAAAGCATTGTAGCTGCCATAGCTCTGAAACCGCACCACCAACCATGGTTTTGCCAGGCAAAGTTGTTCCCTACGTGCTAAGACCAAAGGTGGAAGTGGAGATCGACCGACTGATCGACTGAGTGAAGAGGGAATCATCTCCTCTGTCAAGTTTAGTGACAGGGCTATGCCCATTGTGCCCGTTGTTAAAAATAATGGAGAGGTCAGAATATTTGAAGATAACAATGACAATCAACCCTGCTCTGTGTGTGGAGAGTTAACCGATTCCACGGATTGAGGAATTGTTTGCATCACTCTCAGGATCGCAGCATTTCAGTAAGCTGGACTTATCTCATGCATACTTGCAAATGCCTGTTGAAGAACAATCTTGCAAATACCTCATCACAACATCAAAATTACTTTTCCGTTACAACAGACTTGCCTTTGAAATTACATCAGCCCCGGCGATGTTTCAACGAGCCATGGACTAAGTTCTCCAGGGCTTCAGAACGTCCACTGCTACTTGGACGACATTTTGTTCATTGGCCAAAATCGTCTCCAGCACCTGAACAACTTGGATGCAGTCCTTGGGCGTCTGGAAGAATTTGGTTAGAGTTTTTCAAAGAGTTACTGGAGTATTTGGGCAATGTCATCTGTGTGTCAATGTCAACAAGTCACCTGACAAAGTGCGAGCAATTGTGGATGCTCCTGCACCGACAGACGTAAGTCAACCTCACTCTTTCTTAGGGCTAATCAACTACAGTAGATTACAGTAGATTCATTCCGAGTCTATAATCCATCCTCAGCCCGCTCAATGCACTGCTATGTAAAGGAAAACCTTGGCGATGGGCATCTGAATGTGAAATGGCATTCAAAGAGGCCTAAGAACATCTGCTATCGCAGAGCGTGTTGACGCACTACAACCCGCAGCTTCGAGAGGCCTATAGCTTTTGCATCAAAGACACTGTAGAAAGCAGAGCAGAATTATGTACAGATTGAGCGTGAAGCTGTTGGGATTGTGTTTGGAGTTCGTCAATTCAATCATGGCCCGCTAACCTAAATTCTGAGTCCTAGCCAAGCAATACCATCAATGGCAGCCACCAAAATGCAGCGATGGGCTTTCCTACTGGCTGCACATGACTACACAATCCAGTACCGAGATGCAGCACATCACTGCAATACAGATGGGCCGTCATGTCTGCCACTGCCCACATCTTTGAAGGACAAGTCAAACGCTGTGGACAACTTCCACATCAAACACCTGGAAGCCTTACCAGTGAGCTGCAAATAAATCTGCAGGAATGGAACTGTTCTTGCCCAAGTAACAGAAATGGTGTCCACAGGTCATTTTCCGAGGGCCCAAGATGTGGATGCCGCACTGGCACCATTCATTAGTAGGAAGGATGAACTGACTGTCCAGCAACATTGCCCCATGTGGGGTAAACGAGTAGTCATCCCTCCGAAATTGAGTCCCAGAGTGCATTACGAGCTACACACAGGAGGTTGTCAAAATGAATGCTGTCACCCACAGTTACATGTGGTGGCCAGGAATTGATGCCCAAATTGAGCAAGTTTCAAAGACCTGCAATTTCTGTCAACTGACACAGAAAGCACCAAGTCCATCACCACTCCATCCATGGACTTGGCACGGGTCCATGTTGTTATATCGTAACACTCCACCACTTAGACCTGCCTGTGCTGGAGAACATCGTACCTGAACCTGCTACTCAACCATCTCGTGATCCAGTGGATGTGCAGTCTTCTCATGGTACACCAGAGGTAACAAACACAACACCCGAGAGAGAGTGGTAACCAACCAACCATCCTTGGCTTGCATTTTGGTGCTTGGTACCAGTAAAACATGTGTCCGTCAATGATTATAAGGTTATCTAAAAGGCAACCCACAATATAACAACTTGAGGAAAGCGGAGCACGGGGAGAACATACAAACCTCCCGAACTTGGGACCTATTTGCTGTGAGGCAGCCAGTGCAGGCTTGGGCACTGAGCCAAACACCATTCAGATTAATCGTTTTAGCAAAGGCTAGGGATTAAGGCCATGCATGAAATTGGGACAACGTGGAATCAGGGTTTGGCAAGAGCGGGGAGGCCTGGTTTGAACAGTGCCACACTGCGGCGGAGAAGTGTCAAATAGGGCATTGTGTCTAATCTGTCTTGCTGCTTTGGCTGTGTGTATTTCATTATTCTTCCTAAATTTTTACATTTTTGTTCAATATTGACAATAGATAAATAAATTAGGAGAAGGAAGGGTTCTGAGAAGGGTATTAAGGAGGATTCTAAGGTGGGTTCTAAGGAGGGTTCTCAGAAGAATTTTATTGAGGGATCTAAGAAGGGTTCTAATGGTGCCCTCACACCATAGCGATCACCAGTTGCGTATGGTTGCGATTATAAAATAGTGGTCATAAGTTCCGAACGCAACTCACACGCAACTAATAGGTTTTATAGGTTTGAAGTACGCAACAAGCATGCAGGTGATCGCAGACACACGCAGAGTAGGTTCGGAAATTTTGAACATTTTCAATAATTCTCTGTGAATGCCTGCGATCAATTTATACGCAACAGGGACGCAACAGGTACGCTATGCACACAACACGATCGCAACAGGTACGCTACACACGCAACACGATTGCAACAGGTACGCAACTCATAAGTTATGAACGCAGGTCCAAATTTGAGGTATCTGGTCAGGTTTTGGGGTCACTTTTATCATATTTCTTGGTAGCTTTCCCCATGTTGACTCTTTGATGACCAAATCAGAAGGAAACACGAATCGGCTCCGCTTTTATCACGTGACTGATATTTGCAAATACCACGCAACTAGCACGCAGGTCAAACGCAACTTGTAAGTTTTGAACGCAACTCAAACACAACTCGTAAGTTCTGCACGCAACTCACATGCAACCCACACGCAACCCACACGCAACTTACACGCAACCCACACGCAACTAACACGCAACCCATAGGTCGAATAGGTTACAAATTGACAAAATTGTTGATTTCGGTTGCGTTTGGTGCGTATACAAATATTTTTTATTTTTTACACGCAACTCTTAGCGTACACTATGGTGTGAGGGCACCATAAGAAGGGTTTTAAGGAGGGTTCTCAAGAGGGTTCTAAGAATGTATCTCAGAAGGGTTCTTAGGAGAGTTCTAATAAGGGGTCTACTAACTGCTAACTGAAGTAGTAGATTCCTATTCCTATTGCTGGAGAGAGGGGGGGCCCCGAAATCAGTGATTTTGGATTGGTTATATGATCACTGGCACGTAATGTGTCCTCTAAAACGTTACCACGTTTTAGAGAGTTATAAAAAATATTTGTTTAGCGAAGCCGGAGGCCCTACGCATGCCGGAGGCCCTAGGCATTTGCCTACTCCGCCTATAGGAGGCGCCGGGCCTGGGTATAGTTGTGGTTGTTGTTGACGCATAAAATCATTACGATGGAAGATATCCTGGTAAATGATGTTCCTCGCTTATCATCCCACCCATCTCTCATCACTTACGGCTAACTAAGAACAGACAACATGGCATTGAAAAGAAAAATCACAAAATAAAGGTATTGTCACGTACTTGTCATTGTACATACAATTTCATTGTTCTATATTCATCCTTCTCGAGTGGACGGATACTTGTTTTACGGAAGGTGAGTGAAAGGGAGAATCATATCAACTGCATGTGTGAGAGAATCCTATTATATTTAATGAGCCTTAAGACAGATAGGAACTATGGCTGACTTTACAATGCACTGATGAATTTTCCATTTTTCTAATGTGGGAAAATATCTTAGTAAGTAAGGGAATTACAATTCACTGTATATGGATAAACATATGTATATGATAAAATTCATGAGAACGCAATTATATTATAAATTGTATTGTGATAAGCCTTACTGAAAGAGGTGCGTGTTTCACCTGAATAATGCTTGTGTAACAGTCAGTGTTTCGCACTGGGCTTGAACTGACGACCTCCGGCTTGAGAGGCGACGTTCTTACATGAGAGCTCAAACCCATAGGCCATAGCTTCATCGCTAGAATGTCTATTTAGGCATCATGGAGTGAGGTTTACCACTGCACAGCACCTGCTGGCGTCCGTTACACATGGGTAACAGTCTCACGCTTGCAGCCATTTTGAAATCGCCCCAGCCGTGCGGTTCCCTCTGCGTTGGAGATAGATGATGGATTATGTGCCTATCGTGATGAGATATGACAACACAACAACACACAAAACTACACATTGACACAGTTTGATGTGCACATCAACTGTGTCCTCCTAGGTAGCTGCATCTGCTGCTTACTTTTTTTGTAATTTAACGGTACGCTACAACCTACTTATATACGTTTTTAAAAACGTGTGCGAAGTACAAATAACAATTTCCTGCGCCCACAAGGAAAATCACTGTGTATATTTTACCAAAGGGCATCCTTTGTACTCCATGCCATTTTTAACCAAGGGAAAACAATAGCACATCGAGGAGCTGAGCATCCAGCATAGGATAAGGATGCTATTATTAGTGTAGTGATGCATGCGAAGAAGCGGTAGCAATTTTGTGTTGGGTGGTTAGTGTGTGTTTTCTTTGTTGGGATAAATACGTATTTTTGTAAATTTTATGAATGTTTTTTTTTTTTTAATGTATTTATAAATCTATAAAAATATGTCAAAATGCTTCCGATCTGTAAATATTATTTTGTTATTATCATATTAATTATATTTTGAAAAAATATAAACCTGCCAAACAGAACAAAGACATTTTGATTAAAAACGCTGGTCTGCGAAACAAACATTGTTTGTGAACATTGAATGATGTCTCTTTTTTTGTGTTTGTGTGTGTGCGCGTTTGTGTGTGTGCGTGCTTGTGTGTGTGTATTCAAACCAAACTAAATGGCATAATAACAAAACCAGGGTGCGATAAACCAACTGATAAGTTGTAGAAAAAAAGCACCCAAGAAACAGAAACAGCATCTTTTGTACAAGGTGAAAGACTATTTGCACACGCACTCCACACAAGACGACCGAATCCCGGTGGTATAATGCGACTGTACGAAGAATCCCAGATTCTTCCTACCCCTATCCCAGACGGAAAGCCAGACATTTTCGGCAATTCAACAAATCCCGAAATGGAGGGGGGGAACCCAATGTGGAATGTGTCCGATGAAGGGGAGGGGTTAGTGTGACTGTAGGAAGCAAAAGCGAAATATCTGCGAATTTAGAAATCCCAGCCGGACGCTTGTACTGTACTGTTGGGACATGTCAGTATTGTGGTTACACAGAACACTCCAGTCACAGTCCAACAGTATAATGTTGGAGTTGCACAGAACAGCACAGTGTTTGACATTGTTAAAGTTTGTGTATGGCACTGGGGTAAAAACAAGACAGGAGTCTTTAACCTTTTTCAGCCCCGGGACCCCTTGGTGGACTGAGAATTTTCCACCATACAACAAAATACTAACATTTTTTTGGCAGACTTAACACAAAGGTCACAGTGACTAATAATTACATTACAGTCATTTAGCAAAAGCTTTATCCTTGTATCCCAAGTGACACAAGAGTGGTGTGTTCAACAAAGGTAGGTAAGAGAAAAACTTGTCACTAGAAGTCAAATGTGTTCAGTGTTCAGGTAAAAGTACAATCATTTCAGGTAAAAGTACAATAAGTCAGACAGTATCTAACTAACTAACAAGCAAACAATCTACTTAGTAAGACGCTAGTACACTAGTAAAGTGTAATACGTGGACGGGCTAGGAGGAGTGTTTCCTGAAGCTGTGAGTTTAGATGGGCTGTGTCTGTAGATGGGCTGTGTCTGTAGATGGGCTGTGTCTGTAGATGGGCTGTGTCTGTAGATGGGCTGTGTCTGTAGATGGGCTGTGTCTGTAGATGGGCTGTGACTCTGCAGTCCTGACATCCGTTAGGTGTGTCAGGACGGAATGATTCTCACCGTATGAGTTAGAACCGTGATTTTTTTTCTGCTGCAAAAGATTGATCCATGTCAGCTTATGAGTTTACAAGCTAAAAACATATCATACGCACGCATGACACACACCACACCACACCACACACACACACCACACACACCACACACACACACACACACACACACACACACACACACACCACACACCACAGTAGCTCAGTCTGTTGAGACTTCCACATTCGGCTATTGAGCTTGAGCAAGGCACCAGACCCCTACACTGCTACCCTGGGCACTGTTTATACAATAGCTGCCCACTGATCCTAATACTACGATGGGTTAATCGCAGAGAAAGAAATTTCAATGTGTGTGTACATGTCACGTGTCAACGTGAGGCAATCCTACAATAACATGATCCATGGACATGCCACCACCTCTGAGCGGCAATCCACGTTCTCATATCCAAGCCTGAGGATTTTTCCTTTTCTTTCTTTTCTATGTTCCAGCTCTGTAGACATTTGACTCTATATTGCGAGTAGCAACACTTTATGAGTGATGGCCCCCTATATCAGCTATTCCCTGCAGTTCTAATCAGTCAAGCATTGGTACAGTGAGTGTAGATGGATATATCCAGCCCTAGGTAGTAATCACAGGTCTAGTGATGGAGGAGAAGACGACAGCCTCCACACGGCCTCCTCTGCAAGTAACGAGAGATGGTGAAAGACCAACTCGTGAAACCAATGTCGCCACCCAATCATCATCATCATCTAGTGTCCAGACAAATTGACCACGTGGACACACAAAATAGAAGAGAAAGAAGACCGGGAGAAATATAATAATAAATTAGGGGAAAAAAAGTATTCACTCTTTAAGTAATGTGGTGTTGGCACAAGCATGGCAGGCATCGATAAACAAATGAAATGGTTAAACACTAAAGGAAATCAATGAACTGGTCGCGGCTGAGCCATTTCTACCTCTCCCACCCTGAGGACAACAACCCCCAGGGTTCATCCCTGTGACATATCTCCTCACAGGCAGCTGTCTTTGAAAATGTTGGTTAGAAAATTGTGGATAGGAAACAGTGGAACCAATTAGAATGGACAAAAAGGAACTTTAACCCACCTAACTGTTACCACAGAAGAAGAAAAGGAACGTTAACCCACCTAACGGTCACCACCGAAGAAGAAAAGGAACCCTTACCCATCTAACGGTTACCACAGAAAAAGAAAAAAACATTAACCCACCTCACGGTTACCACAGAAGAAGAAAAGGAACAATATCCCACCTAACTGTTACCACAGAAGAAAAAAAGTAAAGAGTTAACAGTTATCACATCTTGCGTAAGGTTGCCTACAGATGGCCTGTGGACATTGGGGTTTGAACCAAGAACCCTTTATCTGGGAGCCCTAACAACTATCTTTATTTTCTTTCCTTGAAACGCTGTGAAGCTTCAGTGTTGGCATTTGAGTTTAAAACTTTGTGTTCCATGTCTCACTTCTGGAAACAACTTCACTCATCTGTTCCTTTACTCCTGCGTCCATCCTTTCCTTTTTTTAAACAAAAGGAGTATTATTAGACCAACCTTAAATTTGTATAATGTTCAACTATTCCCGCGTTTTGTCTCGTATTCACAAAGAACGCACAGAGACCTGGGTTTGTTCACAACATAGAGTAAATATGCAAATAAGTAGTAGGTTTTTCATTTAATTTCCAGCCTTTTCATTTGGCGAGGCTCAAATTCAAAACATTTTGGATTCTGTACAACCCTGATGTGTTGCGTAGTGCAAAACTGGTCACACAGGGAATCTTGTAGGTGTCTTTTCCAAACTTTCCCAAAGGTGATATGAGTCAACTTTGGCTGACTTGAAGTACCCATTTGCTAGACGCAAAACAAAATACCTTAAAAAGAGAAGGAGTTATTTTTTTATTGTAAAAGGTCTGTATGAATAGTTGACCATGTAGAGAATATGTGGTTTGTATAAGGATAGGGAACATTTGAGAATTAATAATAATAATAAAACTACAGGCCTACTATTACACAGTAAAACCAACAAAAGTGTTGCAATCAAAACATATCTCCCTAAAAAAAACATAGCCAAGAAGGTGGGTTTTGAGCTACATGTATAAGAGGAGCCCTCTATATAAACATCTCTCAGTATTAAAATCTGCATTAAATTAACTCCAAACTGCCGGCACAGTTCTGTCCAGCTCCAAGTTAATCCACAGTAGTTCCTGAGGAATATGAAAGACCCATCAAGCCCCTTGGTATATATTATACGCATCTAAACAAAACACTCCTTTGGTGCAGCTGTCGCTTATGCCAAGGTTCACCTTGGCATAAGCCTCTCACACGCGACTAACAACCATGTGAATGCTAACTACCCTGTGATGCAATGCAGAGCCCAAATGAAACCACAGCCTGGTTTTAGATTTGTTTTTATAAGAATGAATACAAGGGTTGAATTGTAAAGGGTGATTTCTGATGAGGTTTTTTGGCTTACATTTTTACGACCAGACAGTGACAGCATGACAGAAATGTAAATCACTTTGATTCGAAAGATCCAATAGGGTTTAATTGCAAATAGGAGATAGGAGTCTGTCCATGAGGCGGTAAATTTGTGAGTGTTGAAGTAAAGAAATGTATCACCTGGGTTGTTAAATAGCAACTAGCCTAAACAATCCTGTTTCTCAGCCGTTGCACTCATCTCACAGTAGATCTATGGCAGGTAAACAAATTAAATAATTTAGTTAAATATGGATGTTTGTTTAACTCATATCATAACGTGTTAGAATCATAGAAGGAATTGTATTGGAAAGGAATTCATGGTTGAACCAAACTATTGTTATTATCAAATCCTATTCCTTAATAAACGTTGCATTCAAATGAAAATTCCAATTGTATTTCAAAAACTGAACAACTGGCTTACTGACTTATACACACACACACACACACACACACACACACACACACACATTTTTTCATATATGAGGACAGAGGCTCTGGTAACAGTAAATAAAACAGTAAAGTCACCGAGTCTCGTGGTTATAGGGTCTAGTCCTGTCTGAGCACAAATTGCACTGAGAAACATTGAGATGTCAGACGATAAACACCGTAAGAGACATAGCAAGGATACACAAACAGAAACACACACAGAGGAACACAAACAAGCATGTAATATCCGCATAACGTTTAATGGAAACTGAAATATATGACGTGCCGTCAGATCCTGAGTGTTTTTTAACCTTTAGAGAATATCCTGGAGCCAAAGGATAATGTGTTTGTTTCGTCTCCTTCAGGGGCCATGTGTGGCCCTTAAGTGGTGGCCGTCTCTGCATGGTAACTACAGAGCTGTGAGATTAGTTTAGTTCACAATAGCCTTTCTATTTTACAACACAATGCTTCTCCATCTATTGAGCACCGAGCAGCAAGCTGATTCCCGCGCCCATAACTCACTAGACTGCTGCCGCTTGCTATCTGTTGAATTTCTGTTGAGTAGACACTATATTCTGGGTTGGAATACTTTAGAGTGGGCATCGGAATAAAATAACGCACAGCAATAAAATGATGTCACTTGCAGTGAAGATTTGGCATATTTGGCGTATTGGTTGCTGTTAAATAAACATACAAATACACTGGTGAAAATGGATGACTCTCTAGAAGACTCTACTCTAAATATTTTAAGTGCATACTTTAATGATAGTTTTTATTTAGTTTGCTTTGCTTTTCATATTTTCTGTTTCAAAGACCTGGTCGTGAGATCTGGTCCAGCGACAGCTTTCCAAAGCCTTGAGTACCCCGAATTTATACGAACAGCCTTCAATGTGCAACCATTAGCCATTTGTTGACCTTAAGATGACTTGGAATGGTTATGGAAGCAATGGTCTTCCAGGTCACTAAACTCACTTCTTTGGAATTAAAAAAAAGAAAGTGAACTTTGAAGGCATTTGAAAGTTCCACACACACACACACACACACACACACACACACACGGCACAAGGTGGACGTCCCTCATCGTGTACAATTACCTTACGAGACGGTCAAACGTGCATTAGTATCTGTTAGCAAGCCAGACCTCGGCTGTAAGGCATTAGAGTAGGACTCTTCTCTCCCCTCTATCTCCTTCTCCTCCTCCATCTCACCCTCTTCAACCAAACTGTCCCTCTGAGCTGTTGACTCGGAGACACAGAGCGGGCCGGCATGAATATTGATAAGGGGGTTATCTCCGACTGTACCGCGGGTGCCGTGGCAATCAAGCAAATATTTAAAACAAGGTTGCTGCATACTGCATGTGGCCTGAGTAGGTAAGGAGAAGACGGTGTTAGCAAACGTCACCTCAGACAAACTGCATATCCTTACAATGCAGAGATAGTTGCGCTGACTCAACCCAAACTGCTGTAGGACATGAGAGGGATGTGTGCATGTGGGCAAGCACGTTAATATTATGTGGCTAAGAATGTAGCAGTCGCTGAATTAATTACGTAGGTGGATCAATATCGGTAAAAGCCACTTAATGCATATTGTTCGCGTCCAGTAGGGTAGAGAGTTGCTAAATGCATTTAGCGATGGCTTCTTCGGTGTGCGTGTGTGTGTGTGAGTGTCTGTGTGTAGAGAGGGAGGAAAGGTATGGGGGGCATAGTGGTGCACAGCCCAACTCAAGAGTTTACCCCATTCACCATTACATCCTGGGGAGCCTGTGAGGATATGTGACCTTGTGTGAATGAATAAAGCGCTATATTGCCGCGATACAGCGTGTGATCTCGGCCACAGACACCTGGACACGCCGCAAACAGATTGTCCACCGATCTGTGTCAGACACATCTACCTCGACGATGTACTGCCTCGCCGGGTCGGGGTGGACGAGAACCGGGGCTGTGGTGAACAAGCTCTTGAGTCGGAGGAAAGCCGACTCCGCCTCAGGTGTCCACACGAACGGTCGAGAGGGGGAGGTGAGGGTGTTGAGGGGGGCAGCCACCTGGCTGAACCCCTTGATGAACCGCCGCACAAAGCCTGCAAAACCCTGGAAGCACCTGAGCTGTGTGCGGTCAGTAGGGTGCGGCCATTCCTCCACCGCCTTGATCTTGGCGGGGTCTGCACGCTTCTGTCCATCCTCTCCACCACGTTGCCGAGGTACGTCACCGAGTTAGTGTGGAAGACGCACTTAACGTAGAGCCTGTTCTCCAACAGCCGTTATAGCACCAGGTGGACATGCTGGTGGTGTTCCTTCATGGACCTAGAGAAAATCAGGATGTCGTCCAGGTACACCACCACAAAGATGTTTAGCATGTCCCTCAGCACGTCATTCACCAGGCCTTGAAAAACTCCGGGGGCATTGGACAGACCGAACGGCATGACGTGGTACTCATAGTGGCCGAGATGGGTGTTGAAGGCCGTCTTCCACTTGTCACCCTCCCTGATCCTGACCAAGTGGTACGCGTTACGGAGGTCCAACCTGGTGTACACCCGGGCGTGCGTGAGTGGCTCGAAAGTGGAACTAAGAAGTGGCAGGGGGTACCTATTCTTCACCGTGATGTTGTTCAGTGCCCGATAGTCTATACAGGGCCTCAGGCCACCGTCCTTCTTAGCCACGAAGAAGAAGCCCGCTGCGAGGGGCGAAGACGACGACTTTATAAGGCCTGAGACTCAGCGATATAGTTGCGCATTGCCTCCCTCTCCGGCTGGGAGATGTTGTAGAGCCGCCTCTTAGGAAGGGCGGCCCCAGGAAGGAGGTCGATGGGACAATCATAAGGCCGGTGAGGGGGGAATGAGAGGGCTCTGTCCTTGACCCCAGTGATATCTGGTGGAGAGGACACAGGCCTGGAACCGCTGGACGGAGACAGGGCGGAACGCAGACAGGTAGCGTGACAAGCTGTTCTCCACCCCAAGACCCGCCCAGATGCCCAGGAGATGTGAGGGTCGTGCCTCTCCAGCCAGGATCTACACAACACTAGAGGCGCCATGGGGGCATGCAAAACAAAGAAACAAATGGACTCAGAGGGATTTCCCAAAAGAGTGAGTGTGAGAAGGTCTGTAGCGTGCGTAATAGTACCCAAAGAATCAATGGCCCGAGGAGAGAGGGTGCGATCTAAAGCCACCAAAGGGACTCCCGCCTGGCGGGCTAGAGTAACATCCAGTAGACACTCGTCTGCACCCGATTCTATGAGAGCGCCAACCGACAAGGTCTCCGTACCCCAGGCTAAGGTGGCCGGAAAGAGACGATTTAACGTACTACGGGGCGGGGAAAGGGATGTCTTGCTCACCCGTATGCCCCTTACTGGCGAGCTTGGTCGTTTTGGGCGGGTTGGGCAGGCTCTGACATAATGTCCCTCCTTCCCACAGTAGAGGCACTGTTGGTGGGACATCCTGTTCTCCCTTAGTCCTGCCGAAAGGTGGGATCGGCCAATCTCCATGGGCTCTCCGGGCCCGGATGTCGACCTGTCAACAGACAGCGCGTGCTGAAAAGGGGCCGTGGCCAAGCCCGGACTGGGTGGCGGTCGCCGGGGGAAAGAGCGACTGGGAGCCGGGCGAAGGAATGAACGCTGGGCTCGGTCCAAACGGCGTTCATGCAGCCGTGAGTCCATTGGGAGCGCCAGGGTGATTAAAGCCCAACTCAAGAGTTTACCCCATTCACCATTACATCCTGGGGAGCCTGTGAGGATATGTGACCTTGTGTGAATGAATAAAGCGCTATATTGCCGCGATACAGCGTGTGATCTCGGCCACAGACACCTGGACACGCCGCAAACAGATTGTCCACCGATCCAGACGGACAGAGATAGCAGGATTTGGCAGGGCGGCAGTAGCTCAGAAGGTAGAGGTAGGGTTCTCTGGAAACCAGAAGATTGCTGGTCCTCCTAACCAATTGTCGCTTAGATACCTAACTCTAATAGATCCTGACGTGCTGGCTATTGCCTTGCATGGCTGACCTCGCGGTCGGTGTATGAATGTGTGTATGAATGGGTGAACATGAGGCATAACTTGTAAAGTGTTTTGGATAACAGCGCTATATACTGTAAATGCAGTCAATTTACCACTTAAGGCCTCATTTCAGATTTTCGGGCTTTCGTCTCTGGTTGGCTATTGTGACTGTGTCTTCTTCTTTTCGTATCCATATATATAAAGCAGCTTTTTCCAATTAGACCAAGTCCAGTGTTGGCATGTCGTTGTGCCTTGGTCTTATAATGTCCAAGGTGTTCTACTGTGCAGGGTCCACCTAGAAGAGGACATCGTAGAAGGTTGTCCACTGACTGGGGTTCTGTGCAATGGTCCTATGTTGTTAAACCACATTGGTAACCCCATCTTACGAGTGGTTCCCTGGAACGGCCAACACCAGTGTGGAGTTGGTTCAGACACTTCCATTTTGCCAGTTGCTATCCACTGGTGGAAGAAGTGAATGTGAATGTGTGAGTGTGTATAGGACCATCACAATATGTATATATACAATTTTATATGGCATTTTATTAAGCTGTTTATTTGGTTTAGTTAAGTGTTTTTAAATCATTTAATATTTTTCAAGTGCTGTTTGCAAGAGTGACAGTGAGGATTGCTAGACAATTTTGTTTTACTTGTACAATGACAATAAAATCATTCTGATTCTGTGTTCACGTGTGCGTGTGTGTGTGTGTGGCTACCTGAAAGGCATTTATCCATCCATCCGCATATGCTGCTGGAGAAGCACGAGACAATTGCGGCTGCTTTACGACGCTTGGTCATGTTAACAGATTGGCAAGATAAGCTGGTTAAAGGCTTACAGAGAATTGAACGTGCTACTGTTGGGATTGGTTGTTGGTTTTTTCCCCCGGTTGGACACAGCAAAACGTGACGCTAGTTACAAAAGATATGAACATAACAATTGTGACCAGCCCAAGGCACACCTGTGTGATAAGCCTGCTGTTTAATCACCATATTGATAGGCCACGACCGTCAGGTGGGTGGGTTATGTGGAGAAACACTTTTCTGCAAGGCCCACTTTTGGTAGATAAAAAAATGTCAGGCCCCCCCCACCACCAACATGCAACCACATGAAGACGCTCTCAGACACATTCTTTGCTTGCACACACTTGCACCAATCTAAATAGGAACAAGTCACCTTTACAATATTGAGTGTTTCATTAGCGTGTTGATTAGCTTATTTTGTTTCTAAATTCAAGGTGAAAGGAAGACATCAATCTGGACATCAAAAGGACATACAAGATAGTTATTTGTCATTTGTACAAGTACATTGGAATGCTTGCTCACCATTCTTTGCCGCAGTAAACATGTGTAATGTTGACTCTCCTCCACAAAGCACACATTATATATTCTATGTGCAATACCCGACGACAGACAGCAGTTATAAAAATAAGATAAAAATAGATAAAAATTGAATAAAAATAGAATAGAATAAAGTTAAAAAATTAATATAAAAATAAAAATGCAATTTATAAAATGCAATATATCAGAAAAGACCAATATAATGTAATTAAATATACACTGTTATATGCTATACGCCCTTGTTCAGCAGCTTGATGGCCTGACTGTGGAAGCTATCTCCGAGTCTATTTGTACGGCACTTGATACTACGGTATCGCCTGCCTGATGGTAAAAGTGAGTACAGTTCGTGGCTGGGGTGGGCAATGTATTTTATGATGCGTTTGGCCTTGGCCACGCACCGCTGGTTGTATATATCCAGGAGGGAGGGGAGCTCACCTCCAACCATATACTGGGCCGTCCGCACCACCCATTGAAGCGCTCTGCGCTCGAGTGCGGCGCAGTTCCCGTACCAGGCGGTGATACACCCTGTAAGAACACTCTCCATGGTGCCGGTATAGAATGTTCTCAGGATGCGGGGGCCCAGGCTGAATTTTCCGTAAGGAAATACAGGCGTTGTTGGGCCCTTTTCACCACGTGTGTTGTGTGCGTGGACCATGTGAGGTCCTCGGAGATATGCACGCCGAGGAACTTGAAGCTGCTGACCCTCTCTACTGCAACACCGTCGATGGAGATAGGGCTGTGCTCTCCCCTCTGCTTCCTGAAGACCACGATCAGCTCCTTGGTCTTCTTGATGTTGAGGACGAGGCTGTTCTCCTGGCACCACTGCTCCAGCGATCCGACCTCCTCCCTGTAGGCTGTCTTGTCGTCGCCGGCGATCAGGCCCATCACTGTCGTGTCGTCAGCAAACTTGATGATGACGTTGGAGCTGTGCATAGCCATGCAGTCGTGGGTGTAGAGGGAGTAGAGGAGAGGGCTCAGCATGCATCCCTGGGGGGCTCCCGTGTTGAGGGTCAGTGGCTCTGAGGTGGTGCTGCCCATCCTCACCACCTGCGGAGGTCCGACAGGAGGTCCAGTATTCAGCTGCACTTGGATGGGGGCACGCCTAGACCTCTAAGCTTGGTGTCGAGCTTGGCAGGAACTATCGTGTTGAACGCTGAGCTGTAGTCCACAAACAGCATTCGTACATAACAGTTCTTTCCCTCCAGGTGGGAAAGGGCAGTGTGGAGGACCATGGCAATTGCGTCGTCCGTGGATCTGTTTTTGACGATATTCAAATTGCAATCACATTTGGCTCGTCGGTCTCGTTGGGGCGTAACAGAATAACCAAGCCAAAAATTAGCCAAGCCGGGAACCCAGAAGCGGGCGCGGGACACCGTCCGAGTTACGCAAGATTGTAACGGAACAAGCCATCAAACTTACCCAACTGTAGGCCGAACTGGGAAAGGCTTTTCCCTCGGTCCAGTCCCAGATTGCGGTGCTGGAGAACACGTCGCAGACTACCGTCAGTACGGTCACCAGCCTCACCGCCAAGGTAGACGCTATGTCCGGAGCCCTAGCATCCATCCAGCGATCTCTGGACGCGTTAGCCGTCAACACCTATCCAGACCCAGGTTCCGGTCCGGGAACCAGTTCGTCCTACATCCCAGCTGGCCCCGATGTCCCCACAGGGTCAGTCGTTTGCGCCGAGCCCAGCTTGGTTAGCCCCAGATCGTTCGGAGGCGATTTGAACCAGTGCCGTGGGTTCCTAGTTCAGTGTGAGTTGCTGTTCACACATCAGCCGTCCAAGTATTCCTCTGGTGCGGCCAGGATTGCTTTCGTGATGTCCCTCCTTGCCTACAGAGCTCTTAGCTGGGCGGAAGCCGGGGTGAACAGCGACGGGGGATATGCCACCGATTACCCCCTGTTCAAGCGAGAGTTTTGCGCGGTCTTTGACCATCCGCTGGACGGGCTGGATACTGCAAGCCGGCTGCTAGTATGCCATCAGGGGTCTCGCTCGGTGGCCGATTTCACGGTGGAGTTCCGGATCCTAGCCATAGAGAGCGGCTGGGACGATAGAGCTCTTCTCTGTCTCTATCGCAAGGGTTTGAGTGACGCCGTCAAAGACCTCATCGTTCGAGACAGCCCGGAGACGCTGAGGGATTTAATCACCCTGGCGCTCCCAATGGACTCACGGCTGCATGAACGCCGTTTGGACCGAGCCCAGCGTTCATTCCTTCGCCCGGCTCCCAGTCGCTCTTTCCCCCGGCGA
This sequence comes from Muraenolepis orangiensis, assembly GCA_027704905.1. Taxonomy (NCBI): domain Eukaryota; kingdom Metazoa; phylum Chordata; class Actinopteri; order Gadiformes; family Muraenolepididae; genus Muraenolepis; species Muraenolepis orangiensis. The sequence goes on along the minus strand of CM051002.1, from coordinate 25,903,860 downwards.
CCGCCACCCAGTCCGGGCTTGGCCACGGCCCCTTTTCAGCACGCGCTGTCTGTTGACAGGTCGACATCCGGGCCCGGAGAGCCCATGGAGATTGGCCGATCCCACCTTTCGGCAGGACTAAGGGAGAACAGGATGTCCCACCAACAGTGCCTCTACTGTGGGAAGGAGGGACATTATGTCAGAGCCTGCCCAACCCGCCCAAAACGACCAAGCTCGCCAGTAAGGGGCATACGGGTGAGCAAGACATCCCTTTCCCCGCCCCGTAGTACGTTAAATCGTCTCTTTCCGGCCACCTTAGCCTGGGGTACGGAGACCTTGTCGGTTGGCGCTCTCATAGAATCGGGTGCAGACGAGTGTCTACTGGATGTTACTCTAGCCCGCCAGGCGGGAGTCCCTTTGGTGGCTTTAGATCGCACCCTCTCTCCTCGGGCCATTGATGGCATTCTTTGGGTACTATTACGCACGCTACAGACCTTCTCACACTCACTCTTTTGGGAAATCCCTCTGAGTCCATTTGTTTCTTTGTTTTGCATGCCCCCATGGCGCCTCTAGTGTTGTGTAGATCCTGGCTGGAGAGGCACGACCCTCACATCTCCTGGGCATCTGGGCGGGTCTTGGGGTGGAGAACAGCTTGTCACGCTACCTGTCTGCGTTCCGCCCTGTCTCCGTCCAGCGGTTCCAGGCCTGTGTCCTCTCCACCAGATATCACTGGGGTCAAGGACAGAGCCCTCTCACTCCCCCCTCACCGGCCTTATGATTGTCCCATCGACCTCCTTCCTGGGGCCGCCCTTCCTAAGAGGCGGCTCTACAACATCTCCCAACCGGAGAGGGAGGCAATGCGCAACTATATCGCTGAGTCTCAGGCCTTATAAAGTCGTCGTCTTCGCCCCTCGCAGCGGGCTTCTTCTTCGTGGCTAAGAAGGACGGTGGCCTGAGGCCCTGTATAGACTATCGGGCACTGAACAACATCACGGTGAAGAATAGGTACCCCCTGCCACTTCTTAGTTCCACTTTCGAGCCACTCACGCACGCCCGGGTGTACACCAGGTTGGACCTCCGTAACGCGTACCACTTGGTCAGGATCAGGGAGGGTGACAAGTGGAAGACGGCCTTCAACACCCATCTCGGCCACTATGAGTACCACGTCATGCCGTTCGGTCTGTCCAATGCCCCCGGAGTTTTTCAAGGCCTGGTGAATGACGTGCTGAGGGACATGCTAAACATCTTTGTGGTGGTGTACCTGGACGACATCCTGATTTTCTCTAGGTCCATGAAGGAACACCACCAGCATGTCCACCTGGTGCTATAACGGCTGTTGGAGAACAGGCTCTACGTTAAGTGCGTCTTCCACACTAACTCGGTGACGTACCTCGGCAACGTGGTGGAGAGGATGGACAGAAGCGTGCAGACCCCGCCAAGATCAAGGCGGTGGAGGAATGGCCGCACCCTACTGACCGCACACAGCTCAGGTGCTTCCAGGGTTTTGCAGGCTTTGTGCGGCGGTTCATCAAGGGGTTCAGCCAGGTGGCTGCCCCCCTCAACACCCTCACCTCCCCCTCTCGACCGTTCGTGTGGACACCTGAGGCGGAGTCGGCTTTCCTCCGACTCAAGAGCTTGTTCACCACAGCCCCGGTTCTCGTCCACCCCGACCCGGCGAGGCAGTACATCGTCGAGGTAGATGTGTCTGACACAGGCATCGGAGCCGTTCTCTCACAGCGGTCGGAGGAGGACCACAGGGTCCACCCGTGTGCCTATTTCTCTCGGCGTTTCGAACCCACTGAGAGGAACTACGACGTTGGCAACAAGGAACTGTTAAGCTGTTACGCCGCCCTGGAGGAGTGGAGACACTGGTTGGAGGGAGCAGAGCTACCGTTCACCGTGTGGTCGGATCACAAGAACCTGGCCTACATGAGGACAGCGAAGAGGCTGAACTCCAGGCAGGCCCGCTGGGCCCTTTTCTTCAGCCGGTTCAATTTCACCCTCACCTACCGTCCGGGCTCCAAGAACGTTAGAGCTGACACCCTCTCCCGTCAGTGGTGCGTTTAGTTCTCCCTCCGGCTCTCAGGGTTCACCCCGTGTTTCATGTGTCTCAGCTAAAACCCGTGGCCTCCAGTCCCTTGTCTCCCCCTGTTACAGCTCCTCCACTTCCCTGGGTCCTGGTGGATGGAGATCCGTTATGGTCGGTCCGTAAGCTCCTCACTGTCCGCCGCTGGGGGCGGGGTTTCCAGTACCTAGTGGATTGGGAGGGCTTCGGTCCGGAGGACCGGAGCTGGGTGCCTTTCCTATCTCGCAGACCCCTCCCTGCTGGACGACTTATATCGGGAGAACCCGGGGGCTCTCGGGCGGTCGTCCGGTGCCTCCCCTCAGGGGGGGGATACTGTTGTGCCCCCCCCATGCTGTAATCGATCTGGGATCTTCCCTTCTTTAGGCTGCCGAGGACCGACGTCGGGCGCTTGGTTATTGAAAACCACTGTCACGAGAGACTGTGTGTTCCAGCTCCGACCTCGCCAAGTAACCAGTCCAACCCTGCCTAGTTTGTGTTTTGATGTTGGAGATATTACATTTTTCCATTGTTTTGAGTGTCCGTGTCTCTCTACTTCTGGGTTCTTTGGCACATTTGGCTCGTCGGTCTCGTTGGGGCGTAACACTGACCCCCATCATCATCAAATGCTTCGAGAGAGCCAAGCTCTTTGTTTGACGTTTTTGTGTTTTGCTTCCAGAGTTCCAATCTGCACAATTTGAAATGTGACGTGCTAATTGAGGGGCTGTGGTAATCCCAGGAGGTGGGATATGTGTGCAGTTGCCTGGGGTACGGGTTGACATTCACATAACGGCTTTCATGACATTTGCGACATGTGAGTGTCAAGTGTCAAGCAGGATTTGGCTGATTTTGGCAAGATTACATGATCTAATCTGTTACTTGGACGGAGGGAATAAGGGACAGTTAACCATTGAGACGAAAATGAATGAAGTCAATATTTGTTCTAAAGACCTTACTCTTACTAAAGCTTACTCTTACACTTCTTACCGTAGAAGCCTACAACGGACATGCTGCGTTATACACACAATGTAGGAGTACATGTTTGGTCGCGCACAACGAAAATTCAAGATTCAAGAAATGTTTTATTATTATTATTATTATTATTATTATTGGCCACAACAAGTTCAATGGAATGCTTACTCCACAGTATGCAGTATGAATTTCTAAAATGCAATACTATAAAAATACAATAAACAATACAATAGACACAATAAAAATGACAATAAACAATAAATGATGAACAATGAACAATGAATAATAAAGTGACTGTTGGATGATATGTACATGTGTTGTGTGATGCAGACATAAAATATATTGAGACGGCCAAGTATAAGTGGTGGTTACAAGCGGGGACATTAACATCAGCTGGGCAAACAGTGTGATCTGCAGACGGGCATCCACCCTGATCCAAATGCACATTAAGGTAATTGTAATTGTTTTGTGTATTCCTGGGGGTTGCTTATGCCAATAATGTAGTGTTCCTCTACACTGCTATGGATGTATTTCCTCTGTATGAAAGTTAAAATCAAAACCTAACATTTAACATAAATGAACAGATGATAAAGACATGGCTGACAGGTAGAGTTCATTGTAATGAGTCAAATAATGAGGTGCCCGCCCTAAAAGGATTGAATGAATTTAGGTTTTGAAATAAGGTTGTGACCGAAGAGACAGACAGAGAGAGTAGTCTTTAAGAAGAGGTTGGATACCACGTCATGTACCTAAAGGTAACTGAATTACAGATCAACTTTACCTGCGGCTGACCAACGATTGTATAAGAAGTTGTAATACATCATGATGCTGGCAAGTGTAGACCTCTGAAGGTGGTGCAGTCATGTGATCCCAAACCATTCAACTGCCAACCAGCCGTGTAAACAAACAATGATTGTAAACAAACTCAGCTGTAAATTGACGAAATTAAACTTAGCGGGACGACACGACAAGGCCAAGATAACCGATAAAATGACATGCCTCTGAGATGCCAATGACAAAACTCTACAGACAAGAGCGTACCATTACCAATCAAAATAGCATCAAATAGTGATCACATCAGAGCTCTAGTGGCCCAAGCCACTGGAGCTCTGAAAAATGATTCCTGTGACTAAGCAAAGCCTTACAGAATATCACTGTTGTATTATTTTCACCATCGTGACTCCGCAGTGCAATTAAAACACATAATTTGGACCTGGAGGCGGAATAGAGTCTCCAAGTTTCCCTTAAAGTGTCCCTTAAAGTAATGCACTGTAGAGGAATATCCAATTAATGACAGAGTGTGGCTCTCTTTTGATCCCCCAGAAAGCAATTACAGCAGAATCTGGTACAAAGCCACTTTGTCCTCCCAGGTTTTAGCCCAAGCATTTACTGAACGGCGGGAACAACTTGCCCATTTCTCGCACAGTCGGCAAAGGGCAAAGATTACACAGGGCTTTCAGGTGGGGTCTTGAAGAATACCGTTTGTATTTCAATAGTGGGGATAATTGTCAGATGACATTGGAAAACCTTTGAAAGTAGAACTATTTAGAGTGACAGAGATAGATGGATACAGTAGACAGAAATATATAAATATATAAATGTATCTACACCAGACATATAGAAAGGAAAACGGTCAAAAAGAGACTCAGAGAGGAAATATAAATATAAATTATAAATATAAAACTGAATCAAAATCTGGAGGATTGAATCCTTTTTATTGGTCACATACATGTACACATGCAGTGAAATGTGTTACTCACGCATATAACCCATCCTAGTATTAGGAGCAGTGGGCAGCTATTTTATATACAGTGCTGTCCCGCTGTAGGGGTCTTAGGTGCCTTTCTCAAGGGCACCTCGGCAGTAACCAGGTGTTTCAGGCCCCTGAACTGGCGACCTTCCGGTTCCCAAGCCAAGTCCAAACAGTCTGAGCTACTGCTCAGTCTATAGGGAAGCCCCGGCTGGAAGCCCCGGCTAGTGAGTAGCCCTGGATAGCTGGTATCCCTGGCTAGTGAGTAGCCTTGTATAGCTGGAAGCCCAGGCTAGTGAGTAGCCCCGGCTAGCTGGTAGCCCCGGCTAGTCAGTAGCCCTGGATAGCTGGAAGCCCCGGCTAGTGAGTAGCCCTGGAAAGCTGGAAGCCCCAGTTAGTGAGAAGCCCTGGCTAGCTGGTAGCCCCGGCTAGTGATTAGCCCTGGATAGCTGGAAGCCCCGGCTAGTGAGTAGCCCTGGATAGCTGGAAGTCCCGGGTTGTGAGTAGCTCTGGCTAGCTGGAAGTCCTGGCTACTGAGTAGCCCTGGATAGCTGGAAGCTTTGTTTTACATTCTGGCATCTCCCATCCTGTGAAGCATTCGATTATTCAAATAAAACTGTAACGTTCACCGTGGAACTGGGAAAAGTGAAGAAGATCATGTCAGGATTTGGTGATGCAATCCATTGTAGAGAGTAAGGATGGTTACGTGTTAATGTCAAATAATGTAGGGTCGTTTTTTTGGGAGGTGGGAGGGTTTGCTTCGTTGAATCTATTCATTCTGTATTTTTTTTCAAAATGGGCCAACATGGTTTAAAGAGAGTTGTTTGTTTGTTTGGTTCTGTGCCGTCTCCAATGGTTACTGTCCCCATTTTTGGATGGGTGGTCCACTCTTCTTGTGGTTGAATCACGAATCAATAGCACTAGCAACGGCTTTGACAGCGTAGGCGGTCGATTCTGGGCCTTTCTCTTTTGCATAATAACTGATAATGCAATGTTGTTGTTATTGTTTTTGCAACAACAAACCCATACATTCATCAATTAAAAAGTATACCAATGCATTTAAAATCTTAAAGATGATTGGCCGTGAAAAATCTGTTGAAAAAACACCGTTCAATGCAAAGCCAATGGCTGTTATCTAACACGCCACTGCTCCGTGGCACAGCTTGACACGGTTGACTGTTGACATTGTAGAGCTGCATATGTATTCAGTCCGCACCCCTCCCCCCCCCCCCCCCTCGCTGAGCCGACGCACTCTGCTTTAAGCAGAAATCTCCACGCCCGTCACTTAGAGCTAACTGGAATATGTGCTTGGTAGAGTGCTAGAGTTCCGCCATGGAATCAGCCTGATAGTCTGAAGTCAGCCAGTTGGCCGCTCGGAGCAGAGTCGGCAAACGCCCGCACCACAAGAACCATACAGGGCCCACTTCCAGTCTTTAAAGGAAAATTAAAGAGGGCGGGTGTTACATGAATCCTTTGGAAGTTATGTGACACATATTTGTGACATGTCACAACCACTGCCATGCCCCCTTTGGGCTGATTGGCATGAAATGTGAAACAAGGTCCTACTTGGCCTATAACCAACCTCCCCACATAAATTTGGCACAAATCCGCACTCAACTATTTTGGGATATCCTGCATGCTGATACACAGACGGGGAAAAAAACGTAACCTCCATCAGAGGGGGGAAATAAGACTCAGAACTCCACCTCCGCCATAAGGTACAGCACCGCCATGAAGGCACCACCACAAACAGCCTCTCAAAAGAACTGCATTCTGTCTGATTTCGTCCGATACATCAGACCTAAATACCTCATACCAATTTCAATTGAGCTCCCTGCTGTGAGCTCCCGGTTAGTATTGGGCCACAATATTTCCATCACTTTTCACCATCGCTACTGTGCAGTACCTCCCGGATAGCCTTTCAACGTTCCCTGTGCGGTTTGCCCTTGTCAGCTAGGACAGCTGCCTCCACAGCTAGCCGGCTAGGACAGCTGCCTCCACAGCTAGCCGGCTAGGACAGCTGCCTCCACAGCTTGCCGGCCAGGACAGCTGCCTCCACAGCTAGCCTTAGAACAGCCTGCCAGCTAACCTGCTGCTTTGACACAGACTGCTTCTCCCAGCTTCTTCTCCTCCTGCCATGCTATGGATCACCATCTCATTCTGGTTAACAGTTTTCCATCTCTGTCTATGGCTAACGGCTAGCTCCAGACGAGAACCTGTGGCCACCGGAATGATGTCAAAGTATTCCATCCCACAACTGAGTCTCAACAACCACACAATCCCAACGTGCATCTCAGCCATCAAACACCTTGGACTACTACACCGACCTCGTTACATCCACAGAGGCTCTCGTAGAAAGTTTGTTTACCACCAACCATGCCCGCCTGTATCATCCATTCCTTGCATCTGGACCACTGTCGCACGTCTGTCGCATTTTCAAATGAAAAGTGTGCTTAGAAATAAAATTGATTATTATTATTATTATTATTGTTATTATTATTACACTATGTACTATACTTATACCATACAACACAAAACCATAACAAAACTGTACACAATAAGCAGAACAATAAAGTGACTTATAGATGTCATATACATGCATTGAATTGTGTAAAAATAATTCAATAAGCATTGTAAAGTGCCAGTATTGCAGCAGCATCATGAATACAGTGCAGTACAGGGCAGAACAGTGCAGTAAAGTTGTATACAGTATAGTTGGGCGGCAGTATAGCTCAGAAGGTCGCCTCACTGCTGGTTCGAACCCCGGCTCCTCCAAGCAAAAAAAAGATGTAAGGAAGACTCGAGGTGTAAACCCTAACTGCTACCCAGCGCTGTATAAATAGCTGACTGCTGCTCCTAATACTAGGATGGGTTAAATGCAGAGAAACTCCTTTCGCTGTACTGTATTTAAACTGAACTAAACTATCCAGAAAGTCCAGCAAAAGTATGATAGTTTAATGAAATATGGGTGACAATGTTATGATAGTGGCAGCACTCCTAGCATTTCAGTAGGCGCACTGCCTGTGGGTAAACACTGTCCTGGTGTCACTGTCCCAATGGTATCCTGGTGACGGAGAGGAGCTCGTAGCGCCGGTATTCCTTTATTAACACGACGATGGGGACTGTGAAGCACAAGCTTCTACAGAAGTATTTACTCTTTTTTTTTGCTGAAAGAAAATAATAATCTGAGAGTGGGTGGCGGACAGGCATACCACTGTAGTCAAAGTCAATGTCAAACTGCTGGGAAACAAGAAGGTGTTTTTTTTTGGTGCTGTGACACTCAAGGTCATGTGATAGTTTTTTTTCTTCTTTTTATCTTCCGCTACGACGCCCGGTACCCTGCTGTGACCCCCCCCCCCTCCCACCCCTGTAGAGATGAGGGTGAAGACTCAATCAGGCCTCTCAAAGAGAGGGGTAAAAAACTAATAAAGTACAAACCAAGGTGTCCGCGGCGACGCCGTCTCATCTTGTGATATCTTATGTTTTCTTACAAGCAACATTAAATCCGAGCACAAAATCTAAATTCTTTAAACAAATTTTCCTCTGCAGCAATTCCAGCCGATGCTGCTGCTGCCAGTGATGGGCTGGCAGACGATGACTCTGTTTGCCTCTCTGGAATGCATTGGATGCATGGATCAGACACCCAGCTGATCTAAAACACCACAACTAACCAGAGACCACAACGCTCCAACCGGGGGGGGGGGGGGGGTGTACTGTGTTTGTCTTCTGCCCTTCCCATGAGCAAGATATCCATCTTTTTTTTCAACTCTCATCCTCTCCCCCTCTCTCTCTCTTTTTCATTGTCTCCATTTTATTCATTGGTCTTTTTCTTCTTTTATTTATTGCTCTCTATCTCTCTCTCTGAAGCCCATCCTCTCTTGACCAGGCCCCTCCCTACCCCCTCTCTCTCTTTATTGTTTTTATTGCTTTCAGTTTTTTCTCTCCACCTCCTTCAACCTTGTTCTGTCTCTCTCACCTCTCTCTTCCACTCTCCCTCTCATTTATTTCAAAATACATATCATTGTATTTGTTATTGAATCTGTTGAATTTGTTATTTTACTTGTTGTGATGTCTTGTTGAGATGTATTCTGTAACTAGATAAATATGTTGAACAAAATTGGACAGGAGTTGAGGATTACTAATTGCTAATCTCACAGATAGAGTTCCTACTTATTTTCCTTATTACTCAAATGCTAAAACTATTTAAAATAAACTAGCCAGGTGAAATACAATACATATATTTGTTTACCTTTTAAGCGTTGACTGTGCAGTTAGCAATACGCATCAACAACAAGATGAAGGTTACCAGAACAATGTTCGACAACGACACCATGACAGGAACTTGTGCAGTTTTGTGGCTCTGCATGCAGTCCTGATGAACACACACACACACACACACACACACACACACACACAGGTGAGTTTAATAAGTTGTTTGACAAACCAAGGACAACTGAGGGGCTGACGAGGACTGGTACGTGCAGTACAGTCTTTCAGAGGCAAGAGGTATCGTGATTTGATTATGTTAACGGTTCCCAGAAGACCAACTTTCTCTATTGTCATTTTGTGATGGTTCCCTGCCCCCCCCACCCTCCCTCCCCTCCCCCCCACCACCAAGTCTGCATTACTCTATACAAGATAATGTGTCCGTTGTCATGGCGATATTCATCACGTTAAAAAACCCTGAGCATTGCATTGCCATTATTCATGTGCCAGACAGGTACATGGTATAGCCCACCATAGGATGAGTATGCCACACACACACACACACACACACCCACACACACACACACACACACACACACACACACACGCCTGTTCAAGTCCCCAAAACACCTGGGCACTGCCAAGGTGCCCTTGAGCAAGGCACCATACCCCTACACTGCTCCCTGGGCACTAAAATAGCTGCCCACTGCTCCAAATACTAGGATGTGTTAAATGCAGAGAAACAAATGTCACTGTGTGTGTACGTCTGTGTGTGTGGGGGGGATTTTAGGAGAAGGGGGGAGAGGCAATAATAACTATGATGACAAGAACACCACCATTAAAAATCATATTTCATTAATATTATAATCACATTCATTTTGTCATCAGATTTGATGATTCAGGTTATGTCTCTTCGTCACTGGTTCTCAAATGACCGTCGTCAAGAAGAGACCGTCGTCAAGAAGAGACCATCGTCAAGAAGAGATCGCCATGAAGAGACCGTCAGAAAAGGGCTGTCAGAAAGACACTGTCAGGAAGAGACCGCCAGGAAGAGACCGTCAGGAGGAGTGACAGGCAGAAGGACTTAACAACTCCTATTCATCGAATGCCTTGCTCCCGCCCGGCAGATCCCTTATCCTCACCCTGACCTCAACCCCAAACCCTGCACCTGATCCTCGCACCATCTCTAAAACACCCTCGTACCCCCGAAACACAGACCATTACCGCGCACGCCCCTGATGCTTGGCCGGAAATAAGTGCTGCCTGGGGCTGAGTGACAGGAGGCGGCCAAGGTGTCTCAGCAAAGGCGACAGCTCGGGGCTTGACCCAGAGCAGACTCAGCGCAGCAGAGGACGAGACAAGCCTCTATCAGACTCATGCTCTGTGTGCGTGTGCCAACGACGGACGGGTCATTATCAGTTTTCTTTCCTTCCTGGCTCCTCCCCCTTCCCCACCCCTCCACACATACATACACACACACACACAACATAAACATGCAATCACTGTGACTTTTCGTGGTCATTGGCACATTAAGACCACCACAACTTTTTCAGCCTCATTAGCTTGACGCCGAAAATTCCACTTATGGTGAAGGTCACCGATGGAGCCGCTTGTCCAGGTGTGTAGGGTTGTCTGGAGGTGGGTTATGATTACCTGCTGCAGTTACTTCTCTGGATGACCTTTTTGGATCCTTCTCGCTGAGGTTAGTGCAGGTCTGGGTTTTTCACCCGTGACCTATTTAGTTATTGTCCTTGAAATGAAAAATATGCATATTTTTTGTAACATGCCAAGAAGTTCATTGAAGCTAAATGAATTCTGCAGAATAATAACAAATAACGAAGACATATGGATATGAGAGTGACGCTGTTGCTATGTGAACGGGCTGCAGAGTAATAATAATTTAAACAATGAGTTTAAGTGTCCACTGACAATGAACGTGGCATTTAATATGTGCTGAGAAACAAGGCATATATTAAACCAGCTTTTCATTTAGGAACAGCTTCAAGGATGTATATGGGCTGTGTGAGAGTGTTTAGCATTGTGCTATGTGTTGAACTAAGCGAGCGCACCATGTTAATTGCACATATTGTAATGCTGTACTGGGGTGAAGTAAGGGTAATATTTAAGTCAAAATAAATATGGTATAGCTACATGTTTGTTTGTCATTAAAGAAATACTTTGACTGTTGTTATGTAGCACCAGTTCTCTAAGGCTGTTGTTCCAACAGTTCTCTGGTCATGGAGCACCGGTTATCTAGGGCTGTTGGTCCAACTGTTGTTCTCTGGTTATAAATTTGTGTTGTGCCTTTCTACTGCATAGGCTGCCCTGTTTTATTTTTATAAAAGCCCTACTTTCCCGTGGAAAAATCAATTGCTGCCAGCAAATAATATTTTCTATTCAAATTCAGTTTCAATAAGTGGAGAGATGTGTGGCATTAATCGCCTTAATCAGTAGGTAACCGGGGTAGCCAAAAAGAGGTTATGTATGCAATAGCATGGGATTAACCTACAGAGGGAGTCATCTGATCCAAACCAATCAACAACTGGTGTTTCTCCTCAAGTTAGCATTGTGGAATTGTTTATCTGGAAGTCTAAGCCTCTTAGGTGTCGTCATATTTACTGATTTATGGAGCAGTGGATTCTGGGGGTAGAAACTAAATCATGAATTCAAAATGTCCCTGCTGGTTGCTTCAGCTAGCCCAAGGGATGTTAGCGTAGATTATCCACAGGCACGCACTGTGTTCTTGAACAATGTAATCAATTGCTTCCCAAGGAGATATTTTGGGTGCATTTTAAACTGAATGCACTACCTATAACAACAACATTTTAATATAAATACAATCTTGCTGATTTATATAATTTACCTTGAAGCTGCTAATAGGCAAATTTTGCACACTCCACTTTTTGGGAATAAATTTGGTTTCGATTGCGTTAAATTAAGTTCATGCAATGAGATCTAGAGCAACGGCCAGTAGTCAAACAACTACACAAGAACCAAACGTTGCAGATTGCAGCTTTATTGTGTAATGCATATAGGAACATAATCAAATATTATACAATAAACTAATGTTACCAAACCAGAAAACCTTTTGAAAAAATTAAACACATTTTCCAAAATCATGTTTGTCAACAGTGTTCAGAAATAGCATCAATCTCTTACCATCACTCCACCTGAGGGTTCCAACACAACACTTACTTCGCTTTTCTACCTTAAGAAGCAGACAGGCAGAATTTTAAACTTTTCAAGACGGACGGGATAAATAATTCACCATTTCCCTTTGGACTCTATTGTCATTATGTTCCTGTAGACAGTATTCCCTGACCACACACACACACAGACACAGACACACAGACACAGACACACAGACACAGACACACACACACACACACACACACACACACACACACACACACACACCACACACACACACACACACACACACACACACACACACACACACACACACACACACACACACACACACACACACACACACACACACACACACACACACAGAGCCTACTACCTACTACACCACCGAGTACACTGACATCATGTGACTTGATGATGGTGTTTGTACCATGTACTATTCTCCCTGTACACAAACAGCTGCACCTCCAACCACGAGTCTGTCAAGCTCCTGAAGTTCGCGTACGACACCACCCTCATCGGACTCATCTCTGAGGGTGATGAGTCCGCCTACAGGAGGGAGATCAGCAGGTTGCTGACCTGGTGCTGTTGTAACAACCTGGAGCTAAACGCTCTAAAAAGAGTGGAGAAGGTTGAGTCCCGGTTAACACGTGTACTCCTTCCGCTTCCTGGGCACCATCATCTCCCGGGACATCAAGTGGGAGCCGAAGATCAGCTCCTTGACCAAGAAGGCCCAGCAGAGGCTGTTTTTCCTGCGGCAGCTGAAGAAATTCAACAAGCCTCAGTCCATGATGGTTCTCTTCTACACCTCCATCATTGAGTCCATCGTCACCTTCTCCATCACCACCTGGTGGTGGTGATGGAGAAGGTCAAGTCCAAACTACGACATGTCATACGCTCTGCGGAGAGAGTGATTGGCAGCAACCTGCCTTCCCTCCAGACCCTGCATGACTCAAGGGCCCTGAAGTGGGCCAGAAATATTATGGCCGACCCCTCTCACCCAGGCCACAGTCTCTTTGCACCACTCCCCCCGGCGGGCCATCAGGACAAGAACTGTACGCCACAAACACAGCTTCTTCCCCATGGCCTCCAGCCTCGTCAAGGAGGCCAGCCTCGTCAAGGAGGCCAGCCTCCCCCTCTGAAGACACCCCCCCTACCCTCCCCCCACTGAACGCAGCCGTCATACACCTACACATACATTCATACAAACCAATATTTATACATATTGTTTTGCCTTGTATTGTTTTGCCTTGTCTTGTATTGTTTTTTCTTGCACTTCACTCTGTGTTGCTCCGGACCTGTGTCAAATTCCAATGTGTGTTTAGTAAATGGCAATAAACAACTTTCTGATTCTGATTCTGGTTCTGATTCCAAGAATGACTGAAGCTCATGTTTCCAGTGTATTAAAATACATGCTTGGTTTGCTGTAAATGCTGTGAATATGTATAATACATTAGATAGAACATTGTAATGAGCTAACTGGTTAATGCGGAACAGTATGATGGCTGGGCATGATGACATTGTCAGGCCTTACGTACATTTTCTTCTGCTAGAGCTTGATCCGAGATGGAGTGAAAAAGATCACCTCCTTCTGACACTCGCTAGAGCTATATCTGAGATGGGGTGAAAAAGATCAGCTCTGAAAAAGATAAGCTCCTTCTGACCATCGCTAGAGCTAGACCCGAAATGGGGTGAAAAAGCCTTCCAGGTTGGAGCTACATCCTGGAATGATCTTCACGGTAAACTTGACTTCTGGGAGCTTGTTTTTTTCTTTGCATGTCCGAGTCCTTCATCAAAGCCTTGATAGACAAAAATACCGGGTTGCAATACGTTGCTGTTCTGCCATGTAGGTGGCACAGAGTGGTGTTGTATTGTTTGATAATCGTAATCCTTGTATCCACAGGCAGTGTGAATACTGAACCCCTAGGAGTGCTTTCACTATCATAACATTGTCATAACATTGTCCATATTACACTACACTATCATACTTTGCTGGACTTTCTGGACTCATTACAGTAACTGCACTGTTTTGCACTGTACTGTACTGCACTATATTAATGATGCTTCATTGTAATTTGTTTTTTGTACAGTATTTTATAGCTTAGTGTTTCAGAAAATGTTTACTGCGGGAGAGAATGGGGAGTACATTACAATACATTACATCAGCCATTTAGCAGCCATTTAATCATTGTCACCTCTTCAGAAAATGGGTGATTTCTTGTTACTCTGCTTGACATATTTCTACTCAAAACACCATGAAGAATGCATGAAAATGTGTGAAAATGCATGAAAATGTGAAGATGTGATACGACACATAAGATGTGTGAACAAAACAATGCTAAAGTGGTAGCGTTTGCACTCAATTCCTTGTTTACAAAATGGCCATTAGATGTACTGAACAGTGCAATTCACAAGACAACAAGCTGGCATGTTATCTGCTCACAAAGAACATCCTCCAGTTTTCTTCCTATTGTTCCTCTAATGATGCACTGACTGCCCATGAAAAAACATGCCGAAAAGAAGACACTTATGACAATAGTATAAGGCGATAGTATTCATAAATATCTCGCAAACATTTGTAGAATAGAATTTGTAAATCGGCCAAGAAGGGTTAGTGCTAAAACCAAAAAAGTGATTGTTCCCAAAAAATGAAAAGGCCCAATTAAAACATCTGACGTGCCTCTGATCATCCAATCACAGGGGGTCTTGTTATAGAAGAGGGATGTGTAGAGGTGTGTGTGTGTGTGTGGATGGTGGGGGGCATATTGGCAGTTAAGCAAGTCCATCTGCGTGTGGGACTGTGTGATGAATGGATAGAGCAGATTGAATGAAACAGAGAGAAAGGTAGAGACAGAACGAGAGAGAAAGGGAGGGGACGTGAGATGGAGACGATATGAGAGAGGAAGCAAGAGAAAGGGAGAGAGCAAAAAAGAAAAAAAGAGACAGAAAGGTAGAGACTGAGCAAGAGAGAAAGAGTGAGCAAGAGAAAAGAAGAGACTGTGAGAAAGGGAGTGACAGAACAAGAGAGAAAGGGAGAGAAGGTGAGGCAGAGAGAATAGGAAAGAGGAAGCAAGAGAAAGGGAGATAGCAAAAGAGAAAGAGAAAGACAGAAAGGTTGGAGACCAAGAGAGAAAAAAGAGCAAGAGAAACGGAGAGAGACAGTTAGAAAGGGAGAGAGACAGTTAGAAAGGGAGAGAGAGCAAGCGAGAGAAAGCAAGCGAGAGACGGAGCAATACAGAACAGGGGAGAAAGAGAGCCACAGAGTGGGAGACGAGGGGTGAGCCTATAGCAGGTTGAATGGCTGTTTGCGTCAATACAAACAAAGGGAGGAGATGAAGAGAAAGTGAGGACATCACCACGAGTGACAAGCGGGGATATATGTCGTCCTCATGAGCTCATGAGGGTGAGCTCTTCCCGTTCAGGGGAGCTCATTAGATGAGAGAGATCCCTAACTTCTCCTCTGCAGCCTGTAGAACATCAGGACAGGTGAAAACACTTTCAGGCAAGTTTTTTCCCTCCTCCTCCAACTGATGAGGGGAAATCAACCTAACGAGATTAGTGAAAGTGAAAATTACTGGTTGATTATTGGTTGTATTGAGAGAAATATTGGGAAATATGTGTGCAGATGTCTCTCCTCTCCCGCTGCACAACCACCCAATCAGATGCCAGTCACTGCGTTTAAATGGCCAGTCAATCTGCTTATGTTAGCCTCTCCAGTTTGAACCCCATCTGCTTGCCTGTCTGTTAATCCTGCTGTCGTCCTCTTGTTGGTTACTCTTTTGTTCTGTTGTGTGACTGCTGGTCCATGTCTTCGTTGTCCTATCTTTTTTAATTGTAATATTTATCCGTTATTATTTATTCATTTATTAGATCATGCTTTGTTATGATAAATATCCCTGGTTTAATCCGTTAGGTCTCCCAGGAGAATGAAATTAAACATTGATGTTGACATGTAAGTGAAACCCCATATCCGACCATGAATTACTTTAAATGATTCTCTGAGAATTTAGAAAATGACATGAAATGGTCATTTAATCAAAGTTAATTGAATGTAGTTATTAAAACCAGTTAACAGTGTAGCCTTGGTTGACTTCCCTTCAGGTTTGTAATGGAATGCATTACTATGCTGGACGTCCTCGCTGCACCTTTTACGGATAAAAAATACAATTATTGATTAAAATGGGCTTATTTGTTGTGAAGACTAATCTCTGTTTGGATGGGATATATTTGAACAAATTATAAAGAGGGTTTTTAGAGAAAGAAAAAAAGAAATAAGGATATTCTTAATATAATTACTACAATAGCCATCAATTTATGGGGGTCCAAAAAAATACCTCCAATTTAAAATTCTACAAATGAATAGCCTGCAGGTGACCATGGTGAATATATTATAATAATTCCCCAAAAGGTAGCCTTTTTGAGTATGAATGTGCGAATGTGTTTGGCCCAAAGAGCCACCATTACTCACCTGTGAACAGAAGACGAGCCCCCGAACGCTACAAGCTGCTCCGGCTCTCCTAAGCAGGCAAATAAAAGAGCCGCCCTTCTTACCGCCAGCCCCAACCCAGTCCCTGTCCAACTGCTACCCCCCCCCCCCCCTCACCCTCTACAAGTTATTAGTC
The DNA here is from genome assembly GCA_027704905.1 of Muraenolepis orangiensis. Classification (NCBI taxonomy): domain Eukaryota; kingdom Metazoa; phylum Chordata; class Actinopteri; order Gadiformes; family Muraenolepididae; genus Muraenolepis; species Muraenolepis orangiensis. The sequence continues at coordinate 25,887,119 of CM051002.1, read as the reverse complement.
ACAAGTCATTTTGCTGCTCAGTCAAGTTCCCACAGCGCCTGTAAGATTCACTTTTATTCTCCCTCTCTGGCATTTTTTTAAATATTATTTCCCCTCGTCTCTCCGGGGAGAAGGGGGGGGCAAGGAACATCAAAATACAAAGTCTAATCCTAAGCCGATATAATAAAGGGCAATACACCTGGTGGAATATGGGAATATGGGAATATGAATCGCAATGAGTCTGTTTATTAAAGCCATGCTTTAGTATTATTACCTGTAGTTTGTTTGTGTCATTCCAGCATTTCAGCAACTCCCACACATTTGTATATAGTCATCATTCGATGCATCGTCCATAACAGTATGGCTGCAGCAACACACACACAACATTCCCAATGCATCTTCACGCCATCATCCAGAATCATTGCATCAATAGAGCCACTCTGCCTAAAGCACACCGTTAGCAGGGCAAATTAAAATACAGCGTCCTGGACCGCACCCAGAGCTCAGGACATGTCCTTATCCATGTCCAGTACATCAGCTTTTCTCCCCATAACACCTTCTTCCATCCAGATCTTGTCCACATAATAGGAACTGTTCTTTTTATAGTGACGGTTGTTGTCGTGTCAGTTAGGCGTTGTCTTCTGATCTTATGTCATGTTGTCTATCCGTTTGTTAGGCTGACATTCAGTCAGTACCATTCCACCTGTGTGGTCAGTAAACATTTTAATTGAATTTCGAGTTAACAAAGCGCAGGACTCTGATATGTAACACAGACATGGCCGAGCAGACGTCGCGTCTCATTGCGTCGATATCGTCGTTTTTCCTGCCACTCTGACCGCTGATTGAATCGTCTCGGGGGGACACTTGACTCGCCATCACATGCTGTGCACTCAGAATCCCCTATAAATAAATGAAGCTGTGATACGAGGCAAATACGTGAGTAACCTTTGAGTTGTACGAGCGACCGCTATACAGAGGCAAGGCAGTGAGGATGGGTCCGGTTAAATATCCCATTTAAATGCATTGGGCCGTGGAGGAGAAGGAGACGGCGTACAGTTGACTTGAGGAATGTGAGAATGAACAGATACCGGAGCTGTGACTCATGAATCACTCCACTGTAAGATAGCTTCATTCAAAGTCGGGTTTTGTGTGGCGTTTCCCTGTGAATTTAACTATGAGCTCCCTAGCCTTGCTGACATTCCGTGGGAGGCTGTTGTCCTTGCATCATTGCGTCAGCAGGACCACCTCATCTTTCTCTACTCCATCTGGTCGTAATTGCTCATCAGGCCGATGACTCAGGCCGATGCAAACTTGATAATAATCTGGATGTTGCTGTATGTAGCTGTACAGTTCATGCCTAATCATTGAGGCCTGTTACCTTGGTCCATTTGGGTAATGGCACAATGGTTGTCTCTTTGAAGCACACTGGGATGACAGACTGCAGCATTGGCTTGGTCTGTAGGTTTCTAAAAGTCTGTGGAGTGTGTGCGGTTGGTGGCTTGTTTAAGCAGCCTCACCTGGCCTCAGGTCAGACTGATTAGAGTCTGGGGATGCTGAGTGAGGCTGCGCATCTGTGGGTCCTTGCTAATCAAGGCCCACACTAGCCACCACCACATACACACACACACACACACACACACACACACACACACACACACACACACTCGGCAGGGAGCGCTAGCATGTACCATCTGCTTTGTTTGCAATCAGTGACAAAACTCTGAAATAGACCGGTTTACTCTGTGTCCTTGTCATTGGGAGGAGCCCTGAAGGCCATTTTATATGGAATGTGGCAGCGTCGTCTGCTACAAAGTTGTTTTAACATGGCCGTGTCTGCAGGCCTTTACATGTCATTTTAACACTGGGGGGGCTGGGGCTGTAGATGGGCTATAGCCACGGCAAGGTGGCCCCTGTTTGAGCACCAAGTGTGAGGTTGATTAGCCATTAAGTGGGTCACACACCATGACACAACCCAGCAAGGACAACATGCAAATTAATATTGGATTTTAGGTCTTGTTTTGCATTTAACATAATGGATGCAATCAGTGGTGACTGGAGACTGGGGTGGCAGTAGCTCAGTCTGTTGGGACTTGTCTTAGGAACCGGAGGGTCGCCCGCTAAGTTAAAAAGTACACATTGAGAACTGGTACTTGGTAAAAAGGTGCCAGTTTGCCTCCTGGGCACTGCCGAGGTGCCCTTGAGTAAGTCACAAGGCTAAGATCCCTGCACGCTGTATATATAATATCGGCCCACTGCTCTTAATATGGGTGAAATGCAGAGAAACAAATGTCACTGTGTGTGTACATGTATTTGACCAACAAAGAGAATACAAAATCCCCCAGATTTAAATTTAGACATTGGAAGGACAGGAGGCAAATTAGTAGTCAACATTCTTGATGATCACATGATGTATTCTGTGTGTTTTTTACTGTTCAAGTTACAAGTTGTACTCTGTGTCCTGTTGGCAAACTTGGGCTTCTTGTGTGACTCGTAACAAATTACTACGTTGCTTCTAGAAAATGAGCATTCATATGATCACACCATCCAGTAATGATGCCATCTACTGTTTAACAACATGCACTCATTTGAGAACAAAATGGATTCAAGAAAAGATAGTCACAGTGGCTGATTCAGACGGAGAGGAGGGGTATTGGATGGGCTCAACTGACATAATTACAGTTGATGGAGAGTTGAGGAGCCAGTCGCCCCAGAGCAATGCAGTGAGACGGAGCACAAAACAAGCTGAATGGAGCTTGTTTTCATCCTGTTTTAATTCCACGTTTTCCTTTTTTTTTGTTAAGGCAAAGCATGAAATGACGTAGTACATCATTCACCGTGTCACTTTCTGGTTCGAATTGCGTCATTATTAGCTGTTTCAGCCATCTAACCAGCACACTGTCACACAACAAAAAGTCTATTTTGGATGTGAAAATCCGAAAACATTACCGTCTATCCGGACACAGCCGTGTTGCATTCTGTAGATTAGGTGGAGGGGAACCGGGGTGAGGATATGTTTTTAATATGCAGATTTTTGGGAACCCATTGTTTTGCCAAAATAAACAATGAACACACATACCCGGAACAACCGACAGGCAAAGCGGTAGACACTCACAGATAAATACAATAAGATGTGATGAATAATGGATCTAGTCCACTGTAGGCGAATTGACGAGTCAACCCCACGCTTCTCTTTATTGACTTGACCCGGGGATCGTTTCAGAACCCCGCCACACTGGGCTACCCACCGCACCGAGGTTAACGCATTAAAGTAGGCTACTAGCATTATGGCTAAGTAATGGTGCTAATAATTTCCAGCCTCATTTTTCCAGATTTATCCCCATTTTTCGCCCTCAACCCCTTACTAGTCCAGCTGCCCTCCACCGAGTGCTCCGTCAGCCGGTGACTACTCAATATATCGGCATGCAAAATTAGCCAAGTTTAACCAATCATTTGCGTGTCTTATTATTATTACACTGCTTGTGCGCCTGACACTAAGCCCCCCTAAGACGAAACAGTGTCCTTTAGTGTCCTTTCCTGTATGGGAAAAATGTTTAAGATTTTTTGTGTTCTCTAGGGTCTCCCTTGGTTCAGTTGTTAAACAAAAGTAAAGAGGTTACAGCTCTCATCCCATGGATATCCTATGAAGTTAGCTACAGTTTTTGGGCATTCTTACTATTCATGGGAATGACTGTAGCATTACAATTATAACAATAAAAACTCACACCTAATCCTTTTATCACTCTGTGGCCCAGCGGCGTGGTAAGGCCTGGGCGTCCCCAGGCTACAGCCCGCAATGTCTCATTAACAGCCCCGGATCTCAAATAATAATAAAACAAAAAATGGATAAATTACAAAAATATTCAAATCAAATAATGCACCAAAGCCCTCAAAATGAATCAATCGTTCTACTAAAGATCTACTTTACATGAATTGGCACACACACATTTTGTGTGTGCGTGATGTGAGAGAGAAAGAGTTACAGGGCTTGTCATTACCTCTCACATCACAATATGTTTTCAACTGAACTTGGCATGCATTTATATGTATCATGCCATGACACGGACCACGGTGAACCAGATTAGATTCAGACAATTTAGGAAATGGACCAAGAAATGAATTTGCAAACATTTAAGATTTGTTGAAAAAAAACCATAAACTTGACCACAAGTGTTTGGAATAGTGTGTAGAATAGATACTTGACTAGTCTTTGTGAACCTCTCCTGGACTAGATACCTTTTCGTGGTGGAGAGGCTTGCGTACTCCGATGACCCTGAGAGCTAAGCTGGAGGGGGTTTACACTCCTGGCAGGTTCAACCAAACCAGACTGGTCAAGGGGTAGGAGGCAGACCAATTGCAGTCCCTGGTCCTCCAGGTTGGGGGTTGGGCGTGGGGTTAACTTTCTCATCCCGGAAAAAGCATTAGTTACAGAAACACTGACAAATGAAAGCATCAAAGACTTGGTTGAGGAAGGTGCCCTAGAAATGGGGATCATGACACTTCCCAGTCAAACCCGCAAGGAAGCTGGGAAGTTGATACACCTTCTGACACCAAAGAAATCCACTCCTGTTGGGAATTAGATATCCGGACCATGTTCCAGGCTGGCAAGGCTGCTACCATTGCCAAATAAATGGTGCACTACAATCTCTCTGTCCTGGGCTTGGGAGAAACAAGATGGACACAGTCGGGGGAGGTAAAGCTGCCCAGTGGTCAGTCTGTTATCTACTCTGGCCATGAAGAAGATGGAGCAAATAACACTGAGGGAGTAGCCCTCATGATGTCTAAGGAGACCAGAAAGGCCCTGATCACATGTTAACCCATCAGCTCTCGCCTCATTACTGCATCCTTCAGAACCAACAACAGGAGAGTGAAAGCTCACATAATACAGTGCTATACACCTACCAACGATGCAATTGATGATGTCATGGCCGGGTTTTATGACAGCTTGAACCACCTACTTGGTAGGGTAGTGAGCCAGAGACCTCATTATCCTGATGGGGGACTTCAACGCCAAGATTGGAGGACGGAATGAGGGCTACGAGGAAGTGATGGGGATACATGGAGTGGGGAAAATGAATGTGAATGGAGAGATGTTTGTTGAGACCTGTTTCAACAACAACCTGGTAATTGGAGGAAGTGTATTCCCTCACAAAACCATTCATAAAACAACGTGGACCATGTTACAGAAAACCAATCACATCTGTATCTGTAGGAAGTTCAGAAGGTCCATGGAAGATGTCAGAACCAGAAGAGGAGCAGATGCAGCATCTGACCACCATCTGCTGGTAGGGGAATTTAAACTAAGGCTGAAGAGAAATCACCTGTCCAAAGTCATAGAGTTAAATACAACATTGAATACCTTACTATTGCACCAACTTTGAATGAGTTCAAGGACAAGAAATAACACAGAGCTACAACTAAAGAGGGTAGAAGGAAGCACAATTGAGGAGGAATGGGAACATCTCAAAGCGGTTTGGAGTTCAACTTGTGAGGAGGTCATATGTAGAAGGAGTGGATAACACCAGAAACCCTGAACAGTTGTTGATGTTCTAAATAGGCCACCACCAGCAGAACAACCAAATATACCCAAAGCTGGGTTTCCACTAAATATCAGGTGTGAGAGACCAACAAAAGTTGAAATAAAGACTGCAATCAAGCAACAGAAGAGTGGCAAGGCTGCTGGCCCTGATAATATTCCATCAGAAGCCCTTAAAGCAGATGCAAATACATCAACAGACATGCTCTACGACTTGTTTGGCAGGATTTGGGAAAGAGGAAAAGACACCTAGAGAATGGGCAGAGGGACACATTGTGAAACTCCCAAAGAAAGGTGACTTACGACGATGTAAGAACTACAGAGGGATCACCCTACTTTATGTACCCGGAAAAGTTCTCAACCGGATCATCCTCAACTGCCTCCAGGAATCTGTAGACAAGAGGCTCAGGGACCAGCAGGCCTGGTTCAGGAGAGACCGCTCATGTACAGATCCCATTGCAACACTTTGCATCATAATTGAACAGTCAATAGAATGGAACACATCCCTCTACATCAACTTCGACTTTGAAAAAGCATTTGACAGCTTAGACAGAACAACCCTATGGAGCCTAATGGAACACTACGGAATCCCCATCAAAGTAATTAACATCATCAACAACTCTTATGACGGAACCACATGCAAGATCATGCATGCAGGCCAATTATCAAAGAGTCAATACGGGGGTCAAGCAGGGTTGTCTACTTTCACAATTCCTTTTCCTCCTTGCAGTCAACTGGATCATGAAGGAAACAACCAAAAGAGAGAGAAATGGGATCCAGTTGACAATGTTTGAGATATTAGACAACCTCGACTTTGCGGATGACATTGCCCTTCTCTCTCACACACATATACAAATACAGGAGAAGACAGACAGACTCACACAAGCAGCAGACAAATTGGGACTTACACCAAACACAACAAAGACACAGGTGATGAAGATCCATTCAAGGAGCAGAAACCCCGACCTCATACACGGCACCCCCCTAGAGAAAGTGGAGGCATTCACATACCTAGGAAGTGTGATGGACACCACAGGAGGGACAGACGCGGACAAAAAGAGCAGGATCAACAAAGCCAGGTTTATGTTTAACATCCTCAGGAAGATCTGGAGCTCCAAAACCATCTAAACTAACACCAAACTACGCATCTTCAACTCCAATGTGAAACAGGTGATGCTGTATGGATCAGAAACATGATGAACAACAAAACAATTAACAACCAGACTGCAAACATTCATCAACAAATGCCTTAGGAGGATCCTGAATATCTGGTGGAGGGACAAAGTCAGGAATGTGGACCTGTGGGAGAGAACTGGACAGGATCCCATTGACCTACAGATCCTAAAAAGAAAGTTGAGCTGGATAGGACACACTCTCAGGAAATCAGCCAACAACATCACCCGACAAGCCCTAAAGTTGAACCCACAAGGGAAGAGAAAAAGAGGTCGCCCCAATAACAGTTGGAGGAGGGATGTCCAGGCAGAGATGTCTTTGACTGGGGAGACCTTGAAAAACTTGCCCCCTACCGAGTGAGATGGAAGACATTCGTCAATGGCCTATGCTCCCTGGAGGAGCCAAGGCCTTAACTAGTCTTTGTGAAAGTTACTCTGGCAGGTGCAGAACAGTTTGAATCTTAAGGCTATACAAAGTATTTTTGCCGTAGTCAATTGATCAAATAAATATTCACGTCCATTGACGATGGACTACGCATATATATATATATATATATGCGTAGCATATAGCCCGTCCCTCTGTGTATGTACTGTATATGGTCGGCATACTGTATCAAATGCTGAGAGAACACGTTGTCAACTAAACAGCCTTGAGACTTGAGAACAGTGGTGTGGGCATAATATGTTACAGTAAGTCTTAGACAGAAATGATGATGGATCTTATAAATAACGTAAGTATTGTAGCTGTACCAGGCTGCTGCTTTGGAATACACACTTTGGTCCAGGGTAGCTTACTGATCTGGGCCTGATTTGCCCAGATGTATTCACTCCACAGCATACACTAGAACACATTCTGGCTTCCAAAAGATTAACTTTGTTCACTACACTGAAACAACTGGACCACAACACTCTTAATTAAACAGAAAGACACACTCAACACCACTTGATGAGTTTAACCATACACCATTTGGGACAGGGTCATCTTCTAGGCCCCACTTCAATGCATTGGTGTCAAAGTGTTTTAGGCTGTATTATTCATTAAGGTCTGGTGTGTTTTAGGTCACGACAAAAACATGTGGAATAAGTCTGGCACCAGTGTGTGTGTGTGTGTGTGTGTGTGTGTGTGTGTGTGTGTGTGTGTGTGTGTGTGTGTGTGTGTGTGTGTGTGTGTGTGTGTGTGTGTGTGTGTGTGTGTGTGTGTGTGTGTGTGTGTGTGTGTGTGTGTGTGTGTGTGTGTGTGTGTGTGTGTGTGTGTGTGTGTGTGTGTGTGTGTGTGTTTGTGTGTGTGTGTGTGTGTGTGTGTGTCCGATAAACTGAACATATATTTTTTGTTTTTCTCTAGTCTGGCACTGTAGCACATCAGTACATGTTTAATGACTGCAATTGTAATTTTTGTTATATTATTATAGTATTCTGCTTCTACTCAATACTTAAATTGAATAAGTTAACTATCCGGAAAGTAAAAAAATGGTTGACGTTCACATTTTTTAATTATTAAGATGTGCACTTTGAACATACATGAGGTGCCAGGCAAACAAAAACTATAGATATAACTTGTTTATCAATAGAAAATTCCATTAGGAGGAATAAATACATTTTCTTTTGATAAACAACTTCTATTTTTACCTTGTTTTTTAACCTACAGAACATTAGGTTCATGCGAAGCCTGAGGTGTGTCCTCAGATTCTAGAAACACTGTTGCTCTGGCCTTTTCCAAATAGCCCCCATGGCTTAAAACTACTGTATATCATGTCCACCTGGAGCCACAATCGCGCTAGCTCACGTTACATTAAACATGTCCAGACAGTAAGAAATTACTTTTTACTTTCTTCCTTTCAGAGAGCAGGATGATATGTTGCCCTTGGGGTTTTCCGCATTTTGTGTCACAAAGCATTCAACTTAATCAAAATGGAATCCTGTTTTGTAATTTACAAAGTTTTGGATGTCAAATGTAAGTACACTTGCAGTGTGTGTGGGAAGAGTAAAGGAAAAAATAACAGTTTTGGCACAATATGGGGTACATTACGAATTAGTGAGTAGAACAAATAATCCAAGAAACTACCACAGGAAACCTTTGTTTGTTTTCTTATTTATTTACACTGACGTTCCCATTAAATTCTTCTAATGTATTCACACATTCATCTTCACTTCTCATTATATCAAAGACTTTTTAAACTTTTTCTAAAAAACACCCACCCATCGAATATCACAGCAATTTCATTACTTAAGATAATTTAGTCTCTGTTTTAAAGGATTTACGAGTTCAGCTAACAAGACCTTCAGACAGACCACAAGCTGATGTTCACAAGATTTCACAAAAAGCCAACAAAATGCACTGTAGCCTTTAAAAAATAAAAATAAACATTCCATTAATTGGTTCACTGGAAGTCAGGCTGCAGCCAGCAACCTAAGGGGCTGCGCACATTTGTCAGGCATAAATAAAAATGCAATAGCAAAGCCAAAGGTCCACGCATGATTGGTCAACATAAAATCCAACTAATGGTTATAAAAATAGAATCCCATTTACTGTGTGCCTATTTAAGATCAAGATAGGACTACGGGACAAAAGTACACAGACAAACACAAAACAGGCTTGATGTTTTGGTGCTCTTCAGCTCATCAAACCTGGGGACAGATGAATAAGCAGTACTGTGGCGAGAAACTCGCCCTCAGAGACACACGTGTTTGGGTTTCAACACATAATCCAAAATGTAATTCCAGTTTCCAATGTTATGTTGTTAGCCAATTGATTTACAGTTTGTTCAATGAAAACAAAAGCAAGATTCTGACAATCAGTCCTGTTATGGTTATAGGGGCCCCATAATAAGTTATACATCCTTGTGACCATCGGATCAATCATGGTTTTACTTATTCGGGTGATTCTTGTTGGGACTCTTCACCGTCTGGTGGCAATTACGTTTTTACAATATCACTTTCATCTTTTGTTTGCATCTTTTTGTCTCCAATAAATATTAGAGTCAGTAAACAATTATTCAGAGAAAATTCTTGATAAAATTAAATGTCATGTGATGGTGAACTATGCAGGATTACAATGTCAAAATTAATCTTCGGGGACACGACTCAATTAAAGGCTTAACATTCTGAAGTGTCCAGTTCAATTTTGCTATATTCAAACGCATCTGACATGAAACAATACACCCTCTCCCCTGCCAGATGATCTATCCTTTCTGTAACAACCATAGCCGGAAACATCAATAATGCCGCTTGCGATACTACAGTTAAGCCAGGCTTTACTCTGAGCTAGGATGTCTAGATTAGAGTCCGGCGGTAGATAGCTGAATTTGATCTTGCTTTGATATTATACTCTGAAAGTGACCTTCGGTTAAGACAGAGCCTCAATTGCATGATTTACAGTCTGAAAATTCATGTTTTCATGCTGTCAGTGTGGTTTATAAATCCTGTTAGCCGCACACATCACCCTCTCTGGGGTCGTCTGTGAAAATTCAGTGGTTCAGACTAAGACAGTTCATATTCAGGTTGACAACCAAGGTATCAACGCACAAGGCAAGTAAATCTCTGCATCTCATCCAAGGATACTGAGTAGTCTGTCGTTTTTTTCCACATTAAAACATTGTGGCAGCAGCAAAAGCAGCAGTGAGCAAACTTCCAAATGTCCATTACCTTGGTGCTTATTGACTGAATCTCCTCTTTGTTTGAGGCCTGTTCTTTTACTGGTGAGTATTTGTTCAAATGCAATGGCTATAGCAGCAAGCTGGGAGAAGCAGAGCCTAGCCCAACCACCCAGTTCCACTATGTTGAATTTGTAAACTTTTGAAACAGAAACTGCCAATCACTAATTGTCCTTTGCCTGCCTCTTTTTAAACATTAAAAAAAAAAATTAAACAAAATAAAATACAACACTAACAAGTAAGGAACTTAGTCAAATCAATATGAATTTCAATTTACAAATTAAACTTACATCCATTGCCTTGTCAGACGTCACCAACAGCACCCAACATCTCGTAGATACTTTATCCATTAATAAGGCAGAGACCTGGAAAATATCAGACCTGAATACATTAATAAAACATAACTCAGGTTTGGCAGAAGAGCATATTCAAACACAAAATAAAATGTTAAAAAAACGGTAAAAAAGTAATGTGCATTAATATAACGCATATAACAATATTGCGTTAAAACTAGGGCTGTCAAAGTTAAAGCATTAACGCATGTGATTAATCTCAAGATTTTAACGCACACTCTTTTTTTTAACTGTAATTAATCAAAGTATCCGGTTTAGACGGCTCCGTCTAAACACGCGCTTGCGCACCTGGGAATGAACTGAGAGGCAGGCATTAAGGCCCGTTAAACCAACAGGATGACTGAGGAGACGCACCAAGGAGCGCTGGGCGGAACATTGCACTTTAACACATTGTGCTCGCAATATTATATGCGGTAGCAAAGAAACTTCCTTTTGAGCATATGCCCTGTATAACGCCCAGTAGACAGAGGGCCATTGCTGTCTCCCTCAGCGACTGTGGATTTGGCGGGGCTTTAGCAAAGTGCTGTAAAATAGTTGGACATTGTGCAGAAGAAGAGGTCAGCGCTCTCATCTGAAAATGTAAACAAGTTTGTGTGTCTGAGCAACTGGTTAAAATAACAATAGACTTCATAAAGCTGTTGACTGGACTCATGCCACAAAGGTTTACACTATTGAAACGTCATTTTACAGCTAAGAATGTGAAAAAGGATTGTTCACTTTGGCACTTTGTTATTCAGTTTCTTGGCCTACTTGTTGCAACATTCATTTGCATGAGATGTTTCTTTGCAAACAATTGACAGGAAGCTGTTTATGTTCACTTTGTTTGCTGTTATTTTGTAACAGATTATTTATGCAGTTGTCTGCTTAATATGAATGTTATTATCGATGTTTTGGGCAATACTAAGCACTCCATGAGACCGTTTTGCTCCGAAAAACTAAAGTGAACTAAAGTAACAAATAAACTGATTTTAGCATTTCATTCTTCCATACATGTTGTTTTGCCACCCGCAAAAAAAGTAAATATGTTTCTTTTAAACTTGAGATTAATCTGATTAATCACATCATTTTATTGTGATTAATCAGATTACATATTTTGATCTATTGACAGTACTTTTGTCACACCTATGGTGTTCTGGGGTCTAAAATGGCCTCTGTGGGAAATGAATGGTAAGAACACTGTATATTATGTTCATCCAGTGGATGGAAAACATCCCAGATGCACACTCACCAACTCACCAAAACATCCACAACCACAACCCCCACACCCCCCACCCATTCACACACATATATATATATATATATATATACTGTATATGTATATATATATATATCGTGTTACTGTAGTCAGACACTACCCATATTGTCACTGACACAATTCAATTTAATGTGACATGCATTCCCATTGGTATATATATAAACGGTATATAGATATATATATATATATATATATATATATATATATATATATATATATATATATATATATATATATGTGGGTGTGGGTGTGGGTGTGGGTGTGGGTGTTGGTGTGGGGAGTGTGTGTGTGTGTGTGTGTGTGTGTGTGTGTGTGTGTGTGTGTGGGTGTGGGTGTGGGTGTGGGTGTGGGTGTGGGGAGTGTGTGTGGGTGTGGGTGTGGGTGTGGGTGTGGGTGTGGGTGTGGGTGTGGGGAGTGTGTGTGGGTGTGGGTGTGGGGAGTGTGTGTGGGTGTGGGTGTGGGTGTGGGTGTGGGTGTGGGTGTGGGTGTGGGTGTGGGTGTGGGTGTGGGTGTGCATGGCTAGGGGTCAGTTAAGGACGCGAGATTAGGGGTCCGGTTGCCTATTGTACCCCTGAGGAGAAAAACACACACACACACACACACAGACACAGCCCATCCGTAATGCGCGGTGCGTTGTTAGCAGAGCGCTATCGTCCCCCTGACAAGCCAAACAGATGCACATCATTTGTTTTAGTCTCCGCCTATGCTGGAGAAGGTCAAGGGTGATGGGACCGTGCTATATGTGTGTCTGTGCACACACACACACACACACACACACACACACAAACACACGCTTGGCCATGTGCGCACGCGCACACAAACCCACACACTTGTCCATGCACACACACATCACACATCACACACATACATACACACATGCTTGACCACACATTTTCCATGCACACACACATATACACACACACAAACACATGTTTATCATGCACACTAACAAGTTTGTCCCAACACCCTTTGTGTATGGACACATACACAAAGTGTGTATCAGGGTTTCCGTTAGCCGGTATTTACCGGTTTTTAGCGGGTAAAAATTATAAAAAAACGGTAATTTAAAAACCTGCCGGTCAAAATGTCCGGTAATAATGCTCATACAAAACTTAGATCCTGGACATTTGAGTTTTGACAGCTTTATTACTGCCCCCTCCCCCCCGAAAGGGTGCGCACCTCTCATCGACGTCAAGCGCGCCCGACGAGATGCAGGTGCAGTGATGGCCGCTCCACGGCTATGGGGCTTTAATGTTAGCGCTCCACGGCTATGGGGCTTTAATGATAGCGCTCCACGGCTATGGGGCTTTAATGTTTGCGACAGCTTGCCAAGTGCTAATTTCTGAGTTCAGCGAGCTGTACCCCGACTGGGCCACACGGGCTCAAATTGCCTGTGTTCTGCCCATGTCAAGCGTGCCAGCAGAGAGGGGCTTCTCCCTGCAGAATGGTTTGAAAACATCACTGCGGAGTCGTCTGGAGGAGGAGAGAGAGTGATGCGACGCCTTTGACCTTTGAGGACTTTGCCGCAATGAAATTAAGGAGAAAGCAAAAAGTTGCCTGGTAGCCTATAGGGTAAATTTGATGCCATGTAGCCTATGTTAAAATGGACTACAGATGTTACAGGTGTTTTGAAATAGCCTCGATTTTTGCGGCTAATGAGATTTTGCTCAATCGTTCTTGTTTGTTTTGTTGTTCATTAAATAGTCACATTTATTTGAGGTCTTTGTCATTCTTTCGGCAATCTTGGTGTACATTATAGTTGCGTGTAATATAGACAGTTTTTGAAACATGACCGGTAAGTTTCGAATTTGCCGGTAAAATAAAATCTGTCCGGACACTTGACCGGCAAGAAAAAATCATAGCGGAAATGTGTGTGTGTGTGTGTGTTTGTATTGACAAGTGTCTGTATGGCCAAGTGTGTGTGGGTTGGGGTGATGGGGCAGGGTGTGGGGGTGGGACGGTGTGAGGTAGGGTGCGTGGCACTGGGTGACTGGAGACAGTACCCTCAGCCTGGGATGTAATGATCTTCTTGACGTCCCCTGGGGAGGAGGAAAAAGGCAGAAGTGATAAGAAAGGTATTTGTGGCACTGTGCCAAGGTTAGGTTGAAAGAAGCCAGATTATTTGAGAGGAGAAAGTGATTCCCATTTTAAGGCAGTTGAGTCCTTGGCCAAAGGTTGAAACGTTGAATCAGCAGTAGTCAGCAGAGTAAATAGGATGCACACTAATTAAAAGGAACAGGTTTTCTTTGTTTATTATTTTTTTCCATAATTGATTGAACTAGAGAACAAAGTACTAGTATTTCAGAATAATTAGCAACAACAACAACAAACAAGAGATGAGATAGAGTAGTGGTCTATTCATATTTTGTTATCAATTAGCGTTCAGGATGAGTTTTGATATCAAATGACACAAGTTCCATTTCATTATTTAGAAAATAACTGAAAATGTGGATATCTGGGTGCACAGGAACACATGGAGGAAAGGTGAACATTGTTAATTAGCATATATTCTGCCCTGGTGGAGAAGCACCAGTAAAGTTCCCCTTTAATGGTAGAGATAACAGCCATAGATAACAGCCTAGCAGGTAATAGATCAAATATTCACATAATATTGTTTTAACTAAAGATAATTTCACAGCCCATGAGCTATGTCAGCCAGCACCTTAGTGCTGTTGTCTGCTTATGTGGCCATAATGACCACTATGTAATTGGACGTTTTAAATTAGTTTAAAAGAGTTTAGTGAGTTAGCCGGCGACGACAGACATGTACAGAGCACTGCATTCTACGTGAGTGACAGCTTACTATGGAACCCGATGTGGCAATCATCCTTGTCCCACTTAACCCGTAATCCAGGCTCAGAGTCCACGATTAACGCCACAAATGTCACAATTTGCCGTTCTCTCTCTCTCTCTCTCTCTCTCTCTCTCTCTCTCTCTCTCTCTCTCTCTCTCTCTCTCTCTCTCTCTCTCTCTCTCTCTCTCTCTCTCTCTCTCTCTCTCTCTCTCTCTCTCTCTCTCTCTCTCTCTCTCTCTCTCTCTCTCTGTCTTTCTCTCTCTCTCTCTGTCTCTCGTTCCCTCACTCTCTATCTCTGTCCTTTAGGGCAATCTGCAAAGGAGATTAGTGGAATGTGAATTATTAGTGAATTTGAGTTAACTATGACATATTCATTTAGATGGTGAGGATCACTGGTGGATTTTCTAGCAGGACAGCCAGCAAGCAGGCGTAATGCTGTGTGTGATGGCTGCTGACAGCCAGGCCTTCTGGATCACATCATTCTCCCACTAGAATCTCCCGAAGTACAATAATCTCCAAATGTTAATATTCATAAAATTGCGAAGAAATATGTTGAAAGACTATGTCTATGAGTATAAACAATTTTTTGTCCAAAAGAAGTAAGAAGAGCATTTATGTAAATAAAGGGTTAGTGTTCCCGAAGCCCTCGACCCACCATTACAAGCATCGCCTGCTAACGGCTGACTATATCCTATCACCATCAATGTGCTCTGTGCTTTCGGCCACACTGCTCTTCCGCTGTTCAGTGTAAGCTTCCGAGGCCCTCCCTCAGCCGTCCAATTACAATTCTGAAAAACATTCGCCATAAAGAATGTTATGGCGAAAACAAGCACATCCCCACAGGGAATTGCACTTCCTTGAAAGGTTGCAGCTAAGTGTCGCAATGACTCATGTAAATATTAGATTTTTAAATAAAAATTCAGCTGTGCGTCGCACACCACATGTTGACACGTGACACGTTGACATGTGACGTTACAAAGAAAAAGGGGCGGATCCGTGTAGGCATCACGTTTCCTTGTGCTCAGAAATACGCCAGAGGGGAGAAATTTAAGATGTTGAGGAACCCTTTTTACACATATCCAACGACAATTGGATCCGGTCACTCAGGGAAAGGCGGACAGAGTAACATAGAATTAATAATTCATTTTCTATGAGATTTGAAGAAACTTCCGGCAGTCCAGTGTGATGTGCGTGCATATCCATCTATCACTCCCCCCCCCCCCCCCTCCCCGCCGTTGAAGTGTCATTTTAGCTCATCCACCGTAGCGCTGGTCCATCTTCAGTTATGATGATATCTTTCTCCATTTCTCTCTGTTGTCACCTCACCCCCCGGTCCAACACACACTCCCCCCCCCCCCTCCATCCACTCTACAGTGGGATTCAGGGGCAGGCGAGTTGCTCTGTGTCTCAATCTGTCTCAATCCGGGGAGGCTACCCCTCAGGTGCACTGCTCGTGGTGGAAAGTCATAGTCATCCACCTGAAGGGGACACGGTGGATAGCTGTCCCACTCTTGAACCCGTGTATTCATTCACATCCACTCTTCACTGTGATCTCAATGAGGAGGGTTGGGGGGGGGCGATGAATCAATCACACAGGTGATCACACCCCCCGCTGACCTCGACCGCTCATCCTTTCCTCGGCCAGTTCCTGATGATGGCCCTTTAGTGTCTGGACAACCTTGTTGTATTGGATCATGGAGGACTCAGTTGTGATAAAGACATCGAGTGTCAAACGTTCTCATAAGGGGAACAGAATCGAGGGCGTGCAATCGGCCGGGAAGAGATGGTGAAGTTATGTGTGTGTGTGTGTGGGGGGTATTTGACTGATTGGTAACCAAGAGACGGAGGGCGGGGGGGGGGGTGAATGTCTCTGGTAAGGGTTAGTTAGCTAATAAAGTTATATATGTTACGGGCCTTTCTCTGTGTGTGATAAGATGCTTGTGAGTTTTCCTCACACAAAAAGCATACACATACACACACACACACACACACACACACACACACACACACACACATACAAACCAGGGTTTCCATTAGCCGGTATTTACCGGTTTTTAGCGGGTAAAAATTATAAAAAATGGGTAATTTAAAAACCTGCCGGTCAAAATGTCCGGTAATAATGCTCATACTAAACTTAGATCCTGGACATTTGAGTTTTGACAGCTTTATTACTGCCCCCTCCCCCCCGGAAGGGTGACCATGAAGTGACCAATCAGCTGCCACACCTCTCATCGACGTCACTGAACAGGGGGCGTGGCCAAGCCACGTGCGCTGGTGGCGCACACACATACCTGTCGGCAATTGCATGGCTGATTGCTAATCCCCTCACCTGGGGTATATAGACCCTGGCTTCCCGTTACCCCGGCGTTACGTCATACTGCACGTCACACATTGTTCATGTACGTCGTACATTCTGGACGGAATCGCCACACTGATGTCCCAGAGATCCAGATCCAGCCTATCCCGCGTCACCCGCCTGTCTCGCGTTACTCCGGTCTATACGAGCTCCCCGTCATTATAATTACCTGTCTGGTACCTGTCGCTACTCGACCTCCCGGTACCCAGACTCCTCTCCCGTCCCGGACTACTCGCCGGTCTACTACCTGCCGGTACTCCGCGGATCGACCTCCCGGTACCCAGACTCCTCTCCCGTCCCCGGACTACTCACCGGTCTACTACCTGCCGGTACTCTGCGGATCGACACACAACATCACACGTTTAGCAAAATAGGAATCAGTTCTTAATACGTTTTGTTATTCAGACACATTGGGTACATCTTGTATAACATATACTACCGAGAGCAGTAACATGACATCTACGCCAACAAAAAGGAGAACAAATGTCCAGCGAGGGCAGCGTGCCGTTCTCCAGCCAGGGCAGCGTGCCGTTCTCCAGCCAGGG
This sequence comes from Muraenolepis orangiensis, assembly GCA_027704905.1. Taxonomy (NCBI): domain Eukaryota; kingdom Metazoa; phylum Chordata; class Actinopteri; order Gadiformes; family Muraenolepididae; genus Muraenolepis; species Muraenolepis orangiensis. The sequence goes on along the minus strand of CM051002.1, from coordinate 25,869,482 downwards.
CAGCGTGCCGTTCTCCAGCCAGGGCAGCGTGCCGTTCTCCAGCCAGGGCAGCGTGCCGTTCTCCAGCCAGGGCAGCGTGCCGTTGTCCAGCGAGGGCAGCGTGCCGTTGTCCAGCCAGGGCAGCGTGCCGTTCTCCAGCCAGGGCGGCGTGCCGTTGTCCAGCGAGGGCGGCGTGCCGTTGTTCAGCGAGGGCGGCGTGCCGTTGTCCAGCGAGGGCGGCGTGCCGTTGTCCAGCGAGGGCAGCGTGCCGTTGTCCAGCGAGGGCAGCGTGGCGGACTCATGGTCCTCTGTTTGGTTGAAACACAAAATGCCCATCATTATTGCGAAATGTCATTGAATGCAAGAGAATCAAAGCTTCAGGCAAGATTTGCGAGCATACCTTCTACAACATAGTAGTCGTTGTGCAGGGCATCAATAAGTTGTTGTAATCCAGTGTCATTGCCGATGTCCGCTTGTGAAACACATACAAATAGTCAACTTAGCTACCAAGTCAAATGCAGGAAAAACCTAAATCAATATTTTTAATCCCTTACTCCCAAAGTCTTTAGATCTCCCATGTCTTCCTTCCAACGGGGCAGAGGAAACTGAAACACAATTAATTTCTCACACATAAATTCAGTTTGTAAGCATAACTTCTCACCAACAATGATAGTTAAATAAAAGGAACACTACTAAATGTAGAATGACTCACACAGACCTAAAGACAAATTGAAAGCTCACATGTTTTCCTCCAAACAAACCCGTGTCAGCTGTGCAGTAGAATATACTTTACCTTTGGTCATCCAAAGCGCGACGACAAACGCAATACCAACCCAGAGGACGGCCATGGCGTTCAACTTGAGCGAGTGCCTTGCTTGCAGAGCTTTATACTGTTTTGCTGTCTGTGGTTCCATGCGGATGTTACCAATTAGCTCTGATTGCCTTGTGGGATCCGCTGACGGGGGATGGGTGTCCCGGAGATCCAGAACCAGCCTATCCCGCGTCACCCGCCTGTCTCGCGTTACTCCGGTCTATACGAGCTCCCCGGTCATTATAATTACCTGTCTGGTACCTGCCGCTACTCGACCTCCCGGTACCCAGACTCCTCTCCCGCCCCGGACTACTCGCCGGTCTACTACCTGCCGGTACTCCGCGGATCGACCTCCCGGTACCCTGACCCCTGGACTGTCCCTGATCACTCTCTCGTGTTGTGTTTGAGTGGTTTTGTGTTGCTTGAAATAAAGCTTTATGTTATAGCTCCACTGTCTTGGTCTGCGTTCTGGGTCCCACCGAACAATCCCATTTGTGACACTACAGATGTTACAGGTGTTTTGAAATAGCCTAGCTTTTTGCGGCTAACCAGGTTTTTGTTTGTTCGTTTTGTTGTTCATTAGTCAAATTGATTTGAGGTCTTTGTCATTCTTTCGTCAATCTAGGTGTACATTATAGTTGCGTTTGTAATATAGACTGTTTTTGAAACAGGACCGGTAAGTGACCGGTAAGTTTCAAATTTGTCCGGTAAAATCAAATCTGTCCGGACACTTGACCGGCAAGAAAAAATCCTAGTGGAAACCCTGATACAAACATTGTATTAGCTGTCTCTTCGTGCTCACAAAGGAATGCTGCAGAAGAAGAATGAGGAGGGAGGGAGGAGGAGGGATAGAGAGAAGAGGGAGAAAAAGGTAGGGAACAAAGGAGGGAATGAGGGAGAGAAGGAGAGAGAGAGGGAGAGAAACAGTGAGAGACAGATAGCTTTGGTCTACTGTAACTAGAAATAGTCTCTGTATGTATGTATGAGTACAAACTCGACGGGTGTACTGCTCAAGGGGAAAGCAAGTGTCAAGCAAGTGTCAAGTTATTAGATGAGCTGTTTCCGAGAAGTCGTGGAAGTGATGTCACCCATGTTGAACTTTGGGTAGTGTTGTGATGAGTGTGAAGTTTTTCGGATGCTGATGTCACATTAAATTGTGGGTAGAGTAGAGTAGTGTCGAATGTGCGTGATCTTAAAAGAGCAAAAGGTTTTATATGAACACACTGAATAATCAGTGAACGGACATGCCCCGCCCCTCCGCCCCTCCCTCCTCCCCCCAGACAGACAAAGACGCTTTACAACAAGACAAGATGGTGACAAACAAACAAATTTTCCAAGGTGAAACATTTTTCTAACTTGTATAGTCCTGAAGCTTGTTCCACCTATGAGGAACCATATAGGTAAAAGCAGCTTCTCTCAATTGGGTGTTTATAAACAGGATATATAAAGGTAATGCATTCTTGTCAACGAGTACAGTGTCCCATATTTCTAAAGGTAAAACAGTAACTTATTAAGGATGGCTTTGTCAATAAAAGAGTAACAGAGGGGAGACAGGGCCCTCCAGCGCTGGGTTCTGCGGGAGCCGATGCTCTGATCAAAGGCCCCAGAGGACAGCAGCTAGCCTCCCAGCGGAGCCAAGGGGAGGGCCGGCTATGCGCTACCGTCTCGCCTGCCAAACGACCTGGCCCTGCTCCCAGCGCACAGCCACCAAAACACGAACGCCACTACTAGTGTTTATCTGCTGGTACTTGCAACAGCAATGAGGCCTAAATGAGGCCCACGAAAAGCGAGGAAAATGACCATGAGTGATGAAGTATGAAGCGCTCCCCGGGGCCTTGGCAATGTCTGCTGCGTCGAGAATGGGCGGGGCTCACGGTAGATGTGCGCCAGATCATGAGAACGGGCGGGGCCTACTGTAGATGTGAGCCAGAGCATGAAATTGGCCGATGAGTGACAGTGGAACATGATTACAAGACATGGGCACACTGTTTCATCCTAATAAAAAACACCATCATACAGTTTGCCATGTAAATGTATGTATAAAATATAATACAATAGTGAAATACAATGGCAGAGGAAAAAAAATAGCATTATACATTCCAAAAATATCTAAATGATAGCGAGCCGTAATTATCATTATCCCTTGGTTATGGATTTGGTTTTATACCCATGGCTTGAATTCATGGATATTGGGAATTGCACGGCAATTGCAATTTCTCTCTACGCCAACACAAACTTTGAAATGCGAGGAGAAGGAGCAGATGTCCTAAATCTAGTCCCCGGAACATCCCGGTGTAAAGAGTTTAATCACTACATGCACAAAACAGCCAGGCGACGCCCTGCCTGATTGAAGCAAACAGCCTCTGATTGTCAGCAAAACACTCCTCTCCTCCACGCGTTTTCTCCCCTTTTCCGTCTGCCAGCCAAGCGTCCGGAGTGGTTACACTCGGCGTGGCCCCGGAAAGGACAAGTGGGGTTCTCTGCAGAAGGAGACGTAGTGTGAGTACCGAACGCGTGTGGATGTTTGGTATCTAAGTGGCGCTCGCAAAGTGCCGCTCGAAATAAAAGTCAAATGAAAGTGCTTGATACTTAGACAAACGTTTCCACGCTTGCAGGCATTAACATTTCAACCAATAAAAAATCGTACCATGCTTTCTGCCGCCCCCTCATATAAAGCTGCCGAAGGGCCCAAGCTGGCAAGTCACGCCAACGACGGCGATAAAGTCTTGAGGGTTTGGATCACGTATTATGCATGTGTGATATTACCAAAATGAACACTTGCCATTCCAAGTTTGGCCTTAATAATTGAACACCCCTCTTCGTAGGGAACACATGGCATTGCTTGTATGAATTGATAATGCACAATGTACAATAGATCCTTTTATTTTTACCCCAGCACTCTCCCGCTGATACACACATGAATGGCAATGGGTATAATAACAGAGACGATCAATTTGAAAGGAGACGCAGAAGAATTGCGCTGGCTGAACGTGGGATCCTTCCACCAGCAAACCTTGAGCAAAGTTGCTATAAATACTCAAGTAAAGAAAGTACAGATGTCACGTGCGTGCGTGTGTCAAGTCAAGTCAAGTCAAGTTTATTGTTACATCAAAGTTATAGAAAATCGTATGTGCAATAATCGACGACAGACAGCAGATATAAAAATAAAAATAATAAATAAAATAAAAGTAAAGAGTACAAACTGTATAAAGTTAAATATATAAAAATATATGAAATGCAATATATTAGCACAAAAAAAACAATATAAATCAATGTAATAAAATATACATTGTTATATGCAATACACCCTTGTTCAGCAGCCTGATGGCCAGACTGTGGAAGTTATCTCTGAGTCTATTTGTGCGGCACTTGATACTGCGGTATCGCCTGACTGACGGTAAAAGTGAGTACAGTTCGTGGCTGTCTTTATGATGCATTTGGCCTTGGCCACGCACCGCAGGTTGTATATATCCAGGAGGGAGGGGAGCTCACCTCCAACAATATACTGGGCCGTCCACACCACCCTTTGAAGCGCTCTGCGCTCGAGTGTGGTGCAGTTCCCGTACCAGGTGGTGATACACCCTGTAAGAACACTCTCAATGGTGCCAGTATATGTTCCTCAGACGCCTGAGGAAATACAGGCTTTGTTGGGCCCTTTTCACCACGTGTGTGGTGTGCGTGGACCATGTGAGGTCCTCGGAGATGTGCACGCCGAGGAACTTGAAGCTGCTGCTGCTTGAGCTACTGCAACACCGTCGATGGAGATAGGGCTGTGCTCTCCTCTCTGCTTCCTGAAGTCCACGATCAGCTCCTTGGTCTTCTTGACGTTGAGGGCGAGGCTGTACTCCTGGCACCACTGCTCCAGCGATCCAACCTCCTCCCTGTAGGCTGTCTCGTCGTTGCCGGCGATCAGGCCCATCACTGTCGTGTCGTCAGCAAACTTGATGATGACGTTGGAGCTGTGCATAGCCATACAGTCGTGTGTGTGTGTGTGTGTGTGTGTGTGTGTGTGTGTGTGTGTGTGTGTGTTAGTGTGTGTGTGTGTACAGAAACCAGCCATCACACACACACACTCACTTAGGACAAACTCTGGCATGCAATGGCGTTGAACATCTGCTCTGCCCGCAACATCTGGCCATCTCTCAAATAACACCAATTGGTACGACATCTGGGTGTGTCCTGTCCAAGGAGCCCTGCAAAGCCAATTATATTCAAGGTTTATGATTTTTGGTGGAATGGAATACTGACTCCCCATTCCCTCCCTGAATTATGAACATGAATTTCCTACAATTTAACACTATATACCATACAATGTACTATACTTATACTATACAACACTATGCTATAACAATACTGTACACAATAAAAAAAGAACAATAAAGTGACTGATTGATGATATGTACATTGTGCAAAAGGCTTTTAATAAGCATATGCCAGTGCCAGTAGTGCAGCAGCATCATGAATACAGTGCAGTACAGTGCAGAACAGTGCAGTAACTGTAATGAGTCCAGAAAGTTCAGCAAAAGTATGATAGTGAATAATAGTGTCATGTCTAAACTGCAGGAGCTCGTACAAGACGCGTCTGCTCTCCTCCGCACCGTGCTCAATTCAGTGATTGAACAGGATGGATTAAGCAGGGTGCAACCGCCACATGACGATCGGATGATGGTTGCTCCTTTCCTGGCTTGCTTTTCCCTGTTGCCCCAAACGGTGGTGTGCTCCATCAGCTCTGAAGGCTGACAACCAGAGGAAATGTCTCCTGTAAACTGGGATGACGGCGGAGAGGAGACGGACACCCGATTCTCTCAAAATCACATCCCAGCAGTCTGGGATAACGCCGTGTTTGTCACGGTTACGGTGGTTGGCAGGGGGCGTGGCCTAGCCACGTGCGCTGGTGGCGCACACACTCCTGTCAACAATTACGTTGGTTGGCAGGGGGCGTGGTCTAGCCACGTGCGCTGGCCACACACCACACACACACCTGGACTCAATTTCCCCCCGTGTCATTTGTTGATCACCTCACCTATATATACGTTGCCTTTCCTTTACCCCAGCGTGAGGTCGTTACTTACTCTGCGTTCACGTAGTCCTCCCCATGCACCCTTGTGTTTTGTGTGTGCTTGTGTATTTTGAAATAAAGCCGTTCGTATCACTCTCCACTTGTCGGCGTCTGCGTTCGGGGTCCAACCCACTCCCTCTCTGCGTGACAGAACGACCTCACCACTATGGACCCCGGCGACCTCGACGAGTGGCGCCAAATATGCCGGGTGATGCGGGACGACCGGGATGCTTGCCTGGACCCGGCCTTCTCGAGCGTGCGAAGCGCGGGCTCGATGCTCAGATGGTCGGGTTCAGAGCAGAGATCCAGGCGCTGCGGGAGCAGGAGGAAGCGTGGGAGGCCCGGTTGGCCAACATGGGCCCCGCTGTCCGTGACCAGTGTCAGCTCGTTGTTGAGTCCCTGATCGCCAGTCACGGACAGGCGGGTCGGAAAATACAGACGACGTTGGTCCAGTGCGGGAACATGGCAGCCTTCATTGCTTCCCTCATCGGAAGGACCTCTGACGTCACGCTTCTCCCCCGTCTGATCGCTCCGCACCCGGCTGACGGCGCCGCTCCGCACCCGGCTGACGACGTCACTCCGCACCCGGCTGACGGCGCCGCTCCGCACCCGGCTGACGGCGCCGCTCCGCACCCGGCTGACGACGCCGCTCCGCACCCGGCTGACGGCGCCGCTCCGCACCCGGCTGACGGCGCCGCTCCGCACCCGGCTGACGACGCCGCTCCGCACCCGGCTGACGACGCCGCTCCGCACCCGGCTGACGACGCCGCTCCGCACCCGGCTGACGGCGCCGCTCCGCACCCGGCTGACGGCGCCGCTCCGCACCCGGCTGACGACGCCGCTCCGCACCCGGCTGACGACGCCGCTCCGCACCCGGCTGACGACGCCGCTCCGCACCCGGCTGACGACGCCGCTCCGCACCCGGCTGACGACGTCGCTCCGCATTCGCCGGAGGACGTCGCTCCGCACCCGTCTGAGGACGTCAAGCGGCCCCCGTCTGCTGACGCCGCGCCGGACCCGCCCGACGACGTCACGCAGCCCCCGTCTGCTGACACCGCGCCATACCGGCCTGATGACGTCAAGCGGCCCCCGTCTGCTGACGCCGCACCGTACCGTCGCGTCACGCAGCCCCCGTCTGCTGACGCCGCGCCGTACCCGCCTGACGACGTCAAGCGGCCCCCGTCTGCTGACGCCGCGCCGTATCCGCCCGACGACGTCACGCAGCCTCCGTCTGCTGACGCCGCGCCGGATCCGCCCGACGACGTCACGCAGCCCCCGTCTGCTGACGCCGCGCCGTACCCGCCCGACAACGTCACGCAGCCTCCGTCTGCTGACGCCGCGCCGGATCCGCCCGACGACGTCACGCAGCCCCCGTCTGCTGACGCCGCGCTGGATCCGCCTGACGACGTCACGCAGCCCCCGTCTGCTGACGCCGCGCCGTTCCCGCCTGTCGACGTCACGCAACCCCCGTCTGCTGACGCCGCGCCGGATCCGCCCGACGACGTCACGCAGCCCCCGTCTGCTGACGCCGCGCCGGATCCGCCCGACGACGTCACGCAGCCCCCGTCTGCTGACGCCGCGCCGTACCCGCCCGACGACGTCACGCAGCCCCCGTCTGCTGACGCCGCGCCGTACCCGCCTGACGACGTCACGCAGCCCCCGTCTGCGGACGCTACGCCGTACCCGCCCGACGATGTCACGCAGCCTCCGTCTGCTGACGTCACGCGGTCCCCGGCTGTCGACTACAGAGGGGGTTCAGAGCAGACCCCTGAGGAGACTCCAGAGGAGGTCCCGAAGGGGACCCTTAGAGGAGACCCCTGGAGGAGGATCCGGAGGAGACCTCCAGAGAGGACTCCCACCGACCTGGGCAGAAGGGGTGGCTCTCTTCCCGGGCCCCACCCGCCCACCAAATCTCCTCCACCCCCCCGGATCATCGACTGGGACGCAGACGGTCCAGAGGGGCGGGGTTGGCCCCCGCGCCGCTACAGTCGGGATCTGTTCTTTTCCCTCAACTGCCACCGGGAACACCCCTTCAAGCCGGGTTGGACGCCAGGAGGCGCCCGTTGAGGGGGGGGTACTGTCACGGTTACGGTGGTTGGCAGGGGGCGTGGCCTAGCCACGTGCGCTGGTGGCGCACACACTCCTGTCAACAATTACGTTGGTTGGCAGGGGGCGTGGTCTAGCCACGTGCGCTGGCCACACACACCACACACACACCTGGACTCAATTTCCCCCCGTGTCATTTGTTGATCACCTCACCTATATATACGTTGCCTTTCCTTTACCCCAGCGTGAGGTCGTTACTTACTCTGCGTTCACGTAGTCCTCCCCATGCACCCTTGTGTTTTGTGTGTGCTTGTGTATTTGAAATAAAGCCGTTCGTATCACTCTCCACTTGTCGGCGTCTGCGTTCGGGGTCCAACCCACTCCCTCTCTGCGTGACAGTGTTCTTCTTTTCTCTCTCTGCACGAATAAATAGAGCAAATTAAAATAAAGAGCTTGTCGGTAAGGCCGGTCTGATGAATTATTTTGACAGGCATCATATGATGTTTAATCGGCTGTTGCTCAGTGGTGCATGTCTGTGTGTGTGTGTGTGTGTGTGTGTGTGTGTGTGTGTGTGTGTGTGTGTGTGTGTGTGTGTGTGTGTGTGTGTGTGTGTGTGTGTGTGTGTGTGTGTGTGTGTGTGTGTGTGTGTGTGTGTGTGTGTGTGTGTGTGTGTGTGTCAGTAGGCAGTGTGCCTACTGAACTGCTGGGAGTGCTGCCACTTTCACTTTCATAACATTGTCTTTAACATTACACTTACATACTTTGCTGGACTTTCTGGACTCATCACAGTTACTGCACTGTATTCATGATGCTGCTGCACTACTGGCACTTTAAATGATTTTAAAATGTAATATCATGTACATATAAATTTACATATAATTTAACAGTCACTTTGCTGCTCTTTTTTTGTTCATTTTTATTGTATATATTATTTGTATTTGTATGGTATTGTTTTGGAGATGTATACTGCGGGAGGGAATGTGGAGTAAGCATTCCAATGTACCTTTGCAATTGGCCAATAAAATATCTTGTATTTTGTATATTGTAGGTGTGTGTGTGACGCGTGCCTCACTTGATGCATTAAGCAGCTATCAGAACATCAGGCTGTTGAGTCAGCGGCCAGACAGATGGACCCATTATCGGACAGGCGCGCTGAACTGTAAGAACAAAGATAGCCAGGCGCTATTAGTGGCCGTTTGGATAAAGAGCAATGTCTTGCTTTTGTCATAAATCATTGCAGTGATAAGTTTTGGCTATATGCTAATGCTAATATGACTGCACTGTCAGACCTCTTCGCTCGTCAAAGGTTAAACAGTGATGTGGAATACAGAGCAGAAATAACACACATAATGTACAATGCAACGTAACTAAAGTAAATTGCTCCGCCAAAATGTTTGCCTGTAGAAGAGACACTAAACGGATAGAATCTGAGACAACACTTTTTGACACTTCTATGAAAATATGAATACATAATGAGATCACCAAAAAATAAAGGGTAGTGGCAGCAGCACTGACACAATTGGGTGTAGAGTGGTAACAAAGAAACACAATTGCAGACAGTGATAGTGATAGAGATAGTGTTATACAATATGTGCTGTCTGCTGGGTATTATATGTTCTCTACTGGTATTGTACTGGTCGTCAACTTGTCGGTGAAACTCGACAACAGAACAAACAAACAAAGGATATCTCTGTTGGAGTGATTGCTCACACAATAAGCAAAGAAATGCACCACATTTTGTCTCTATCAGATCACTGCTTGCTCTCTCTCTCTCTCTCTCTCTCTCTCTCTCTCTCTCTCTCTCTCTCTCTCTCTCTCCCCCCCCCCTCCTTCTCTCTCCCGTCCTCTGGCATTCACTCTCTCTCCTTATCTTTGTCACATTCCATCTCTCTATCTCATGTTCACTCTCATTGTGTCCCTGACAAAAAAGTATGAATATAAATATACAAGAAAGTAACAAGAATGACACATGGTAATAAGATAACTGTCAAAAGAAACTAAATGCAATTATATGCTAAATTCATTGGTGTGTAAAGAATAGAAGTCATGTTCGAAAGCATTCATGCCTCTCCCTCACTCCCCCCCCTTACCTGTGAAGTTTCTTTTAAGTGTTTATTTTATTAATATTTCTTGCTTTTAATGTTGTATTATTATATTGAATTAATTGAATTAATTGAATTAATTGAATTAATTGTATTAATTGTATTAATTTTATTTATTTTATTTATTTTATTTATTTTATTTATTTTATTTATTTTATTTATTTTATTTATTTTATTTATTTTATTTATTTTATTTATTTTATTTATTTTATTTATTTTATTTGTGTGCCGTATGTTCTCTGCATCAGTGTAAATAACAGTTTGCTCTCAATAATCTAAGATAAGTAAAGACTCTCTCTTTCTCTCTCTCTCTCTCTCTCTCTCTCTCTCTCTCTCTCTCTCTCTCTCTCTATCTCTCTCTCTCTCTCTCTCTCTCTCTCTCTCTCTCCCTCTCTCTCTCTCTCTCTCTCTCTCTCTCTCTCTCTTCCTCCCTCTCTCTCTCTTCCTCCCTCTCTCTCTCCATCCCTCCTTCACTCTCTCTCTTCCTCCTTCCCTCTCTCTCTCTCTCCATCCCTTCTTGCCTCCCTTCCTCTCTCTCTCTCTCTCCCTCTCTCTCCCTCCCTGTCTGGTGTAGAAGTGGGACCGCCTAGTGGCTTACGTGTGCGTTAGAAGGTTATTTACCTTTGTCCCCACACTTGAGTCAGTGTAAATATAGGAGGGAGGCCTGTCAGATGAGCAGTGCTCTTCATCACAAAACCCTCCGCTGTCAAGGCCTAATGTCCAGGTGTAGATCACACAGCCTGGTGGCCGTGTTGTTGCCTGCTTTGAGGTGGAAAGACAGGAGGGGGGGGGGGATCCAGTAGGTAATTCAGCAGTTATATGAGGGTCAATATGAAATAAAGTAGTCTCATAATAATCATGGGAATACTTACAACATAGCCTGTCTTTGTATCTATATCTAGATATCTGTATATAGGAATCTATGTACCTATGTAGCTATGTATCTATATCTAGGTTTCTAGGTATCTATATCAAGGTATCTTTATCAAGGTATCTAGGTATCTGATTTCAGTGGCGGCTTATGGTTGTAAAAATAGGGAACGAATAAAGGTGCCTCACTATTAATGTTGACAGTGTACTAGCGGGTCATTTTAGCAGACAAGCCAAACAGACTATAAACCGATTGTGATCTGAGGGGTAAAAAGCATTGTTTTGATGAAAAAGAGGTTCCGATGACCTGGCATGGACCCTCAACAAAAAAGCGGAATAGGCCAGAGGTGGCTAGAGAACTTCTACCGTGGCACCGTAGAGAGCGTCCTGACGAGTGGCGTCACTGTGTGGTACGGCAACACCATTGCACAGGACAAGAAAGCCATCCAGAGGGTCGTAAGGACGGCAGAGAAGATAATCTGGTGTAAACTTCCATGCATTGAGGAGATCTGTAGGACCAGATGTCGGAAGAAGGCCATGTCCATCTTAAAGGACTGCAACCACCCTGGGCACCATCTCTTCTCCCCCCTACCGTCTGGTCGCCGGTTGCGCAGTAACAAGTACTACCAGGTTCAAGGATCGTTTTTATCCACAGGCAGGTGTGCCTACTGAACTGCTAAGAGTGCTGCCACTTTCACTTTCATAACATTGTCATTAACATTACACTTACATACTTTGCTGGATTTTGGACCCAAAACAGCTACTGCAAACTACTGTGACACAAGATGGATCCTTGCATGATAAAAACCCTCCCCCCAAAACTCGGATTGGGTATTCACCAGCGCAGTGAGCTCTGCTGGTTCACAGAGCCTCCAGCTAGACCCGCCCTAAGGGAGGATCGTCCTCCCTTACTGCCGTACACACTCCGGCAGTTTTATAATGGTCTTTAATGAAGAGCTTGGGGAGGATGGTCCTCCATACAGTAATTTTCAATTGCGGTAGGGGGCGCTGTTGGTATTTTGACACAGGAACATGATTGTTGTGCTTTTGAAGTGTTAAAATAGTGATATTATCAGTATTTTCACAGATGAATCTGGTAAATGTATGTGTATTTATTTATTTTTTTGCTTAATTTTAGGGAGGATGGTCCTCACTTTCCTCAATGGACGAGTCTCCACTGCTGTATCTAGGTATCTATGTAAGTGTATCTAGGTATTAATGTATCAATGTCTATTTATCTTTGTATCTGTATCAATGTAGTTGTACATACATACCTATACCAAGGTATTTATGTATCTAGGTATCTATGTATCTGTATCTCAATATGAAATAAAGTACACTCATAATAATCATCATACTTACAACTTGACCTGTCTATGTATCTATATTGAGGTATCTGTATCTAGGTATCTAGGTATCTGTATCTAAGAATCTATGTATTTGTATGTAAGTATCTAGGTATCTAAGTATCTATATCTAGGTTTCTATCTAGATGTCTATGTATGTATATCTATTTTATCTAGGTATCTTTATCAAGGTATCTAGGTATCTGTATCTAAGTATCTATGCAACTGTATTTATGTATCAGCAAAGGTATTTATGTATCAATATCTAGGTATCTTCTATCTGTATATATGTATATACGTACCTTTATCTATGTATCTGTGTCTAGGTATCTACGTGCGGATGCTTTTGTCAAAAGTGACTTACAATGGTTTGTTCAACAAAGGTAAGAGAACTACTAGTCACCAGAAGTCAAAAGTACATTTCAATAAGTCTCCAATAACTGATCCAGTGTTCAGGTAAAAGTACAATAAGTTGGCAAACAATAGAACAATATCTAACAAACTACCAATCAACAATCTACTTAGTAAGATGCTAATATGTTAGTAAAAAGTACTTATCTACTGTATCTAGGTATCTATGTATCTGTATCTAGGTATCTACTTTCCTGTATCTAGGTATCTATGTATCTAGGTATCTGTGTCTAGAAAGACACAGGAACTGCCTCCCGACAATTTGCAGATCTTGGAAAGATAGATATATGTACTGAATCTATGTATCTATCTGTGTATCTACCTATGTACTTTGTAGTTGGTGGTGGTGTTGTTGGGTTGGTGGTGGTATGCACTGCTGTCCTCTGCAGGCTACATTCTACTTATTATATCAAACAGATAGCTCATGTCAGGACCACACCAACCACCTACCCCACCCCTCTCCTCTTCCCTCCTCCCATCCCCTGCCCCAAGGCAGGTTACGCTGGCGTCCACCAGCTATGGAATGACACAACCCTCCCCTTCCACTCTTCCTCCCGCTATAACAATGGTCATAGCTGTAGGGTGAATATGGGGAACGATAATCACCAGATATCGTTTCCTCCTTTGTTGTCGGTTGGACAGCCTCAAGTTCTTCCCCTCCCATCAACCGCTCATGTCACACACGCGGCCGCGTAACGTTAGCTCGCAGGAAACCACGGGTGGTATATATTATTAAAAAGCATGGTGGGAAGTGCTTTTGAGTAGGTACTGAAACAAAAGTCCAGTTCAGGAGAGTTACAGTTGAAGGCTGTGGCAGACAAGGACACAGTTGGATGAGTTGAGTGTGGCCAAGTGTGTTGGATGTCAGAGAGTTGATGACGTGATTTCAACATGGCGGCACTCCTGTTTGAAGCCCACTCCTCGTTATAAATAGCTTCCCTGTAAAACAAAAGTAAGCTGTCTGACCCATCAGCATGATGTGAGTTTGCATCTTTTACAAACGACACTTTGAGTTCATATCTTCAGGAATATACTTTGAGTTTATAATCACGGCAAACAGTCTATGCACGCAACGAGAGACAATAGTCGGTTGGGAGACGAGACAACTTTCATCGCCGCCCTGTTCTCCCTTCCACCAAGCCCCCCCCCCCCCCCCCCCCCCCGCTGTGTCTACCTCTTGTTCTGCCAAAGCGCATTTGTATGCGGAGCAAAAATCAATGTCAATAAATGCCAGCTGGGAACTGGATGACTTGGATGCTTTGGCGGCAATGAAAGAAGAAAAAAAAAGCGACAAAACGCGACAAATGGGACGCCATTTTCTCGTCTGGCAGAAGAATTGTGAAATGTGAAAGTTTACTTAATGCGCTCAATAACATGAGAGTATGATGGCTAATACAACGGTGAGGGTGAATCTTGATGATAATATTGCCATAATAATCTAAACACTTACAAACAACTTAATGTTTTGGGCCGACCGTGGGGCCAGCATGCAAAATGGTTCTGGGCGGCAGCTACTGGGGAGCTCCCAAAATAACACAAAATACTGTTAAGCAAAGGGTTATTTGTGGGAGAATCTGTTGTGTACTTTGCTGTTGTGTGCTGTGCTGTGTGTTCTTTAACATAGTAGGTCCCCAACTTACACGGGTTCGGATTCAAGTGGATTCAAGCGGCAAATAATCACGAGTGGGGTGGAAAGGATGGTGTAGGGAAAATCTGCCACGGTTTAGACGAGCATTTGAACGCTGAGATTGTGTTTGTAAGCTCACCGGGAGAGACCAGAGAGAGAAAGAGAGGGGGGAGATAGAGAGAGAGAGGGGGGAGAGAGAGAGGTGTACAGAGAAAGAGAGCGAGAGTAAAGTAACAAAAGTAACAAACAAGAAAAAATAGTCCAACGGAGAAAAACAAAATGTTTGCGTGGATTGCCAAAGGGTATCTCAAGGGAGGCCGCAAAATGGTCTTCACGTGGAATCACGGAGGGGTTGCAGAAACAGGAAAGTTCTGGCAACGAGTGAATAGGAGAGCGGGGTATAAGTAGGGAGCTTGATTGGGATAGGGAACAGGTGGGCTGAACATGACTACGGTCTTCTGTGATGGAGTGTTCTCCTGGGTGTAGTAAACCCAGGTGGACATGAGGTGGAGGAAGAAGAGCGTGGCTGGAGAGGAGAGTGGTGTGATGCTGGCATCACAACAGTACCCCCCTCCCTAGGGGCGACACCAGGCGGGCTTCCAGGGGCATCGGGTTGGGCCTGGTAGAAGTTGGTGAGCAGGGAGGGGTTGGCCAAGTAGGAAGGAAGGACCCAACTGCGATCCTCCGGACCTTAACCCTCCCAGTCCACCAGGTACTGGAATCCTCTGCCTCGTCGGCAGACCGCCAGGAGCTCCTGCACAGTCCAGACCGGGGCAATCTGTGAGATGGGGAGGTGCAGGGGCTTGGGTGGGGGTAGACCGGGTGCTGAACGACACAAGGTTCAATAGAGATACGTAGAACACAGGATGAAGAAAGGGGAAAAGGTGCAGGAGGTGTAGGTCCCGAACAAACAGCCAAACCTTTTGACCCGAACTGGACTCCGTCGCCGGTTTGCTCCCCGTTGAGCCCGTTGGGTGGCTCTCAGGAGAGCAGCTCGTGCAGATCTCCAAATCCGATGACAGTGGCGGAGGTGAGCACTGGTGGAGGGAATAGGAAGGAAAGTACTTATGTATCTGTTTCTAGGTATCTAGGTATCTGTATCTAGGTATCTAGATCACCAGTCTTTTGGAGTGGCCCCACTCAAGCACTCAGGAGCAGGCGAACACAGAAACAAACAGCCGACCAGGGGGACCCCCACCCGGATCAGGTTCATCAGGCTAGGCTGTCCTCATCACCGTCTCTATCTCCCAGATGACCATACCAATCACCCGGGCTGGGGGCAGGATGGTGTCCTCCGATGGCCCTCTCAGGGATGAGACGGGACAGGGCGTCAGCCTTGGTATTGTGGGAACCCGGGCGAAAGGTGAGGGAGAAGTCGAAACGGCTGAAGAACAGAGACCAGCGTGCCTGACGGTTGGCTGTACGGAGGTAGGTGAGGCTAGACCTAGACCTAGACCTAGCAAGCCTGGGCTTTTGGCGTCTGGGGTCGGGTAGGACAGGTTTGGATGAGGTGTCCGGCCTGTCCACAAAAGAGTCGGTCCCGGAAACGCTGGTCTCGCTCTTCCGTGGATAGTCGGGAGCACTTGCATAGGCTCCTCCATAGTCAGGGTCTGGGGATGTGAGGGAGGAGGTCTATGGGGAGTCACAGGAAACACAGCATTGGGATGGGTATGGTGAGTAGGAGAAGAGGAATGACGACCTGACTCACGGTCCCTCTCCGCAAGTCGATGGCCGTGGCTGGAGAGGAGAGTGGTGTGATGCGGGCATCACAACAGAGAGAGAGAGAGAGAGAGCGAGAGAGAGAGCGAGAGAGAGAGAGAGAGAGAGAGAGAGAGAGAGAGAGAGAGAGAGAGAGAGAGAGAGAGAGAGAGAGAGAGAGAGAGAGAGAGAGAGAGAGAGACAGAGACAGAGACAGAGACAGAGACAGAGAAAGAAAGAGGGAGAGAGAGAGAGAGAGAGACACACACACACACACACAGGCGCAGTGTACCTGTAAACTATTTTAAATGACTACCCCCATTGTTGGGAAGGGTAATGGGCGGCAGTATAGCTCAGGAGGTAGAGCGGTCGCCTCACAACCGGAAGGCTGCTCCCCGGGCGCTCCTAATACTAGGATGGGTTAAATGTAGAAAACACATTTCACTGTATGTTTACATGTATGTGACCAATAAAGAGGATTCAATCCTCCAGATTTGTTTGTTTAATGCTGAGATCAGCGCTGCAACGTAAAATAAAGTGTGATGTTTGGAAGCCTAAGCTCTGGCATTTCAAACTAAATTAATCTTAAGTTGAACAGCAGAAAAATGTAACACAGAGAGAGAGAGTGATGAATGCCGTTGGCTCTGGGTCACGGACCCTGGAGATTAACAAGTGCCCAAGGCACTTCTTTTGGCCTCAAGCGTGAGCAGGGGGAGAGGGGGGAGGCTGTAAAGAGGCCACTCTCGCATCACTGCTTCATCATAGTGAAGGGGTTTGACTATTGATGAGATCCGAAACACAATGTAGTGAAAGGAAAAAAAAAGCTCTCAATATAACTAATAATAATCCCAAATTCACATATGTTATTCTTTTTAAGGCCAACGCGCTTCACCACACTAATGGAACTACAAAATACATGGCATGGTGTGAAGGATATGGACAGGTACATTCTAACGTTCATACATGGGGAAACCTGCGTGGAAAATGGACTTTTTGTGTATGTGCGGGCATGGTTTATACATTTGGCCGAGGACAACATACTCTCCGTTTTATTATCTTGGGGCCCTCCCCGGGATAAACATAACACATCGATTTTATTTTCTTTCTCAGACATAAAAACCCAACAACAAGTGGCGGAGTTACGGCTTGTTTCCTGTTTCATGACCGAGGTATTATACTGAAGAAAACTAATTTGCACAAGTGACTGCAGCTTTGAGAGGGGAGTATTGATACGTGTATTTCTACAGTTGTCTCCACAGTGTTTATTTCAAACCTTTACCGACACTTTTTATCACAATTTACAATTGCTTGCCGAGTTGTTGTGTTCACCGATTACGCGCTTACGAATGATTGGTCGAAACAAATACGAAGCGAAAGTAGTATATGAAACTGATGTACCTGTTCTACTCCCACGCTAAGGTCTTGTGTCAATCCACAAAGGCCCTGAACTCGGCTCTTATGTACGTTCAATCTATAGTTTATAGCTGCAGATATTCTGTAGATAGAAATAGATCTAGCAGTTTCTATGACAACATTCTGTCAGAGCAGGTTGTGAAATATAGGTCGCAATGTGCCAACATAGAACTAATGACTCTCACTTTAGTCATCGGACCAGAAAGAAGGTAATAGAAAACAAGGCAATGCGAGACAGACCAGATCAGAGTTGCAACAATGGAACACAACACAGCCAAAAGAGACCAATAGACCAGAACAGCACAACATTATTAGGATATATACTGTACTGTATTAGATGTAAACACTGTTTCATACCCTCTGCCATCTCCCCCCTTAACTCCAAGAGAAAAAGGTGGATGCTGTGTTTACTTATTGTATGTTTATTAATTGTTCTTAACATATTGCTGTTTTATCTGTCTTTATCCTTGGTATTGGTGTTGTGTCTACGTGTCCTGTGTTTAATGTTGTTTAACATATACCCCAATGCTGTATGCCTAATTGCCCTATTGGGGACAAATACAGTGAAGGTGAAAGTTGAAGTTGAATAGAATAGACAGGCCCATCTCTAGACAATATAAATGATCGGACAACAGGAGATAGGGGAAGAAGAAATCATATCATTAGACTAGAATACACAGAATACAATACAAAAAAACGCAGCGATAAGGAGTGCCAGCTTGTGTGTGTGAGTACACGTTTGATCCCCCCCCCCTACACACACACCCCCCCCTTTCACACCACTGCTTTATACTTGTGTAAACTGTGAAGTGACAAAAAACTTGACTTGACTTGACACACACACACACACTTACACACACTTACACACAATTACACACACTTACACACACACACTTACACACACACTTACACACACACACACACACACACACACACACACACACCACACACACACACACACCCACACACACACACACACACACCTCCATTATAATTTCAGAGTTGCGGCAGTTACACAGCTGCTTGAGCTCATCATTTTTTTTTTTTTGCCTTTTGTTTCAGTTTTTCAGTTTAAAGACTCCAGCGGCATTGGTGCCGGTTTCCTGGCAGTCGGTCGTGTACCATCATCATCGCCATCGCCATCGTGGTCTTCTACGCATCACTCTAAATGGCCTGCTTAGACTATAGGCTCACCCCTCCGAGTGTGGCTTCAGCATCACACAATGGACTTACCCTCCACCACACACACACACACACACACACAGACCCACCCGGGGGAGAGACCACATTTCTTATTCATAAAAGCTTAGAGTCATAATCGATTTTGTCCAAGTGGTCCGCATCACACAATGTGTTCTTAATCACCCCCAAACCCCCAAGAGACCCTGAACTTTGTCACAACCAATTAGGCCACTAAGATTAGTAATCCCTGCACCGTGGGCTCACTGCTCTGATGTCCACATTACTGCCACCATCATCTCTGGCGTGTGCTTTACAATACTCATACATTTCCCCGGGGCGATTCCACGCAGTCTCTGTTTAGTCTCGGTGTCCCAGTGTAGTCTACCGTGTCCTGGTGTAGCCTACATTATTCAGGTGTAGTCTACCGTGTCCTGGTGTAGCTTGCATTATTCAGGTGTAGTCTACTGTGTCCTAGTGTAGCCTACAGTATCCTGATGTAGCCCAGGGTATCCTGGTATGTTATACGGGCCCCTGGTGTAGCCTACAAAATCCAGGTGTAGCCTGCCGTTATTCTGGTGTATTTTTCAGAATCATGGTGTTCCTGCGGTAAACAGGTGTAGCCAACAGCTGCTAATATTCATTAGCAGTATTCATTGAATGTTTTGTAAGTTTTGCTAATCTGAGTAAGCAGAACCATCGGAATCCCAAATAATGATGTATTCAGCTGAAATGTCAGCATGAACTAAAAAACCACTATTACTAATTGGTGCGGCAGTAGCTCAGTATGTTGGGACTTGGCTTGGGAACCGAAGGGTCACCGGTTCAAGCCCCCGAACCAGACCAAGTACGAAGTGAAAACTGATACTTGTAGAAAGGGGCCAGTTCGTGTCCTGGCACTGCTGAGGTGCCCTTTAGCAAGGCACCAGACCCGCTCCACTGCTCCCCGGGCTCCCCACTGCTCCTAATACTAGGATGGGTGGAATGCAGAGAAACTAATTTAACTGTGTGTACATGTATAGGACCAATAAAGGAGGAAAAGGAGCGCAGCGCTGAAGGGAGAGCAGACGCGTAAGCCATCAAGAAGGGTACATTTTATTACAAAAACAAATTGAAATTATAGTTCAGGGGCTCTGACACCAGACATATGGCAAGGTCTGAGGGTCCTCTTCAACTACAAGGGGAGCTCAGGGGCAGTCACCAACAACAACCCTAACCTACCAGACGAGCTAAACAAGTTTTTTGCTCACTTTGAAAGGGACCATGAGCCGACCAACAACTTGAACATCCATTAAGAGGACTACGTTCTACTGCTGTCCGAGTCCGAGGTCCGCAGAATCTTCAGAAGGGTGAAGGCAGGGAAGGCAGCCGGACAACACGTAGTTCCATCCCGTGTCTTCAAGATCTGCGCCAACCAGCTGGCTCCTGTGTTCACCGACATCCACAATGCATCACTGCAACAGTCTGTCATCCCAGCGTACTTAAAAGCGACAACCATTGTGCCGTTACCCAAAAAGACCGAGGTAACATGCCTCAATGATTATCGTCCAGTGGCTTTAACACTCATAGCAATGAAGTTCCTGGAGAAACGTGTCATGTTACATATAAACTTTCCCATCCCTGAGTCCCTAGACCCACTCCAATTTGCATACAGACCAAACAAGTCTGTAGACGACACCATTTCCCTGGTACTACACACGTTCCTGCAGCACCTAGACAGGAGGAACACCTACGTCAGACTGCTGTTTATTGACTACAGCTCGGCGTTCAACACCATTGTTCGTTCCAAGATGGTCCTGAAACTGAGGGACCTAGGTCTGGGCGCCCTCATCTGTAACTGGATTACGGACTTCCTGACGGCCAGGCCTCAAGTGTTGAAGATTGGGAACAACATCTCATCCACTTTGGTCCTCAACACCGGAGCACCCCAAGGCTGCTGCCTCAGTCCCCGGCTGTACTCGCTATACACACGGGACTGTACTGCATAACATTGTCATTAACATTACACTTACATACTTTGCTGGACTTTCTGGACTCATCACAGTTAAGGCACTGTACTGCACTGTATTCATGATGCTGCTGCACTACTGGCACTTAAAAAGGCTTTTAAAGGTTTTTGTAAAAAATTAAAAAAAAAGACATGTACATTCAACACATGGACATATAATTGAACAGTCACTTTGCTGCTCTTTCTTTGTATATTTTTATTGTATATATTATTTTAATTTTAATGGTATTGTTTTGGAGATGTATACTGCGGGAGGGAGTCATGGGGAGTAAGCATTCCAATGTAATTGTTACAAATGGCCAATAAAAATATCTTATCTTTTGTATCTTGTAAAAGGATTCAAAATCCTCCAGATTTAGATTTAGAATTACTGAAACATTTTCAGGTGTATTTTTTTCCAGTACAGTAATGAATGCTTTGTGCGGATGTGATTGTGGTTTTGTACAGATGTCATTCACTTTGTTGAAATACAAACTTGTCCCAGTTTGAAGACAAAGAAATATATCACACATCATCTATCCATCCATACTGATGAGGAAACCCAATTCAGCAAGGATAGAAGAGAAGACAATATACGTTTGTGTAACATCTCTTCTCATCGCCAAGAAACCCAGAGAAGTGTGTGTGTGTGTATGTGTGTGTGTCAGCCCCCAATGCGTCAAGGTGCAAACCGCAGGTACAAACCGGCCACTGCTCCATCGAACAAGAGCCGAGAGAACCCAGCAATCTGCTCTTAATCTGGCATCCCAGGATACTTCATCCCTATCGATGGCTTTCCGTGTAACAAGGGGTGGGAAATTCAGGGGAGGAGATCAAGGGACCGTTGAAGGTCAACGTTTGCACACATAGTCCCGGCTGTGTGGAGATATGTGATATGCATGTTGAATTTGTTCTGTACTGTACTGTGCTAGATTTCACTTCCATACAGTATGTTTACATGTATCTCTGGTGGGAACTGCATTGGCTTATTTTTTTAATTGTTTCTTTAATATAAGATGCAGTTCTAATGAAAGTGTTTCCACGGCAATAACGTATAGGGTTGAAAAGTATGATTTCACAAACAGGTGGACTCAACATGTGTACATTTTAGTACGGCCTATGTGTTAGTTGAGCGTTGATAGAGCATATATAGTGTTTTTTTGGGTGTATTATAGTATTTAAACAGTAGGCCAGCTAGTAGTAGGCTGACGTTCTGCTTCTTCAGCAGATAGGTGGGCATGACCCGGGTCTGTGCAGGTGCAGATCGACTACAATCCCACATATCTGACAGGACCATCTGTGTACACTCCAGTGACAGAGAAATAGAGAAATGGGCACTGCCAAAGTGCCCTTGAGCAAGGCATTAGACGTCCTACACTGCTCCCTGGGTGCAGTATATACAATAGCTGCCCACTGCTCCCAATACTAGGAAGGGTTAAATGCAGAGAAACACATTTCACTGTGTGTGACCAATGAAGAGGATTCAATCCTTCAGATTTAAGATTAAGAACACATAATAATCCAGAACACACAATACACAACATGTGGAACACACTGTACAGAGAACAACATAGTTACTAGTGAAATGTCCTACACTAAGTACAACACACTGTACAGAGAACAACAGAGCTTACTAGTGGAAGGTCTAGGGCAGCCCTAGCCCTAAAGGACATTAATCAGTGACGGACATTAATCGACTAATGGTCGACTAATGGCCGTTTCATGCAGCTCATGAAACGAGCCGCCTGTTTAACGACACCGGCAAGTAATTCAATTATGATTCTGTATTTTCAACAAGATCAACAAGGAGACTGTTTGAACATTTTGTTAATTAATTTCAACACAACACAGCATATAACATCAACATCACACAACTTATGAACTTTAAAAACCAACACAGTAACTTTGTAAAACAAACGATGAGTAAAATAAATTTTATATTTTATAATTTTTTTAATTTAAATGTTATACATAAATGAATTATATAAACAAACAACTAAATAAATATAGGCTTAAGCAAACATTGTCTATGTTGTCCGGGAGAAGTGAGCTCCTTGTCTTGCTCACAATGAAGCCGAATATATACGCTCCGATGGCATGGATGTGGAAGGGATGGAGTGGATGCGTTATTTTCCACCAAGTCAGTGGTCCCTTATCAACCTTGGTTCGGTCCTCCAAGTATGTCTTAATTTCATTGTTCTCAGCTTCCGCCTGTTACTCTTCACCAGAACCCATCAGCATTGGTATCTCCTGCTGATTTTCCCTTTGCTTCTTTGGTGCGGGCTCACTTTCCTCTGCGCCGCTGCTGTGCTCTGTCACGTGTCCTCTGTCACGTGTCCTCTGTCACGTGTCCTCTGTCACGTGTCCTCTGTCACGTGTCCTCTGTCACGTGTCCTCTGTCATGTTAACGACCAATGAAAACTTGATCGACTAATGACTCTTTGGTCGATTAATCGGTCGACGAATCGGGGGCAGCCCTATAAATGTCACCACACTGTACAGAGAATAATATAGTTTACTAGTGAAATGTCCTACATTTAGTAGAACTGAGTATTCCCGCGCAGTGCTGAATGAAAACATCAAAGGTGTATTTGTTCAAGGTGAACAAAAGCATGACACTTTAAAACGGCATCAAAGGATCACTCGCATGCATGAGCAAGGACAGGATTTTTATTTCTGCAACAAATTAAGTTCTTTAACCGACACGATAAAGAGGTAACATGGCGCTTTGAAGCCGCTCACCCCGTTTGTTTACCGCCCGTGACCCACGGACTTGAAGGTGTGTGCCTTCGGTTTTCAAATGCTATGCAAACAATCTTTAGTGAACGTTTGGTTGAGACAACGTTTGCATTTTTTTCTTCCTTCCGTTACCCAAAGCTGAGCTCCATCTCTGACGAGAGCGGCGGCTTGCATACAACTGTGTCATAGTATAAAGCCCTCGCTGTGAATACAAGGTTGTCTCTCTCTCTCTCTCACTCTCTCTCGCTCTCTCTCTCGCTCTCTCTCTCTCTCTCTCTCTCTCTCTCTCTCTCTCTCTCTCTCTCTCTCTCTCTCTCTCTCTCTCTCTCTCTCTCTCTCTCTCTCTCTCTCTCTCTCTCTCTCTATTATGAATTATGCAGTGTGAGCTAATCTGGTGATAAATCCCCCTGATGTAAACCCCCCCCCCCCCAAAACAAGGCGGAGAAGTGAGTGTATTTTGACAGCGACTTGTCAGATCAGGCTGAGGACGAGAGAGAGCGAGAGACAGAGAGAGACAGCAGTAAGAGAGAGACAGAGAGAGAGAGGGTTTCTTTTCCCGCTCATCCCTCTTGACAGATGGAGGGTGGGAGAATAAGCCTGCCATTTGGATACTCTAATCTTGGACGGGGAGTCCTACGGGATCGACGTGACGTGTCGTTCAGCGGCGGGAGTGAGGAGAAGAAAGAGGAGGAGGAAGAGGAGGAGGAAGATGAGGAGGATGAGGATGAGAAGGAGGAGGTGGGGTTATGTGAGGGTTAAGTGTCTTAACCTTCCATCAAATCACACTTAAGTGACGGTAAACCCAATTGGTTATAATGGGCTGCGCTCTGGAAGTGACACAAGCGCAGGAAGCAGGAAGGTTGCAGGCGAATGCTGCTGTGGATACCATGTACAGTGGAGAATATTTATATTGTGACGGGAACACACACACACCACACACACACACACACACACACACACACACACACACACACACACACACACACACACACAGCCAGTTGGGAACATTGCTTGTGTTGTTTGTTTGTCGTTTTTTTTCTAAAACTTTTACAGTTACAACAACTTTAACCGGTAGGATAAATTACATGACATTACATTACGGTTACATTTATCAGACGATTTTGTCCAAAGCGACTTACAATAAGGGCATTCAAAACATGTAGGCAAGAGAATTAATATTCGCATTTCAATTCACATTAACAAGATTCCCGAGAGCAGAACCAAGTGCTCAGGTAAAAGTACAATAAGTTGGCTGCCTTGATTTTACACAATCAAATGAATGAATGCATGTGTGTGTGGTCTCGGTTAAATCTGTTCCGAATAACTAAGTGTGTGCGTCAGTAAGCAGTCAGAGCTACATATTCCAGTAAACATACTGGAATACGGTTTAACGGTGCACTATTGGTGGGATGGGGTTTCTTTGAAGAGATTGTCAGAACCCAGAGTCAACGAGTGCATACTTTCTTTGTTTTTCTCACACGGAGGACTTTGCAACTTGTACATCTTGTTACAGGGGGGGCACAACACACACCCTAGTCCAAAAAAACAAACATGAGACAGCGACGCACCTTGAAAATCTTAAGGGGAATAAAAGAGTAATAATCCTATGAGGTATAGCCTTCCTTTCTCTTGTATAACTCTAATAGGTTTGATGGGACAACTCTTGACAGAGAATAATGCCATTGTTGTCTTTGTTCGTAGAAAATCTTTACAACTGTAAATCTGTAAAAGTGACAGAATATGCCTCTTTAAGTGCAATAAAGTCACGCTTTTACCTGCCACTTACGAGGCCGCACTGCAGCAACACATATCCAATGTGTCCCTGTGAGACACATTAGGGTTGTGTTTGTTTGTGGCACATCGTTTTGTTGTAATCTAACAAGATGATTATAATAATGAGGTTATTATAACAATAAGGTTGACAACAAATATATTTCGTGTGAGTGATTATGGAAATTGTGGATGAGACTCGGTATTGCGAAATGCGAGACAGGGGGCTGATTAGAATAATAAAGTTACAGTTAATACGTCCCCCAAATTAATTTAAAAAAGGAAGACAACCTAACTTTACAGACGGCATTCAAATGTTAGCGCTGAACACCTGCCGTTGAGGACATTGGAACACATGCTTATGGTAATTTCGGATCTGAAACCATCCAACAGTAGAAGCAACTGCGTTCTAAAATGTCATGCATTATACTTACTGTGATATAGAGGCTGCAAGGTTCACTACTTTATTAAGGAATATGTTGAGGATTTGAAAAACACACATGAACTAACATTACCTGTCCATGCACTTTGTCACTCTAGAGGCCCCTAATATTTGAGTTTTAAAAAAGGTACTCCAAGCATGTGAATTTGATTTAGAAGGAAACCAGAAAGCCGTTTAGAAACAGGGGAGCCTATTAGCAATATAAAACAAGCTACATTCACATTCATAATATGGCTGTACGTTCACGTTGTTAGTGGCCGACCTCAGGTTCTGAGAGAGAGAGAGAGAGAGAGAGAGAGAGAGAGAGAGAGAGAGAGAGAGAGAGAGAGAGAGAGAGAGAGAGAGAGAGAGAGAGAGAGAGAGAGACTGGTGGCTGTCTTATTCATTCCTGCACCAAAACAGTAACACACACAAACACATTTTAAGGAGCAATTAACTCTCAATGTCATCACTGGCCTTAAATCATAAAATGTTCTCTCTGGGCTCCGACATTAGTCTGTGGGAAACCTACTTCCTTAAGGTCATTGTATTTCAAAGTGTTGCTAGCAGTACTTATATTAACTGCTTCAAAGACACCATGGGTCCCACAGAGCTCAGCCTTAAGGCGGTTATTTCAATACGTAAAAGACCTAACAAGGACTTCTGCTGTACTTCAGCATGAATGATATTCATCGTAATGGATCATTTGTAGCGCTAGCCAACGTTCTTCACGTTGTTACAACATTTTATCATCGAGTCATTGTTTTAATTTGATGCTGTGGACATTTGATACCAAACACTGTTTTTTAAACAAAGTCATATCAGCAGTAATAAACACGATTGCCGGATCTTTATCTTATCTATACTTTCAAAACAGAGCTTGAAAAATTCAAATTAAAGCAAAACTAGAAGCTCAAAATCTATTTAAAAATTAAAAAGAAATCGGAAATATCAACCAATAAGGAAGTGATGGAAGTGATAAAGAGTATATGTTTCCGAGACCCAGACTGTACAGTCGATACTTCTTCCTCTGCCTCAGTTTCGTTCTTAAAAAAAAACGACCTCCCGACTGTGTATGGTAAGGATTGCTTAAACATGTTAATGGTTAAGGGTTAAGGGTTTTTCTGTCTACTTGTCGGTGACTACAGCATGTATGAATTTGTTTCAGAATATGTGAACATACTGTATGTGGGTCATTGAGTCAATTTGTCTAAATAGAGTATGGAGAAATGCTTCTTTGCTGGAGCAAAGAAGCATTTAATTTATTCTCAGTAATTATTTGTTTCTATGGATATGGACTCATTAGTTTGTATATGCCAAACTGTTTATTTACTTTATTTCTGATTATTAATATCTTTATCTGTATGCAATTTGTATTTATTCATCTTGACTATTCTAGTTGTATAATTTATTTACTTTTTATTTGTTTGTTATATATCTTTATTAATTTCATGTAATTGTTCATGCATGTACTGTATGTACTTGCTATATATGTATGTGCTAGTTATAAATGTCAGTGTAAAACATGAATACCCTGGTACTGTCAGGGCATGGTGTAGGTGGGACTCAAAAGTGTGATAGAAGCAAGGTAACAAAATTATATTGTAATCAACCAGTGGACGCGCTGATTAAGCTGAGCAGATGGCAGTCCAACGAGAAACAAACCCCCAAAGGTACAAAACATGGCAGAGTCCAAAAACATTGTCAAGGCAAGCAGAGGTCGGTGACAGGTTGTCGAGGGTTGAGGCAAAGGTACAAAAACGCTGAGGAAAAAAACAAAGTCGTTATCCAGGCAATGGTCAAACACGGTGAATCAAAAACAGTATACAATACGTGATAACTTAGACTTGAAACAGATGTGAAGCTTTACGAGAATCAGTGTGATAATCCTGCAGTGAATGACAGACAAGACATGGGAATGCCTTTCTGCCTTCACGTCAACAGGCCACGCAAACACTTTTATATCCAGGGCACATCTTTCACAGGTTTCCCTGACATCAAACTAAATGATCGGCTATGTGTGTGTAGGTGTGTGTGTATGTGTGTATGTGTGTGTGTGTGTGTGTGTGTGTGTGTGTGTGTGTGTGTGTGTATGTGCTTGTGCGCCTCCCATCTCTATTTCACTGCTTCAGACGTCGGTTGGAAGAAACACAACCGACAAATGGCCCTATGTATCTCTCTTTTAAGAAAAACAAACAAAGCTGGTAAATGGACAAAAAAAAGACACATTGGTCGGCAAATGGAAATCCATAAATCCATAAATCCATAAATACAATATGAGTCGCTAAGCCCACTCACAGCAAGCATGAATCTCTCTCTCTCTCTCTCTAACACACACACACACACACACACACACACACACACACACACACACAAACACACACAAACACACACACACACACACACACACACACACACACAAACACACACACACACACACACACACACACACACACACACACACACACACACACACACACACACACACACACACACACACACACACACACACACACACACACAACTGCAAGACCGCCTTTGCACAAACTGCATTTAAATTAAAAGGCACAACTCGCCGTTTTCCCAACCTGCCAATCTAAAGCAGTCAGACTTGAAAAGAAAAATGTGTTCTACAACAGTCAAGTACTGGTTAATATGTGGCCAGAACAGTATGTGTGTAGGCTACTTGGGTTCATGCTATAAATGTCTTGCCAGCATCTTTGCTTTATTTGTCTGTTTGGATGTTTGTTGGTTGGTGTGCCATCATGGATGGATGCTGTTCTTGTCTTAGTGCTATATGCACTGATTTAAAACTGTAACATGTAACTTTGATGATGGTTCAAGGGAACCAACAAGGGACTGGTTCTGCTATAAATAGACGTACAATACAGTGTATCGGAAACCACCTCTGCAGATGTCTTGTCGTTTCCTCCCTCGGACACGCAAGTGGAAACACGCATTGCCGTGTGCTTAGCAGACATCTCAAAGTGGATGTCGATGCACCACCTAAAGCTCAACCTGGACAAGACTGAGCTAGTGTTCTTCCCGGCCAAGGGCTGTCCACAACCAAGACCTGACCGAGACCTGGCTGTCACCATTGATGATGCTGTGGTGACACCTACTTGGACCGCAAGGAATCTGTGTGTGACCCTGGACGACCAACTGTCGTTCTCGGCAAACATTGCATCAGTGACACGCTATTGCAGATTCCTCCTCTACAACATCAGGAGGATTCGGCCTTTTCTCAATGAAAAGTCTGTGCAGGTGCTCATCCAGGCTCTTGTCATCTCCCGGCTGGACTTCTCAAACTCCCCACGGATGTCATGACTGCAGAGTCACTGCCCATCTTCTGCCGTTGGCTGAAAACCCATCTCTTCAGGACACACTTCATGGATCTTTCCTCGTAGCGCTAAGTCAATTATCTAACTAGATTACATATTATAGATAGGTAAATATTTTGTTTGCCAACTCATTGAACTTTTCCCTTACACTTTTACCTGAATTATTGTAGTTCTACCTGACCACTGGTTCAGTTATTGGAGACTCGTTTTTAATTAAATACACTTTTGACTTCTGGTGACGAGTTGTTCCTTTGTTGAAACACACTATTTTTGCTTTGGATAAAAGTGTCTGTTAAATGACTGTTATGTAATGTAATGTCAATGTTTCCCTGTACTTGTCCCATATAATAACAAACTATTACATCAATTAAATGACATAGCTGGAAGGTGGGAGTGCACCCTGGAGATGGGTGGGTGTGGGCTGTCTGCCCCCCGGGAGGTCTGTTTGAACAGCTTGACCGCTTCTTGGAAGAAATTTCTGTTGTTTGAAATTTGTTGGCTTTATATATATACACCAATCACACCCTGGTTTCCACAGCAAAGTTGTAGAAAAACATTTCATTGGCGTTTTTGCTGCAAAAAGTGGTGCTTCGTGTGCTCTGGTCTCTGGTCTCCAGCTGGCTCTTATACGAAATCAAGGATACCCTTAATTCTGACTTTGGGGGAATTTAATTATTTCTACATGGAAATAAAAATGTAATAAAATATACATTGTTATATGCTATACGCCCTTGTAGCCTAGCAGCCGGATGGCCTGACTGTGGAAGCTATCTCGGAGTCTATTTGTATGGCACTTGATACTGCGGTATCGCCTGCCTGACGGTAAAAGTGAGTACAGTTCGTGGCTGGGGTGGGCAATGTCTTTTATGATGCGTTTGGCCTTGGCCACGTACTGCTGGTTGTATATATCCAGGAGGAAGGGGAGCTCACTTCCAACGATATACTGGGCCCTCTGCACCATCCTTTGAAGCACTCTGCGCTCTAGTGCGGTGCAGTTCCCGTACCAGGCGGTGATACACCCTGTAAGAACACTCTCGATGGTGCCGTTATAGAATGTTCTCAGGATGCGGATGCCCATGCTGAATTTCGCCTGAGGAAATACAGGCGTTGTTGGGCCCTTTTCACCACGTGTGTGGTGTGCGTGGACCATGTGAGGTCCTCGGAGATGTGCACGCCGAGGAACTTGAAGCAGCTGACCCTCTCTACTGCAACTGCAACTGCAACACTGTCGTGTCGTCAGCAAACTTGATGATGACGTTGGAGCTGTGCATAGCCATGCAGTCGTGGGTGTAGAGAAGAGGGCTCAGCACGCATCCCTGGGGGGCTCCCGTGTTGAGGGTCAGTGGCTCTGAGGTGGTGGTGGCCATCCTCACCACCTGGCGGTGGTCCGACAGGAGGTCCAGTATCCAGCTGCACGTGGATGGGGGCACGCCTAGACCTCTAAGCTTGGTGTCGAGCTTGGCAGGAACTATCGTGTTGAACGCTGAGCTGTCGTCCACAAACAGCATTCGCACATAACAGTTCTTTCCCTCCAGGTGGGAAAGGGCAGTGTGGAGGGCCATGGCAATTGCGTTGTCCGTGGATCTTTTTTGACGATATGCAAATTGCCATGGGTCCAGCGTGGCAGGTCATGTCAAGTCAAGTCAAGTCAAGTCAAGTCAAGTTTATTGTCACTTCACAGTATAAAGCAGTGATGTGAAAGTCTTATGTGCAATACACAACGACAGACAGCAGTTATAAAAAGGAGATACAAATAGATAAAAATAGAATAAAAATAGAATAAAGTTAAAAAAATAGAAATGCAATTTATAAAATGCAAAATATCGGCACAGAAAAGAGCAATATGTATATATAAATCAATGTAATAAAATATACATTGTTATATGCTATACACCCTTGTTCAGCAGCCTGATGGCCTTACTGTGGAAGCTATCTCTAAGCCTATTTGTACGGCAGTTGATACTGCGGTATCGCCTGCCTGATGGTAACAGTGAGTACAGTTCGTGGCTGGGGTGGGCAATGTCTTTTATGATGCGTTTGGCCTTGGCCTTGCACCGCTGATTGTATATATCCAGGAGGGAGGGGAGCTCACCTCCAACGATATACTGGGCCGTCCGCACCACCCTTTGAAGCGCTCTGCGCTCGAGTGCGGTGCAGTTCCGGTACCAGGCGGTGATACACCCGGTAAGAACACTCTCAATGGTGCTGTTATAGAATGTTCTCAGGATGTGGGGGACCATGCTGAATTTCTTCAGACGCCTGAGGAAATACAGGCGTTGTTGGGCCCTTTTCACCACGTGTGTGGTGTGCGTGGACCATGTGAGGTCCTCGGAGATGTGCACGCAGAGGAACTTGAAGCTGCTGACCCTCTCTACTGCAACACCGTCGATGGAGATAGGGCTGTGCTCTCCCCTCTGCTTCCTGAAGTCCACGATCAGCTCCTTGGTCATCTTGACGTTGAGGGCGAGGCTGGCCCATCTCAGGCCCATCACTGTCGTGTCGTCAGCAAACTTGACGATGACATTGGAGCTGTGCATAGCCATGCAGTCGTGGGTATAGAGGGAGTAGAGGAGAGTGCTCAGCACGCATCCCTGGGGGGCTCCCGTGTTGAGGGTCAGTGGTTCTGAGGTGGTGCTGCCCATCCTCACCACCTGGCGGCAGTCCGACAGGAGGTCCAGTATCCAGCTGCACATGGATGGGGGCACGCCTAGACCTCTAAGCTTGGTGTCGAGCTTAGCAGGAACTATCGTGTTACTATCGACTACAGCTCAGCGTTCACGCTGAGCTGTAGTCGACAGCATTCGCACGTAACAGTTCTTTCCATCCAGGTGGGAAAGGGCAGTGTGGAGGGCCATGGCAATTACGTCGTCCGTGGATCTATTTTTACGATATAGAAATTGCCATGGGTCCAGCGTGGCAGGTAACACGGAGCAAATAAAGTCCTTGACCAACCTCTCGAAGCATTTGCTGACAATCGAAGTGAGGGCTACAGGTCTATAGTCATTCAGGCACGTTACCTTGGTTTGTTTAGGGACAGGCACGATGGTGGACATCTTGAAGACCGCGGGGACAACAGCCTGGGACAGGGAGAGGTTGAAGATGTCTGCAAAGACTCCTGCCAACTGGTCTGTGCATGCTCTGAGGACGCGGCCCGGGATGTCGTCGGGGCCTGCCGCCTTACGGATGTTCAGCCGCTTGAAGGTGCGGCGTACATCCGCCTCAGAGATGCTCAGCAGGCTGGTCTCCACAGGCAGCGCTGGCTTTAACGGGCTGCCGTTTAAAAAGTATTTAGCTCTCCTGGGAGGGAGGTAGAGGAGTTCTCTACACAACTGGTTCTCCCTCTGAAGTTTGTTATTGTCTGCAGCCCCTACCTCGCATCGTGGCTCTTGAATTTATCTTCCACTCTGTCCTTATACTCCCGCTTGGCAGTGACGATGGTCTTACGGAGGTCGTAACGGGCTCTCGTATATTCCTCCGTATTCCCGGAGCCAAAGGTGGCATTACGCACATGTAGGGCAGCGCGAACATCGCCGTTAATCCACGGTTTCTGGTTGGGATGTATCCGAACCGACTTGGTCGGAACAATGTCATCTATGCACTTCTTGATGAACCCGGTGACCGACGACGCGTACTCGTTGATGTTATTGTCACACTACAGGGGTGCAAAGCCATCTGCTTTAATTACGGCGCCCAAAGGCAAGAGACGGGAGAGATAACTTCCACAATGAAATAACTCATTTCAGACACTGTTCGCAGTCTGTGCCTAAAGTGGCTCGGGGAGAACGTGTCTTCTCTATGCTATACTTTCCCAAAGTAGTGAAGGTAAATAATTAGTAGGTGACGAATTTCGAAGTAATACGTGACAAAGTAATAAATCTCTTAACACAGTGTTTTGATTGGTCAGAATACCTGTGTAGAGACCAAAGTGATAGCAGAGAGGTCATCAGGTCCACCCTTTAGAAGGGCATGAGGAGTGGGGATCTGAACCCCCGCTGGGGTGGTGAAACCAGGCCGCCAAAGAAGGAAGTGACCGTGATTTTGAGAAAAAAAGAAGAAAGACATACACTATGGATGTACCCATCTTTCACGCTTGTTCGCCTGTCTGTCTATCGATCCACCATCATCCACTCACACACAGACACAGACACACACACACACACACAAATATACCATTTAGATCATTTCGATTATATTGTCTACAAATTAAACATTGAACAATAGCATCTCTCCGTGAGACATTGTACTATTATTATGTTGTTAATTGATGATTGAAAAACGGCTCTGCCGGCTTCTTTCTGCTGTGTCTTTTCACGGGAATAAGAGCGTTAAAGGACACACACACACACACTAACACACGCACACACACACCGGGTAAAGGGATTGGGGGGTGGGGGGGGTTAGTGGTGACACGTGAACGCTCGCCGAGCGCCGAGGTGGCCGTGCACGTGGCGACAGCTTAATAGACGTCGTACTGACGGAACAAACGAAAGTGGAAGAGTGTGCCACAGACACACGGTAAGGCCCGGTACTCGGGGAGGACATTGGCGGGTGTTGTGATACTCGTTTAGTGTCTTTTCTAGAACGGAGGAGACCCCCGCAGCCAAGCCATACCACGGTGCAGATACACACACACACACACAAACACACCCTGAATATTGAAAAATATAAAAGGAGGCTGAGATGCACCTCTGGTTTGTTGTGTTTTATTTTGATGGAAAGCGTTTTGGTGTTTGGTTATTTTAATAATTTGTTTGCTGGTACAGTTTATCTCCTCACACACACCACGTCAAACAGAAAGTGAACACAATAAAATAACATGCAGAAAGCAACCAAAAAACATCCAAAGTGAAGGGTTCCTTTCCATTGTCATATTTGGTGTTATGCGATACAAATCAAACACGTGTGATGGACCACAGCCAGTCAACCAAAATACCACAATAACAATGATTTAAAACAGCAAAACCACGTCTGGTGTGTGGGCATCTGTATGTGCCACATTTGCGCAATTCCCAGAGGAACAAGGATATGGTAGGATGGATGTTAGGTCAACAACCAAGCAAGGCTGCTTCGACACATGTGTTCAGTGTAGCCTGCTACCATTTTAGACTCTTCTCCTCTTCCTGCTCATCTCTTCCTCTCTCTCTGCCCTCTTCTACTCTTTCTGCATCTCTCCCTCTCTCTCTATTTGCATCTCTCCCCCATTCTCTCTCTCTGAGAAATGCAGAGAGGGAGAAATGCAGAGAGGGAGTGGGAGACTGCATTTCTCCCTCTCTGCATTTCACCCTCTCTCTCTCTGCATTTCTCCCTCTCTCTCTGCAGCTCTCCCTCTGCATCCCTCCATCTATCTCTTTCCCTCCATTGCCGTCTGTTTCCTTCCATTGTTCTCTCTCTCCCTTCATCAATGTTCCACTTTCCATCTCTCCCCTCTCCCTTCCTCTCTTAAGAACACTTCACGCTAGAACAGCAGGTATATGGTCCTACAAACTCTCTCTCCTTACCATGTGTCTCTTACTTCCCAAAGTCTCGTCCTCATCCCAAGCCTTTGCCAGTGTGTTGCATTGTTGAATTGTCCTCCGACGCAAGCCAGCCACTAAGGCGGTTCAATGCAAAACCAGGACTCCTTTCCGGGTCTATCACAAGGAGCACATTTTGAATACATGCATCTAAAATATGAATAAAATTGATGAATAAAATAAATACAGCCAGGGGTGGTATTGACATGCACGGCTTACATGGCTAAAACATCAATACCATCCCTCTGACGTCATCTCAAAGCGCACAGGGATTCAGGAAAAAACTGGGAAAAGTATGTTTACATGCACACAAATCTTCCAACTATAGGCAACCTGTCCACACGATGGGGAACTCCAACTGTCCTTTATACACTTCATCTGACAGAAGAACCCTGGAGCGTATTCAACAGTTGCAAGATATATTGGTCTCTATCCTTGTGTGTGTTTATTGTGTGTCTGTACCAAAAGGTAAGAGCGGGCTGTGGCAACCGGAAGGGTGCTGGTTTGATTCCCGGCTCTTTCTAAACAAATGTCAAGGGGTCCTTGAGCTAGGCATCCTAACAGCTTGCGACGAGCTAGCATGGCTGACAAAGCCATGGCTGACAAACCAGCAGGTGTATGAATGTCTGTATGAATGGATGAAGGCAATGATTCTAAAACCACAAGTCAAAAAATGCTCTATGAATGCAAATGTCTTTTTTGGTTAAGTTTTGGTGTCAGTGTCCGAACGCTGCTTTTTGAGTGCTGAACAGTGAAGATCAATTAAGATAACCACTAAATAACTATGACCGAGCGTCCTCCAAGCTGTGTCGTGGAGAAGAAAATAAATGCAATTCTGGAATTGAAGAGAGGGAACATGAGAGAGAGGGGTGGAGGTGGAAAAATGGGAGAATGAGTGAGCAAAGCAAGAGCAAGTAGAAGAGGACGCTATGAAAGGCAGAAGGAGGGGAACCGAGGGGCTGAAAGCAGGATTTATTGGCTCAGCATTTGTTGTGATTTCACTCGTCAAAATAAAGTTTTGTGTGACAGCGCTGTCATAATAAAAACAGGTGATTGAATAACGATTGCTGAGGTGTGCTGCCCATTTGTTAAGACATCCGTGAAGCGGAAGAGTGCTGATTCAGGAAGTTGTCGCCAAGGTACAAATGTTTTGGTTTTTTTACATTGAAAATAAACAAAAAATGATATTGAAAATAAACCGTTTTCCTTCGGAACCGCTGCCTGGCTGATGGCAGGGATTTGAGGATGGGGAGGGCGAGGTGTGGAGGAATGAAGGAACTGGACCTGAATGCGAAGGTTTGAAGGTTTGGCCCACTTTTTTAAATAGCAGAGGGGAGGACGGGAGAGGAATTGCTGGCATGAAATTGACATGATTCACCGCGAGACATAAAAAGCTAAATGTTATCTCCTGCACGAGGTCCCGGAGAGATAGTAGCGCGAGAGTTATAGCAACAGATATATGAATCGAAGGTCACCCTTCAAAGCACTGAACAGTCGCAGAAAAGACGCAGGAATACACACACACACACACTCAACACACACACACACACACACACACACACACACACACACACACACACACTCACACACACACACACACACTCAAACACACACACACACACACACACACAGTAAATGATGGCAGAAAGTGCAGTGTATACAAACAGGGACGTTTATACAGCTCAAGGTAAATAAGAAAGGGAGAAGACGAGGGCATAATCTTTGCACCTATGGTACCATAGGTGCCGTTTATTAGGTACCATTTATAAGTCTAAGGCATACTATGATATATAAACGCGTTTCTTCTCCGATAAAAGTGCTCAGTTGCTCTTCTTCAGCCATTATTATAAAAAGGTGAAGCGCCCTATATTGGGTCGTATTAAACTTTTACCAACTGACAACACTATGCACTATGCCCACTATGGCCCAGCTGATGTCGGCCGTCATTTAACATCACATTCGTATTTCAATTCCATCGCCCGTGTACAAATAGGACGGATCCAACGATGAAGAGCGGCGGGGAGAACAAGAAGTATGTTTTAGATGCCGTGCCTCTCCGGTGTCCCGTGACACGGGAACGACACGCCTCGCCGGGGTTACAGTATTGTGCGAACGTTCCAAAATTCATCAATCTTGCGTATGATTAAAAGGCTGTAAATAAAATATGTTTCAGTGGCTTTCGGAAGGCAACATAAAAGAGAGAGAGAGACGAGACAGATAAACAGAGATTGATGTTTGTGTTTCACAGAAAGAGAGAGAGAGAGAGAGAGAGAGAGATTGACAGGACAAAGCATTAAAATGGCACTTGTGTGAGAAGCAGTAGGTTGTGAAACCTGGGAGTGACGTTGACCACATACATATATTGTAGGCCTACATCCATAAATCTATAGCTACATGGATAATGTGTCTCTACGAACATGACTACATGAAGTTTATTCAGTTGACAATCCATTACTACAATATATCTTTATTGATAAATTTAAGCATGTTAAGTAACAAGATGGTTGGATGGTAATAACTAGCATCACTGAAGCCAGCTTGTACAGGAGACGTTAAAGACGTGAAAGAGTTTTGCAGAATCAGAACGTCCCAGTTTACAACACAGCATAATGAATAACATCAATCATACTCAACATTTCTTATTGAATTGTATATTTAGTAGGAAGTGGAGTTTGACATGTGGTAGGTAATTGAATCAGGAATGTTAATCACTTACATACTTGAAAATAATACAAACAAATGAGATGGTAATACAAACGGTTGACACATGACAGCGATATATAAATATATCACATACATAAATGATACGGACCGGAAATAAACAACCGTGAGTGAACGCTCTAGACCGGATTTACATTGCGTTACATTGAGCAAGTTAGAGAATGATTTAAATGTTAGGATTTTAATTAATTTGATATATTACTTAATACACAACCGACATAAGACATTGTTTTCTTGTCTTCCTTTGTAAAGCCAAGCTATAATACATGCGAGACAGACAGGAAGACTCAAACTCATCTACAGGTAAATGTTAGGTCTGTAGCCACAATTGACAGATTGTAGTAAAAATATGATAGTTCTGAAAGTGAGTGTGGATATCATTTTACGAGACACATAAATAAATTAAAAAAATTAAAAAATGTTTTTACATATACCAGCGCAGTGAGCTCTGCTGATTGGTTCACAGAGCCTATGGCTAGACCCGCCATAAGGGAGGATTGTCCTCTCTTACTGCGGTACACACTCATGTTAAACCAGGACTCACCAACCACTGTATTATAATATACTTCAATGGGGAGCTTGGGGAGGACGGTCCTCCGTATAAAAAAAAAAATATATATATATAAATACATTTGTATATATACATATATGTGTGTGGATCGTAACATATTTGTGCGTAAAATATCACTTTGCAAAGCACAAGTCACAAAATATTTGTGGATGGCGGCACAGGCAATGTGAATCATCTTCTTTCGGTTACACACAATTTCCAATAAAAACGTCCATATGGGAGCAATCCTTACATGGTAGTGGAGCTGACAGTCTGGCCTGGAGCTACTGGAGGCTCACCTGGGATCGAGCTTTCCTATATTATAGCAGGACTTCTGGAGGGGGAGACGGCTCGCGGACACACTAGTGGACGAAGCTTTCAGAAGGGGATTTGAATGCATGTATTTATTTATCCAGTGGCCAGTCTACACGGTGTTGATTTTAATCCGTGTTCGCCAATTATGTGCTTACAGATATCCCCGACAGGATCACGCGAAATAAATACAAAGCGAAAGAAAGAAAGCCCTGTTCACCCAGATTTCAGCTTGTCTGCCGTCAGACTTTAGATATGAATCTAAAATCGGATTTGTGAGACAATCGGGGGAGGGGGGATTATTAGGCAGAAAATATCTCTAGAAAGGTACAAGGAACAAAGGGGGCGGGAAGGGGAGTTGGACTTGACTGTGTACTGCAGGGGTACTTTTTTATTAAAGGTCCACTTGTGAATTTTATTCAAAGTCAATGGTCCGGAACAATGCGAGTAAAGTGCATGTCATAAATTAACATCCATAACATGTACTCACACATTCAATAGTACAGTATGGTGGCTTGAACTCGTGGGTGAAATGTTCATCGTGGAAAATCCTGACTCAGCAATATGTTGAACCGAATATGGTGAGCCTTCAGCAAATGTCCCCTACCTTCTGAAGGTAGGGGACTTTCGCTGCAGTAGCCCTCTTTGTCCAGAATGTCACAAGGTCACAGTCCACTTCCTTCAGAGCAACATTTTCCTGGATCAGCTCAGTTTGCAGAGATGAAACATTTGCCCAAAACATTTTGTGTGTTTTTTGAATATAGATTTACTAGTAATTAATAGTCATCAAAAGGTGAAGGTGGGGGTTCAGGCTTCTTACTCACGGACAACACTCCCCAGTGTTCACTGTAAAACAATGACAACAACAACAACAACCAAAACAACAGCTCAAGGCCGCAGTTTTTTTTTGGTGATAAAAAAACAAAATGTGCACGTGATGCATTTCCATTTTCTACATAGACACAATCACCTCAAAATACACATACACACACAGACACACAGACCAACACACAGACCCACACACACAACGTTTAGCCGGCGGTGTCAGTGGTCAGATGACCCATGGCACCGCGAGGTGTGGAAGGCTGGGGAGGCCATTACCATCACGGCCGGGTGAGGGTCCCCAGCGCTGACCATCGACCTCGCGATTGGCCCGAAAGGAAATACATTGATTCCTTTCCCTGTTATGATGGATAGTGGATGGTTCGTATTCTATAAGGGCTTCATCCACGCTGTTTGGTGTGCATGTGTGTGTGTGTGTGTGTGTGTGTGTGTATGTGTGTGTGTGTATATACATCTGTGTTGATGGGCAGGAGTGCTTGTGGGATGTGTTTCAGTCCGGTGTGCATGTAGGTGTGTGAATGTGTGTTGTGAGTTCTTGCAGATGTGCTTCTGTGTGTGTGTGTGTGAGAGAGAGAGAGAGAGAGAGAGAGAGAGAGAGAGAGAGAGAGAGAGAGAGAGAGAGAGAGAGAGAGAGATCTATGGCTGTTATCTCTACCATTGTGTGCATGTAGGTGTGTGAATGTGTGTTGTGAGTTCTTGCAGATGTGCTTCTGTGTGTGTGTGTGAGAGAGAGAGAGAGAGAGAGAGAGAGAGAGAGAGAGAGAGAGAGAGAGAGAGAGAGAGAGAGAGAGAGAGAGAGAGATGCTTGTGGAAGTGTGTACGTGTGTGTGTGTGTGTGTGTGTGTGTGTGTGTGTGTGTGTGTGTGTGTGTGTGTGTGTGTGTGTGTGTGCGTGCGTGCATGTGTGTGTGTGGGTCAGAGAGACAACGTGACAGAGTGCTTGTGGATGTGTGTGTCTGTCTGTGTTTAACATATTCATTTAGACCCCATCCACAAGATGGGTAAGATGCTAGAGTTAAATTCTGACCTATATTGACATTCCACTTAAAGTGAAGTGTTAATGGACTTTAATTTCAAATGGTTTAAACACTTTTATTATGTAGTCAACCTTTGACCCTTTTTAGGTTATTTATCATCAACAAGGAAGGCAAGCACTTGTCAGACTCTGCAGTAAAACAAGCTGATTTATTTCTCAAAATCAGTGCCAATGTACATAGTCAGTGTCTGTATTTATATTTAGATATTGTACCCGCCAAAATGTGGTACAATTTATGGCCAAATGTGGGATGAATATTCAATGTTTGAAATCGAACTTTTTTTATGGAAAATCCCTATCCCTATCCTTTCCTAGTTTATCACTTCCAACATGTGAACTATTTCACATTTCCATATGTAAATGTGCAAAGCAAGCATGTTCGACATGTTGAAGGAAAATTACAAACAAGGTTTGTAAACAGGGAAAAAAACGAACCCACCTTCAACGTCACCTTGACACTCTGACAAAACAGTAGGCCTGCGTGATATTTCCACCCAGGGTTTCCGTGTGAAACATGTCAACCGTGTCTTTGGTCACAATAAATCCACTGCTGCTAGGATCCTGCCAGGTTTCTTCACAGCCTGTTGGTACGTCGACAGCGGGTCATCCAGATTATGTCAATCTTCTTGTGGTTCCCCTAAGCTTGGTAAAAGTTACGTATCCGACCAATTAACGCAAGATGTTCTTGTTTGTAGTAAACGTTTTTTCCCAGAACATCTCCCATATCGTAAAAGACAAACGGAATCCTATTT
This sequence comes from Muraenolepis orangiensis, assembly GCA_027704905.1. Classification (NCBI taxonomy): domain Eukaryota; kingdom Metazoa; phylum Chordata; class Actinopteri; order Gadiformes; family Muraenolepididae; genus Muraenolepis; species Muraenolepis orangiensis. The sequence continues at coordinate 25,828,957 of CM051002.1, read as the reverse complement.
CAAAGCACCGGAGCAACTTGTTTCATACTACCCAACCACCTAAGCTCGTTTATTGCCGTTTTTTATTTGCTTATTTTTTTATTATTTATTTATTTATTTATTATTTATTCTCTATCTTATTTTTATATATGTATGTAACTATTAAATTATTTTACTGTGTGTGTAATTTCTGTCTGTAACGCGCCTTGAGTTACCAGAAAAGCGCTAAAAATTGAATGTATTGTAGCGTCTTAGCCAAACTCTTAACGCTGTCCTATTCTACGGAGGACTGACAGGGGTCACTTGTTTATATTTGGAACGTCTTCTTTACTCCCTTATCAAAGTTTACAAGTATCACAGGGTTGGCAGAGATGCCAGTAACAAGAACAGTAAATACCCGAGAAAAATATCCAACTCCACACACACAGTCCTCTCCTTCGTGCTCTCCCCTCCCGCGCGTCCGCCCCTCTTCTAACCAACTAAGGCACCTCTCTGTTGTGATTCCAGCATCACACCACTCTCCTTTCCAGCCACGCTCCTCTGCCTCCCCCTCGTGATTACCTGGGATTACTACACCCAGGAGAACACTCCGTCCCAGAGGACCGTAGTCACGTCAGCCCACCTGTTCCCTATTCCCAATCAAGCTTCCTATTTAGACTCTGCTCCCCTGTCTCGTTGCCAGAACTTTCCTGTAGTTACAACCCGAGACTCTCTAACCGATTCCTACGTGATTCCTCGTGACCCTTTTGCAATCTCCCGTGAACTCCTGTTTTTCCCCCGTTGGACATTTGTGTTTGTTTGGTTCTGTTGTTGGATTTTTCGGCTTTGATTTCTACCCAGGATATTTTTGTGTTTGTTATGGACTTCAGCCTTTTCCCCGCAGCACATTATTAAAACACACCCTGTTTGGATTTCAATTTTGCACTCACGTAAGTCGCTTTACACATTGTATTTTTACTTCCGTAATTTACACGCACACATAGTTGATTGTTCACACCTCATATCAGTTTACTCATTGGAGCAATATACAATAAAGACGCCTATGGGTTGTTGAACTCGTTTTTGCCTCTGACTCTGGCTGTACTACCAAGCGGGTTCCGCCAGCAACAATCCGTGTGTGGCATAACACACTCCCCCCAATATGTGAAATGTGTAGCATGTGTAGGTTGATGTAAAAGTGAGGGTTGCTACACGGCCCCCCCTCTTTCAGTTCCTCGTCCCCCAGGAAAGACGAAGTCTTCGAACCGCAGTCTTCGGGCCGGACCCTGTGTCACATTAGATGTTAATAAATGTATATTTTCTTGTGTCTGACGTGTTGTGAGAATGAACGTGCATATTTACTTACTAGGGATGCTCTGTTCGATCGGCCTCTCAAAAACGGCGGATCAGAAGATCCGATCAGATGATGCAAAATACATGAGACTTTTCTCGGTGTGCGGCAAAACAAATGTGCAATGTGTGTGAAGCAGAAATGCCGGCAGCACTGCCGAAAGCTTCCGGTAAATACAGATCGATCATCGTTTTATTTATGATTGCTCAAAAGATGTGTGCTTTATCGTGTAGTGACGCTTCACATTGCCGGTTTTAATAGTCGCCCTAGGACAAATGAGACGTACTGGGTTTGAACTGCCAGTGGAAAGAACGAACATTTAAGAGTTTTCTCTGTCTACTTTTCTGTTTTTAGAGCACTCTATCACGGCCGGGTGTAGGTGGGACCCAAAAGCAGGAAGAACAGAATGCCAGATGGACAGTTTGTGATATTTATTTTAAATACCACACAGACGGGGGCAGGCAGTGACGTAGTCGGGGACAAGCAGGTGATTAGGAACCGGGCTGGGTAGACGAACCAGGCAGGGACAGGCAGAGGCGTAGTCAGGGACAGGCGGTGGATTGGGAACCAGGCAGGGCCAGGCAGAGGCATAGTCAGGGACAGGCAGTAGATCGGGAACCAGGCAGGGCAGAAGAACCAGGCAGGAACCGGCAGAGACATAGTCAGGGACAGGCAACAGATCGGGAACCAGGCAGGGCAGAAGAACCAGGCATGAACAGGCAGAGACGTAGTCAGGGACAGGCAGCAGATCGGGAACCAGGCAGGACAGACGAACCAGGCAGGAACAGGCGGAAGTGTAATCGGGGACAGACAGTGGATCAGGAACATGAATCAGAACCGCTGGAATGTCTGTATGGTCAGGAGAAACAATCTGGCAACGTGTGAGTGGGCGGGGTAGGCTTAAATAGGGACCAGCACGTTCACTTATAACTTTTGCACACTTCTGGAGATCAGATCGACAGTCGCTCGCCGCCTACCGGAGTTTTTTCATTCTTTCGACTCGGACGTCCCGCCCAAAGTCACAGCTGGATTATCTCCAACAATCTTGGGCACGATTACACGCAAGCGTCGCCGGAGGGAGCGAGGGATGCGAGCCGGCGTGCTAGTCAGGCAGAGATGTCGATCCGATCGCCCCCCACTACCCATCATTCTACTGGCTAATGTACAGTCTCTGATGGATTGTGTTTTCCACAAGGTGTGTTTTTCCTACATCACTTGGAGTAGCAGCAACTATATGGCGTAACTTAAATAGGATATCCCATAACTCGTTCCGCTGCTCTGGCATAAGGTCTCTCTGGCTGTTCTCCAAGACAAGGTTAATATATTTGTAATGTATTTAATATAAGAGCTCTGGATTCATCATCCTCCTGGCAATTTTGTTTTGTTGTTGCATACCTAACCGTTGCTGCCTCTAGACAAACACGCACCAGCTGGATCGCAGTGTTTCTCTGTGGCTTCCGTTTCTTTAGAAATTAGAGAAATGGCTTTGCCATCCTTAAGCACCATCGTTCCAGTCAACAAGTCCAAACGTGCCCTTTTCTAAGGAAGTCAAGGCCCAGCAGGCAGCGCTCTCCTACAGCAGCAACCCACACTGGATGACGAGTGTAATAATCACCCACCTGTAGTGTCACCTCACAGGTGCAGCATTGGGACTGTTTCCCCTTTTACAGTCAGCAATGGAACATTGGCTCTTTGGAGATCTGTATTAGGTGGGAGGAGGTCAGGCTGATGCGAACATCGCATTGGACGAAATTTACTCTGAAGTGAGCACTTCAGAATCGCTACCCCGATCACTGTTATACCACCATTAAGCACGTTTTTCGAGCTGTTGCGCGGCCGGCTTTCGGCAAATCAGACCACACCTCCGTGCTTCTACTTCCCGCTTACAAGCAGAAGTTGAAGTCCACGCCCACAGTTGTAAAGAACGTTTGTTGCTGGACAGACGATGCCGTACTACACCTGCAGGGGGGGCTAGAAATCACTGACTGGAGTATATTCAAAACCACTGACCTTGATGTGTATGCAGATCATGTCACAGCATACAATAACCATGCATCCAGACCAGGTCTGTTCGCTCATTCCTGAACCGCAAACCATGGATGAATGCTGACATATGGAACAATCTTATGGAACGTAGTACCGCTTTCACAACAGGCGACTCCGATCACTACAAGAAGGCCAAGTATGAACTCAGAAAAGCAATCAAGAACGGTCAATTGGATTACAAAAACAAATTGGAATTACAGTTTGGGCTCTGACACCAGACGTATGTGGCAAGGTCTGAGGGTCCTCTCCAACTAAAAGAGGAGCTCAGGGGCAGTCACCAACGACCCTAACCTACCAGACGAGCTCAACAAGTTTTTCGCTTGATATGAAAGGGACCATGAGCCGACCAACAACTTCAACATTCACCCAGAGCACTACATTCTATAACTGTCCGAGTCCACGGTCCGCAAAATCTTCAGGAGGGTGAAGGCAGGGAAGGCAGCCGGCCCAGACGGAGTTCCAACCCGTGTATTTGAGACCTGCTCTTACCAGCTGGCTCCTGTGTTCACCGACATCTACAATGCATCAAGGTAACATGCCTCAATGATTATCGTCCAGTGGTTTTAACATCCATAGCCATGAAGTGCCTGGAGAAACTTGTAATGTTGCATATAACCTTCTCCATCCCTGAGTCCCTTGACCCTTTCCAGTTTGCATACAGACCAAATTGGTTTGTAGACGACGCCATTTCCCTGGCACTACACATGGCCCTGCAGCACCTAGACAGCAGGAACACCTACGTCAGACTGCTGTTCATTGACTACAGCTTGGCGTTCAACACCATGGTTCCCTCCAAGCTGGTCCTGAAACTGAGGGACCTAGACCTGGGCACCCCCATCTGTAACTGAATGTGGACTTCCTGATGGGCAGGCCTCAAGTGGTGAAGATTGGGAACGACATCTCATCCACTCTGGTCCTCAACACCAGAGCACCCCAAGGCTGCTGCCTCAGTCCGCGGCTGTATTCGCTGTACACACATGACTGTACTGCCACGCACAGCAATAATCGCATTATCAAGTTTGCAGACGACACCACAGTCATCGGCTTGATAAGCGAGGGCGATGAAATGGAGTACAGTGATGAGGTAGTCCAGCTGACGTGATGGTGTGAGGACCACAGCCTCGCACTGAATGTCAGCAAGACTAAGGAGCTCATCGTGTACTTAAGGAGCCACCGGGGCACCCACTCTACCATCAGCCTGGACGGGACACCGGTGGTAGTCTTAAGCTGCTTCCATTTCCGTGGGCTACAGATTTCCAATGACCTGGCGTTGGACCCGCAACACGAAGGTCATGCTGAAGAAGGCACACAAGCGCCTCTATGCTCTGCGGTGCCTCAGAAAAAGCGGATTAGGCCAACGGTGGCTAGTGAACTTCTACCGTGGCACCGTAGAGAGCGTCCTGACGAGTGGCGTCACTGTGTGGTACGGCAACACCATTGCACGGGACAAGAAAGCCATCCAGAGGGTCATGAGGAGGACGGCAAAGAAGTTAATTTGTAGAACCAGATGTCGGAAGAAGGCCATGTCCATCATAAAGGACTGCAACCACCCTGGGCACCATCTCTTCTCCCCCCTACCGTCTGGTCGCCGGTTGCGCAGCATCCGTACAAGTACTACCAGGTTTAAGGATTGTTTTTATCCAAAGGCAGTGCGCCTACTGAACTACACTAGGAGTGCTGCCACTTTCACTTTTATAACATTGTCATTAACATTACACTTACATACTTTGCTGGACTTTCTGGACTCATTACAGCTACTGCACTGTACTGCACTGTATTCATGATGCTTCTGCACTACTGCACTTTAAATGCTTTTTAATCTTTTTGCACATTCAACAAATGTTCATTCCATCTATCAGTCTCTTTGCTGTTCTTTTTTGTTCATTTTTATTTTTATTGTATATGTTATTTTTATGGTATTGTTTTTTGAGATGTTTACTGCGGGAGGGAATGGGGAGCAAGCATTCCAATGTACTTTTTACAAATAGCAAATAAATATCTTGTATCTTGTTATATTGTAGTGTATGTATAGTTAATAGTATAGTATATAGTGTTAAATTATAGGAAATTCATACTGCAGGAGGGAATGGGGAGTAAGCGTTCCATTGTACTAAATCTTGAATCTTTAACCTTGATATGCAGTTAATTTAATCTGAAAAATAAAATCTCTGAATCGTAATCAATTCATGTGATCACATTTAGACACAAACATCCTCGCCAAGATGGATATTCTAAAATCCCCAAAAAATCCAAATCCTCAAACGACGATGAGAATCATTCAAGTATACTTGAATTCACCATTCATAGAGAATTGTTAGCAATATAGAACAATATAGGCTAGACATTATTGGACAGGAACAAACAAACAGCAACATTTCTTCATCGTCTTCTCAGTGGCACTCCTTGGCGTCTCGTTCGTTTGCCAAATAAAAGTATGTGAGAATTAAGAGTGACCATTGATTTATGACCGTTAAAGGGAAACCATCACGCTCTGTGGTTCTTTTTTCTTTTTGAATCAGACTGATGGAGGATGCACATTCCAGACCTTGATGAAGCAGACCTCTCTTGTATTTTATATTCAATGCATGGATGAAATCACGTGAGAATTCACGTGAGAAATCATCATTGGCTGAGCTGAGCTAGGGAAATAGTTAAATCATGCCTTTTATCCGGTTGCTTGTAAATTGGTCTACTATATAGGCTGCCAACGTCCTTGTTCCAAGGGGGCCTGATAATGAACATTCAGTTCAATCTGCTCCGTAAACAAAAGAAGTTCTATATCTTAAAGTATTGCATCTACCGTTGGCACATCACCATTTTCTTTCCCTAGCGTATGAAAACACATTAAAACGACATTCAGTAGGACGTTGTCAGGAGTACACATTTGGCCCTGTTTTTGCGAGAAGGACCCCAAGGTCAAACCTTCCACGTTTATGCGCCCTGGAAAGCTTCTGGCTTTTATTTAGACTATTGTTAAATAATTCAGTTAAATAAAAGTATTTTGTACACACTTACCGGAAGTACCGGAAATGAGCACAGGCGCACCCGTGGTTACAAATGACACAACTCATAAGCTGTGTTTGTTAGCACAAACAGGCACACACATACACATACATACATGCACATACACAGACACACAAACGCACAAACAAAAATTAAAAAAATAATAAATATAGTAAAAACAAAAATGTGTCATAGTGTTACCGAAACAGCTACGGCATCATCATCATCATCATCATCATCATCATCATCATCATAATCATCACAGAGTCTAAACCAAAAGAGTTCAAACTGTGTCCCATTTCACTTAAAATAAGAAAACAAAAACATCCAGACATGTAAACATGTTTCTTTGCTGCCCTCCGCGGTTGGGGTGTGGCCCATGATGGCTCCCCTGGGGGCAGACATGTGGTTATGTCTCCACATAACGAGGACGACCTCAGAGCTGGGCCATGTATTGTATGAATTATGGCTTTTGTGGCCATAATGGGGTTTCACAGCAACACATCGTCCAATTGTTCAAAAAACAAAGGCCCAATTTTCTAATGAAACCATATTCAACAAAAGGCACAAAAATCCAACGTTAGAACAATAAAGAGTGGTTAGCAGACCATTCTAAGCTCCAAACACCATGAAAGAAAACAGTACATTCACATTTCTAGGGAGGGGAGGAAAGATTGGCCGAGTTAGTACACCGTAGTCAAAACCGATGTTTTTCATCTCTTTTTCTTTCTTTCAGTGTTTTTATTATTTTAGCCCACCAGCCTAACCTGTGGCAAAAAGGGATCACTACCATAGCAACAGAGAAAAGCAGGTCCGTCTGGTCATTTGCTGCTGCTTTTGTAGATCCAACAAAAGCTTGGCCCTCCATCGTTCAAACGATTGAGGGCCTCCCACCGAATATAAAGATTTTACTTTTATTTTTCAATCTCTTGGTTGAGTCCTTTCAGACCTTTTGTAACCGGGGTGGAGATTTTTGGGGAAAGGATAGGGGTTGACTGAGCTCTTCACAAGGATAATCTCCCCTGGCGTACATCGATCCCCCCCCCCCCCCCCCCCCCGCCCTGTCACACAGTTAAGGGCAGCTGCCAGACCATCAGAGTGTTCTCCGAGCTATCCCCCCCGGCCGTCCTCGTACGCTGGGCCCCTCCCTCCCTGAGCCGCCTGAAACCCCTCCCCCCGGACACCACGGCCGCCAAGGTCACCCGGTCCCTTCGGGCCCCGTCGCATCTCGGGGTGGTCAGTTTGTAGATGGAGCCGTCCTCCACGCTGTGCTCCAGGGACTCCAGGGAGGAGTGGGATGCCTCGTCCCCCAGCGCCGTGAGGGGTCGGCCGGGCAGGCCCGACGTGGAGCGCAGGCGGTACTAGAGCAGGACGCCCGTGCGGGCCATACCCCGGGCCTCTCCACCTCCACCCTGGAAGAAGGAGGTCCCCCGGTGCTGGAGGGACTCCTGGGAGGAGCCAGAGTCGGGCCCGTCAGGCAGGGAGTCCCTCTTCCACAGCTCCGGGGACAGGGTGCTGCTGGTGGCCATCAGGAAGTCCACTGGTCCACTGTGGGCGTTAAGAGACACCATGCCCTTTCCTGAGGAACACACACACACACACGCACATACATACATACATACAGGGGTGGTTGGGTGAAGAGATTTTAAGTAAGCTTGAATTTAAGTAAGCTTGTCAACAACATTGAAATAAAAGGTCTCACACAATGTCGGACTAAATCATCCTCTTGCAAATTATAGCAGATTACAAATGCAAATGGAAATATTTATGTATGTATTCCAGCCAGTGGATTTGGGGGAATTAGAGATGAGAAGAGACAAGCACATATTGGTGTTTTACAGTATAAGGGCTTCAAAGGACTGCATTAGCAGACTGTGGTTCATTTGCCCTGACCATAATAAAAAGAACGGCAATAGTGGGGGGGGAGTGGGGTATGTCGCGATCGCGGACATTGTGAAGTCCAAGGGGGGGGGGGGGGGGGTTAATAGCGATCGCGAACATTGTGTGTGGCTTTTTTTTTTCAATGATGATACTGTCGTGAATCTGTGGGAATCAGAATTCCTTTATTTGTCACTCACGTTATTATTAACAATAATAATAATAATACCGTAATACAAATGATAAAAAATAATAATAATAAAATAAAAATAAAATAAACCTCATGGGTCAAAATCATCTCGGGACCCCCCCCCCTCGGGGTCCCGCGACCCCCCCTCCTCGGGGTCCCGCGACCCCCACTTTGGGAACCCCTGCTGTAGACTGCAGTCACTTTATGCCTTATCTCATTTAGGCAGATAAGATTGTCGCAGCCAATTTCCAAGTGTACCATAGTTGGTAAAGCAGTGTCCATGTAGTGAAGTAACAGCCCATCATCTTCGCCTTCGCCATTTTGACGTAAAATCCTACGTAGAAACAACGTAGCACTACGCTAGATCCACTCTCGCTCCAGCCAGTATACCTTCTAGCTCCCTATTGAGCTGTGGGGAAATCTGAAAGAATACGCCCATTGGCTACAAATCACTATATGATTGGTTGATCAAATTGTCAATCCAAACGTACGCTCTCATTCAGTCTAAGGGCCAAAGTCAGCGGGAATACTTTGGTTGAAGGATATTCTTCCCAGCAACCTACAAAAATATCTGATTGGTTGCAACACAAAACCACTCAAATGCGTACTGCATGGACCGAGAAAGACAAACAAATCAACGTAACACTGTAATATAACAGATAACACCACAGATACGATTCTCATTTATTCATTTTATTTAAATTTGATTAAATTGTATTACATTTTATTAATACAATTAATTCGATTTTTTTTGTTTCATCTGAGAGTTCCAGGGTCTTCTCTGAATACCTTGAAGGCCCTGACGCTTCACCACTGCCCTCAGCACCTCCACGTAAAACGTGGGAATTGTGGCCAGAGCAGAGTCATTTTCTATCACGGAGGAGAAAATCTGAAAAGACAGACCTTTCCTTTGACCTCTTCCAATCCTCTCCCCATCTAAAGATGTTATTTTAGGAATGCCTTCTAGTTTAGGGACCGGGAGGGTGATGAGGATTCCCTGGGCAGTGCCCACCCAGAGCAGCCCCTGACAGATGAGGAGGCTGGTGACGCATGCTCTTCTGACCTGCGGAGGAAGGCATGAGAAATGGAGGTGATGATGGGAGTCACATGGAGGAAAACAAACAAAAGCAGGATTCAATTAGACCAAAACCTAGTATGATAAAAATATTGCTGCTGCTGACGATGACAACTACCATGATGATGGTAATATAAAAAGGTAATGCATCATAATAACAAAATATGTGTCAAATAATCAGCAGAATTTCAAACTGCAGCCATTGCTGTTGTTCAAAAGAGTGAAGTTTAAAATAAGTAATAATAACAACAAACAACAAACATAAATATATAATGAATTCCATGATGAATAAATGCACTAATAATAACAGCCTTGGCAAGTTCAATCAGTTGGTTCCACCTGCCCTCCTCTGCACACCAACAGAACGCCTTCTGAGGGAAAGCTGGCATTTAGGTCTCTTCGGCTATTTCTCCACAGACCAAAATTACTTTGAGCGAGGAAATTCAATTATTCCCTGGACCGATTTCAGCTGATGGGGGGGGGGGGGGTGTTATTCTTTAGACACTCTTCAAAATTCTTACAATGTAAATGAGGGCTGTATTGTAAAAGGTTGCAGTTTTAAGGAGGTACAGAAAAAAATCTTGTCAAAGATAACAAATTTGAATGGATCATGTTGCCAAAGTTTGCTTGTGACATTTATGGAGTAGTTTCCGCGACGCCCCCCATGTTCGATCCTTTAGTAACTCCCTTGGTTAAGAGGCGGATGCGGAAGCGGAGGCGGCTGCGGCAACAAGCAAAGGGTATTTAGCTTGAGCTGTTGGAGGAGTAGTCACAGCAGTGAGGTTGAGGCCTCTGCAAAACATGCCACCTTAAAAGGCCATCCTAAGCGCCCCCTGCTGACAAAGCTGTCTGCTGCTGCTCCACTTCAGAGGTGCTTAGAGAGGAGGAGATTGACAGAAGTTCCGGTACAAACCACTCTCTCTCGCTCCTCTGACGCCTGGCGATAAGGCAGGGTAGATGGGCGTCTCAGGCATCGTCTCCAGGGGGGGGAAATACAGTGCTTAAAGACGGATAATGACAACACAGCCTTCCAGATTAACCGGAGGCAATCTCCCGTCTCCACCGCTGCCGCCGCTCTGGCGGTCTGCAGTGGCGCTTATCAAGGAAGACTGTATTTAGCCTTGAGAAAAGAAAAAAAGTTGGAAGATGTTCAGATTCAACCTAAACACCCTGTTTATTCCCCCACTCCGAGGAGGGGCTATTAAAGCAGTTAGCAGATGACATATCAGTAGTTTCTACCGCCTTTGAAACGTCTCTGTTGTTTATGGTGAGCCGAATCCCCCTGTTGATTGTGAATCACGTTAAAGGGAGAGGCGGGTATCATTAATGCATGTCCTGGCAGAGGCCGAGGAGAAGCATAAGGCCCCTGAGACCAGCTTGTGTGCTCTAACAATGAGCATTCTGATGTGTGTGTGTATGGTTTTTGGGGGTCCTCTCCTCGCTCATGTGAGCTCAACAAATGAGAAGTTAAGTCAGAGATCCACTCCATTGACCTTGAAGGCATGAGCAGCGAAGACCGCTGGCTTCTTCCTCTCCCGGGGGCAGAAGCCCCCCAGGCCATCAGCCACTGCTTAAATCTGTTGCATATTTCAAGGGACGTCAAGGAACAAGGTGACCTCGGGGGCAATATGTGTCCACCCGACAAAAAGAAAACGTGTATCCGAAATGTCTCCCTTTAGTTTTTCACTTGCGTTGACCAACTCACAAGAGAGAGAGAGAGAGAGAGAGAGAGAGAGAGAGAGAGAGAGAGAGAGAGAGAGAGAGAGAGAGAGAGAGAGAGAGAGAGAGAGAGAGAGAGAGAGAGAGAGAGAGAGAGAGAGAGAGAGAGAGATAGGAGGGGGTAGAGTGAGAGAGAGAGAAAAATGAGAAAGAGAAAGAGATAAAGAGAGAGAGAGAGAGAGAATGCGTTATTGACGAGGCAGAGAGTGTTGCTCCTTATGTCAATCTCTATCTGGAGCTATTCTACAGACACAGGCCCTTTTCTCTGTGAATCAGTGCGCTGTGTGACTGTGTGCATCTTGGCTACGCACTCGGTTTACTGGTCACAGCAGCAGCAACTGCAAACTGGAGGTTTATAGTACACCTACACCTATCAGTATTGTGGAGCTGCCCCGCACTGTCCTGAGGTGTAAAACCTGCAGACGAAGGCAAATCTGCCAAAATGTTACTGTTAACTCATCCACTAAGCTGAGTTGCAATCCAACTCCCTCAAGCTAAGAATAGGATTCATAAATATCAGATTGCTTTCAACAAAAGCGCTCTTGGTCCATGATCTAGTGGTTGAAAATAAAATAGACATCCTGGGCCTATGTGAAACATGGTTAAAACCAGACGTTTACTTACCGTTAAACGAAGCTTCCCCACCCAACTATGTTCGCACACAGTTCGCGAGAATCAAAAAAAGGTTGTGGAGTGGCTTTAATCTCAAATTCGAAACTCTCCATGAAGCAGAACAATTATTTAGCTTTTTCATCCTTTGAAGTTCTTGCTTTCTGCTCCTCAGTACCTACTACAGCAGAAAGGTCATTCTTCGTAGCTATAGTATACCGCCCACCAGGCCCATACACATGTTTCGTGGATGAGTTCTCTGAGTTTGCGGACGACCTTGTAACATATTCTGACTGTGTTGCACTTGTTAGTGATTTTAACATTCATGTGAATAACCCGTCTGATCCTTTCGCAAAGGTTTTTCTTTATATAACATATGTGCTTGGCTTTAAACAGCTTGTCCAGCACCCTACCCACAATGGTGGAAACACGCTGGATCTCGTCTTGGCCCATGGTGTTGATATTTCAGACCTGGCCATCTCACCTTACACCTCAGCTTTGTCCGACCACTTCCTGCTTACTTTCAAGGTGGTGGTATCTTGCCCCCACGATGAGTGCCAGGCTACCTATAGCTGCCGTTCCATCACCCCTTCAACTACTGCATCCATGGCAGTTAAGTTACCTTTCTCACTCGCTCCTCTCTCTGACTTTAGTGGCTCTGTAGGTAGTCTTACCGAAGACTATCTTTAATGAAGACTATCTTTAATACTGCCTTATCTGCAGCCATCGACTCTGCTGCTCCTCTTTCTGTTAAAAAACGAACCACGGCCAGCGCCTTGGTTCAAAGAGGAGACTCACAGCCTCAAACAAAGCTGTAGAAGACTAGAACGCAAATGGCGTTCAACGAAACTTGAAGTATTTCATCTTGCATGGCATGACAGCCTGCTCAGCTATACATCTGCATTAACTACTTCCAGGAACGCCTACTTCTCAAGTGTTATCAACTTAAACAAGAACAACCCTAAGTTTATTTTTGACACTGTAAGAAGCCTGATGCAAAAACAACCTCAAACAGTCGGCTTTTATTTCTCTGCTAGCAACTTCTCAGAATTCTTTGAGCACATCATTCAGTGAACCCTCCTGCAGTTCAGCACTTTCTCCTTGAATGAACTTGCTAAACTAACACAGGCCTCTAAACCCACTACCTGTTTGCTGGACCCTCTCCCCTCCAAGGTTCTTACAGAACTTTTCCCTGTTGTTGGGCCTACTATGCTCAACATCATGAACCTATCCCTGTCTACTGGAACAGTTCCATCTACCTTCACTGCTGTGATAAAACCTCTACTGAAGAAGCCCGGCCTAGACCCAGAATTACTTGGCAACTATGGGCCCATCTCTAACCTTCCTTTCCTTTTGAAAGTACTGAAAATAATTGTAGCTGATCAAACCATCAATCATCTGATGGTGAACAATTTATTTGAACCCGGCCAATCTGGGTTTAGAACCTTCTACTCCACTGAAACTGCTGTGACTAGAGTAGTTAATGATCTTCTCCCTACAATGGACAGCAATGCAAGCTCCTTGTTGGTGCTGCTCGACCTTAGTGCCGCCTTCGACACAATCGACCACAGCATGCTCCTTGATCGTCTCAAAAACGATGTTTGCATCAAAGGCTCAGCTCTTCTCTGGTTCAGATCTTACCTCACAAATGTGTTCTTTGTGATGATTCAAAATTGAATCACTAATCACAGCACCAAACCAGAAATCAGCATATAACCAGAAGTCAGCACCTAACCAGAAGTGAGCACCTAACCAGAAAAGAGCATCTAACCAGAAGTCTTCACCTAACCAGAAGTAAGCACCTAACCAGAAGTAAGCACCAAACCAGAAGTCAGCATCTAATCAGAAGTGAGCACATAACCAGAAGTGAGCACCTAAACAGAATGCTGCACCTAACCAGAAATGAGCATCTAACCAGAAGTCAGCACCTAAACAGAAGTCAGCACCTGAGCAGAAGACAGTATCTATCCAGAAAAGAGCATCTAACGAGAAGTCAACACCTAAACAGAATTCACCACCAAACCTGAAGTGAGCAGCTAACCAAAAGTCAGCACCTAACCAGAAGTCAGCACCTAACCAGAAGTCAGCATCTAACTAGAAGTCAATCTAACCAGAAGTCAGCACCTAACCAAAAGTCGGCATCTAACCAGAAGTCGGCACCTAACCAGAAGTTTGCACCTAACCAGAAGTGAGCACCTAACCAGAAGTCAGCATCTAACTAGACGTCACCATCTAACCAGAAGTCAGACCTTAACCAAAAGTCAGCACCTGAGCAGAAGACAGTATCTATCCAGAAAAGAGCATCTAACAAGAAGTCAACACCTAAACAGAATTCACCACCTAACCTGAAGTGAGCAGCTAACCAAAAGTCAGCACCTAACCAGAAGTCAGCACCTAACCAGAAGTCAGCATCTAACTAGAAGTCAATCTAACCAGAAGTCAGCACCTAACCAAAAGTCAGCATCTAACCAGAAGTCAGCACCCAACAATAAGTGACCACCTAACCAGTAGTCAGTAGCTAACCTGAAAAGAGCATCTAACCAGAAGTCTGCACCTAACCAGAAGTAAGCACCTAACCAGAGGTGAGCACCTAAGCAGAAGTCAGTAGCTAACCAGAAAAGAGCATCTAACCAGAAGTCTTCACCTAACCAGAATTCACCACCTAACCTGAAGTGAGCACCTGACCAGAAGTCAGCATGTAACCAGAAGTCAGCACCCAACAAGAAGCGAGCACCTAACCAGTAGTCAGTAGCTTACCAGAAAAGAGCATCTAACCAGAAGTCTGCACCTAACCAGAAGTAAGCACCTAACCAGAAGTGAGCAGCTAACCAGAAGTCAGCACCTAACCAGAAGTCAGCATTTAACCAGAAGTCAGCATCTAACCAGAAGTAAGCACCTAACCAGAAGTGGGCATCTAACCAGAAGTGAGCACCTAACCAAAAGTGAGCATTTAACCAGAAGTCAGCATCTAACCAGAAGTCAGCAACTAACCAGAAGTCAGCATCTAACTAGAAGTCAGAATCAAACCAGAAGTCAGCATCTAACCAGAAGTCAGCACCTAAAGAGAAGTCAGCATCTAACCAGGAGTGAGAATCTAACCAGAAGTTAGACTCTAACCAGAAGTGAGCACCTAACCAGAAGTGAGCATTTAACCAGAAGTCCTCATCTAAACAGAAGTCAGCACCTAACCAGAAATGAGCACCTAACCAAAAGTCAGCACCTAACCAGAAGTCATCATCTAACCAGAAGTCATCATCCAACCAGAAAAGAGCACCTAACCAGAAATGAGGGCCTAACAAAAAATCAGCACATAACCAGAAGTCAGCATCTAACCAGAAGTCATCATCCAACCAGAAGTAAGCACCTAACCAGAAGTCAGCACCTAACCAGAAGTCAGCATCTACCAGAAGTCAGCACTAACAGAAGTCAGCACCTAACCAGAGTCAGCATCTAACAGAAGTCAGCTCAACCAGAAAAGCATCAACCAGAAGTCAGCACCTAACCAGAAGTCAGTACTACCAGAAGTCAGCTACACAGAAGTAGCACCTAACCAGAAGTCAGCATCTAACCAGAAGTGGAATCTAACCAGAAGTCAGACCTAACCAGAAGTGAGCACTAACCAGAAGTCAGCACCTAACCAGAAGTCAGCATCTAACCAGAAGTCAGCATCTAACCAGAAGTGAGCATCTAACCAGAAGTCAGCATCTAACCAGAAGTCAGAATCGAACCAGAAGTCAGCATCTAACCAGAAGTCAGCACCTAACGAGAAGTCAGCATCTAACCAGAAGTGAGAATCTAACCAGAAGTCAGACTCTAACCAGAAGTGAGCACCTAACCAGAAGTGAGCATTTAACCAGAAGTCCGCATCTAAACAGAAGTCAGCACCTAACCAGAAATGAGCACCTAACCAAAAGTCAGCACCTAACCAGAAGTCATCATCTAACCAGAAGTCATCATCCAACCAGAAAAGAGCACCTAACCAGAAATGAGGGCCTAACAAAAAATCAGCACATAACCAGAAGTCAGCATCTAACCAGAAGTCATCATCCAACCAGAAAAGGGCACCCTACCAGAAGTGAACCTCTAAACAGCACCTAACCAGTCAGTAGCTAACCTGAAAAGAGCATCTAACCAGAAGTCTGCACCTAACCAGAAGTAAGCACCTAACCAGAGGTGAGCACCTAAGCAGAAGTCAGTAGCTAACCAGAAAAGTCTAACCAGAAGTCTTCACCTAACCAGAATTCACCACCTAACCTGAAGTGAGCACCTGACCAGAAGTCAGCATGTAACCAGAAGTCAGCACCCAACAAGAAGCGAGCACCTAACCAGTAGTCAGTAGCTTACCAGAAAAGAGCATCTAACCAGAAGTCTGCACCTAACCAGAAGTAAGCACCTAACCAGAAGTGAGCAGCTAACCAGAAGTCAGCACCTAACCAGAAGTCAGCATTTAACCAGAAGTCAGCATCTAACCAGAAGTAAGCAACTAACCAGAAGTCAGCATCTAACTATAAGTCAGAATCGAACCAGAAGTCAGCATCTAACCAGAAGTCAGCACCTAAAGAAGTCAGCATCTAACCAGAGTGAGATCTAACCAGAAGTTAGACTCTAACCAGAAGTGAGCACCTAACCAGAAGTGAGCATTTAACCAGAAGTCCTCATCTAAACAGAAGTCAGCACCTAACCAGAAATGAGCACCTAACCAAAAGTCAGCACCTAACCAGAAGTCATCATCTAACCAGAAGTCATCATCCAACCAGAAAAGAGCACCTAACCAGAAATGAGGGCCTAACAAAAAATCAGCACATAACCAGAAGTCAGCATCTAACCAGAAGTCATCATCCAACCAGAAGTAAGCACCTAACCAGAAGTCAGCACCTAACCAGAAGTCAGCATCTAACCAGAAGTCAGCAACTAATCAGAAGTCAGCACCTAACCAGATGTCAGCATCTAAACAGAAGTCAGCATCAAACCAGAAATGAGCATCAAACCAGAAGTCAGCACCTAACCAGAAGTCAGTAACTAACCAGAAGTCAGCACCTACACAGAAGTAAGCACCTAACCAGAAGTCAGCATCTAACCAGAAGTGGGAATCTAACCAGAAGTCAGACTCTAACCAGAAGTGAGCACCTAACCAGAAGTGAGCATTTAACCAGAAGTCAGCATCTAAACAGAAGTCAGCACCTAACCAGAAATGAGCACCTAACCAGAAGTCAGCATCTAACCAGAAGTCCTCATCCAACCAGAAAAGAGCACCTTAGCAGAAGTTATCCTTTAACCAGAAGTGAACACCAAACCAGAAGTCAGCATCTAACCAGAAGTCTGCACCTAACCAGAAGTGAGAGTCTAACCAGAAGTAATCATTTAACCAATAGTGGGCATTTTTTAACCAGAAGTCAGCACCTAACCAGAAGTCAGCATTTAACCAGAATTGAGCATCTAACCATAAGTCAGCAACTGATCAGAAGTAAGCACCTAACCAGAAGTGAGCATCTAACCAGAAGTCAGCATCTAACCAGAAGTCAGCGTTTAACCAGAAGTGGGCATCTACTCAGAAGTGAGCACCTAACCAGAAGTGAGCATTTAACCAGAAGTCAGCATCTAACCAGAAGTGGGAATCTAACCAGAAGTCAGACTCTAACCAGAAGTGAGCAGCTAACAAGAAGTGAGCATTTAACCAGAAGTCAGCATCTAAAAATAAGTTATCACCTAACCAGAAATGAGCACCTAACCAAAAGTCAGTAACTAACCAGAAGTCAGCATCTAACCAGAAGTCATCATCCAACCAGAAAAGAGCACCTTAACAGAAATGAATCTCTGAACAGAAGTGAGCACCAAACCAGAAGTCAGCATCCAACCAGAAGAGATCACCTTACCAGAAGTGATCCTCTAACCAGAAGTGAGCACCAAACCAGTAGTCAGCATCTAACCAGAAGTATGCATCTAACCAGAAGTGAGAATCTAACCGAAAGTCAGCATTTAACCAGAAGTGGGCATCTAACCAGAAGCGAGCACCTAACCAGAAGTGAGCATTTAACCAGAAGTCAGCATCTAACCAGAAGTCAGCAACTCACCAGAACTCAGTACCTAACCAGAAGTCAGCATCTAACCAGAAGTGGGAATCTAACCAGAAGTCAGACTCTAACCAGAAGTGAGCACCTAACCAGAAGTGAGCATTTAACCAGAAGTCAGCATCTAAACAGAAGTCAGCACCAAACCAGAAATAAGCACCTAACAAAACGTCTGCACCTAACCAGAAGTAAGCACCTAACCAGAAGTGATCCTCTAACGAGAAGTGAGCACCAAACCAGAACTCAGCATCTAACCGGAAGTCAGCATTTAACCAATAGTGGGCATCAAACCAGAAGTCAGCACCTAACAAAAAGTCTGCACCTAACCAGAAGTAACCATCTAACCAGAAGTCAGAAACTAATCAGAAGTCAGCATCTAACCAGAAGTCATCATCCAACCAGAAGAGAGCACCTAACTAGAAGTGATCCTCTAACCAGAAGTGAGCACCT